>CM076579.1:88848647-89504672 GCA_034641835.2 Pinus albicaulis
AAGTGGGATGCTCTTTAGGTAGTAGAGGAATGTCAGATAAGGTGTTGTAGCCCCTACAACACCCTCCAAAAAAGACCACCATTTCAAATTTTTGGAGCCCCTTAAAACTAAAGAGAAATTGCTAAGTCACCAAGTCGCCAAGTCGCAAAGTTAAACAGTTTATGAAAACCGCGACCTAGCGACCTAGCGACCTAAGGTCGATAGGTCGCGAGGTCGCAAATATCCAAATTTAATGGAAAATGTGACCCAGTGACCCAGCGACCCCAGGTCACCAAGTCGCCAGGTCGCAAGGTCGTAACTTTACAATTTTCATGAAAATCGCGACCCAGCGACCTTGCGACCCAGCGACCTCAGGTCGCCAAGTCGCAAGGTCGCAAGGTCGCAAAACTCCGAAACTAATCAACTTGCGACCCAGCGACCTGCATCTATTTCTCTCACGTGTGAATTTCTATAAAAGGGAGGTCGCAGGTCGCATTTTACACATTCAGCGATTTGTAAGAAAACGCCTCTGACAGCTCAACTGGCGCATTTTTCCCGGGTAAGTTGCCATTTCTTCCTGCCGTTTCCGTTTTGATGCTTTTCTTACCAAACCCATCTCTCCTTAGGCCTTTAAATTGTCTTTTGACTGAGCTTTTATGTTCTGAGGGTTTTATGAATCTGTTTTCTGCACAAATTGCCCAAACCTCACTGTTTTTATGATTCACACCTCCATGGCATCATTCCTTGCTATTAAAATACTGCCACAGCTCCACCTGGACCTAGACAACTTGTAAATCCTCAAGAGGAGGGAGAAAAGGAGGTTCAAGGCCGCGCGCGCGTAAACCCCCCGGGAAAGCCATATTGCGACCTGCGACCCAGCGACCTAGTTGCGAGGTCGCAAAGTCGCAATTTCTCCAGTTTCTGGGATTTGCGACCCTGCGACCCAGCGACCTGGTCGCAAGGTCGCATCTTTCCAATTTTCTAAAGATCTGCGACCTAGCGACTCAGCGACCTGGTCGCGAGGTCGCAAGGTCGCGCCCAGACTCTGTTCTTGCAATCCGCGACCCAGCGACCCAGTAGCCCAGTTTTGCATTGGCGCAGCTAAATTTCATCACTAAATTGTAACTAGTCTTTTGTCACCATGTCGTTCTTATCGTGGGATTCCTTTATGAATTTGACAGGTGAAATTCAAGAATACATAGAGTGCATACCTGTGTTATCAGATTCTAGTGACATGGCGCCCCCGCTATCTCGGAGGAAGGGCAAGAAAATAGTGGAAGAGATTGATGAGCTGGAGGTGGTGTCCCCACCCCCAATATACAGAGATACACTATGCACTTTTACAAAAGATGACAGCATGAGATGGTACCAAATTTATCATGAGTTCGCCATACCGGAAGAAGAATTTCCAGAAGATCTCCCAGACCGGGAAGTATACTTGGCGGTAAAGAGGTCCAAACTACATCTAGCAGGGGCGCATCCAGCCATATTCCCATGTCCAGAGGTCATAGATTGGATCATACAAAAGACGGACCCCGAGAAGTTTGTGATCAGGGACAACCAAGGCAGAGCTTTCGCTACACTGGTAGGCACGGATGCGCACATTTATTACTCAATGCCTCGCCCAGCTGAGCATTTCTCTCCAGAATGGGATGTTGCTCACGCCGTTCCAATAGTTGATACTATCAGACAATGGTGGGAAGAACCCGAGAAGTTCAAGGTCAAGAAAGACCAAGAGTACCCAGTGGCGAGCCTGAGGAAGGTTTACAAATTGGTTGTCGCCATGCTCTGCAGACTTTACGGGCGCCCAGATTGCTCCACCTTCAGCGGCAGTTGGGCTACTATCATGGAGTATGTGACAACATATGGCACCCGTTTCAACTGGGCCGGCATACTAATGACTTCGATGCAGACCAACTTGAACTCGGCATTGGCCCCGGAGGAAGGAATGCCTGCCGAATTTTACATGGCCTCTTACCTACTAGATGCTGTCTGCGCCAGAGTAGAGTTTGAGGGATGGGCGCACAACTGGGATTCCGAGCAGTCGCGCGCAATTCATCTACAACTCAAGGTATTTTTGGAGTCCAAATACAAACAGGATATGGATCAGATTTCCCAAGTATTTATCCCCTCTCTGTACAGACATTTATTTGGCCAAGACGCCCCCTGCATGTCGTGGCGTGCCAAGGAGACTCTAGTCAAAGTGGCACACTGGTTCCCTTTCCCTGGATACACCTTCATCTGAGTCTTTGGAACTTACAAGGCGCCACATGCTATGCCTCGCCTTGTGACAGAAAAAATGCTTATTCAGGAGGTATGCTTTCAAATGTCACACGGATTCTCCAGCATCCTATCTAAAGGAAAAAAGAAGCCGTGGCCCACGCTACCCCTCACCATTGGAGCATACACAGTTAAAGACTTCAGGGAAGTAGCAGCAGAAGCAGAAGCAATGAGAAGTTATCAGCTCGGGGCACTTGAACACCGAACATATGACCCAGAGAAGATAGTTCCTGAACACTGCCGGAGAGCCAATTTCAAGTGGACTTATCATCATCTTGAGCGCCCGGCGGAAGATGAGAGAAGAAATTGGTATAATGTTGAAAGACAACTTGCCCCGGGAACTGACGTGGTCCAAGAAGACCTAGATGATCAGAGCTTAGAAGATAGAAGTCGTCGTCAGTTAGGAGGTTCGTCTTCCTCTTTACTCAAGAAATATCGAACCAACACAGGGCTTATTCCATCCATCAAACAAAAGGAAGCACAGGCAAAATCCCAGCAAGAAAGGGAGAAGAAGCTAAAAGAGGATGAGGAAGCACGCCAAAAGAGTGCAACAGCAACACAAAAGAAGAAGCAGGCCAAAGAGGCCAGGAAAGAAAAATAGGGCAAGGAGGCACAGGCCGCAACAGAATGGGCACTTAAGGCAGAGCTGGACAAAGCAGAGGCTGAATGCCAAAAGAAAGCCGAACAGGCTGCTGCAGCTGAACAGAAGAAGAAGGCCGAAATAGAAGCAGCAGCAGAAGCCGAACGCCGGCGGAAGGAAGAAGAAGAAAAGAACACAGAGGAAAGGGAGGATGACATGCTGGACGACCTTGAGGTGACCCCCCTCGATATACCTCTGGGCCGCACCAAGCTATCTGACGTTAGATCACCCCAGGGACAGGAAGAAGATGTGTTTGACCTGACCAGACTCACATTTGATCAGTTTTCATTCAAAATCCAGCAAGAGAAGAGGAGGTCACTGGCGCAAAGCGCCTCTGTCGCATCCACAGTGGCAACAGGCAAAGACATAGTCCTTGATACCAGGACTAATCCTGTAATAATAGCATCAGCACGTACTGCTTTCGCCGCGGCTACGGAAAAGAATGTAACTCGAATGAGTAGAGAAATAGTATCTCTACAAAATAGACTGCACGCAGCTGAGCAACGCGATAAGATTGCAGAGCAAGAGAAAGCAGAATTACAAGCAGAAGTCCAGCAACTTCGAAACCAGGCTCTACCAGTAAATGAAGTCTCGCTTGCCATTTTCAAGGAGTGTGAGGTATTGGAAGTGACTATGAGGTAGGTATATGGTGAAATGTTCACCATCAAACAAACAGTCACTCCACTGGCAAGAGCACGAACAGAAACCAGGCAAAGACAAGAGCAGCTCAGAGAGGCTTCACAGGCCTTAGACAGGATGATGGGTTGGACAATACAATACCCTCAGGCACCTGAAAATTTGCCTAAGAGGGACTGGATTCACACGCAGGATGCAAAGGTTCAACTCCGCATGGCGATACAATCTGGAGACAAACTGTCTAAGGACCTGGACAAAGTAATGTCCTCTTACAACCACCTGATTAGTTGTATCGATTCAATTCATACGTTGCACCACATTCCATCACTTGGGGCATTAGACGAAGAGAGGACCTGGGAACAAGTGGACCAGGACATCCAATCATTTTTGCAACCCATCAAGCAAGCCGCTGCTGATCCAGAGCCCTCAGCATCTCAAGAACATCTGAGTCAATTTATTGCCACTCCTGCGTGGATTTATACCAAGCTTGCCTCGCTTTCAAATCAGATCGGACAGAAAAGGGAAACCTTAGTACCAAATGCTTTGGAATGTGTGCATCGATTGAAGGATGAGGTACCTCTGGTTTCCCCCATAGCGGCAGAGTACCGGACATGGCAGGATTTCCTCAAGGAGCAACAGGTTGACGTCCCTGACATTAACATTTCGCGTCCATCTTCACAGCCTGGCAGCAGCAAGTCATGAGCAGCAAATAGAGCTAGGTCGCAAGTCGCACCAACAGGGCATGTCGTAGGTCGCATCACCTACCCAGGTCGCAGGTCGCGCATACCAGTCAGGTCGCAGAAAAAATGGGTCGCAAGGTAACCCAACGGTCAAGAAGGTGAACAGTCAAGGAAACCCAACGGGCAGTTTTGGCATTATAAATACTCCTACGGGAGCTTGTATTAGGGGCTTTTTCTTTTTGGGAAGACTCAAGAGCTACATTGTATTATTGAAAGACCATATTCTTAGACATATGAATACGAATACTTGCTAAATCCCCTTTGTCGGATGATGTATTTTGCTGTGACAACACTATGTGTATTTCCTGAACAGTTTCAGAACATCCTGTGATTAATGAAACTGCCTTTCTAATAATATCATTTATGCATCATGTTTATCTATGCTGTGTTAATGATGTTCAGTTTTATCGCTTTCTAAATGAATGTTAATACCTTTGTCTATTAGCATTTCGTTTTATCTTTCAGAAGTAAGAAGGATCTTGCCATTAAGAACTATTTCTTCTCTGGTAAGATACCTTGCAAGCATGACCCCAAAGACGTGCCGTTAACTGCATCTCTTCGGGCGTATGTGTTTTATTCATTCTCTTGCTACACATAGTGTTGTAGACATGTTCCATGCATCAATCCTGTATTTCGTATCCTATGAATAAGTGTGTGTCCGCAGATTTAATCAGGTTCTTTTGAGACCAGAAGGGAAGGCGTCTTAAGCGGTAACCGGACCCACACCCCTGATGGGATCCCTACTCCAAACGGTTTAAGGTCTAATTGGGACTTTTTACCGGGGAGATCCCCTACTGTTGGCTGGACAAATTTTCCCGTCAACAGATTTGGCGCTAGAAGGAGGGCCTGATGGCAGCCTCCCAGCACACAACGAACATCCCATCACAAACTCCCCAAGGGGAGGTCATAAAAAATGAAACTATCCCTCCTCCTCTAGAAGATATTCCAGGGAGGGAGCTTCGATATTTTGAAATCACTAGGGCGCAGCTAAGAGCCTTACGCCCAGCTGCCCGCGATCTTATCAACAACTTACGGTTTACTCCAATCATGGAATACCTTGCCCATACTAGAACTCTGCCCGAGAACATCACCCAAAACGGTGCCCTTGCGAGTACCATACCCGAGCTCGTAAATCTCATGTTGGAAGACCTCGCAAATGTTGTTGAAGAAAATGACCCTATTCTCCAAGAGGGCGAAGAATTTGCTGACACCGAGCCTTTCCCTGACTCCCAGCCGAACCAGACTCAACAAAACAACAACCAGGCACACCCCCCACCCGGGGATGGTGAGGGGAACAGAGCTCGTAGAAATGAAGGAGAAAGGAATAGAGCTCGCAGAAATGAAGAAGAAGGAAATAGAGGCCGAGGGGCCGGAGGTAGATGAGATAGGGGCCGAGGCCAAGGAAACCAAGCCCGCAACCGTCACCCAAACCATGTGAGGCCCCCTGTACACAACTTGGGATATCTTAGAGATTTTCTGCACCGTGGGAGACACCAAGACGAGCACTCATGTCACGAGTCAGAAGCGTCGGTGTCAGGTTCGGGAGACGAATCTGAACATGAGTTTAGGCAACACCAGCGGGCTAGGAGAGTGCAACCCCTAGCTTGGATGGCTCAATCCCCATTAAATCTTCTGGGCCCGCTCCAAGATTTGCCTAGGCATCCGGAGAAACATCTCCCTAAGTTCGACCCTGAGAAAGGCACCTTAGCTGAAGATCATATTAGCAGCTTCTATTTGTCTCTGCAAATCATGAGAGTCCAGTCCGATGATGTCGCATGTCGACTGTTTCCCCATACCCTCGAAAACAATGCGGCCACATGGTACCGTTCTCTCCCCAGTGCCTCTATCACTTCATGGGATCAATTCCGTCGCACATTCCTGCATAAGTTTTCAGAAGATAAAACTCCTTCCATGCTTCTCACTGAATTGAGCACCATCAAGTGTCATAAAAAGGAAAAGGTTAAGGACTTCAACCAGCGCTTCGCTACGATACTGCAGAAATTTCCCCCAAACCTAGCGTTGGATGACTCAATCACTATTGACTACTATACCAAGGCTCTCCCTAGGGACATTTCCGTTTTCGTCAAACGTGAAGCCCGTGCCACCCTCACGGCCAATTATGAGGCTGCTCTCGCTGTGGAGAAAGACATGCTCTCGATAGGAGCCATTGATCATGAAGGGAGGGATGATCACAAGCCTAACACAAAAAGAGGTCAGTCTTCCACTCCTAAGACCACTGATAGGGATAGGGATGCATTTGACTTTGAAAGCATGGCCAAAATGCTAAAGCATTTAACGAATGAAGTCACTGACCTAAGGAGAAAAGGCACAGAAGCTACAACTAGCAATAAACCACCCAAGCCTTTCTTCAGAAAAAGTAATCCCAACAATAACAGACCTCCGTCTAATACAAACGCTGCTCTCAATGTGGAAGAGATAGGGAAAGACAACTTCTGTTCGTTCCACCAAGCTGCACACTCTGAAAAAACGTGCCCTCAATGGATTGGCAGCATGACAACAGTAGTTAATCAACTTTTAGATGACCAAACTCTAGGAGATGTGACGGAGGATGATGTTTTAGATCACGATGAGGATCCGTCCTCGAACGAAGATCCAGGATCTTCCATCCTTGCTTTTGACATAATCCGAGGTGGAGACAACCTTACCTCCATCGATATCAATATGGCAGATGCTCCCAAGGATCAGCCCGTGCAGAATTATAGTCTCAGGAGCAAAGGGCATGTTCTCGAGCAATCCTATGAAGACAAGAAAAGGGCTTTCCTAAGGAAAATCCTGCCCCCAGGAAACGGAAAACAATCTGCTCCGGAGAAGCCCACCAACAACACTACCCGAGCAAGTCAAAAGAGCAAGCTTTAGACAGAACCTACTAAGACCTCCACTGAGCCTAGCCCTCAACCAGAATCTAGCTATAATATTGTTGAAGATATGAAGAAAACAAGAGCAAACATTTCTCTTTATGAGCTAGCTCGCATTACCAACCAGAGAGAACTCATCCTAAAGGCTTTCGCAAATACTTCAGCTACGAAAACTGTAAGCAACACGTCCGCGCAAGCCGGTCCAGATGTACAGTCCATAGTAAATGCCATCAATACTAACTCAAGAGGATCCACGCCCCCTTTCCTTTTGTCCTTCGAGATTTTTAATTTCAACGTCCACAACTGCCTAGTTGAATCTGGTGCCTCAACAAACGTCATGCCCCTATCCGTATGTAAAAAGATGAACATTCGCCCGGAGAAAACTGACGCAAAGATTATACAACTTGACAGATCACAAGTACCAGCCGTAGGAGAATTGAACAATGTCATTATCCGCTTGTCGTCAGACTCGAGGGTTCATCAATGTATTGACATTGTGATTGTCGATATCCCGGAAGCATACGGCCTATTGCTTAGTAGAGATTGGTCCAGCAAGTTACAAGGCTATTTCACCACCGACTGGTCCCACTTATGGCTTCCTTACAAGGGGTGGAATAATCAAATCAGGGTAGAGAGTGAACCCTATATGAAACACACCGTCACTGATTTGGATGCAGTTAATGAACCCATCAGCTTTGCACAAGAAGAGCTTGGCATGTGATTTCTGGAAGCAATATTCGGATGCTACCAACCCCCTCAGTCTTCCGTGGGCCCCGGAGTCCAATCTGAGCTAACACTTGTCACAGAAGAGCAAGTTATCCCTGAGTCACCACCAGCAGGGACCCCTCCACAACCTAGTACCCCGAAGGAGCCGGAAAGTGACATGTGGACCTTGTATTATGACGGTTCCAAGACCCATGACAGAGCCGGTGCTGGTTGCATATTGCTTGACCCGCACAAGAATAAATACTTAATCTCATGCCGGCTAGAGTTCCAGTGCACCAACAACTCTGTTGAGTACGAGGCATTAATCCTCGGACTTAAGAAAGCACTGGATTTGAAGGTAAAATGTTTGCAGGTCATTGGAGATTCCGAGTTTATCACCCACTAGGTACGCAACACTATTCACTGCTTATCTCCGCATTTAAATGCGTATCAACAAGAGGTATGGCGATTAATTTCTGGTTTTGATGCATTCGGAATTAAATCTGTCCTTAGGATGCACAATGCAGCAGCAGATACTCTGGCCAATGCTGCTGCTAGATTCACCCCTTTGAGGGACGGTTTTTCTATTGAAATTATATATAAACCCTCCGTGCCAGACAACATAACTAACTTACGCGTCTTTGATGATGATCAACAGGTACTAGAGTTCATGTGTAACTCAGAAACATTCAAAGACGCCGCAATAGATGAAGATGAGCACGACCAAGCTGTGCAGGAAGAGTTTGAGAAACACAGAGGGAATCCCATACCAAAAGGAGTAGTTTCACTTGAGAAACTCTTCGATCTGCAGAGCCGCTTTCGAGGGCCCCCGAATCCCAAAGTGCAAAGCTCCATTCTGGCCCATCGACAAGTGAACTTGGGATCAGAAGATAATCCTAAGTTCGTCAACGTTGGGAAAGACTGCACCACCCAGGAGGCGCAGGCGTTCACCCAACTGTGTCGCAAGTATCGGGATGTATTTGCTTGGACATATGATGACTTACGCACGTATGATACTCGAATCATCCAGCATGTTATACCCATGAAGAAAGGCGCAAAGCCATTCCAGCAAAAGCTCAGAAAGGTACATCCTACTCTGGAACCATTGATTCTGAAAGAACTCAAGAAGCTCTTGGATGCACGAATTATTTTCAAGATCCGTCACTCCACGTGGGTATCGAATTTGGTACCCGTACGTAAGAAGTCTGGCGAAATCCGTTTGTGCATAGATTTCCGCAATCTGAATCGTGCCTCAAACAAAGAAAACTATCCAGTGCCGCCCATGGAACAGATATTACAAGCCGTATCCGGGTCTGAAATGTTCTCCCTATTAGACGGTTTCTCCGGCTACAACCAAGTGCTGGTAGCTGAACCGGATAGATTGAAGACCACTTTTCGAACCAAGTGGGGAACTTTCACTTTCAGGCGTATGAATTTTGGATTAATCAACGCAGGAGCAACCTTCCAAAGGGCCATGGATATAGCCTTCAAGGGGCTGATAGGCCAAAGTGTGGTGGTCTACTTAGATGACGTCACCGTGTTTTCAAAACACCGGGGTGACCATATACGCCACCTTAGGCAAATTTTTGAAAGATGTAGAAAATATGGAATTTCACTTAACCCAAAGAAGAGCGTTTTCGTCGTGGCAGAAGGAAATTTGCTAGGTCATATCATAACTAAACAAGGTATTATCGTAGACCTGGAACGGATAAAAGCCATTTCTCAAATTCCTCCTCCTAGGAGTAAAAAAACGATGCAATCTTTCTTGGGGAAGATCAATTTCGTACGGAAATTTATATCAAATTTCGCACAGATAGTCAAGCCATTGCAGGGAATGATAAAAAAGAATGCTACGTTCCAATGGAACCTACCGGAAAGGGAAGCCTTTGACAAAATCAAACAGGCGATAGCTGAAGCTCCCACCCTACAAAGTCCAGATTTTGGCAAAGATTTCATCCTGTATACTTTTTCTTCAGATTCCTCACTCGCGGCCGTCCTTACGCAGAACGATGGTAACAATGATGAACGACCCATTTCCTTTATGAGCACCGGTCTACAGGGAGATGAGTTAAACTATCCAGAAATTGACAAGCAAGCCTATGCGGTCTAAAAGGCTGTAAAACATTTTAGGCCCTACATCCTAAAAAATCACGTCATGGTTTTTGTGCCGCACCCAACAGTCTGCTCAATTTTTGTGTAGCAAGAGCTAGGCGAAAGGCGGGGCAACTGGATGGCGTGTTTACAAGAATACGATTTAGAGTTCAAACCAGCACATACCGTTAAAGGACAGGGCTTATGTCTAATGGCCGCAGAGGCTGCAAGTGCTCATGAAATTGAAGAGGAATGTTGGGAACAAGAGATTGACATGTATCAGAGCGACCATGTGCCTCAGCAAAATAGCCCTTCTTGGTATCCTGATATTTCAAGATATTTAGCCCAAGGCACCATGGACCCTGCTCTTACTGCCCGACAGAAACGTGCAATAAGACTCAAAGCCGCATCTCACCAACTGATCCAAGGTAAGCTGTTCAAGAAACACCATAATGGGGTCCTGTTACGCTGCTTGGAAACTGACGAAGCACATAAAATCTTAATTGAGCTGCATGACGGACCAGCTGGAGGTCATTTTTCCGGAGATACTACTGCCCATAAGATAATGCACGCAGGATACTATTGGCCTACTCTTTTTAGAGACGCGCATGCATATGTTCAGAGATGCATTCAGTGCCAGAAGTTTGCCAACCGAAAAGCACAGCCAACCGCCCCCTTACTCTCAGTAGCAGTAGAGGAACCTTTCCAACAGTGGGGTTTGGATGTAGTTGGGGAAATCACACCTCACTCTTCTAAACAACATCGATATATCCTTACAGCCACTGATTACTTCACCAGGTGGGTCGAGGCAATACCGTTACGCCGAATCAACGATCAAGAGGTAATAAATTCCTTACGCATTCCATCATGACCAGGTTTGGCGTTCCGACTTCTTTAGTTTTTGATAATGCGACTTATTTCTCATCTTTTAAATTATATGATTTTGCGCTGGAAAATGGTATTATTCTGAAACATTCTGCAAATTACTACCCCCAGGGAAATGGATTAGCTGAGTCCACTAACAAGAACCTTATCCGTATTATCAAGAAGACTCTGCTATCCCACCAGCGCAACTGGCACAATGCTCTTCACAATGCACTGTGGGCTGACCGTATCACTCCCAAGTCCTCTTTAGGCACCTCCCCATTTTTTCTCGTATATGGATAAGAAGTTGTTCTCCCTCCTCATCTATCTCTCCCGGCCCTCCAGCTGTCCCAAGAATGTCATGGTACCCCGTGCCCTACCTTGCAGAACCGAATCGATACCTTGCTGAAACTGGAGGAAGAAAGGAAAAAGACCCGGGAAAAGTTTTCCATCCATCAGAGCCGAATCAAAAGATGGTTTGATAAAAAGTCCGCGGGAAACAAAATTTTTGAAGTAGGAGACCTGGTCCTTAAGTGGGATAAAGCCCATGAGGAAAAGGGGAAGCATGCCAAGTTCCAAGCACTTTGGACAGGTCCGTTCCAAATTAATGAAAAGATAGGATCACACACATTCAGATTGCAAACCCTTGATGGACGAGTCGAGGTCCTCCCAGTAAACGGGCATGACCTCAAACACTATTTCACTTAGCACCCCGTGGAGGGCTGTCTTATTTTGTACCATAGCTCCTTGTCTCACCTTTGTTCAAAAAAATAAAATAAAAATAAAAATAAAAAATAATAAAATAAAATAAAATAAAATAAAAGCCTAAGGAAGGATTTGTTAGAGCCACGCATATTGGCATACTGCAACAGGGTCTACGCTGATGGAAAGCCTTTCCCGATAAACTCAAAGGCGGCAAAAGCTTGCTTTTTCTCCGCACCTAAAGGTAGCACATTACCGAGCTCGAGTCATCAAGCAGGAAAGCTTACCTCGCCAGTCTGAGAGGGTGTCCACAAAAGAAAATGCAGTGTAAATGGTAACCGGGCCAGAAGGGAAAAGAGGTACTCTATGCTACGACAGGGTATCTGGGAAAAACCAAAGTCCTCATACCAAACCAGGAGCACCCTCTCTGCAAGCAAAATAAGTCGGGATCCCTCATCCACCCAGGCTAAATTGCCATTTCAAATAAGTGCCATGAGCACATCTAAATAAGTGCCTCAGGCACATTCAAAATAAGTGCAATAGCACACTAATAAAGGGTAAAGGATTGAGAAAGGCTTCCTGCGCAGAGAGGCGATGTAACGACTCCGCCGGGGTACTGACCAGGCTCGCTGGCAGCGGAGCAACGTTCACGATTCCTAGGCAGTGACTCCGCCGGGACTGAGAGGTTCGCTGGCAGCGGAGCAACACGATGAGGAAAAAATAATCGTACCAGACCCTGTGGCCGCCTGGAGTTCTCCAACTCTTCCAGTCCTGAGACCTAAAGAAATGAATTTGGTTGAATGGCGCCCAAGCAGACCAGCAGATTGAGCAACCCAGCTAGGTGGCAAAGGCTAGGAAATGTCAACCACAAGGTAAAAGAAAACAGTTAGCATAGGCCCCTCCCTCCCGCCGCTAAGACTAACCATCAGCAGAGACTCTGAGTTCGTCCAGTAAATCGCCATTTGTTGTAGCCCCTACAACACCCTCCAAAAAAGACCACCATTTCAAATTTTTGGAGCCCCTTAAAACTAAAGAGAAATTGCTAAGTCACCAGGTCGCCAAGTCGCAAACTTAAACAGTTTATGAAAACCGCGACCTAGCGACCTAGCGACCTAAGGTCGCCAGGTCGCCAGGTCGCTAGGTCGCAAATATCCAAATTTAATGGAAAATGCGACCCAGCGACCAAGCGACCCCAGGTCGCCAAGTCGCCAGGTCGCAAGGTCGCAACTTTACAATTTTCATGAAAATCGCGACCCAGCGACCTCAGGTCGCAAGGTCGCAAGGTCGCAAAACTCCGAAACTAATCAACTTGCGACCCAACGACCTGCATTTATTGCTCGCACGTGCGACTTTCTATAAAAGGGAGGTCGCAGGTCGCATTTTACACATTCAGCGATTTGTAAGAAAACGCCTTTGACAGCTCAACTGGCGCGTTTTTCCCGGGTAAGTTGCCATTTCTTCCTGCTGTTTCCGTTTTGATGCTTTTCTTACCAAACCCATCTCTCCTTAGGCCTTTAAATTGTCTTTTGACTGAGCTTTTATGTTCTGAGGGTTTTATGAATCTGTTTTCTGCACAAATTGCCCAAACCTCACTGTTTTTATGATTCACACCTCCATGGCATCATTCCTTGCTATTAAAATACTGCCACAGCTCCACCTGGACCTAGCCAACTTGTAAATCCTCAAGAGGAGGGAGAAAAGGAGGTTCAAGGCCGCGCGCTCGTAAACCCCCCGGGCAAGCCATATTGCGACCTGCGACCCAGCGACCTAGTCGCGAGGTCGCAAAGTCGCAATTTCTCCAGTTTCTGGGATTTGCGACCCTGCGACCCAGCGACCTAGTCGCGAGGTCGCAAGGTCGCATATTTCCAATTTTCTAAAGATCTGCGACTCAGCAACTCAGCGACCAGGTCGCGCCCGGACTCTGTTCTTGCAATCCGTGACCCAGCGATCCAGTAGCCCAGTTTTGCATTGGCGCAGCTAAATTTCATCACTAAATTGTAACTAGTTTTTTGTCACCATGTCGTTCTTATCGTGGGATTCCTTTATGAATTTGACAGGTGAAATTCAAGAAGACATAGAGTGCATACCTGTGTTATCATATTCTAGTGACATGGCGCCCCCGCTATCTCGGAGGAAGGGCAAGAAAATAGTGGAAGAGATTGATGAGCTGGAGGTGGTGTCCCCACCCCCAATATACAGAGATACACTATGCACTTTTACAAAAGACGACAGCATGAGATGGTACCAAATTTATCATGAGTTCGCCATACTGGAAGAAGAATTTCCAGAAGATCTCCCAGACCGGGAAGTATACTTGGCGGTAAAGAGGTCCAAACTACATCTAGCAGGGGCGCATCCAGCCATATTCCCATGTCCAGAGGTCATAGATTGGATCATACAAAAGATGGACCCCGAGAATTTTGTGATCAGGGACAACCAAGGCAGAGCTTTCACTACACTGGTAGGTGCGGATGCGCACATTTATTACTCACTGCCTTGCCCAGCTGAGCATTTCTCTCCAGAATGGGCTGTTGCTCACGTCGTTCCAATAGTTGATACTATCAGACAATGGTGGGAAGAACCCGAGAAGTTCAAGGTCAAGAAAGACCAAGAGTACCCAGTGGCGAGCCTGAGGAAGGTTTACAAATTGGTTGCCGCCATGCTCTGCAGACTTTACGGGCGCCCAGATTGCTCCACCTTCAGCGGCAGTTGGGCTACTATCATGGAGTATGTGACGACATATGGCACCCGTTTCAACTGGGCCGGCATACTGATGACTTCGATGCAGACCAACTTGAACTCGGCATTGGCCCCGGAGGAAGGAATGCCTGCCGAATTTTACATGGCCTCTTACCTACTAGATGCTGTCTGCTCCAGAGTAGAGTTTGAGGGATGGGCACACAACTGGGATTCCGAGCAGTCGCGCGCAATTCATCTACAACTCAAGGTATTTTGGGAGTCTAAATACAAATAGGATATGGATCAGATTTCCCAAGTATTTATCCCCTCTCTGTACACACATTTATTTGGCCAAGACGCCCCCTGCATGTCGTGGCGGGCCAAGGAGACTCTAGTCAAAGTGGCACACTGGTTCCCTTTCCCTGGATACACCTTCATCCGAGTCTTTGGAACTTACAAGGCGCCACATGCTATGCCTCGCTTTGTGACAGACAAAATGCTTATTCAGGAGGTATGCTTTGAAATGTCACACGGATTCTCCAGCATCCTATCTAAAGGCAAAAAGAAGCCGTGGCCCACGCTACCCCTCACCATTGGAGCATACACAGTTAAAGACTTCAGGGAAGTAGCAGCAGAAGCAGAAGCAATGAGAAGTTATCAGCTCGGGGCTCTTGAACACCGAACATATGACCCAGAGAAGATAGTTCCTGAACACTGCCGGAGAGCCAATTTCAAGTGGACTTATCAGCATCTTGAGCGCCCGGCGGAAGATGAGAGAAGAAATTGGTATAATGCTGAAAGACAACTTGCCCCAGGAACTGACGTGGTCCAAGAAGACCCAGATGATCAGAGCTTAGAAGATAGAAGTCGTCAGTTAGGAGGTTCCTCTTCCTCTTTACTCAAGAAATCTCGAACCAACACAGGGCTTATTCCATCCATCAAGCAAAATGAAGCAGAGGCAAAAGCCCAGCAAGAAAGGGAGAAGAAGCTAAAAGAGGATGAGGAAGCACGCCAAAAGAGTGCAACAGCAACACAAAAGAAGAAGCAGGCCAAAGAGGCCAGGAAAGAAAAAGAGGGCAAGGAGGCACAGGCCGCAGCAGAACGGGCACTTAAGGCAGAGCTGGACAAAGCAGAGGCTGAACGCCAAAAGAAAGCCGAACAGGCTGCTGCAGCTGAATAGAAGAAGAAGGCCGAAATAGAAGCCACAGCAGAAGCTGAACGCCGGCGGAAGGAAGAAGAAGAAAAGAACACAGAGGAAAGGGAGGATGACATGCTGGACGACCTTGAGGTGACTCCTCTCGATATACCTCTGGGCCGTACAAAACTCTCTGATGTTAGATCGCCCCAGGGACAGGAAGAAGATGTATTTGACCTTACCAGACTCACATTCGATCAGTTCTCATTCAAAATCCGGCAAGAGAAGAGGAGGTCATTAGCGCAAAGTCCTTCTGCCGCATCCACAGTGGCAACAGGCAAAGACATACTCCTTGATACCAGGACTAATCCTGTAATGATAGCATGAGCGGGTACTACCTTCGCCACAGCTATGGAAGAAAATGTAACCAGAATGAGTAGAGAAATAGTTTCTCTACAAAATAGACTGCAAGCAGCTGAGCAACACGAGAAGAGAGCAAAGCAAGAGAAAGCAGAATTGCAAGAAGAAGTTCAACAACTTCGAAACCAGACTCTATCAGTAAATGAAGTCCCACTGGCCATTTTCAAGGAGTGTGAAGTGTTGGAAGTGACCATGAGGCAGGTGTATGGTGAAATGTTCACCATCAAACAAACAGTCGCCCCACTGGCAGGAGCACGAGCAGAAACCAGGCAAAGACACGAGCAGCTCAGGGAGGCTTCACAGGCCTTAGATAGGATGATGGGCTGGACAATACAATACCCTCAGGCACCTAAAAATTTGCCTAAGAGGGACTGGATTCACACGCAGGATGCAAAAGTTCAGCTCCGCATGGCGATAAAATCTAAAGACAAACTGTCCAAGGACCTAGACAAAGTAATGTCCTCGTACAACCACCTAATCAGCGGTATCGACTCAATGCATACTTTGCATCACATTCCGTCGCTTGGGGCATTGGATGAAGAGAAAACATGGGAACAAGTGGATCAGGACATCCAGCCGTTTTTGCAGCCTATCAAACAAGCCGCTGCTGATCCGGAGCCCTCAACATCTTAAGAACATCTGAGTCAGTTTATTGCCACTCCAGCGCGGATTTATACCAAGCTGGCCTCGCTTTCAAATCAGATCTCACAGAAAAGGGAAACCTTAGTACCAAATGACGGAATGTGGTATCGATTCATTTAGGAAGTCCTCTCAAGCCTTCATAGCAGTAGCATTCCACATGGCAGGATTTTCTCAAAGAGAAATAGTTCGACGTCCCTGACATTAACATTTCGCGTCCATCTCCACAGCCCGGTAGCAGCAAGTCATGAGCAGCTAGTAGAGCTAGGTCGCAAGTCGCACCAACAGGACAGGTCGCAAGTCGCAAATACCAGCCAGGTCGCAAGTCGCAACCTCTTCGAGGTCGCAAGGCAGCTCAACAGGCAGGCATGCGAAGAGTCGGGAAGCCCAAAGGGCAAGTTTTGTGCTATAAAGCTCCCTACGGGGAAAGTGTAAAGGGCTTTTCTTTTTTTGGAAACTCAAGAGCTACATGCAATTGTATTGAAAGATTCTACACTTGAGCATATGAATATAGATTCTTGTTAAAACACCCTATGGTTATGATGTGTTTTGCTGTGTGAATACTGTGTGTATTCCTTGTACACTTTCAGAACATCCTATGATTAATGATGCTGCACTCCTTATGTCATAATTTATGCGTCATGGCTACCTGTGTTGTATCAATGATGTTCATTTTATCATCTGTTCTATTAATGAATGTTAATGAACTATTTTGTTAGCATTTTGTTTTATCTTTTAGGAAGTAAAGGGTTATCTTATCATAAAGAACTATTTCTTTTGTGATCAGACTACCTCATAAGCATTACCCCCCAAAAGGATGTGTTGCTAATGACATCTCTTGAGGTGTATGTGCTTTATCTATAATCTTGCTACGCATAGTGTTTGATTCGTGTTTAACGCATCAATCCTGTATTCTGTATCATGTGAATAAGTGTACGTCCGCAGGTTCAAACAGGTTCTTTTGAGACCGAAGAGAAGTCGTCTTAAGCGGTAGCCAGACCCACACCCCGGACGGGATCCCTATTCCAAACGGTTCAAGGTCTAATTGGGACTTTCTACCGGGGAGATCCCCTACTGTTGGCCGGACAAATTTTCCCGTCAACAGTTCCCATGGATGCTTTAGATTGTGATTAGGTGGTTTTTAAAATATTATTTGATAAAAAAAATATTTGCATATTATTTATCATTTTAAATAGAGTTTTATTTTTATTTTATTTCTTTAGATTTTAATTGTAGTAATTCATCAAATTTAAAGTTTAAGATTCATAAAAACACTATTGGAATTCATAAAGAGAATCAATTTCCTAAAAATTAGAAATGTCTCATGCATAAAGTGTTTCTTTATTCCTTTTAAAGGAGTTTTATGTGGCAAAGCTTATTTCTCAGGCTATCCAGCCATAAATGCACCTGGGAAGTAAATGCCCACAACTAGATGGTGTACCTACGGTAAGCATTTACTATTAGGCGCATTTATGGCTGGATAGCCTTAGAAGAATTTATGGCTTGATAGCCTTACAAATAAGCTTTGTCGTTTCATGTATGTCACCCACCAAACCTTGATAGTCATGTACTTTTCTCGATGTTCCTCTGGAGGACATAATTATTTATTTGACAATTTTAGATGACATATTTGACAGACCTAAATCCATTTAATTTTTTTTCCTTGGTAAACCATGGTTAATGTTAATCCCAATATATTTTCTAACCAATGTTAAAATAAACCATTTTAAATTCAGATTAAATCTATTTTTATATAATTATCTAAAGTATTTCTAAATATGATTAAAATTTAATAAATGCAAAAAATGAAAGGTAGATTATGAAGCCAAACCCAAGTTAGCAATATTTTTATAGACTTAGTGGTAAGCTCAAAATCAAGGAAGAGTGTGAAACGAATAAAAAATCCATAGAGCATAAATAAATAATCCTTTGGTCAAACAAATTCACTGGTTATAAGAATGTGAAATAAAACAACTAGAAATAATTGAATTTGCATATTATTAAAGAAATTTGTAAAAATAAAATAAGTTTGTAACAACAAGTATGGATACATCCATCTTTGGCACTTCTTTTCACGTTTTCACATTACACGTTAAACATAAGAGGGTTCAAACTAGCTCAATTAGATATTTTGATCTGGTCCACATCCTTAAAAGAAATAGGTTTAATAATAGAGGTCCTCTATTACCCACCACTCCTTGTAAGTGGAAAACCAAAGTGAGAGTTGTATCTTTTCTATAGTTGTATTATGAATCCATATACAATTACAAAGTCCAAAAGCATATAGGTATGAGTTGTAAGCCTTATCTTTGATGATGTAATTTCATAATACATTGATGAGATTTCAATAAGATGTTAGATCTAGAATAGTCCAATTCATATAGTATAAATTCATATCTTGGGATCAATACAATGTGAGTTGAAGATGACATAAAAAAATTTCTACCATATAACAACAAATAGTTTTCAAAAATCATTTCACCTTTAAAAAAAATATTGCTCATCTACCATGAAACCCTACATGAGTGCAAATTTGTGTTTTATATCTACTAAATAAGTAAAATATTAAACCCAAAACATTGATATTTTTCTATACTGGAATAGACCATGATTTAAAAACTTACAAAAATATCATAACAATATCTACCTCACTTCACCCAATCATAATGATTCATATCAAGCATTACATCAAACAATTTTCTTTCAAATATTTCACGAAAGACTTGACCATATTAAAGACTACACCAACAAATTTATGCAGGCGAGGCTTTTCATCAAACATATTTTATGTAGTAATTTTAGTAGAACAAAATGCAGTAACATCTTATTAGATGTATACCTTTCATGGGACATTTATCTTCCCTCCTTGATATTTTCTTCCCACGAATTTTTTTTTTTTTTTTCAATCTTGGTTAGTGCAACGTTCTCAAGTAAACTTAAAAAAAAAATGGTAGCTATGACATCTTCAATATATCATATAAGTTAAAAAATGGTAGCTATGACATCTTCAATATATCATATAAGTTGGTTAAACCCAGAGTCAAAATATGAAAAAAACACTATGAAAATCTTCTCAAATTTGCTAATAGAATATAACTAGTCCAACTATTGTTGCTTTAAAGATACTCTCATTCAATTATTTCCACGTATTGATTTTATAAAAGAGATCCATGATGTTGAAAATCAAAGAGATCCATGATGTTTCCATCTTGTGTGAGTAGTATAACATTGGGGATCTTTAACCTTTATGAAAGATATTGGCTCCAAATGAGAGAAAACACTTTCTATCATATTGTAGAATTTGTCACTTTCTTTCACGCGGGACGGAAGGTTTCCATGTTTCATATGGCCAGATCTCTTTATTTTATTTTAATGGGATAACTTCTCATCATGTAACAATTTCATTCATTTTTTGATACCTACCTTTTTTTTTTATAAATACTAGCCTTTGAATAGTTTGGAGCTAGCCCAATATTGGATAGAAGAATAGTAACCCAAAAAATGATGTAATAAGGATTTATTAATTTTATAATATTTTAAAATATTATAATTTTTATATAAGAAAATTTATAATTATTTTAATATATTATGAAATAGATATACTTGTCATTAAATCTTATAATTATTGATTTACATGTAGTATTTTTTAATTAAAACAAAATAGGTAGGAGAAAAATAATTAAGAGGGTTATTTGTTTTTTAAATTAATTGAATTTGTATAAATTAAGAAAAAAACAAAATAATTATTTCTATTTTAAAATTTTCAATTAAATATGTTTATATATTCATTTAGTACATTTATAGATATGTCTATTTTAGAATAAGACCTTTAGAATATTAATTAATTATTAGTAATTATGAGATCGATGGTAGAGATTTAACCTCCACTAAATATGTTGGAATATTCCTAGTCATAGATAAAGGGTTAAGATTTATGTCCAAGTTACATATGCTTTTTTTAATAATTCATTTCAATTTAATTAATTAATGAAAATGTCATATTGGGCACGTCGTATTGATAAGCCATGGTAATGACCCATGATATTGTAACAAAGGCTTTTTACAAGTTAATAATTTCCATGGTAAAGTGGGGGTGAATCTCCATGGTTAAGAATATTATTACACGTTTTTTAAAATGCATATGTATTTAACTCAATACTAGTTCTTTTACAAAAAAAATTGGTCAAGTTGTGTGACTCTTGAGATGATTGCACACTTAACCTTTAACTTGAGAAAACATGACCCATGGGCATCTAAGCCCACAAAATGACCAGGGGATCATACCCTACCTAGGCCACACTAACTCTTAACATGGTTGGACTTTTTCCCACAAAGTTTCAAACTTGTGAACTTCACATCACAGGGCACCTTAAAACTACACCCCATCACCATCTATTCTCTGTTCTATGTGATCTAGGTGTATACTGGTGGCCACCTGCCTATTCCATGTGAACCACACCATAGTTTCTTTCAGTTTCCTTAATTGTAGCATTATGCATAGTTTACTATTTTTGATAGTTTTTCGGGTCCAAAACTTATGCAACCTTTTTGAGGCTCTAAATGATGTCTTTCTTGGAAAACTGGCAAACTTGTAGATATAGTCGAAATTTGTAGTCATCAGATAGACGTCATCAGATAGACATTTCTAACGAGGTATCATACATGTCAAACAAAGATCGTATGCCAAAGTTACGATCACTAGAAGTTGATGTACCAATTTACCCCAATGGGGCCCACAAAATTTTGGTGCTTCATCTCCTAGGGTTAGGTTTTCAGGATGTTTATGGTTTTTCATTGTTTCTCAATAATTAAATGGCGTTTGAGCATCATTGTAACACAGTTCAGAAGACAGGTAGCTGCCACATGTGACTATTATTTTTAGTATTTAAATAAACACAAAATAAATATTATTTTATTAACCAAACCAACCCTAAAAATGAAGAAAATTCCAGCAAACAACTCAGCAAGTGAAGAAAATGCTCCTACAAATGAGAAAGCCCAAAACTTGAAAAAGGTGGGTGGAGAAATAATGTCACCTAGATTAATAGTCCTTTGAACTTTTCCAAATTATAATTATAACGATGTTGAACACTTTTAACATAGCAACAAGGAATTAACCACCGAAAAATTATGTTGGGAAGTAACACATAGATTTGGATACAGCATTTGATTCTCCTACCTATGTAAGTTGTGAAATTATTTTTTGGATACAACATTTGATTCTCCTACCTGTGTAACTTGTGACATTATTTTTTTGTATTGACCCAGCAGTGTGTTTACTAAACATAATAGAACTAAACATAATTCTAGTGCATATTTTTAAAATATTTCGAAATATTTCATGTTTAAGAAAATCACAGCTTACTCATTATAAAATCAAGGTTTTCTTGCAGATAAATTTCTTATCAACAAAATATATCGTGCAGCAGTTGAAATACATGGACAAAATTCATGAGCCACACTCATTCTGTAAAGAAAGATGAGTTGTTTGTAGAAAGAACAAAGATTTCATGCCAAAAATTATTGTAATGAAGAGCTAAGTATTTCTATGGATACATACTCAAACTATTGTTTGTATATATTTGTGCAGATTCGATATCTCAAATTCTGAAAATTTGTCTCAGGAGCTCTCTCCAGAGGAAAGAGAGACTTTCGGATTTGATGTTAAGAATATCGAGTGGAAAATTTACATTGGAAATATTCATATTCATGGACTCAGGAAACATGTGTGGAAAGGACTCCCTAATCGGGGTGCTTGAGGACATCTGCCACCGGGCAGACCATAAGATAGGTGTAGGCAAGGTACCACGCATACACCAACGTGATACTCAAGCATGATAAGAATTCCATCAATTAACTGAGTTAGGAGGTATGTGAGGGATATGGGGATGCTTTCGCATTTAGTAAGACAACCTGTGCTGTCACAAGGGCGGTGTAAAAGGCAGAATAGGGTAAGCCTCAAAAGGTCTAGTTTGGCACTGCAAAAACCATTTTCCTCTGGAAGAAACTGGGATTTGAGGTGACGGACGGAAGCTGGTGCAACCATCATTCAGAGGGTTCATGCTTTGGTTCAGGTTCAGAGGGTTCACACTCTGGTTTAGGGGTATGTTCTTCTTAATTTCAACCTCATGCTTTTAGATATCAATTATTCCACGAAGCAAGATAGTGAAGGGTTTGAAAGGATAGGAAAGTTTTTACCCATTTTCTACTCTGTGGCCAGGAAAGGAAAATCCATATTTAGCCTTGTTTTGGTGACCCTTGAAGGTCGGGAGGTCTAATCATAGCTCTGTGTTTTATTTTGACGAGCATTGCAGTCTGTTTGATGGATGTCATAATTCCTTCATGCATGGTGGTCAATTCGATTCGATTGGGTTTTGCCTGTGCTTGTTATATTTGGAAAATAGAAGGGTTAAATGGGGGAACCACTATTGTTTGTGGGCTTGCCTTACTGAGTTATGGCAAAGAAAATTCCGTAATTTTAGCGTTGGACATTTTAAAAGTAATGGTTTTTATGTCGACCTTGATAGGTATAAGCAGGGTACTATGTTGCAAATTCGTCATTTACATGCTCCCTGTTCTGGTTTTAACATTTATGTTGCAAATCCATCATTTAAATGCTCTCTGTTCTAGTTTTAACATTAATCCTTGTAATTATGGGAGTCTACCCTGTTTGGTTAGAGTCTTTATAGCTATGATAGAGAGTCAATCCTGGGTATGTCTCTATGTCCAGTATAAAACTTGTTTTTCCAATTTTCTCGGTCTATCACATTATCTCTATCATGAGGAGTATCATGAGCCTCAGGAAGATTTTTTTCAGAAGAAAAGACGTTTAACTGCTATACCTCTATTCTTCCGTCATACAGGATCACAAATTGTCATTACAGGTTTAATTCAGCGAAATATCCAGAACAAAACAATGGTTAAGAGGCAAACGAGGTAGAGTGTGGCTCAAAATCAAGATATAGGAAAACAAAAGATGGTAAAATCTGTAGCTGAACCTAGTAAGCGAGGTAGACATATAAAGCAAGAGGTGATAGAGAATCTCTCGAAAACTTACTCTCTTGGAAATCCTCCACAAGTTGGGAATGTGATTCAAGTCTGGGAAAAAGAAAGTTATAGTAATGAGGAAGATAATGAAGCAGAAGCAGAAATTATGGATTTTATCACAGATCTTGGAAATACCAGAGGTCGTCTTTCATTGTTTAACCAAACTGTTCATACATACTGGATCATGAAATGTGTTTTGGCCAAAGCTATGCAAAGTCTTCATCCAGGTAAAGAGACTCAAATATTAACAGTGATGGAATTGCTTCAGGATATCAAAATTCAACTCCAACATATCAAGGTGACACGAAATCAAACGACAGATCGAATCCAATGAATTGAAAGGAAGATTCAACAACTGCAGCAAGTGGACATGCCTGGTTCCACTGCAAAGGATCCAACACCAATAGAATCTTCAGATGGATAGTAACCTAGCTTATGTTTTTATGATTTTTGTGGATAGTGCTTTAGTTCATAGTGGGTACTTAGTTAATGTTTTAAACAATGAAATGGCAAGTGCGGTAAGTAGAAGAATGAAACATTATCAAATTTGGACAGCTTTCAATGCCTTAAGGTGGCCAATAGACCTGGTTTCCTTCGGGCAGGTTGAGGCCACTAACTTAATATCTAATGTAACTTTCTTTTTGACGATAAATAGAAAATAGTAAGGTCCTACCAAACTGACCAAAAAAAAAAACATGTATGGAAAGGACACGATACAGGAAAACAATTATAAGTATCTAGCACCTGCATTAACTAATTAGTGTGCAGGGTTTGAGGTTCATTCTCTTTGGTGATCATAGAAAGTGGAGCAGAGTCTTGTAGAAATTTGAATAACTGATATATTATTCACCGAGATTATCCTGATCACACACTATTTTAACTTCATGCACAATACAAAATCTCTTCTACCATTGATCATTACATGCGGAAATAAAATCAATTTCATACGCACATTAAAACCATAAACAATCACACATATGAACACAGTATTTCATGGGAAAGTTTAAAGCTGAAAACCCCCAACTATATGTAAATTATATGTCATAGAGATCATGTAACAATCATTTTACAAAGCTCCTCACAATCTCTCAGCACAACCTCCAATTGCTACACACTAATCAAGCTAGATCTAGAAAAACACATGCTCCAATCTCTGCCACCTGATAGCCAGCCTCTATTGCATAATCAATGTTGTAGAATGGCTCATAAATAACTTCGAACCACCTATATTGTATTGCGCAATCCTCATTGGCTTCTCCAATCACTGGTTGTTGCAAATATGCAATAGTATAGTCACAACCGATAGTTAACCTGCTCTTTCACCTATCTATGCACTGGTCTCCACTGAAACTGTCCATGCACTGAAGTTAACTGATGTATTCTTTAGTTGATTAATGAGTTTATAATTAGTGAATTAATTAATAATTAATTCACACCACTCTTCACTAGTGTATTAATCAGTTAGACTAAATACAACTAGTTCAACTACATTTAGATTAGTTAAACTGAACACAGCTCCATTAACTCCTCAATCAACTCCACCAAACTCTGTCACATGAGTTCTAACTGAAGTATCCATGCAATAGCTCCACTTAACCCTTAGGAATAGCGTAATTCCATATGTCAGCTCCTGTGCCAAATATGTGCACTTAACTGAAGTGCTCCAAGAGAATAAGATAATGTTTATAGTCCAAATATTATTAAGAGCTAATAATATTTGACATATCTATTTTTAGACTAGCAATCTAAAAATAGATTTGGCCCAATATGTATAAAAATGGAAGTCAATCTATTTTTCCCGACTTGACCAACCATCCACAAAGAGCATCCTGCAACTCATAGAACATGATCCATATGTCTAAAATAGACATAGTCTAAAAATAGACTTTGTGCCAAAAATAGCCTATGGGCTCACTTAGTGAAGGCAACTTCTTTCCACTAAGTTCATCATCTTGTTGCAATATCAACACTCCCTCTCAACAAGATAAGGATTATCTGCCACCCCTCTCCTGCCTCTGTGGTAGTCGAATTTTCTCCTGGTGAGCGCCTTCGTCAAGATATTAGCATCTTGATCCTCCGTGGGAATGTATGAAAGTAACATGATCTTCAGCTGCACACAATCTCTCATATGATGATACTGATCCATGAAGCCATGCCGACTCAACTCATCCTCCTGTCTGTACCATGATCCATATCCCGATGTGCCTCTGAGATATCTCAATACATGCTTGCCTACCTTCCAGTAGAGCTTGGTAGGCTTAACCATAGCTTGTGAAAGCTGGTTCACAGCATAGAATATGTCGGGTCATGTATTGACCAGATACATAAGCGACCCCACCAACTATCGTTAAGAGGAAAACAAAAACAATGGTTAAGAGGCTCCGAACAAAACAATGGTTAAGAGGCAAACGAGGTAGAGTGTGGCTCAAAATCAAGATATAGGAAAACAAAAGATGGTAAAATCTGTAGCTGAGACTAGTAAGCGAGGTAGACATATAAAGCAAGAGGTGATAGAGAATCTCTCGACAGCTTACTCTCTTGGAAATCCTCCACAAGTCGGGAATGTGATTCAAGGCTGGGAAAAAGAAAGTTATAGTAATGAGGAAGATAATGAAGAAGAAGTGGAAATTATGGATTTTATCACTGATCCTGGAAATACCAGAGGTCGTCTTTCATTGTTTAACCAAAATTTTCATACATACTGGATCATGAAATGTGTTCTAGCCAACGCTATGCAAAGTCTTCATCCAGGTAAAAAGACTCAAATATTAACAGTGATGGAATTGCTTCAGGATATAAACATTCAACTCCATCATATCAAGGTGACACGAAATCAAACAACAGATCGAATCCAATGAATTGAAAGGAAGATTCAACAACTGCAGCAAGTGGACATGCCTGGTTTCATTGCAAAGGATCCAACACCAATAGAATCTTCAGATGGATAGTAACCTAGCTTATGTTTTTATGATTTTTTTGGACAATGCTTTAGTTCATAGTGGGTACTTAGTTAATGTTTTAAACAATGAAATGGCAAGTGCGGTAAGTAGAAGAATGAAACATTATCAATTTTGGACAGCTTTCAATGCGTTAAGGTGGCCAATAGACCTGGTTTCCTTCGGGCAGGTTGAGGCCACTAACTTAATATCTAATGTAACCTTCTTTTTGACGATAAATAGAAAATAGTAAGGTCCTACCAAATTGACAAAGAAAAAACATGTATGGAAAGGACGCGGTACAGGAAAAAAATTATAAGTATCTAGCACTTGCATTAACTAATTAGTGTGCAGGGTTTGAGGTTCATTCTCTTTGGTGATCATAGAAAGTGGAGCAGAGTCTTGTAGAAATTTGAATAAATGATACATTATTCACCGAGATTCTCCTAATCACACACTATTTTAACTTCATGCAAAATACAGAATATCTTCTACCATTGATCATTACGTGCGGAAATAAAATCAATTGCATGCGCACATTAAAACCATAAACAATCACACATATGAGCACAGTATTTAATGGGAAAGCTTAACGCTGAAAACCCCCAACTATCTATATATTATATGTCATAAATATCATGTAACAGTCATTGTAAAAAGCTCCTCACAAGCTCTCAGCACAACCTCCAATTGCTACACACTAATCAAGCTAGATCTAGAAAAGCACATGCTCCAATCTCTGCCACCTGATAGCCAGCCTCTATTGAATAATCAATGTAGAATGGCTCATAAATAACTTCGAACCACCTGGCTTTTACTGCGCAATCCTCATTGGCTTCTCCAATCACTGTTTGTTGCAAATATGCAACAATATAGTCACAACTGATAGTTAACATGCTCTTTCACCTATCTCTGCACTGGTCTCCACTGAAACTGTCCATGCACTGAAGTTAATTGATGTATTCTTTAGTTGATTAATGATTTTATAATTATTGAATTAATTAATAATTAATTCACACCACTCTTCACTAGTGTATTAATCAGCTAGACTAAATACAACTAGTTCAACTATGTTTAGATTAGTTAAATTGAACAAAACTCCATTAACTCCTCAATCAACTCCACCAAACTCTGTCACATGAGTTCTAACTGAAGTATCCATGCAATAGCTCCAATTAACCCTTAGGAATAGTGTAATTCCTTCTGTCAGCTCCTGTGCCACATATGTGCACTTAACTAAAGTGCTCCAAGAGAGTAAGATAATGTTTATAGTCCAAATATTATTAAGAGCTAATAATATTTGACATATCTATTTTTAGACTAGCAATCTAAAAATAGATTCCGCCCAATATGTCTAAAAATAGAAGTCCATCTATTTTTCCCGACTTGACCAACCATCCGCAAATAGCATCCTGCAACTCATATAACATGATCCATATGTATAAAAATAGACTTTGTGCCAAAAATAGCCCACGGGCTCACTTAGTGAAGGCGACTTCTTTCCACTAAGCTCATCATCTTGTTGAAATCTCAACACTCCCTCTCAACAAGATAAGGATTATCTGCCACCCCTCTCCTGCCTCTATGGTATTCGAATTTTCTCCTGGTGAGCACCTTCGTCAAGATATCAGCATCCTGATCCTCCGTGGGAATGTATGAAAGTAACATGATCTTCCGCTGCACGCAATCTCTCATATGATGATACCGATCCATGAAGCCATGCCGACTCAACTCATCCTCCTGTCTGTACCATGATCCATATCTCGATGTACCTCTGAGATATCTCACTACATGCTTGCCTACCTTCCAGTAGATCTTGGTAGGCTTAACCATAGCTTGTGAAAGCTGGTTCACAACATAGAATATGTCGGGTCATGTATTGACCAGATACATAAGCGACCCCACCAACTATCGATAAACAGTGGCATCCACTACCTCCTCCAAAGTAGCATCCTCCTTCCTCCATCCACTAGGAAGAGGAGTATCAACAGGCTTATAGCCATGCATGTTGAACTTCTCCAGTATCTCCCGGGCATACTTGCCTTGAGAAACAAACAATCCATCACTGCGCTGCCAAATTTCCAATCCCAGGAAATAATGAAGGAGGCCCAAGTCCTTCATCTCAAACTCCTTTGCAAGATCAGCCTTGCATGAGTGTATCAACAGTTTATCACCTGTCAAAATCAAATCATCTACATAAAGTACAATGATCTGCAACTTACCCTCCACCACTATCTGGTATAGGTTCGGATCTGCCTCACTCTTGGAGAATCCAAGTCTGGTGAAATAACTGTCTATCCGTGTGTATGAAGCACGAGGTGCTTGTTTCAACCCATACAGCGCTCTCTTGAGCCTACACACATGCGACTCACTACTGAAGATCTCAAAACCTTCGGGTTGCTCTATGTACACCTCCTCCTCAATGACTCTGTTGAAGAACTCAGTCTTCACATCCATCTGATGAATGTGCCACCCCATCTGCGCTGAGAGAGCAAGAATAATCCGTATGGAAGAATACCTTGTGACAGGTGCAAAGGTTTCCTCATAATCGATCCCCTCAATCTGTGAGAAGCCTCAGGCAACAAATCTTGCCTTGTACTTCTCCACACCCCCGTCAGCTGCCTGCTTCACTTTGTATATCCATCTCGAACTCACCACTGATTTCCTTTCTGGCCTTGGGACAATCTCCCATGCACTGTTTCTGACAATCGAATCATACTCTTCCACCATGGCATCTACCCATGTGGGATCCTCCAAAGCTTCCTCGAAAGAGGATGGCTCTATCACGATACACTTGCTCATAAGAGCCATGTATCCAGTATACCGGTCAGGTGATTGTCTTTATCTGCACTGTGATGTAGGTGCTCCTACAACACTCTCTGCATCTTGAGCCAGTCTCTCAGCTTCTGTAGTGCGCTTCCGCCCTCTGATGGTTGGCGCTGCATGAGTGGTCTCTTCCACTCCATGAACCTCCTCTTTTGGCTGATCCACATCTTGAGGCTCATCCTTAGGAACTAATAGCTCCTCATCTAAATGCAAGTGTGGATCCCTCTCAAGCGAACACTTCATGGATTTCTCCTCATGAAATTTGATATCCCGTCACACAACAGTCTTGTGACTATCTGGCAAATGCACACGATAGTTGTGGGGTGCATCCGTGTACCCCACAAATATCCCAACCTCTTCAGTCGGCTCCAGCTTATTCCTGGCATCCTTCGCCACATGAATGTAAACAGGTGAACCAAAAATCCTCAAATGGGAAATATCAGGCTTATTACCAGAAAATGCCTCCTGAGGTGTACTCATGCCAAGTATCCTGTGAGGACAACGGTTTTGCACATATCTGCATTATTGCATGCCTCAACCCACAAGTGTATGGGAATGCCCCGACTGCGGCAACATCGCCTGCAACAACGGCAAGTGAGTGTTCGTTCTTCCGCTCAAAGAACCCCATTCCGCTCGTGGGTTATGAGGTGGTGAGCTCTCTTCAAATTCCTTCGCACTCATGAAATTCCTTACATTCGCCAGATGAATTCACCACCATTGTCGCTCCTAAGAGCTTCACCTCCTTCCTCGGGCTTCTTTCTCAACCAAGCCTAAACTAAACTCACGTAACTTTGAGTATGTCTCGCTCCTCTCGCATGAAGAAGATCCAAAGACTTCCGAGAAAAATCATCAACAAATATCACATAGTACCCGTGCTTTGGTGGTCGAAGCTACTAAGAAAGGTCCACACACGTTCGTGTGAATTCTCTCGTCTCTCAAGGATCATCGTGGCGTGACTATCCTTCTCGTGAAAGGTGGCTTTCACAAATTTTCCCAAGGTACATCCCTTGCACTAATCTGACTGTGCAAGAGTACCCTTAGGAAGCCTAGTATAAATCTGCTGCAGTATATTCAAAGCTCCATGGTGAAGGTGGCCCAATCTTCGGTGCCACAACTCGCCATCATCCTGGCTCACCACTCCTTCTTCCTTGCCTGCCATTGCTGCGTAGCCATCTACCTACAATTGATAAAGGTTCTTAACTGGAACCCCTATCCTCCGGGTCTCACCAGTTTCCTTACTGTGCAAGAAATCCTTTCCCTTGCTAAAGACAACATCATATCCCTTATCTTCTAACATCGCCACAGAGATCCGATTCTTCTTCAATCCTGGAACATGCATCACTTCCTTGAATACGAAGGGTTTACTAGACTCCCTCTCAAAGGAAATGGTACCGATACTGGTCACACTGTATCTACCATCATCGCCCATCTCAATGTGCACTCCAAGATCTTTTTCCTCCAGATCTGAAAACAGATCCTGATCTCCTGTCATGTGAAATGACGCACCACTGTCCAAGAACCATACTGATCCCATCACACTTGAGACCAAGCATGTGATTAGTGAAAAATCCAACTCAAACTCGCGAGCCTAAGGCCTCTCCAAACAAGCAGACCCGCAGCCTGGCGCATTTTTCTTCTTCTCGTGGACAACTAATGGCATATTGTCCGTGTTATGCTGGTGACAGGGAAAGCACTTCACCTTGGACATGTCCTGCTTCTTGCCTTTCACACCGGATTGAGAAGATTTCTTGCTCTTCCCCTTCTTTTCTTTGGCAGCCAAAGCGCAATTCTCTTCATCAGAGTTTTTTGATGAAGATCCATCCCTGGTACTTCGCCTTATCTCCTCTTGCACAAGATCCGACCAAAGTCGCTCCCATCCTGGCAATTTCTCCCGACCATTGACAGAGTCCTGATAGGAATGTCAACTCTTCGGAAGCCCAAGGAGAGCCAAGCTCACCAAGTCCTCATCATAAACAGTAACCCCCACACTTCCCAGCTCATTCCTGCATTGGATGAACTTCGTGAGGTACTTGGGCATATTGTTGCCTTTCTCCATTTTTATGGTCCTGAGTTTATCTTTGAAGCGCCAACTTCCTCTGGTCACTCTTGCTTTGAAATAAATCTGTCAAAGCTTTCCACAACAAGAATTGAGAAGCCTTACCATGAAGGTTGGACACTATGTGATCCTTCACACCTTCCAACAGAATCCTTCGACACTTTGTTGTCTTATTTTTCCATACGTCAAGTACGGCAACATCGCTAGAAGTAGGTTTTGGAATTTTTGCATCTATGAACTCCTTCAACCCATTGTCATCCAGCACCGCCTCCATCCTTTCCTTCCATGAAATATAATTCGAGCTGCCCTCAAGGGCATACTCCAATCGCAATCCATTGAAAGACATCTCAACTTTGACACCAAGAAAACACTGCTGCAAATTTGAATTCCACCAGCGCAAAACTCAACCACTTCAATGTTTTGCAATTGCTCCAATGATAAATATAACTCTGATACCATGTAAAAATTTGAATAACTAAGATATTATTCACCGATATTCTCCTGATCACACATTATTTTAGCTTCATTCATAATACATAATCTCTTCTACCATTGATCATCACATGTGGAAATAAAATCAATTGCATGCACACATTAAAACCACAAACAATCACACATATGAACACAATATTTAATGGGAAAGCTTAAAGTTGAAAACCCCCAACTATATATATATTATATGTCATAGAGATCATATAACAATCTTTGTACAAATCTCTCTCACAAGCTCTCGCATAACCTCCACCGCGCACACTAATCAAGCTAGATCTAGCAAAACACATGCTCCAATCTCTGCCACCTGATAGCCAGTCTCTAGTGCATAATCAATGCTGTATAATGGCTCATAAATAAATTTGAACCACATAGCTCGTACTGCGCAATCCTCATTGGCTTCTCCAATCACTGGTTGTTGCAAATATGCAATAGTATAGTCACAACTGATAGTTAACCTGCTCATTCACCTATCTCTGCACTGGTCTCCATTGAACTATCCATGCACTGAAGTTAACTGATGTATTATTTAGTTGATTAATGAGTTTATAATTAGTGAATTAATTAATAATTAATTCACACCACTCTTCACTAGTGTATTAATCAGTTAGACTAAATACAACTAGCTCAACTATGTTTAGATTAGTTAAAATGAACACAACTCCATTAACTCCTCAATCAACTCCACCAAACTCTGTCACATGAGTTCTAACTGAAGTATCCATGCAATAGCTCCACTTAACCCTCAGGAATAGCGTAATTCCTTCGGTCAGCTCCTGTGCCACATCTGTGCACTTAACTGAAGTGCTCCAAGAGAATAAGATAATGTTTAGAGTCCAAATATTATTAAGAGCTAATAATATTCGACATATCTATTTTTAGACTGGCAATCTAAAAATAGATTCTGCCTAATATGTCTAAAAATAGAAGTCCATCTATTTTTTCCGACTTGACCAACCATCCACAAATAGCATCCTGCAACTCATAGAACATGATCCATATGTCTAAAAATAGACATAGTCTAAAAATAGACTTTGCGCCAAAAATAGCCTGCGGGCTCACTTAGTGAAGGCGACTTCTTTCCACTAAGCTCCTCATCTGTTGCAATCTCAACAAGTCTAGACAATAGATTTGTTTTTGGTCATTGTGTAGCAATAGTGAAGTAATTTGTTGAATATAAGGTGCAGTTGTAGGGTATGATTAAGGTATGCAATGTGATGTTTTAGTTATGTAAGAGGAGATTTTTGTTGTTTAGAATCTGACAAAATGTTGGGTCAAAATAAAATTTCTTTCAGAATTTTGAGGAAAAATCTGACGCTACGTTGTATTAAAACAAAACTTCAAATAAAATTTGAGGGAGAATTCTACGGAACATAACATCTGGTAATTTATTTTTGTAAGTAGTGATTGAGTGTTGAAATAGAGATTATGTTCATAGATGCACCCAATATTATATATGCGTGTTAATATTTTTTTGGCTCAATTAAAAGCCTAAGAGTTGGTTTATACAACTATGTTCTTCCAGGTTCACTCTTATTGGATTTAAACTAGCAAGAAGAACAACACAAAAACTGTATGCAAAATGTTGAAACTTCTTAGTATTGAGAACTTGAAAGACCAATATGACCAAAATACCCCTAAGATATACACATACCATACAACCATGAGTGCACTTGACGACGACCAAGGTTGTTACCTAGAAGATATGGACACCCAAGAACTCCATGAATGTGGAACTCTACATGTGTCAAGCATTCCTCAAGTTGCTACATGTGCTTAGCTAGCCTATGTTGGTCTCTTCCCAGTGACACATGTCTATCTAACATTCTCCATCGATTATGCTAAAAATTGATCATAAAATTGATTATTTCATTTTGATCCTCATGTCTATCATGACTCAATTGCTCCTAGAGCACAATGATTTTTCTAAGTTGTGGTTCCAATATGTGGAAATAGGAAGTATGTCAAGGGAAGTAGGAAGGAGAACCTCACCAGGTGAATTATGAGGATTATTGATCATTACCTTGTCAAGGTCAACCTCCTATACATCTCCTCCCTTCGTTTCTTTAGTTACTCTTTTGTGCTTCACCCCTTGGCTGTGTAAACATATCATTCTCAGTGCTCTACCCCGTGCCTCATCATTTTTACTGCAACTCCAAATTGGTGTTTCTAGCACTATGCATCTGTTCTTTCACCCCAAGCTCCTGATTCTACAAAAAAATAACTACCTCAAGCCTACGCTTCGAGGGCCTATCTGCTTTAGTGGGTAGTCGATTCCAGCCAAGCCCGTTCCCACCGGAACCCACAAGTTGGCTTCTATGCCAATGATTAAGTATGAAAAACCCGTGATACACCTCTTGAGCCTCAATTGGTCGCCACCAGAGTGAGATACACTATTTACCAGTCCAATTTAGTATCAATATTCTCCCCCTAGCCACGAAGGAATTAAGGACACCATACTAATTTTCACACCCCCTGCTACTACTTGACTGTATGAAGTTATATTTGAGACTCAGAGTAACTCTCAACATGGGAGTCACTAACATTCAATTCCAAATGAAGAGAACTAACCCACAAACTTCATGACTATGTGTCTGGTATGCTAGAAATCCCAGGCTTTATTAAGCCAGAAAATGTGGCGTCCAAAGACCAACCCAACTCACACAATGAGTGATCACAATATAAAGACAATGGGGATTGTTTTGGGGGCTTACCTGTGTTATATTTTTTTTTTTAAAAAAAAAAACGATGATCCTTTTCATTAATAAAAATACATTACATAGTTCATTTTTTACATCATTGTTATTTCTATACTTGAATATCTACTTTGTTCTCCGTTTCCAAGGAGGATTTTACACCAAAATTAGTAACAATTCCCCTGTCAAAATTCCATAAGTGGCTTACATATTATCTCTTACAAAGCTGAAAAACATAGATTGATTACCTAAAGATAATCCTACATTAATCTCAAATGGAAATAAGATAGCTAGTTCGATATACATGCATTCCCATTCTGATGTAACTGCATTGCCTAATTTGTATCCAACATTTCCTATCAACATGAGTCTTGTGAAAAATACAGAAGACAAAATTGATAACCTAAATAGATTCGATACTTCCTGAGTACATATGGCAGTTTCATTGATAGGCTGCATAGAAGATCTTGTCATGTCTCGATTTGTTTCCTTTTTTAGACAATAGGTCGGTCATCTGGTTTTGTTCCATGTAAATGTGGTTGAACTTGATTGACCTGAAAGATGAATACAAAATATGAATACGATCCATCCACTTGGAGAGGATAGGTGGCTGGAAATTAGTATAAGTCCTAACCCAATCAATAATGCGTTTAACATCTCCATTTATGGTTATACTGTCCAAACCCAACTAGGAAGCAAAGGATAATATACCCGAGAGGGAAATCACCTTAGCTTTGTTGTTGGTACTTGTTCCCTCATTCCACCAAATGAGGTAGAATTGATCTGGCTCCAATAAAATGATAACACCACATCTGCAACATCTATTCTAACATGCACCATCAAATGAGCCCCATGAATAGCCCTCTTTGATGTTCCTGTAAATATCTTCCTGGATTTATTTCTAGTATTATTATGTCCGCTATCATTCAAATAAGAAATAATCTTCTTGATATCCCTCCACACCGAGGGAACATGATTTTCAAACAACCATTCATTCCTGCTTCTCCAAATCACCCAGTAAATAAAGAGAGGGAGAGTCTGATACTCCTTATGTTAATTTATCCATTTGTAGGTGGAGGTGGTCAGAGTGTCACACAACAATCGACAATCTAAATTAAGTAATTTTGATACCTCATTCCATACCTCTGATACAAATAGGGGTGTGATGTTATCCTCCTGTTGGTGGAAGAAAACGCATATACGAGGACCATAAGACCATTTTTTCTTTAGCATGTACCAAGTCATTATTCTGTGATTTATTGTCATCTAGGCGAAGCAGATGATCATGCAAGGGTTTCCCATGACCATACCTAATTGAACTAATTATGAACAGGAATATTAGAAAAAGGAAGGGGCAGGGTTGAGTATATACCTCTCACTAATGGTAAGCCATTTTTCCATGTGTTCACCCATTTAAGACTATCCTCCCCATCCCTAAACACTGCTTTTAAGTTATATAGATTGGTGATGTACACATCCCATTCTAGTGCCAATATTTTCGAAAGTCCCAATATAGTTGCCCACTTCCATCTAGGGCTATAAGGCGAGTTGATAGGGTTCATGGAAAGTTGTGTAAAGCATGTGATCCCATTTGTTCTAAGAGTGTAAATGAGATCTTCTTATAGTGGGCGATTGCCCTGAAACATAGATACCACATCCAGTCCAACAACCACCAAATTCCCTTCACCAATTTTCCATTTCATAGAACTTAGCATCCAATGTATGTCCACATTAATGTTGTGCCATGAAAAGGAGGAATTTCCTATTCTAAAAAATCCCTTAGAAATCCTTGTTGAGAGAGAGTATCCCTTCATATAATTATCCTTTATAATGTTTCACCAGATCGTGTCTTTGTTAGTAGCCCATCAAAGGCTTTTAACAAGCAACACATTGTTGAAATTGCAGGTATTAAGAATACCACATCGTCCCAAAGTGTTCAGTCTTGCCACCACGTTCCATTAGGCAAGATGGATCTTCCTGTGCTTGGATGCTCGTGACTAGATGAAACGAGGCATAAGAGTGTCAATTTTGTTGCATATTTCAGTTGGGATAGAGAAAAGGTACATCCAGTATACTGCAATGCTCTTGAGAGCTGCTCGTACCAATGCCAATCTTCCACCCAAAGTCAACCATTTATTTTCCCATCCGGTTATTCTCCTACTGTACCTGTTCAGTAGCAAGTCCCAATCTTCCCTCCTATAATTTTTTTCTTTAAATTGTAGGCCTAAATATAGCAGTCCCTTGCTCAACGGTCTCCTTTTGATCCCAAATAGTTCTCCAATTAACCTGCAACGTTCTTCCTTAATGTCCTCTGAAATCAGAATAAATTTAACCTTTCTCATATTCATACCCAAGGCCTTACTAAAGGTAAAAATAATATTATGAATATACCACCAATAATCTTTGTAGAGAATGACCCCAAACAATAAGTCATTTAAAAACATCATTAGGGGAGTTTTGAGGTCTAAAATGAGCCTCCTAAGAAAAATAAACAACCAAAATAAACTTTATAAGAACCAATAGGATTCAAGATGATGATGTCAACCATGGGGGATAATTCATTATTTTTTAATTAAAAGCGTAAAAAGATAAAAAAGTTATAAAAAAATAATAAAACTACATTTTCAACTCGTATTTTCAACTTATATCCCAAATTTTTTACTCAAATTTCGATCATGAGTACTCGTTGGATGCAAAATTTAATTCCTCGTCCAAGGAGTACTCATGTTGCATACTTTTGATGGACCGTGGTACACAAAAAAACGTGATTGCAATCATGTTTTTCATGTATTTCTCATTTTTCGTGTAGTAGGATCCCTCAAAAGTATGCAACATGGGTACTCCTTGGATGATGAATTAAATTTTGCATCCAACGAGTACTCCCGCTCGAAATTTGAGTAAAACATTTGGGAGATAAGTTGAAAATATGAGTTAAAAAAGTATTTTTTTCCCTTTTTCCCTCCAAAATTTGATGATGTAATCAAATCTTATTTTATTATTTTCACTATTATTTTATAATTTCCTTAGGAGGCCCATATTAGACCTCAAAATTCCCTTAATGAACATGAGATGGGACACCCTGACCCTATTGGAAGCCTTGATGCCACATATCAACCCAAACTTCCTGACCTCTTTAATCAAATAGCTTAGGCGATCCATTGCTAGGATAAAGAGAAGTGGGGATAATGCACATCCCTTTCTAAGGCCATGGTGTGCTTTGAAAAAATTAGTCAATATCCCATTGATTAAAACAAAAATGTTCATGGATGTGATGCAATCAAGTATCCAGATTGTGCATAGAGAGACCAATTTTATGCAGGATCAGTCGAAGGAAACCCCAATCCAGAGAACCAAATGATTTAATCAGATCAATTTTGAGCATACTCACCTTATCTTGTCGAGTATTCATATAATGGAGGCATTCCTACGCCACCCCAATAACATCCTGGATTTGCCTTCCTTGTACAAAAGCTAATTTTTCAGGAGAGATGTAATTAGTGATGATCATTTTGAGCCTCAAAAGCATTAATTTATAAAACATATTATACAACTCATTTGATAAAGATATGGTTCTAAAGTCTAAGAAAGAGGTAGGGTTTTCTATCTTCAGAATTAAGGCAATAAAGGTGGCAGTCAAACCCCCATCAATGGCCAAGGCTTTTTTCTTTGTTTTTATGCTTGATTACCTCCAAGAGCTTCTCCATTGCTATATTCTTGCCCATGTACTCATTAGTTTCCAACTTAATCATATATTAGAGGTGTCTGATCGCAATCTTCTGTGTTCCAGCTCAGGATTAATGGCGAAGAACTTATTTTAGAAATAAAACAGTGTTGCCTGCATAAGTGCTCCTTGTTCATTGATAATGCGCCCCTTAGCATCCATAATGTTTTTGATCTCATTCCTCTATTTTATAGCGTTGGAAAAATCATGATAGAACTTAGTATTCTTGTCACCTTCCTACACCTAGATGGCCCTGCTTTGAGGTCTCCTATCAAATTCCATTCTCATAAATATGTTTTTTTATTCCCAATCAACTCGATTATCTTTTGTTTTTATGTATCCAAGAAAAAAATGGATATAGGGGGTCATTTTAATACTTCAGTGTTGTGTGTATATCTTTCAGTTTATGTGTTTCCATTATTATCTTGTTCACTAACCATGCTTTGGTAGCCTGTTTGAGAGTTCTCAGTTTTTCCAAGATCTGAGCCATAGCACCCTCCACCCTTCTTTCTAATACTTTTCCCCAATTTTCAGCCACCAATGTCCGATATTCCTCATCCTTAATCCATATTGGATTAAATTTAGATGGAATAGATCCCTGTCTTGCCACCCCTTCCCAATGTAATTTAATTGCACAGTGATCCGAAATGAAGAAAGATAGGATAGATAATGAAACCCCCTTGTGAATATCCATTAGAGATGAACTGATAATAAATCTATCCAGCCTTTTTTCAATGCTCACATTTCCCGCTTTGCACCAAGTCGGTACCAATATATCAGGTTTTACATCCGTGAGATCATGCGCTTCAAATAGAGCCCCAAATAATTCACAAGTGGATCTGATTATGCACTATGTCCCCATATTTTTTTTCCACCTATCATCAGGTTTAGGTCACCTGCAATAATCATAGATGGGAGAGAGAGAATCCCATAATCGATAATTCTTTCCCAAAATACCCTTCTCCCCATATATGATGCATATATGTTCAGGGGTTGAATCCTCTGAGGAGAGCCCTTGTAGTATCCTGTAACCAGAATACCTGCATCAGAAACATATTCAAGTGTCTTAAAGAGTGTTCGATCCCACATTAATCCTAGTCCTCCAAGTGTCGAACAGCTCCTTTCATGCATACCAGCCAGTGAGGACAGACTGATAACATAGATGACCACGCACAATTAACATCACACATGGATTATTGAAAGAAAATAATAGATGGTTTGAGAGAGATAACCGGGTCTTTGAGTGCTCTAATTGCTGGGTTGATGGGGCCTAGACTCATGTTCAAAGTGACTACACAGTCCAACAAAACCCACTATTATTGTCCCTTTCAGCAATGATCTGCTTTCATAGACCGAAGTCTCACCTAAGTCAATATAGGGGGATGCTAGAACCGAGTTTATGCATCTAGAGGGATACTAACTATGGATTTATGGCTTTTCCTTCTTAACAGAGCTTCGCAGGTAATATTTGTGAGTAATAACAGTGAGGTTCAACACATCTATTGAAATTACTCACAGGTTATGTGATCTTACTTATTCTTGTATTAAACAAAGTAAATAATCATACACAGGACTACGCTACTGGATTATATATCAAACACTTTTTCAGCATAAATATCCAGAGACAGTAAGTAAAATCACAACACATCAATATAAATAAGATCATTCTTAATAATTCTTTCATTAACATCAATATCCTTCTCATACATCCACTTTCCACCCTGTGCACACCACTGCATACTTCCTAAGGTATCCATGCACACATCCAAAAGAGCCTTTTCCTCTAACCCCAAAACAGACTCTGACTCAAAGCAATATTACATCTAAATGCTTCATTCAACTTCTACTTGCCTGCCTATGACTTCTATCTAGAATCCTTATATAGGTTTGACATTTACAATACCATGGTCCAAAACCATGGGCAGAGTCCAACGTTCACAAAATATCCCATCCCATTACATAATAAGGGGATTTCACCCACCCCAAAGCCCCTATGACTCAAAATAGACTCTGTGTTGCGTGCTCGACTCCTCGATCTACAAATTCTTTCCTCGCTTCTTACTTCGCTGGGGTCCCAACTCTAACAGGCCCCCAACACAAAATTGTGACTCGTCCTGAGTCACAAAGCTAGTGTGCCATCAATATCTTTCTTTGATGCCACTCAAGGCATCCTTAAAATGCGGAACTACTTCGACGCACTACTTTTCAAATTCCTTAACTTTGTCGAGTAGCATCTCTAAAACCTTTGTGGCTGCCTTCTGCTCGAATCCTCACTGCATTGTGCGAAGTGCCTTCAAATTATTTTCTACTGTTTGGGATAGCTGGTTAGTCTCAGCTTCCCATGGTTTCAACCTATTGGTAAGTAGATACCCCTTCCTGCATAGCTCATCAACTTGTTCCTATAAGAATTTATCTTCCTGGAGACGGGTAAGTCGCTGCATTGGCGTTAACGTCTTAGCAGTGACCTTAATCTGGTCTAGTTGTTCCTAATTCTCATGCACTTTAGCCTATAAATTTTTCACCGGATGATCCTCCTATAGTGAGGTCTATACACTGAGAAATTCTCCAAAGATATGTGCACACTCCTGTATGTGGGACTCAATCTGTTGTATCGCCGATTTCAGTTTCACGAAGTGCAAATCTCTAACATCTGGCAGAGTGGCAGGCTGCAAATGTAGCTGCAACTTTGCGATTTTCATTTCCATTTCTAGTCGGACTTCAACAACTTTTTCCTTCTAGTCCCTGATAGCAGTGGCCAACTTAGCGACTTTTTCCTTAGGCGATGATGCAACATGAATTTTGAGCTCTAGTATCTCTCTACACACCTTGGAGATAGCCTCCTCTAGCTCTTGACGTTGTGTTTCCTTAGCCTCACTCTCTTAACAATGAGTTGTTTCTCCACAACCATGCTTAAGTGTTCCTCCTGGACATCTTGAATAACCAGAAGAGCACATTGTTCCCTTATCTTTAATTCCTTAGCAATGTCCTGATGGAACTCATGTAGGGTATGCAATGGCATCGCAATAAGATTTAACATTATGTTATGCCATTAGACCACCTACTTAATTTTCTCTGTTGTATCGCAATGCAAACTTCCTGTAGGAATTGGCATTATGCGAGTATCAGAAGTCAATGCCAACTCCTATGCAGTTGTACTTGTTCCAGTTGGTGCCTTGCTTGGGGGAACTAATGCGCTCGCCTCCACCGACAAATCATGCAATCCTTTGTGGAAATATTCGAGCACTTTCATGCATTTCTCTTCGATGTTGCCCCAAAAATCCTAATTGACCTAGTGCAAAACATCCCCTATTTCATCAATGTCCCCCTTAGTGAGGACCATGTCTGTTAGACTAGTGGATCTGTCAAACTTGATCTTATTTTTTGCACCAGTCTTCTGTGGCTGCCTTCTCTTGGTGGTAAAATGGGAGGAGAGGTCCAATGGATCTGTGCCCAGATCACCGCCAAGAATATCATCCACTCCAGTCTCCAGAGTCACTGCTTTAGTATCCTTCTACCCTGTTGGCATAGTGGGCTCCACCCCACTTGTTTATGTCATCTATGTATGCCCATGCAGCAGTGTTAACCAATCACTCAGCCATCGACTGTTGAATCCTCTTCGAACATGCACATGAGCTCGTACCAAACCCCTGCAAGGTCCTTCTTTTCCTAAATGTGGATATGATGTAAGTCCACTTTGAACTCTGAAACCTGTTGATATTTCTCCACAATTCTTGGTGACAACTAGGGATTTTGGTTTATCACTGTTCGTAAGCTCATCTCAACTACGACCCAAAACAATTTATTGGACATAACTTTGGTAGGCTCTGTCGAATTCCATAGCGAAGCATATCTCACTTATTCACATAGATCGGGGTTCGCAATATTGAATTGTGACCCTTCAGGTTCCCTCCATTCCATTAAAGCAATAAGAAGCAAGAGCCACACGTAGTGGAAGTGTCTGCCTTCTTCCTATGCTTCTTTGTAATCTACGAGGAATTCCATACATAAGTAGCCAACCCAGTTGTATAAAATTCCTTGCTAAATTTTGCGGCTAAAGCTATGACAGAGGAAGAATCCTCCTCATCCCAACTCTTCTGCATAATCTTACCCGCATGGGTGTGTGTGGTGAAGTGCACAGTTCTATCAGAAATGGAGTTAATGAGATAACCCCTGGTCCCCTTCGTTAGATCATACTCATTCATCATCTTGTCTGGCAACTGCTTGTCCTAGATCTTACCCACAAAAGCCCCTGCGGGGTCCTCCCCAAGACAAGGAAGGGTCATAATTATTCTAATGAGCATTTCAGTAATGGGAATCTTCATCCCCATCCATATACAGTTTTCATGCACCAGGGCCAGCAATTGGCACACACAAATGGTATTGATGGTACATCACCCAAAATGTGGCACATAAAGCATGTTCAGTATCCCTGACTATTGGATACCCTTCACCCATTTCATTGGCTCTAATTGGGTAACTCCATCTTGGTACACATGTGGGTGCAGATACCTACTGGGTTCGAATTGGGGGTATTTTTTCCAGTCATTAAAATCCCAATCCTCCATTCTGAGATACGACACCTTGACCATTAACTCTCCTTCCATCAACACCTCATCTAGAATCAATGGTGTAAAAACCTTGTAATTTACTGCATCTAGATCTTTCACCGGCTTCTTGGCCTCTGGCTTCTAGGGCGCAATATAGGGAGGCAACTCAAAGAGAGGCATAACCTTCTCAATGTCATTTTCCTCTGGTGTTGCTTCTTCTTCTACTTCTTCTTCATCTGATTCGACCTCCATGGCTTTTCCCTCCTGCCGCTCATGAGCCCCCTTACACCGTTGTTCCTTCGTGAGTTTATTCCAGGCTGAGAATCTCAAGATTGGTTCTTAGGCTTCGCAGATGGTGCTGCGCCTGCAGTCTTCTGTCCTCTAGGTGACATTGGCCCTGTGGATGTTACTAGCAGTGTGTACGTCATTGTGTTGTCGCAACTAGGTCGAATTGTGTGTCTGATACCTTCCTTGATCAATGCTTCTCTAAAGGCTTCAAATCTGTAATCTGACATGCAACAGCTCAAGCGGCACTCTTGCATAAAAAAATTCTCTCTTCTAACACTTAGTGCATAAAGTGTTTGAAATAAGGGTGAGATCCTTTATTTAAAGAAAATTTCAAATTCGAACGTCATCATTGCCCTAACAGGCTCCTCATAAATGCCAATTTGGTGGCGGATTTGGTCAGGTATGCCTATTAAATGCATTTTTCTTGCTCCTTCTAACAACCAAGTCATTGTGCAATCAATTTCTACTATTCCAATGGTCATATTTTGGATGAAATCCATGAGACTTTCCCTTTCGGCCCAGTCCTACCTATCTAGGTGCAGTAACCTATAACTATGCTCGTAATCCATCTTCCGTGCAGTACTTTGAATACATGTATTCCATCCTTCGCCATACTCCGTCTGCATTTGTTCATCTCAGTATCTGCATATCTCCTCCCCCAACACAAGCTTGTTGGCCAGTTCTGTCCAATTCGTCTGAACCAACGTCCTTGGCTCCTTGATAATGCGAAGTACTCCTGCTTTCATTTCTTAAAGAGCCTCATTAATGCCTTCCCACCCATCAGCGAAACTATATGTTAATAATAATCCTTCTATCATCTCATTCCAGTCCACAATTCCATGCCGCAGCTCCATTTCCAGATACCATTGCTGAGTTATCACCTCTAAGGAATGAAAGAACATGTGCACCCATTCTGGCTAAGTTTTGGCGCCCCAAGATTCAGTCCAATGAGCTAAATGCTCGCATATATCCCTTTTGGCCATCATAGTTCTCCGCAATATTCATATGAACCTGACCAAACCTCAACCTTATCAATTTGAAAATTTCTTCCCATCCTCCTAAATTTTCTCTGTGCCGGCCCCACCATCGGGCTGGAGTCAACCTTAATGTGAAGTCCAAAGCTTCATATCCCTATTCTTCAAGCACCTTTTGCTCAAATTGTTCCAGAAACAAGACAACATTCCCCCTGCCGTCATAAAAAGGTAATTCACATACTTCTGATCTGACACAACATAGAGACTTGGTCACCCTATTACAAAACTTAGTATTCACTTCATGCAAACGGTTATGCTAGTGCTCCAAATCCTCATCTGAATCTGAAACACACGCACTATCGCGCTCCCAACATATTCTACCATCTGTGGTGGGATTGATCATGTCTTCATCCTGTGTAGTTAGATTATATATCTGCTCAATCTCAGCATCCCCATATTCATGTGGTACAGGCTTTATATAGTGCACACCCTCAGAAGGATCTAATGGCAGAACAACCTGGGTACCATTCTATTCAAATATCATCTGCCTCTTCTTCAGGTTAATTATAGCATTCATGTCATAAGCCTAGTCAAACCCCAACAACACAGGATATGGGTTACTATCATCAATGATCTCAATCACTTTGAAGTCGAACAACACACCATCGCTATCAATATCTACGCTAATCCCATACAATCGCCCCATAGGAATGATCTTCAGCTGATTTGTCATCCGCAGTTGAATTGCTGACAATTGCAGCTTAAGCCTTCCCATCCACTCCCATGTCTACTTTGGCAAAATGTTGGCATATGATCCTAGATCCAGAATGACTTGGTCCATCTCATAATCTCTAATATTTGAATTAAATCGCATCTCCTAGCCAACTCTCTTCTTGTTCTGGTATATTTTATTTACCGCATGTTGTTCTAGCTACAACCTTTCCTTGCAAACAAAGTTATGTGTTATTTCCTGAATTCCTTCTACAACCCTCTAGTCCTTCAAAAATTTCATACATGTCTACAAGAAAGATTCCAATATAGACTGATCCACTTCCTTTACTTCGGTCTTCTCCTTAGGCTTTTTATCCAATGGAAACAATTATCTCTTCGCAGTAGGTGGCCAAGCTTTAGCAGTCATAAACATGTTCCTTACTTCCACGAAAGTCTCATTCTCATGTTGCACATTGAAGCCAACATTTTTATCCCTATTCTTCCTAACCCATGTCTCCGTCACATATTTTATTCCTTCTGTGTAGTCTCCTCCGGTATTCACACCAATGCGTGTTACTACATTAATGCTCAGAGTTTCCTAGCGTGGTTCAGCCCTCATCATTTGTATATTCTGAGCTGGCTATTGGTTGCGCTTCTCCTACAATTTAGCTAACAAAATGGGACAATATTCGATTTCATGAACAAATTATTGGCATTACTTACAAGAAACTATAGTGGGATTCTGACAATCCCTGGAAAAATGTCCAGTTTGTATGCAGTTGTAGCATGTGATCTAACCTTGTCCATGACCTGCACCTCCTCCTCTACCACACCCTCGGCCTAGGAAACCTCCTTGTGCGGTCGAAGAAACCAAAGCTTTGCACCCTTTTATTTGCATCTGATACGCACCATAGTTGTTATGAATCATCAGGTCATATCTCTTACAATGTTTTTCAGCGTGCCCTACTGAATTGCGAAAGTTACAGAACAATTTATTTGGCGATCTAACAAATATCTGCAATAGATGAAAAAATTATGTGGAATGTTGGCCTGCAGCTTCGCAGAGGCTACACCATACATTAGGCCCTACTCTTGGCCCAACGCTTGATCCAAGCTTCAATGGACTCGGCATCCCAATGTTCAAATAGTATTTATAAATAGGGCACTTTTCTTTATAGTGACCCTCTGCTTTGCATTTGATACACCATACCTTCATTCTCATCTCCACATGAACATCCTTTCCCTTATTTATATCTTGGAGCTCCATATGAAATCTCACCAACTAAGTTTGAATCTATTGCACTCTTATAATTGTATCAGCTACGGGTGATGCTTCAAGCTTCATCGCAATCTCCAACACTTCCACCTGAGTTGCAATATTCTATTGAGATAATGGCAGTCTTAGATGAGGCAATAGAACAACAATGAACCATTCTCTATGTTGTTCATTTGGGATATTGAAACTAATTTGACTCAACAACATTTTAATCTCTGATCTACCTCCCATACAGACTTAGTAGTCAGCTGCTTAATTTCTTTGATCTTTTTGATACACTGGGACTGCGACTTTGGTTTCTTAAATTCAACATTCAGTGCTATATTTTTCTCAACCAAAGAAGCATTAGCATTCATCATAACATATTTCATGTACTAGGACAATGCTCTATCTTGTAGCACTGTAATCAACTGTGCTTTCTTCATGTTTTCATCTGTAACATTCTGCGAACTCCATATCGCTTCTACCGCAAACCAGAATTGTTCAGGGTCATTTGTTCCCTTGAACACAAGTATCTTCGAGGGTTGGGCCATGGTGAATGGGGGAGGTGGAGGTGGAGGTGGATGGACATAATGGGATGGAGTGATGATGGGGGTGGAGGGTTGGTAAATTTCTTCATCACTTTGTTGACTTTGAGATCTCAAAACAAACTTCATGGAGTAGCAGGGTTTCTTTCTCCTCTTTCAGATTCAAACAATGGTCTATATTTAGTTTCAATGTAAGTGCCCCCAATCTATTCTGAATCTCTTAGCGCTTCGCATACCACTAGTTTCTATTTCTTCAACCATCAATCTAAGCGCATCCCTAATATACCCTTTCCACACAATAACATTTTAATCCAAAACTTCAATGAATTTAGGTACTTACCTCTATGGTTTCTAAAGAAATTATTCTCTGCTTCACTATAAGACAAATATATCTTGTTCGAAAACTAAGTGATGAACCCTTCAGGGACACTTTCTATCCAATAATCAACTATCCTCATGATCTCGTTATCAATCCTTTCCAACTTCTCAATTAGCTATGAGGTCCACACAATGGGTCTATTATTGAAATAACCCACATGCGCTGCTAGTCTCGATATCCACTTGTAAAACTCGCTAGAAAATGATGTGAAAAATATATTTTAATGATTTGTATAAATATACTTCTGTAGCCAAAGTTCAGTAGAGATGCACGGACATATGTTTTCTTGCACTGCAAATTCATGTTCTTTTCGATCACCCAATTTTCAATCTCTTCCTTGAATAGATTCCACATATAGTTATCCCTTAGTCAGATACCAGTATCGGCAACATAATCATTTTTTGGGTTGATGGGGCCTAGACCCAAGTTCAAAGTGACTTCGGAGTCCAAACAAATCCACTATTACCGACCCTTTCGGAAACGATCTGCTCGCGCAGACCGAAGTCTCACCCGAGGCAATATAATAGGATTCTAGAGCCAGGTCTTTGCATCCAAAGGGACACTGGACTATGTATTTAGGGATTTTCCTTCTTAACAGAGCTTCGCAGGCCATATTTTTCAGTAATAACAATGAGGTTCAACACATTTGTTGAACTTACAGATTCTGGCATTAAACAAAGTAAAATCATACACAGGACTATGCTACTAAGTTATATATCAAACTCCTTTTCAGCATAAATATTAAAAAATAGTAAGTAAAAGGAAAATACATCAACATAACTCATATCTTAGGCTCAATAGTTCTTTCATTAACAACAAGATCCTTCTCATACATCAAATTTCTACCCTGCGCACATAGTTGCAGGGGTCTATGCACACAGTTTCATACTTCCTAAAGTCTCCGTGCAGACAGCTGCAGGAGCCTTTTCCTCTAACCCAAAAACATACTCCAACTCAAAGCAATCTTACATCTAAATGCATCATTCAACTTCTATTTTCCTGCCTATGACTTCTATCTAGACTCGTTATATAGGTTTGGAATTTACAATACCATGGTCCAAAACTATGGGCAAAGTCCAACGTTCACAAAATATCCCATCCCATTACATAATAAGGAGCTCTGACCCACCCTAAAGCCCCTATGACTCAAAATAGACAACACACTGTGTGCTCGACTCCTCGATCTATGGAGCCTTTCCTCGTTTCTTAATTCACGAGGATCCTAGCCCCAACACTAATCTTATGGGAAACACCCATGCCCCTAATGTTGAGGGATAAAAGGAAATGGGGGCATCGCGTTCATGGGGATTTCCTCTCTATGGACCTGCACAATGCTATCTTCATCCTTCTTGTACCCCCCTACTAACGCTATCGAATCCTGAAATTCAAGTGTATCCTAGTAATGACTCGGTTTGTGAAAATTGGGGCCAAGGTTTATACAAGAAGAGATCTTCTTATATTTCGGTTGACACTTCTTCTTTGAATAAGGTGTCCCCTTTACATTCATTTCCCCATCCCCCAGCCTAGATTGATAACCACTCGTCTAATATCCAAAGGCTCCATGGAAAAAGAGGAGTAACCCGACAGTAGAATACCTAATTTAAAATCAAGAGAGATGGGGTTAGACAGGGTCGGGATGGAGTGCCTGCAAGAAAAATAAGGAGGCTTATCCAAAAAAGGAGCAGGTGAGATATGAGGTATATGCCTCGGTGCAATGGGGTTATTCTCTTCTCCCAAAAAACCCAGAGGCTGGAGATTTTTTTTTTAGGTGATATCCCCCTCTAGGTAAATTCGATACCTCGACATTAAAATAACTCAAGCCCAAACCCTTCCCAATCCCAAGCCTGATAGAAAGAAGCTCCAAATCATTTACAGATAGCGGAGAGGATGGACATAAATAAGTACCTATAGAGTTATAGGAGATTTTGGGTAGTAGCCCAGGAATGACTGGATCATGTGTCTTACCGATGGCTACCGCAGGTGAGGATGATTCCAAATGCTTCCCATCAAAGAAGTGCTTCCCACATTCCCAACATAAGTGTCTAGTCTCATGATAGACAAAACATCTAAAGGGGATTTCCCAATAGTCGATGGAGATAAGAATGGAATATTGTCCCGATTTAATCTCCAGTTCTTCCAACAGACCATTGCCAAAGTTAACATCCACAAGGACCCTTTCCATCCTCTTGTCTGAACCAACCTACCACCATCCCAGAATAAAAAGGAAACCATTCTTTCAGTGATTCTTTGAATAGTGACCTCGTTCAATAATTCAATGGGCAACCCAGGCAATTTTTCCCAAATAATATTCATGTCTATATTTGTCGAGAAAGGGTTAAACCCCACATCTAAAGTACCATGAAACCCCTACCTTTGACCCATGGAATTTCCAAGATGAGTTTTGCATCCTCAATTCACAAGAATTGGAAGCAAATCCATCCTTTCGATAATAAGTTGATTTTAGGTTTGTATTTGACTTTGGGGAGCCACCAATGCTTAACCCATGACTTCATTTTCTCCTGTGTCATGTACCGGTGTTGCCAATTTCTCACCAGAGCCTTTTAATGAAGGTGTTACAAGCTATTTGGAAAGGAATTAGACCCTAGGAGAAGTGGTGGTGCACCAAAGAAAGCCTTCAACGCTCAGTATTGCTTGTTCCTATACTTTTTGTTGCCAGGTGATAGCGAAGTGGAGCAGTTTTGGGAATTTGAAGGTGCAGATGTCTCCGACTGAATCGAAATCACAGGCACAAATGGTAAACTAGGCCCCCCATGCCAATGAGTCCCACGAAGGTGAGTTGTCCTCTCAATTTGGTTAGCTAACTTGATCAACTCATCAGTATAGATGGAGTTATGTTCTAGCATGTCCTCCATCTATAAGGTGATCCAATACCGCCTATTATCCCAAGGTGATCCATCTATTATACCAATAGGATTGTAGGTGAGTAAAGCGCAGGATCTGAGCACCACTATCCTTATAAACCTAATGTAGTGCAATGATAACCAATTCAGAGAGAAAAAACCATCCTTTGAATGCATATTGTGATAGGTAATATTGTATTGCTGTGTAAGTGAAATAGCCCATAGGTAAAGAGAAAACATAGTAAGACCAGTAAGCACTGTTTTGTGCATTTTGAGTGACAGAGAGAGAATTTTTGAGAGCACTGCGTCTGTATCAGTCTCAATGATATTTTTGAATCCCTCCAGAGAGGAAGAAATCTATCATATTGTAATAGTTTTTAGTTATGTTAATGAAATAGAAAGAAAAGTTTTATTATGCAATCTTTGTCATTTTATTCTCTGTATTGAGGGACAGTCTCATTCTCTCAGTTATTTTTCTAGAATTATTAGAAATTCCAACATATTATCAGAGCTAATTCAGGCTCTTTGAAGGTGTCAAAGAAGTTGAAAGAAGAAGAAGATTTGTTTGCCTTCACGCAAGGCTCAGCATAAGATTAAAGTCTGGGTATTTCTAAAAAAAAAAACAGAGTTGTTGTTTTGTTTAAAAGAGTAGTCCTCAGAGACAAAGTTTTGTCTTTTAAAGAAGGAAAGACAGTTTGTTTAGAAAAACACAGTCAATTTTAGTTCAGAGTTCAGTTTATAAGCAATGGCTGGACCAAGCACTGGTATGAGTATTGGAAATGCTCAGCTTCCACAATTTAATGGGAATAATTATGATTATTGGGCCATTACTATGAGAGCCCTGTTTTCCTCACAAGACTTGTAGGAATTTGTAGAATATGGTTTTGATGAACCAGCTGATGAGCATGATTTTAATGCCTTAACTCAAGCAAAGAAGGATTTATTAAAGAGCAATAGGAAGAAGGACTCTAAAGCCCTCTTCTATTTGTATCAAGCAGTACATGAGAGTGTGTTTCCAAGGATAGTAGTTGCTAAGAGATCCAAGGATGCATGGGAAACTCTGAAAGTAGTCTATCAAGGTATGGAGAAATTGAAGACAACAAAACAACAGTTGCTGAGGAGAGGCTTTGAAACTCTCTGTATGACAGAGTATAATAATATAGACTCATTCTTCACACATGTGACTGGGATGGTCACACAGATAAGGTCCCATGTAGAAACTCTTGAAGAAAGAAGGATTGTGGAGAAACTATTGAGGAGTCTACCCTCAAGGTTTGATGTTATAGTTACCACCATAGAAGAGACTAAGGATCTCTCCAAGCTCACATTGGATGAACTTCATGCATCGTTGATGACTCATGAACAAATATTGGAAAGAACAGTAAACCCATCTCTAGAGCATGCCTTCAAGACCCAGATGCCTTTTGGAAGAGGAAGAGGTCAAGGCAGAGGAAGAGGAAGAGGCAGAAGCCAAAACAAAGGAGGAAGGAACAACCCTTCACATTCACATGGAAGGAGCAACAGTTAGAATCACAGCGATGGCCAATGCAATAGCCAGCGAGGTGGATACCAACATGCGCATGGACAAATGTATTACAAATCCAATGTCCAATGTCATTATTGCAAGAAATATGGGCATTACGCCAATGAGTGTAGGAAAAATAAAAATGACATGAATAATAGGAAGAATGCTAATGTAGCAAAAGAAGAAAAGAACCCAAAGAATGTGATGTTAACATGTAATGTAGCACAAGATAGACAAAATGATGTATGGTTCTCAGATTCAAGTTGTAGTAATCACATGACTGGAAACATAGAAATGTTTTCCAATTTTGATGAGGAAGCTAAATCAGAAGTAACAATAGGAACTAATACTAAGATCTTTGTAAAAGGAAAAGGCAGAGTTAGTATTCGTGCAAGAAATGGTGAGCAGAAGTTTGTGCCAGATGTTTATTATGTTCCTAGTTTGAAGTGTAATATTTTGAGCGCTGGGCAACTCATAAACAAAGGTTACAAAGTATTTTTTAAGAATGATGTGTGCACAATAATGGATATACCTCCAAGAAAGAAGATTATTGCTGAAATACAAATGACCAGCAATAGAATGTTTCCACTCAAGCTCAACACTGACTTGAAGGGAAAAGGAAAGAATGTAGCAGCTGTAACTCAAGAGGTCTTTCAGAAGGAAGTGAAAGATGAGAAATGGTTATGGCACTTGAGATTTGGACATCTCAATTTCGGAGGATTAAATTTGTTGCACAGAAAAGGAATGGTAAGAGGTATACCATTTATTGAGAAACCGGATAGCCTATGCGAAGGCTGCATCTTGGGAAAAAAACACAGAGAAAATTTTCCATCAGGGAAAAGCATAAGGGCGAAAGCACCCTTAGAAATAATTCATTCAGATTTATGTGGGCCGATGCAAACAACATCAGTTTCAGGCAGCAATTACATGCTGACCTTCATTGATGATTTCACAAGAAAGTGTGGGTTTATTTCTTGAAATATAAGAGTGAAGTCTTTGAGAAATTTTTCCACTTTAAAGCTTTACTAGAGAAACAGAGTGGGTAGTATATCAAAGTTCTTAGAACTAATAGAGGAGGTGAGTACATCTCAAAATAGTTCCTGCATTTTTGCAGAGAGAATGGCATACACAAGCAGTTTACTACAAAGTATACACCACAAAAAAATGGAGTTCCTAAAAGGAATAATCGAACCATAATGGAAATTGTGAGAAGTATGATGAAGGCAAAACACTTTCCAAATGAGTATTGGGCAGAAGAAACAAATTGTTTTGTGTATATTTTAATTAGATTCCCAACACAAGCTATAATGAACAGAGTTCCAGAAGAATCATGGAATAGCAGAAAACAGGGAGTCACCCACATGAGAGTTTTTGGGTGTGTGGCATATACACATATTCCAGATAAGTTGAGGAATAATTTAGATAGTAAGGGGGAGAAGTGCATCTTCCTTGGATATTGTGAAGATTCCAAAGGATATAGATTGTATAACCCATCCTCAAAAAAAATTGTGATAAATAGAGATGTGTAGTTCATTGAAGAGGAAGCATGGGATGGAAGCATTGAGAAAACAATAAATGTCAAAAGCTGTCAATGTCTCATGATGAAGATGAGGAAGATATGGCTGAAAATAACACCTCATCGGTAGCACAAACTCCACCAACAAAAGGACAGCAAGGGAAACCTCAAGTAGGAGTAAGAACACCCTTGAGGGGAAATGAGAGTGCTTCTCCAAGCACACCACATGGAGCAGAATCGAGTGCTTCTTCAAGCACAACTACACCAAATGAAAGAGGAAAAAGATTCAAAAATTTAAATGAGATATATGAGTAGGAAGCAACAAATGAAGGTATGAATTCATTATTTTCTTTGTATTGTCATGTTGATGATCCTATTCATTTTGAAGATTCCATAAAAGATATAAAATGGATAGAATATATGGATGAAGAAATTAATTCCATAGAGAAGAACAAAACATGGGAGTTGGTTGATCTCCCGGAAGGTAAAGAAGTCATTGGAGTAAAATGGGTCTACAAGACCAAAAGAAATGCTGAAGGTAAGATAGAAAGACACAAGGCCAGACTTGTTGTCAAGGGATATAAGCAGCAACATGGAAGAGACTATGAAGAAACTTTTGCACTAGTTGCAAGAATGGAAACAGTAAGAGCAGTGCTATCCATAGTAGCACAGAACAAATGGAAAGTATACCAGATGGATGTAAAATACGCATTTTTAAATAGAGTGTTAATGGAAGAGGTATATGTTGAACAACCTCTCGGCTATGAGAAAAAGGGCCGAGAGCACAGAGTGTGCAGATTGAAGAAAGCTCTTTATGGGATGAAGAAAGCACCAAGAGCATGGTACAGTAGGATAGATTCCTATCTACTGGAAAATGGGTTTGAAAAATGTGATGGAGAACCCACATTGTACATCAAAGAAAAAGAAGGTAAGATGCTCATTTTTGTGTTATATGTTGATGATGTAATATTCACAAGTAATGATGATTACCTCAGTGAAAATTTTAAAACAGTCATGAAAGAAGAATTTGAAATTACTGACATGGGATTGTTGAGATACTTCTTAGGAATAGAAGTAGAACAGAATGAAAATGGGATTTTTATCTCACAAGAAAAGTATGTGAATCAAGTTTTGGAAAGATTTAATATGCAGGAGTGCAAAGAAGTAAACTCCCACAGTAATGGGATTGAAGTTGAGTGAATATGACAACAACAAGGATTTTGATCCAAGTTTGTATAAAAGCATAGTTGGCAGCCTCATGTATTTGACTACATCTAGGCCAGATATTATGCATGCTGTTAGTTTGATCTCCAGATTTATGGAAATGCCAAAAAAAGCACATTGGCAAGCAGCGAAGAGAATTCTGAGGTATGTGAAAGGAACTAAAAGGTATGGGATTTTATATACTACTTCAGAAAATTCAGAATTAATTGGTTACACTGACAGTGATTGGGCTGGAAGTGTAGATGATCGGAAAAGCACATCCGGTTACGTTTTTCATATGGGTTTAGGAGCCATTTCATGGGCTTATAAGAAACAGCCTATTGTAGCATTATCTACAGCAGAGGCAGAGTATGTGGCAGCTACAGTAGCAGCATGTCAAGTAGTTTGGATGAGAATAATGTTGAGAAATTTGTGTCAATAATAGGTAAAAGGCACAGTGATCTATTGTGACAATAGCTCAGCTATTGCATTATCAAAGAATTCTGTGTTTCACAAAAGAACGAAGCACATAGATGCCAAGTTTCACTATATCAGAGAATTGGTGAACAATGGAGAAACTGTTTTACAACATTGTAGAACAGAGGAACAATTTGTAGATATTTTGACAAAGCCATTGGGGCAGAAGACTTTTGAATGCTTAAGAAAATGCTTGGGTATGACTGATAACCCAATAGCTGACTTTAAGGGGGAGCGCTGAAATATTAAAGTCATCTGCGTACCATGTGCAGGTAGAAATAGAGTATGATAGGGGCAGCAGTAGTAGCAGAAGGTTGAGTGTACATTTCTGTGCATTCAAGAGGAATGGAGGAAACTGTAAGGAGGAATTAATGTTTGATGGGCATCAACCACCATTGCAGAGGAGAAGTTATGCTTATATGGGCGTAGCCATTTTTGCAGAGAAATGAATACTTTCGTGGTTCACCCACGCAAGAACAGAGTTATTAATGAAAATAGTCTTTTCAGGCTTTTAAGCCCTCAACAACCAAATATGAATAAATTTTGTTTAAACAGCAAAGTCTTTTAAGTTTTGAATGAGACACGTGATAGTGGTTCCCACCACTTCACTGCCGATCGCAATTGCAAGTTTTATGTTAAGTGTCTTGTTGATATGGAGTGTTCCGATGCGATACGATGCGATCACAATCGCAATCGCAAATCGCAAAGGAGCAATGCATGTTCAGCATCCAAAAGTGTTTTCGCCGATTGAGTGTTTGTGATGCGATGCGATGTGGTCCGATCACAATCACAAATCGCAATCGCTCGTCGCGAAGAGTCTCCACCATATGATTTGTTCCATTGGATGTTTGCGATGCGATCGCAATCACACAATCACAATCGCAACATCACTTAAGCATTCCGCCATCCGCATTTTTATTTCCACCGATGCAATCGCCGATGTCGCTACTCACACATCGCAATCGCAAAGGTCATTCCACTTATGTTATCTGCCGATGCCGATGGTGTGATGCAATCTCAATCACAATCGCAACATTGCAGTTTGTTGTTCAACTGTTCCGCTGATCTCAAATCGCGAATCGCAATTTCAAAGTTCATTCCGCCAAGTTTTATGATCTGCCGATTGCCGATTGCGAAGTGGGCTCCACTCGTACATCACGCCAAAGAAGTTTTAGGTTAAATTTTTATGTTTCAGCAATTTATTTCCTTTGTAATTTGTTTTATGTTTTTTATTTCCGCCATGCCATATAAAAATTGAAAGGCTCGTAGTATTGTGATAGGTATTATTATATTGTTGTGTAAGTGAAATAGCTCGCAGGTAAAGAGAAAACACAGTAAGACCAGTAAGCACTGTTTTGTGCATTTTGAGAGACAAAGAGAGAAGTTTTGAGAGCACTGCGTCTGTAGCAGTCTCAATCATATTTTGTGAATCCCTCTAGAGAGGAAGAAATCTATCATATTGTAATAGTTTTTAGTTCTGTTAATGAAATAGAAAGAAAATTTTTATTATGCAATTTCTGTCATTTTATTCTCTATGTTGAGGGAGAGTCTCATTCTCTCAGTTATTGTTCTGGAATTATCAGAAATTCCAACATGCCTGTCATCCGAGCATAAGATCATTTATCTCAGAAATCCCATGTTCGCATGAGGAGCTTCAATGATTTCACCTCGACGGTCCATAGATCACTTAAAAATTATTGTTCCATCCAATTGAAAGACCAATTAAATATAATGAAAAGAAAACCAGCTAAAAAATGACCAAGTCCCAGGATAAAAGGAGTCAGAATGATTCCTAGAGCTCAACCAACCAGAGCTCCCTTAATTGTGCATATTGTATGTCCACTGTCATCTTCCCACGATGGTTGTAAGATTTCTTGCATGTCGAAGGGTGAAACTCATTCCAATGAAGTCATGGTTGTCGCAGCCTAAAATGAAGCTGTGTAAAGAACCAGCAGCACCAAGAAAAATGACTTTTGTCTAGATCTTAAATCACAAGATTTCCCACTGAGAGGTAGGCTTGTTTTATAATTAGAGACAATGGTGAACCTCAATCCTGTAGATAACTCCTCGTCCTAAGTGTGTGTGTCCATCACATAATTTATATGGATAAGTCCTCGTCTTTTATTTATATGGATGAAGCAAATAATTTTTTTCTTGGTAAGTATTTCATATTGATTATGTAATATTTGATTATTTAAATTTTTCTTTATTCAAATCAGAATTTTGATAATAAGATTTTGTTCAATAGTATTTTATAGTTGTAAAATATTAAAATTATTAAAATATTGTTTAAAAATAATAAAGACGTTATTATTAATTAAAATTAATTTACTTATATAATTTAATTGAGTGGTAAATGCAGGTAAATATTAATTCACGATAAACATCAAATAATTTTATGAAACATCTTACTTACTCAAGATTAAAAAATTATATAAAATAGGAAATTTTAAAAATATATAAAATTATCTAAATTATAATTTTATTTTAAAATAATTTTATTATTGTTAATCATAAAAACAATTAATATATATGTTAAATATATATCTATTTAAAAAAACATAAAACAAGATTCTTAACTCAGAGATTTACTCCTACTTTACAATGGAGATCCATAATATGTAAATAGACTTTGTTACAATACCATGAACCAATACCATGGCTTATTAATACCACATGCCCAAGACACCATAACTCACTTCATATAGCACTTATCCATGACATTTTTTTAATTGATCAATTTAATTAAAAGGGAAATAAATGCATAACTACATTGGAGATAATTCTGAATATTTGATTTGTCTATATTACCATGAATATACTAGAATATTTTGAGGCTAAAGCCCAACCATCCACCTAATAATTATTGTTAATGAAATTAAAATTATAGAAGGCTAATTTCAAAATAAGAGGTAGTCATAACTGACTAATTTCTCATGAGTTTTGAATAGTCCACTTAACACTCATTGCGTAGAAGGCTAATTTCAAAATAAGAGGTAGTCATAACTGACTAATTTCTCATGATTTTTGAATAGTCCACTTAACACTCATTGCATCAGGTGATGCTCACAAGAGTGAAGAAGTGGGATTGAAACTAGTGAAATAAATCACCTCATGATTTTTTAATAGTCCACTTAACACTCATTGCATCATGTGATGCTCACATGGGTGAAGAAGTGGAATTGAAACTAGTGAAATAAATCACATAGCACTAATCATCAATTCCGGGGCTTGCACCCAGTAACCAAGACTTCCTGGGAGGTCATCCATCCCAGAACTCCTCTAGTTCAAGCGCGCTTAACTATGAAGTTTTCACCACAATCAAGCCCACTTAGCTTGTTACCCCATTTGAAAAACCTTAACAATTATTATGCCTCATGAACCATTCAAGTAGAGCTCCCTTTACTCTTTGTATTTAAGTATGAGGGGTTTCCGCAGTGCATTAAACCCCTCATACTTAAATACAAAGAGTAAAGGGAACTCTACTTGAATGGTTCATGAGACACGATACTTGCTAAGGTTTTACAAATGGGGTAGCAAGAAGTGGGCTTGATTGTGGGGAAAACTCCACAGTTAAGCGCACTTGAGTCAGAGGAGTTCTAGGATGGGTGACCTCCCGAGAAGTCCTAGTTGCTGGGTGCAAGCCCCGGAAGTGATAATTGATGCTATGTGATTCATTTCACTAGTTCTGTTGAAACTTGCAACAAAAAACAACAAAATTGGCATCCAGAAACAACACACACATTGGTGTGGGATCACAGGTCACACAGTGATGGATCCTAGCGACACATTAGTGTACAACCAATTTTTAAATAAATTGTAAACTTATCTCATAACAAATTGTAATAGTTAACTAAGTGTGATAGACTTAGTTGGCTCAAGAATTTCGAGTTGAGGGTCAAAATATAGGCATGTAGAGTGATTCTATTATTAATAGGGTCCAGTTGCAGTTGTAGCACTAGTGTGGTGTGAGTAGGATCAGTTAACTCACATTAATTGAGTTAAAATCAGTTTATCTAGTTCTAATTGTTTGATGAGCTAGTGGAAGATCAAGTGAATTAAAATAGATTTAATTCACCAATAGTGATCTATCAAGTAATTGATGATTCACTATTTATAGCTGCATGCATGCTAATTCTGGTGGAGACCCAGTTGAGTCAAAGGTTCAAGGAAAGTAAACTATCAGTTGTATTTTAGGGAAACTAACCAGGTGCAGTTATATAACCACATGAATCCCATGATGAATTGTGCAATCAAGGAAGGTTGAAATTCCTATTTAGTATGGTTTTAATTCTCTAGGGATTGTGTAAGCAGGGTAGGCTGATAATTGGCTATATGTTTGTCTAATTTTTCCTAGATCAGTGTGAATAAATTGGTAGAGTGTATGAGGTTGTGGTGATCACAAATAAATGTAATTGTTTCATGATTCCTTAGCTGATTATACAATAAATATGGTGGGGTTTTGAGCGGTTTCTTTCCCTAGGAATATCTGATGTTGTGTATTGATTTACTTCTTTCTCTTATTTCCATGTGATTGAGCGCTCGAAATTTATATTCTGCAAATATTGTAGAAGGATTCAGTATCTTGTTTTAGTACATTACATGATTGGATTCAGTCCGTTGATATAATTTCTACATGGTATCAGAACAGGATTTTTTTGGGCAGCGAGATTGCAGAGAATATGTGAAAATTTTGATTAAAATTTTTCAAAAACAAATAGCATATTTGGATTCCTTGCGAAAACATACCCAAATTGAAAAAAAACATTGGTCGAATCGGAGCTCATATGAGGGAGATATCATCGATTTAAAATCAAATCCTTTTTTAGAAAATTTTGCGACGGTGGGACAATTACAATGTGCGCGAGTCAGAAAAGGAAAGAAATGTAAGGGAAAGAAGTCCCAAGGGAAAGAGGGCAGTAGGGGAATTTTGAGGTCTAAAAATGGCCTTCTAAGGAAATAATAAAATGATAGCTAAAGTAATAAAATAATATTTATGAATTTGCAATTCACTTTTTGCACCAAAACCCATGTAACCATGGTTAAATTCAATTCAAAAGTTGTACCAAAATAAAATTAATAAAAAAATGTATTGATGTGCCTATAAATACGAATGATTTTTTCAAGAAAAAATCATTATCATTGCACAATTAATGTATTTTTCTTTTTTACTTAAATAACTTAAAATAAAATATAAATATAAATTCATAAATTCTTAATTATAAATATACTATTAATTAAAAATTATATTATTATACATGTAGCCATAAGTATATTGCATGGGCAATTGATTTGACATTAATTTGCTTGTGATTTAAAAAAAATTATACTTGTTACATAGTTTAACTTTAGTCACATTTATTATTTATTTATTTTTATTATTTAAATTTATTTTTCTTTTTTCTTATTGGTTCATACTTTTCACTTCTATTGCAAACTGCATTGGGATTCAGATTCACGTCGACGAAACTATACACGCTCGTGGTACGTATGAAAGTATTTATTGTTTTATTTGTTATAGCAGTGGTATTCGTTGAATGAACGTAATGTGTATTAATGTTTCGCACAACTCTCTGCGTGCCATGATAAATAAATAAATGTATGTTCTTTTGGAAAACTAGAAATATTTGTTTGTGTTGGTGTGTCACATTTATAATCACAATGTACCGACTCTTGTCAACCTGTCTTCCTCCAGCCCAAAAATTCTTTCAGCTCCCTTCAAAACAACTCCGTCCTTCACACTATATAGATTGGTAGGTATTTTAAAATAGTGGGCAGAAGGTATGAACTGAAAATTCTTGGAAATTATATCATTTTATTTGTATTTTAATTCATATATTAAAAATTTAATAACATAATTATTATATTTAATAAAAAAAAATGTAAAATTAATTAATATTATAATATAATTTATTTATCAACGTAAACACAATTATATATATATATATCAAAAAATTAATTCATCAAATTTTAAAAAAAATCAATTTCATATTTTTTAATTTATAAAAAAGTTAAATATACAATTTTAAAAGAACACAAAGTCACAATATATTTCTACTGTGAAAAAAGAAATTCATCCTATTGATTTTTAATGCATAGGTGTAATTTGCAAATATTGCAACCTAACCAAGAGCAAGGAGAACTAGGATTTGCAATTCAAAACAATTTAGATGTTGTATAATTTTGACCACAATGAATTTGGTTTTTAACCGATACAATATAAGTTTTTATTTCCATTATCAAACATGAGTTCAGAGATGCCTTTTACAAGTGCATTTACAAAACATAATAAATAATTATTTTAATATATATCCATAATGTTCCTATAATTTCACCATCATTTACTAAGCTGCAGGGATAGATTTTTATTTTTATGATGATGTAAACTTCCTATGATATGTTTCTAGTTTTCGGTTTTTAACCTATTTTTTTTAATCTAAGTTATGTGAGCTCTTAGCTAATTATAAATTGTTCTAAATTTTATTTCAATACTAAAAACACTTTAAACATAAATAATGTTCACAACAAAACCTATCCATTATAAATATAGCTAAATAACATTATTTTTTTTTAGTGCCATGTAACTTTTATTTTATATATATAATCAAATATTATTAATTAAAATTTAACTTTAATTATATAGAAAGTCAAATATTATTAATAATTAAATTTTAACATTTTATCAAATAAAATAGTATTTATTAATATTCAAATTGTATTTATTAATATTCCAATTGTATTTATTAATATTCAAATTCTATTTTATGGAAGGATTTTAGTTCTAACAATTTGTTTCATGTTTAATTTTCTTGAAAGATGTTATAATTGACTCAATAAAATTACCAACTTTCCATAGTTTTTTATTCTAATTTAAAAAATATTCATTTTTTTTTTAATCAAATTTAAATTACTACAATTTCCATCTTTAACAAAATGTCATAGTAGAATTAGATAATAAAAAATGAACATAAATAAATTAATAATTTAGAGATAATTTAACAATTTAAATTGAATAAATATTTTATAATGTGGAAAATTTATCTTTTTAAGAATCATTAAAAATAATAACATTAAAAGAAATAACTAATAATGATTATATATTACTAATTATAATTCAAAACAATATAATAAATCAAATGATTTTTTTGGTTATTGAAGACCAATTTTATAATGCTGAGTGCCTCATTTTAGTGATGGTTTATTGTGATAATCACAATATTTTATAAAACTTATATATATATATATATATATATATATATTCAAAATTCTATTATTTATTTAGCAAATTGCAACATTTCTATATTTAAATTAAGCGATAGATAATAGTTACCATGTAACACTTGTTTAAATTATATAATATCATTTAATTATTATACCATATAAAAATAATATATTATAATATAATATTATAATATATGTAATATATTGATTTATGTATGAATTTTATATTACATATTGAATTGATTTTGATTTGTAACATAATAAGAAATAATATATATTATAAAAATGAATACAATATATATTATATAACATTTAAATTATTTTTCATAATATTATATATACTAATATATAATATTAATATAACCATAATGAAATGAATTGAGTTTTAATTAAAATTAATGAAAAAATAGTTTTGAAATAAATTTAATTTATAATTATAAGTATAATATAAGATTTATATATATTTAAATTTAGCATTTTTTTTCCCAAACCATGTTGAATCTAATATATTTTTCTTCAACATATAAAACTAATATATCTTTTTTCATCCTACAAAACTAAAATATATTTTTTCTTTAATTTTAATATGTTTGTATTGCTATTAATATTATAATGATATTATTTATAGATTTGATTTATCCTAAAATTACAAGGTTACATTTTAATTTATTTTTATTTCATATGTATAGATATTAACTTATAATTAATTTGAAATTGTAATATTAAATAAAATGAGATGAATATATAATTTAAAAATAAATATATGAAATTATACAAATATAATATTTATTGAAAAATGTGTAGATACATGAAGATTGTGTAGGGATATGCATTGTTTCTTTCAAAAAATACGAAATGACTAATAATATTTCATTCAAAAAGTGTGAAATAACAGTTATTATAAGTACTTTACTTTATGACTTTCAAAGTACTTAGAGCACTACCATGGTTAACCATGAGTTTTTATCCACCATTGAGAATGTGACAAGTAAGTATCTTTTTCTCAAGCAATGCCACCTCAACCATTAGGAATGATGTCATCCCCTAAAATGTGATTGGTTCTCATAAAGTGAATTTCGATTTTACATTTTCCTTAAGAGGCCCATTTTAGACCTCAAAATTCCCCTAATGGCAAGAGAGACTTGTCCAAGATCAGGTGTTTTCACTATCACGAGCATGGGCACTATGCCTCAAATTGTCCACAGAAGAAGGCAAGCAAGAAGGAGCCTGCAATTACAGCGGGTGAAGCATTGGCTTCACATTTCGAGCTTGATTTTACTCTCATTACATGCATGGCCAACACTGTAATGAGATGCATTTGGTATCTAGACAGTGGTTCCTCGTTCTATGTGACAGGGAATAGAAATATCTTCAGTGACTTGGAGGAGAATGACCTCCAACAGAACATAGAGTTTGGAGATGATGGGAGGTATAAAGCGACTGACATAGGTGCAATTAACTTTCAGAGGGAGTCTAGCTCCCCTCTCAGATTAGCAAATGTTTTGTATGTTCTAGGCCTATGGATGAATCTTGTGTTTGTAGCAGTATTGGAAGACCGTGATTATGAGGTGATGTTTAGAAAGGGACAACTTTTCCTTAAACACAACCACGGGACAGGTGAAGGAGATCAGTTCAAGAGTCAAGAACCTATATGCTCTCGAGGTTGAGAATGCATGTACGGCTTTGAGGAGAAAAGTAGTGGTTAATGACTTGGTGGTTGAGATGGAGCAATTATCTATCAACATGCAACCACAAAAGCAGTCTCAAAAGGTTGTGGAGCAACCACAATTGGAGAAGCAGAGAGGAGACTGAGTGGAACAGTCCACTCAAGGAGAGACCTCAAGGAGGGGGAAATTTTGAGCAAGATGGGAAGAGGGAGTACATACATCTATATCTCTAGGTGTGAGGTGGGGCGATGCGTAGAATTGATCCCAAGAAGAAATTTGGGCAGGGTCCATTGAGATGGTATGTCTCATGGATCGAACTTGCCTACGAGGAGCCCACAATACAGTAGTAGTAGGAAGGATCAGTTAGATTGATGCAGTCAGGTGTTAGGAGGACAAAAATCAGGATGACAAGTGTCAGATACTGGAGGGCAGATCAGGGTTGGTAGTAGTGTAGAGTGCATAGATGCAGATGGTAGCAGCATAGGGAGTCTAGTAGACATGTGTTGGTGTCCAAGTGTGAATTAATATTCAAATCCTTTCCCACATTAATCATCAATCTGGGTGCATTGGTTATTGCAAGGCTAACACACACAGTATGTGCATATACAATAACACAATTCTGGTATCAATTGTGGATTCGATAATTTAAACAAAGAAAAAATCACTATAAGAACAATAAAATAATGGCAGTAATAAATTGTAAATATTGCAATGCATTCATAGCAATAAATATACCAGCAATTAGATCTACTGTTACAACAATTATGAAATATGCAAAACAGAAAACATAATTAACAATGTACAGAAAGAATGTTGCACCTGATCAGGAGAGTGGGCCCAACTCTCTGATCAAGGCTACGATGTACTCACAAACTTACAAGATTAACACGATGATAACTTGCATTACAATTCTCCATTCCCTGCACAACCAACCCTTTATGCATTATCTCCTATCATTCTATTCTCCCCCTTTCTCTCTGATTTGTGCCCTTTTAAATATAAAAACAACAAAGGGGAAATAAAATGATTAAAAAATATCAATAAGCAAGATGAGATCTGAAAGATATTTCCATCATAATTCAGCTGGCACAAGTCGAATATGGAAATTATAATTGGGGAAAATTTGGAAAACAACCACAACAGAAAATCTGCAAATCTCTTCTTTGAAGAACCCTGTGTTTCTCTCAATGAAGACCAAATTTTGGAAAACTGCTTAAATGAGAACTAATTGGGTCCATTCAGCACAAAACCCATGTTTCGGATTTTCAATATTCTTCTTCGTTTGCCCAAAACGTTCAATGAAAAACCGTCTCTTGTAATTCCAGCGAGTTTCTGAGTTGGAGTATTTAACTATCAACTGAAGATCAAATCTACAATCTGGAAGAGATATTGGAGGCTAAAATAGTGAGTGATGTTATAATGAATTCATTAATAAACCATCATTAGAAAAATCATGCATAATAATAATTAATTTATTAAAATAAATGAGAACAAGTATTATTTATTCAAAAGAGCATAAATAATTATGAAATTGAATTATATAATAAATTATGATAAATAATGTGATAAAAGAACATTAAAATTTGATGAAATGGATGTTAAAAAGTGATAATAATAATACAAATTAGTAGCCCAACATCTCCCCCAAACTTAACATGTTGCATGTCCTCATGTAGCCCAATGCCTCAGTATTAACCAAGTTGTAATACAATAATCCAAATGCTCACCCCAGCGCATGATATTGATGGAAGAGAAGGGTTCTTCCTCAAATGCTTCCTTAAAATAATTTTCATGTATACTTTCAACTATATGTATATGAAGTTGCAACAACTTATGATACAAGTAAATGTAAACTTCATTACAAACCAGATTTTGCTGAAATTTTGTAAGCAAATTTATACTATATTAATGATTCTCTAATCGAAAAATCAAATCAATGCAATGAACGGATTTCAATATATCAGAAAAATGATTTTAGGTAATAATGCATAATTTTTTTGGAATTAACAAATTGGTTTATCTTGAAAATTACTGGGTTTAATGATACATCTTTGTTGCCCAAAAATCAGAAGAATCCAGTTGATAGTTTTAAGGATATGCAAAAATAAATTTTAGGAGTGTATACCTTAAATGAGGAAGAAATGAGAAATCATTCATCATGCATAGCAACCCTTCCCCCAAACTGGAGAATTAGCATGCCCTCATGCTACACTAGAAAAAAAATTGAGGTGGTTTCTACAAACATGGCTGAAATCTCTATTTGGTGTATAACAACATGGAATAAGGGAGATTTTGAGAATGAATAATGGGAGCGATGGATGATAACGAATGTTAATGGCATATTCATGATAATGAAAGTAACACACCCCCAAACTGAAATATTTTGTCTCTGAAAAATGGGAAGTGGTAAAAAAAGGGAAATAATGATTGAAAAATATGAGTGAATAATGCTCAATGATTTTTCATGACATTCTCCTAAAATTTTAATAAATCAAAACCTTATGCTATTTTACCTCAATTTTCACCTCCATAAAAATGTGGAATGACATGTATGGATTGACATTTTTTTGAAGTTGATGTAGGCTAAGTTGATGTTGAAAGTGATGCGAAAGGTGGAAGCCATGCACGCTGAAAAAAGTAATCAGATAGTGTAGTAGGGTTTCCTTCTACCAAACTGATTAGTTTTCCTACCATCTATAAAAAAAATCTCGTGAGTATCCTTAATCAGTAATTCATCACCTCAATTACATCATTACATATAAAAGTGACATAATAATATTGTGAATGGCATGGGATAATAATGGATAAGAAGGGAAAAGGTGCATTCCTTATACCCATAGGCTTTGGTTGTCATGAGCACATAAATTATAAGAATTAGTTATCTCAGTCTTTTCTTCTCACGGTCTATCCAATTAAATGGGATTCAAAATCAGAATTAGGCCTCTTTATTATACCTCAAATAATAATGGTGTTGTTAAGATATGAATAAATGGTGATTGATTGGGCAAAGAAACTATGATACTTGTAGAATAAAGGAACGATGGATTAGACAATACAAAATGTCAAATATCAAATATCCTAAGAATCTCATCCTTGACATGCAAAGTAAATATTTATAACTCAATAATAGATATAAACCATAACCACCATCATCTAAGAATTGATTAAATATTACCCCATGAACCATGTGCTCTGGAAAACTTTGTATATGCAACAGTGAGCTTTATTGGAAATTAGATTTGAGGAAACAAGGTAACCAAGTAGATTATAGTATTAAATTAACTTCTATACCATAGGCATAGCCACTGCTGCTAGCAGACATCCATAGCCTTGACATGATGCCTTTTTAACCCATTGAAATTCTAGTGTCCCATCTATTAGAAATAAGTACATAGTTACAAAAAGCCTTTCAATTTACTTAGATGTCAACTGAAGATCGTTGTTCTGGTGTGGTAGCCCGTTAATAACAATGCCATTCACGGGAGCTAACAAAAGTGAAAAAGTCAGCTCGTGATGAGACCTCTTGTCCTTCATTTTTATGACCGAAGGCCATTACCATGGCTTGGGGACCAACAGTGGTAATGTCACTTTATTAGGACCTATGATCATGGTAGGCCGGCTTGTGATGAGACCTCCTATCTCTAGTTAAATATTTATGTTTAAAATTCAACTATGGTTATCGTTAATCAATAAGGATCACTTAATATATGGGGTGGCAGGTCAGCTCCTTAAGAGCTAGGGATGGCATAAATTTTTTGTAGTAACTATTTTCAACTTTGAGAGTTTTTCTTCTAAAAAAATAATAACCTTCAAATGAATTCTGATAAATACATTTTTCATTGATAAGATTGGGGTTGAGGAACAATTCATTGGATAATGGCAGAAAGATTTAAATACAATTTTGTGGTCATCATCATAAATTTTACAAGATCAGGGACTGGACTAATTAGGAATGTTAAAAGCTGGCATGATGAAATCATCTTTGCATAATTATTCCTTAAAAATAATATTATGTTTATAGATAAACAAAGATAAATTGAATACCCAATCATTATTTCAAAGAGGGCCTAGACCATTAAAAGTATTTCTCATTCACCAAAAAGAAAAACAAATCAGAAAGACCTAAATATGTTGAATTCAACATGAAAACTGGTCAACACCAATAGTTGTGACGAAGGTAACAACAACCATGAATTAGGTAATAACAAGGAAATGGGAAAAAGAACAATGTTAGGAAGGTGACATGAAGGAGGATTAGTCACTTTACAAAATAATGAGGAATTAAGATTGAATCATTCCTGACAAGACTTACCATAATAATCATCTTTAAATACGAGACCTCCCCCCCAAATAAAGTATGTCTGTTATCAATCATAGTTGGTCATGTCGTAAGTAAAATACCAATTAAATATACGAAGTCGGTCGAGGACGTACTTGGCGACTTACCTTGGTAGAGTAACAACAATGGAGGAGTAACAACACCAAGTACTTAGAAAAATATCACCATGGCATAACATCACCGGAGGAGTAACAACATCAGAGGAGTAACAACATTAGATACTTAGAAATTTTTTTAGAGTAACAACACCAGAGGAGTAACAACACCCAAGGAGTAATAGAAGTGGCGGATTCACAGCACTGATGGAGTAACAACACCCAACACTTCGAAAAAATTTCGGAGTAACAGCATCGGAGGAGTAACAGCACCGAAGGAGTAACATCATTGGATACTTAGAAAATTTCCAAAGGAGTAACAACATCCAACACTTAGAAAAAATTTCTGGAGTAACAATAGTGATGGATTCACAGCACCAATGGAGTAACAGCAGTGACAGATTCACAGCACCGACGGAGTAATAGTAGTGACAGATTCACAGTGCTGAGAAAAATTTTCTGGAGTAACAACAGTGATGGATTCATAGCACCAACGGAGTAATAGCAGTGACAGATTCATAGCACCGACGGAGTAATAGTAGTGACAGATTCACAGTGCTGACAGAGTAACAGTAGTGACAAATTTGCAGCACCGACTAAGTAACAACAGTGATGGATTCACAACACCAGTGGAGTAACAACAATGACAGATTCACAACACCGACAGAGTAACAGCAGTGACGGATTCACAACACTAGTGATGTAACAACAGTGACAGATTCATAGCATTGACGGAGTAACAACAGTGATGGATTCACAACACTGGTGGAGTAACAGCAGTGATAGATTCATAGCACCGACAGAGTAACAACAATGATGTATTCACAACACCTAGTGATGGATTCACAGCACCGACGGAGTAACAACAGTGATGGATTCACAACATTACGGCGTAGCAGCATCCAAGGAGTAACAACATCATGAGTAGCAGCATCTAGAGTAATAAAATCACGTAGTAGCAGCATCCAAGGAGTAACAACATCAAGGATTAACAACATCGTGGAGTAGCAACATCCGAGGAGTAATAACATCCTGAGTAGCAGCATCCAGAGTAACAACATCCAAGGAGTAGCAAAAACCAAGGAGTAACATCATTATGGAGTAGCAGCATCCAAGGAGTAACAACATCATGAGTAGCAGCATCCGAAGTAACAACATCACGGAGTAACAACATCCAAGGAGTAACAACATCAAGGAGTAGCAACATCAAGGAGTAGCAACATCCGAGGAGTAACAACATCCTAAGTAGCAGCATCCAAGGAGTAATAACATCACGAGTAGAAACATCCAGAGTAACAACATCACGGAGTAGTAGCATCTGGAGTAACAACATCATGAGTAATAGCATCTGGAGTAACAACATCACGAAACTTAAGAGCTCGCTCCTTTTATTTTGAGAACAAAAAAAAAATGTGACTATGAAGTAAACAATACCTGAAGCATAAAAACATAAGAGAAATCAGAAAATAAACTACTCTTTATTGAAAACCAATAAATAAATAACTTAAGTTACAATGGTTATGATTTTTTTATTTCTTTTTGTTGCATCACTGTTGTTTGTGAATGGTGAATGAATGGAGAAATGTTTTTTTAGAAATGACTTGTATTTTCAAATGGAAATCGATTCCCCATTTCTCATGTTATAAATTCGTTAATTAATGAAAATTATTCATGTTTTTTTCTCTGTGTGAGGAAACGTCTTTGAAAATGTTTTTATTTCATTATAATTGCCTTCAAGAATCACTTGTTCATAAATTGACCTCATTTATTCCCCTTGGAACTGCAAAAAACGAGTGTCTACCTGCAATAAAACATGAAATTATGGAAGAAGAGAGGTGATTGGGCTCTCCTAATCTAAGAAATATGCAAAAAAAATAATTAGTTACCCTATAAAACAAATCTATGAAAAATATAACAAATTAAAATTAATTTATTACCTACGGGAGAGTGGTGGCCAACCATACTAACCAACAATGTTTCAATGATAAATTCTTTGTTTTTCATCTGATTTGAGTGATTAAAAAGAAAAATGAAATTTAATTTGGAGAGATTTCTCCAATAGAAACGGATTTTAAAAATTCCATGTAATGGTATGTTAATTTTCTTATCACAACCTACATAACAGAGTCATTTTCGATTTTCCAGCTCAGACCAACAATTGATAATTCAAGCATAATGTTTTCATTTGATGACGGATTGAACCGATTCAAATTGGAGATTAAATTAGATTAATTTATTTATCTCCAATAGAAACAGGTTTTTAAGGAAAGAATAATTGATAGGTCAAATACTTTAGTGAACAACCGAGAAAACAAAGTTTCAAGAGTGCTAATTTACAATAAGCAGTCAGTATTTTGGTCATAACTTCCTCATACGATATTGAAATAAATTGATTCAAATTATGCTATAAACTATATTCATAGGGGAATATACCTTAGAAACAAGTTTCCAAAATCTAGTCATTTAAGCCTCCAAAAACGGACTTTCCCAACTCTGTTCCTTAGCTACCTACTAAACATCCTGTCATTGTTTTGGTCATAGCATTTTCGTTTCAACTCGAAATCGAGTGATTCAAATTAGGTTAGAAATTAGAAATGAATGGATACGTAGGATAGAAATATATCTTGAAAATATGCCCATTTGGTCCCTCAAAACATGACTATCCCAACTATTTTTCCAGAATTTTCATCAATCCTGCAAGCCATAAGATATGATAATTAATGATTTTTTCCAAGAATGTGATCAAAATGAATATGAGTGTTTGTAGAAATTTTATTTTCAATATAATTCATCTACATACATAAATAAATTTTAATATTGATCATTGATGTTAATTTTCAGAACGTGTTGCAACAAAAACAACTATTTTTACATCTAAAGAAATTTATTTATTTATGTCTTTATTTGTTCTATTTTTTATACTACACTACTCTACTTTGAAAAATAAAATATACTTACATATAAGAGTACTTCCAGTGAATCCATTTTCGAAATAATGCTTCAAGCTGTATGCACATACCTGTATTTGAAAAATGTATGTTAATAAGTACACGGGTATGAGAGACTAACTTCCCTATTAAGGATGGTGCTAAGAGTTGTTGAAGTGTAGAGTGATGTTGCGAGAAAACAACAGAGTGAAACTAGTCTTCAATATAGTTTTGATTTCCCATATTTGTCGCATCCTGAAGTTCTGTGACTGAGTTCCAGATTGTTTTGATGCTTTCTTCCTCGACCTCATCCTCTACCTTTTTGTTTAGATCTCTGTTCATAGAACCAAAGGAAGGAAAAAAAACAAGAAATTTTTAAAGCTCGGGACCTAGAGCAGGGTGAAATTTCCCTCCCCACGAAAAGAGATTGGGTGTTTAAACAAAAAGAAAGAAAGCAAGAAAGAAAATCAAGAAATCTTAAGCTCGGGACCTAGAGCAGGGTAGCATTTCCCTCCCTAGGATGAGAGATTAGGCCCTAAGAAATCATCAGAAAAAAAAGAAAAAAAAATGACTAACGCTCAGGACCTAGAGCAGGGTAGCATTTCCTTCCCTAGGACGAGAAATTAGTTCCTAAGAAATTAATCAAAATGAAAAATAGAACAACTACACTTAGGACCTAGAGCAGGGTAGCATTTCCCTCCCTAGGACGAGAGGTTGGTTGCTCAGAAATCAATCAAAAAGAAAAACAGAAAAAATACGCTCAAGACCTAGAGCAGGGTGGAATTTACCTCCCTAGGATGAGAGACTGATCCTTAGATCAGTATGAATCATGCTCTTGCACCTTTGTTAGCTTCTTCGGCAACGACACCAAAATGTTGGTGTCCAATTGTGAATGAATATTCAAACTCTTTCCCACATTAATTATCAATCCAAGTTCATTGGTTATTACAAGGCTAACGCACACAGTATGTGTAGATACAATATCATAATTACGATATCAATCGTGGATTCGATAATTTAAACAAAGAAAAAATCACTGTAACAACAATAAAAAAATGGCAGTAATAAATTTTAAATCTTGCAATGCATTCACAACAATAAAGATACCAACAATTAGATCTACTGTTACAGCAATTACGAAATATGCAAAACAGAAAACAGAATTAACAATGTACATAAAGAATGCAACACCTAATCAGGAGAGTGGGCCCAACTCTCTAATCAGGGCTGCGATGTACTCACAAACTTACAAGAGTAACACAAAGATAAATTGCATGAACTCAGTGAAATTTTCTATTATAGATCTCCATTCCCTACATAACCAACCCTCTATGTGTTATCTCCTATGCGTTTTATTCTCCCCCCTTCTCTCTGATTTGTGCCCTTTTAAATATACAAACAACAAAGGGGCAATAAAATGATTACAAAATCTCAATAAGCAAGATGAGATTTGAAATATATTTCCATCATGATTCAGCTGGCACACGTTGAATTTGACAATTATAATTGGGGCAATTTTGGAAAACGACCACAACTGAAAATCCACAAATATTTCCTTCAAAGAACCTTGTGTTTCTCTCAATAAAGATCGGATTTTGGAAACCTACTCATAAGGAAACTAATTTGGTTCGTTCTGTAGAAAACCCATGTTTCAAATTTTCAAGATGCTTCTTCGTTTGCCTGAAACGTTCAATGCAAAAAATTTTCTTGTTATTCCAGTGAATTTCTGACTTGGAATATTTAATTATCAGCTGAAGATCAAATCTGCAATCTAGAAGAGATCTTGGAGGCTAAAATAGTGAGTGATGTTATAGAAAATTCATTAATAAACCATCATTGGAAATTTCATGCATAATAATCATTAATTTATTAAAATAAAGGAGAACAAGTATTATTTATCCAAAAGAGGATAAATAATTATGAAACGAAATTATATAATAAATTATGATAAATAATGTGATAAAAGAACATTAAAATTGGATGAAATGGATTGTAAAAAGTGATAATAATAATACAAATTAGTGGCCCAACAACATGTACAGTAGCTAGCAGCAGTAAGAATAATTTGATGACATATGCATTATATTGATTTAGTTGTTTGGAGGCTATTCAGATTTAGGAGAGTTGCATGTGCAAAAACCACTACGAAGTGTTGCATGTAAGGTCATTCCAAAGGTACAGTGTGTTGGGCAGAAGAGGTCGCAGATAAGGAGCAAGGAACAATAATGTTTAAGGGCAATTGGTGAAGGTTTGGATGGGGACCAAAGGTGCAGTCCACTACTGGGCCTTAGGAGCTGCGTCTTATACTCAGCATGTATCTTTGGAAATGGCACTGTTGCTTGCAGAAAGGCCATCTGAATATTTCCTTTCTCACTGTCAAAGGCAATGAGAAGTTTTGTTGTTATGTAGATGTCTGTTTCCAGAATTGGCTGTAAACATCTGATTTTACTGCTTCATTCTTCTACTTGATGTCTAGAAATTTAGAAAAGATATTTTTCTCTTCAGAAGACCCAGCATCTGAATACTGGATGATTTCTAGTGCCTCTCTTGCAGGTGATGCTGATGGACGAGTCTGAGGAACATTGGTGGAGATGGACACTTCAGTATCTCCCAAATCTATGATCTCTATTTTGTCCTCTAAAATGAAGGTGGAAGTCATCTTTGCCTTGTTGTGTTGTAAAATGAATCCTTTCATGATTTCCTTGGAATGTGGTGTCTCTTCTCTACTCCTCTTTTGATGCTTACTGTCAAACACTGGTGTTTCTACATTTTAAGTGGAGATTAGTTGTTCATCTGCTTCATTCTAGAGTACCTTCTAGCCAATCCTCCTGGTTCTTGTATTTCTCTATTTCTTCTCTAGAAATATGTATGTTAAGGAGTTGTATTGAGTTCAACCCTTAGAGTAGAAATAATTCCATGGGGGTCATATGAATAGGTAAAAATTTATTGAAAACCAATATTCTTTAATACTACATTAGCATGAACACCAGCTGCTCTGGTATTGCAAATGAATGATCCAACATTGGCCTTGATTTTAAATTGGGCTTCCCTCTTTCCTAAAACAAAATGAGTTCATCCATATTCAACATTTTTCTTATGTACTCTAAGGAGAAAATTATCATAGGCACATATCTTCGAAGTTTTTATGGTGCCAGTTTGCACCCATACACCCTTATTTCTATGTAATTCTTTTACAGATACCAATCACCTATCTTTTCTTGTTCATTGAGGTGCATAGTTCTTTTAATGTCTTCTCCCATTGTGGGCTCTGATTGACTGGTAAGGAGCTGAATTATTGGATGAATGAATGAATCTATGAATTGTGAGAAGGAAGTGGTTGTTGATCAATCTCTGACCGATTTTGTCTAGTGAATCACTGATTGATTCACTCCTTGTTCATCTTGTTTGTTCAAGTGATTAGGAAACATTTCTACCTGCTGAAACAAAATCATATGAATAATCACAGAAGAGTAATTAAATTCTCCTTATGTGGTGAAGTTCATGAATTGATCATGTATAATATCAGCCAAGAAATAGTCGTAATTGTATATAAACAATGGTGAATTTTCAAGACTAAAGATAGAAAATAAAGCTAGAATGGGTTCATAAACAGTTTCATCATTTGGATATCTTAAAAGATAATAAATAAGGGAGATGCAGTGTTTGGAAGCTATGGGGAAAATGAAAGATGAATATGAGGGATTTCTCTTTGGTGATTCTGCATATTCAGGTAAGAAAATATCAAATATAAAAAACTCTCTGAGGGAAAGATTATTTATGATAAAGGTCCATGAGGGCAGCAGGAGAGAAATAGGATAAGGAATCAGAAGGAGGGATGAGAATCATCTTCTTAATAGTTTTAGGGGATAAGGTGATTATATTTTTTCCATTCTCAGCCACCACTGACTTGGTTATAGGTTCATACTGCTTCTGACACCAGGAAATTAGATCCATAAATGGGTGAGTTTGAGGAAATGAAAATAGAGGCAACATAGATTCCCAAAACCTGATAGGGTCTTCGTTGTCCATCTGTCTCTATTTTAGCCACATGAAGTTCATAGAAATAAAATTCACAGTGGTAGTTTATGATTTTTAAATAAGCATCAACTAAGGGTATGAGGTCAAGATTGATTACCAGAGTTGCAGGAATGTCTTGTACAATGGATTTGGAAGCTTTAGGAATGACCTCAACAGCTGAATGAGAGACCTCGGAGATGACCTCTACAACACTGTAGACATTTGATATTTCTTCTGTCACTCTTTTCTTGCCTTTACCTTTAGGAATCATTTGTTTCTTCATTTTGGCCTTAGGTTCCATGCTTGACTGATACGGACTAGTACAAGACTTTGAAGCTTGGGTTAAAGAAACGATGCCAAGGTTTCGGGAATATGAAGAGTGTTTACAGAAATGGCAGTTCATTGTGAAATGAAATGAAGGATGAAGGGAATTTGATTGAGAATTTAAAGTAAAGAATGGGAGGTTGTTGGTAATTTTATAGACTGCACTTTGGCTTTAACGGTCATGGCTAATAGTCTAATGAAGTTTAATTGCGTAATGGTCCAATTAACGGTCTAGGAGTCGATCTATTTCCCAACGGGAGGATTAACGGTATGATGGATCATTTGGGACTAATGAACAAGTGAATTGGAGGGAGAGGATTTATTGGTCGACAAAGGATATGGCACAAGAACAAACGGTCATCAGCAGATGAAAACTAGAGGTGGATTTCGGAGGGAGGGGGGGTTACCTACTAGTTTCTGGTTTAAGGCAGAGGGGATGCGAAGTGATACTGTGCTGCCACGTAGTGGAAAAGGGCGACCATTAATACTGGAGTTTGGACACACCCCCCCCCCCCTCCCCTTAACAAGAAATGGGGGGGGGGGGTGCGAAGTTGATCTCCGCTGTGGATCTCAGGAGACCTCCAAATCTGTCGTCAAAACATACCAGTGCTTTATCTCCAATGATTTAACCTCTTTGTCATTTTGTGACCTTATAATAAAATAATACGTGCACACACACACACACAAACACACACACACACATATATATAGATATATAAATTAACATCAAATTGTTTTTCAAAGGTTTTAATGTACATAAATTAAAACTTTACATTTTGAAAATCTGGCACATTTAAATAGGCGACCATTTTTCATTTTAAACACTAAAGCATTAGAATTTTTTATTTCATGCTTCCCTAACATTTTTTCTTTTTCTTCCTTTATTTACGTCAAACTACTCTATCATTTTTTCTAACATGGATGTAATAAAATATATTTTTACTAACATTTTTTAAATTCTTTCTTTTTCATCCATGTTCTAACTTATGATTTAATTTTTTATTTTTTAAACTACCATTCTAACTTATCAAAATCAAATAATGTTACAACAGGATGCAATTGGATGGCGATGATCGAATCACACAATTGAAGATTTTAGATTAAACGAGAGAGATAAGTTCGCAAGGTAAATGATATAACTTGTGATGCAATGGAGAGCGATCAATGTTGACCGTTAGATCTGGCTGCAGATCAATGGTGGACGGAAAATCGAAAGTTCACACATCGCAGATTTCACCGGATAGCATTAAGGCTTGGGTGCATAAGCTATATTTCTTGCGATGCGATAAGGAGAAGGGCCATGTGTTGACATACCACATTAGTGCTTATCGCACATTGCATGATTTATGCTTTAGCCATTATCGATATAAGAGTTAAACTTGCGGGCAAGCAAAATGCGATAAGTTGTAAAAGTTCCTATGTTGCGATGCGACATCATCATCACAACTTCGCGTCAGCGGGATTATATGTTTTCTGTTAATGTTATCTGTTAATTTTGCCGATATGCGATGCGTCGTGATTGGTCACCGTATTGTGGGACCGTAGAACCATAGTTCCGCCTGTAGGCATGTTGTTTGGGAGCATTTGCGCTTTGTTTAAAGTCCCAATAAAGTGATCTTTGTTGATTGCACGTGTATGTATGTTTAATAAAACTCCAAAAAATTATTTCGCTGTGAGTAAAGGGAGTTTATGTGGCCCTTACATGTACCGCAACGATATTCACGACTCCTCCTTTCGATGTTCCCTTACACCTCCTGGTGAAGTTGATAGTATTTATTGTTTTAAATAATGTTTAGTTTTCTTTTACCCATATGCATATTAAATACCTAAAAACACGATGTGATGCTTCTCCATTCCCACAGAATGATATATATTTTGACCAACATAAGAGGGTATGGAGTCTCTCCCTCTATTCCTTGTGTTTCTGTCAAAAAATATTTTGTATTATTTCAACCTTCTACCAAAAAATCTGGTGTGATATCACTTCAATTGAAAGCTTTTTAGGGATCTAATTGTCACACAAGAATTAAATTAAGTCAATGAATGTTTTTTACCTTCCTCTCAAAAGAAATATTAACTTTGAGGTCGAAATATTGATTAAGAAAAAGCTATGAGATTTAAATGTCCATTACTACGAACATGTATATTTTGTATACATTACTTTGGATTTCCCATCGAGTTAAAACATAGGTAACCAAACAGGGTTTTCTTGTTAAAAATTGATTATAATGCTAGAGTCCAAATATCATTGTAGCATTAAATGGGAAATGTCTATTTAGGTTCACATCAAGGGCATAGTTAAATTTAAAATAATTCAAAGGCCACAGGGATGACAGCTTGCTACTTAAACAATTTTATAGGGTCAAATTGTGACCATTTACTTTAATATGTATTTCCATTACTAGCATGCTTGATATCACCTAAAATATGGATATAAGACCTATTTGGTGTGAATCATTATTTTAAAAAAAACTAGTAATCTATATTTTGATTATAAAATAATCCTTTATAGATTAAATTTTATTTCAATTTACATACACAATTAAAACTTAATTTTAATATATGATAATTCCATTTAATAAAAATAATATAGGTAGACAATTAATTCAATATTTTATGTGTAAAGATATATGGTCAATTCATTAATAAAATATTAACTAAAATTGAAAATAAACTAATATAAACAAGGATAAAAAAAATTAAAGGATACCAAATATTAAGATATCAAATAAGCATAGCTATATGTTATTATTTTTAATGTGAATATGAAGAATTAATAATGTTGAATATATTATTTCCCAATTGGTATCTTCATTGATATATATAGTTTTATCACATTGTTGGTTTAATTTGTTATACCAAAAGTTATGGAGTAATATTAGTTAGTGAAAATCATCGTTATCCACATAGAAAATTTAAGTAATATGATTAATTGAATATAAATGTATCCAAGGATAGCGATTAATTGAATATAATTGAATATAAATGTATCAAAGGATCGAGATAACCATTAACGGATCCAAGGATAGCGATTAGAAAAAGGTATTTATTTCTGTTTCATCTTTGCATTGTAAGAATTTGTTAATAAATATTATCTTAGGAAGAATATTGTGTTGCTAGACCCACTCTATGGATAGAGAGATCTCCTCTTTCTGGAGAGGGCATTTATCTTGACAAAAGAACTAGCGAATCCACTGGGGAGCTTTAGCCTTTTAAGTTCTCCTTCCCCAAATTGATCTTGGATCAGTTTCTCTGATTTATGAAATTTAAATCTGCTTAGGTCTCTCTCAAATTGTGTAAAGGTTGTTTGTCACTTCATTATATCAGGTATGTTGTGTCTGTGAAAGTCTTTTTGTTTTCTCCTTTTTTTAGAGACCAACGCCTTTTCTGTCCTCACAGTAGTGCTGACAGCGTTGTTCTATATGTTGGACATTGGATAAACCAACACTCCCCGTGTGTTTCGATACATGGACTAACTTCCTCTTGTGCATCCTTTTCTTTGGCGATGAGATCATTGACTAACACCTATGGGTTTTGGTATAATGGCAATCGTGCTCCCAACAAGTGTTATCAGAGCATAGGTCACGAGTTTGATACACACCTGGCTCGCGTTGGGGTGGAGATTGTTGACATTAGATAAACCAACACTTCCCATGTGTTTTGAGACATGGACTAACCACCTCTCATGGATCCTTATCTTTGGCGATGCGATCGTTGAATAACACTTGCAGGTTTTGGTCTAACAATAATCATGATTCCCAACACTATATATTACAGTCGCGCTGATTGGCCTTTCAACACGCTTCTGCTCAGTACAGAAGCATTGATCTCAACCTTTGGAAAATTTGAGTTTCCCTCCTGATCATCCAGTGTGTCTTGGCCCTTGAAGGAGTCTGTGAGATCTTAGTGATCTCCTTGCTGTGTGTTTGACTTACCCATCTCCTCTGAGTGAGTTTGTTTCATCTCTTTCAGTTGTTATAATTTTGGGAACTTTTTTCCATTTCAAACACTCTCTGTCACATTTTTTTCTTGTCTTGTTTTGAAGAGATTTTGTGTATGCTTTGGTCATCTCTACATTTCTGACTGTTTCCCTTCGGTTCAATGTCAAGCAATATATTACAGTTTTTTTGACGCGCAAGTCTAGAAGAGTGTGTTTTTTCTAAATTCAAAAAGAAATTGGAAGTGATTTTATTTTTCATTTTTCATTTAGATTATCCTTGTTGTTTTAAGAAAAGTGAAAAACATTTCATTTATGCAGTTTTTAAAGCGATTTTATTTTGGTTCAATTGAAGGAAAAGTAAGGAGATTTTTCATTTCTTCCTTCGTTCATTTGTTTTTCTTTCATTTCAAAGTGAAAAAAAAAACAAAAACTATTTTTTTCATCTTAGTGAAAGGAAAGGAATTTTCATTTTCAATTAAGTTGCATTCATTGGGAAAGTGAATTCATTTGAAAAGCATTGTATTTTCGCAACTTTGAGCTAGTTTTGGGTCATTTTCATTTCTACATTGAGTGCATTCTTGTTTGTATCTCTTCCCTAAGTAGTTTAGATTTCATTGAAATTGAAAGATTTTTTCTCATATTTAGTCTGCATCATAAGGATTAAGGTAACATTCGTTTTGAGCCTTGAAACGAAAACATTAATCAAGATCAAATTAAAATGAGCCCAATTTACCTTAATGAGCATTGGAATTAATGAAAATATTTAGTGGACTAGGCTAGAGATGTGTTCTGACGTCGTTAAGCGTAGGTTCTATCTGCATTACAACAAGGGGGTGATATCCCATCCCACATATGGAAGTATATTCATGTATGATAAGTATATTTGGGACGCTCTCATCGAACGGTTACGCATTAGACAACACTACTATAGATTGGACTCCCACGTATCGTCACGTATATTTTGGTCGAAACCACTAGGTTGCAAGCCTGCCATAGGTAACTGAGTCGACCTCCTTGTAGATGTGATACACCGAACAACTCATTCTGGGAGACTTGTTGTCGTACGTTAAGTCCTTGGTCATTTCTCTTTCATTTTATCACCAAGGTGTATATTAGAGTTCACAGATACTTGGTAAACCTTAATGCCTAGCACATCCCTTTTTATTTATTTATTTTTGTTAATTCTAAAAGTAACTTCCCATGAAAACATCTCACCCATGGATTTCTCCAGCTTTTATTACTTCGTAAGTTGTGCTTTTGTTCAACTCTTTCCTTTTTGATCTTCTTCTCGAAGGTCATCATGGCTAAATCATCGAATTCACCCACTCTCTCCTCTGATGGATCTCGCCAACCCCCTCTATAGGTTCCTTGTTTTCTGGTTGGACCGCTTGAAGCACAAGGTAAAGAGTTTGGAATTGTCATGAGTGTTCAACCCATATCATCTCGAGCACCTCCTAACGATTCTCCTTGGACCACATCGGAAGAATCTGAAGTGAAAAGCCTCGAACAAGCTGCATAGTTCTTGGTCTTTCCTTCGAATCTGATCTTTGATATGATTGTAGTCTCTCCTAAGCAACCTTACAACGCTTTCGATCAGCCGAGAATCCCTTTTTTGAGCTTCTCTAGTAGCATATCGCTCTACCATTTGTCAGTTGTTTCCGAACAAAATGGCGTCAAATGTTGATGACATTACGTTCATCAATGCTCCTCAAAACACTCTTTAGGAAACCTCTAGCTCATATATCTTGGAAGCCTCTTTGTTTGTTTTCCCCTCCGAGGGAGAGTTTTTTGGATCCACGCCTCATGATTCAGGTAGTGGAACCGAAATACCGTCTAGTTTTGTTGTGCCTATGCTCCCACATAGTTATACCTCTTTGGGAAACCTCATTTCTGGAGCTTTCAGTGGTACACCCTTATTTCTGGATCTCGTTTGGTCAACAAGTATTCCTTCATCTTTCAGCCCATTTTTTTTTAATGTGGCCGCGGTGTCTCAAAATTTTGTTCAACCGACGGTCACCATTGGTCAAATGACTGTGTCGTTTGGATCCTCTGTCCCCTTTTCTCTATCTACAATTACTGCACTCCCACCATTGAGTGGGAAATCCATGGTTTTGCCCGTGCCTGGGGGGCAGTCTAACGCTCTATATGTAGCTCCCATTTTGGGTGGGTGCAACCGATTTTTGGGTCTATTCTTGGGTAAATTCAGCCTCATGTTCAATATTCCCAGGTTCTACAGTCTTTTCTGAAACCGAACCCGATATATTTGTATGTTAAACAAGCTAACATTCCTTATGTTCAAAGGTCGAATGTATAATATCAACAGTACATACAATAGCCCCAACCTTCAGTTAATGTTGTTGTGACCAATCCTCAGTTTGGTTTTTACACCGAAGCTGGTCTGAATCTCCTTTTGGGTCAACCTGGTTCTTTCCCTCATCAGGCTCGTACTCAGTACCAGCCTTTTCCTCAAGGTTAGTACTAGCAACCTCAGACTGGGCCTCAACGTAGTGCTTCATATCAGCAAATCCCTCAGTACCAGTAGGCTCAACCAGGACCTTGGGCGGGACCCTATGTTCAACAAGGACCATGGTTTGGACCTCATGTTCAACAAGGACGACAGGTTGGACCTCATGTTTAGCAGGGACCACAGGCTGGACCCTACTCTTAGCAGGGGCCACAAACTGGACCTTATGTTCAATATGGACCTTATCCTAGACCCCATGTCGAGCAAGGTCCATAGCCTCAGTCCCCACCAAGGCCATATCAACAAACCCAACCACATCCCTATCAACAATATATGCAACAAGGTTCGTACCAGCCATGGGGGAAATATGGGTCAGAATCCACCCTATTGGGGCCATAATCCTTATTAATCAAGTTTGAACCCTCGAACTTTCTTGCCTCATCATCCTCATTTATCGTTCTTGGATACGTTAGAATCTCTAGATGTGTCAAATCTCACAAATGACCCCATCCAGCATCAACTACATTAGCCGCTGATTCCAACTAAGATTCCAGGAGATTGTCCAAATTTCTAAGGAAAATCTGGGGAAGACCCTCAAACCCATGTTATGACATACCATTTGTGGTGTTCCTGTAATTCTTTGGTTGATGATTCTATTCGTCTTTATCTTTTCCAGTTCACTTTGACCGGTGCTATGACCAAATGGTACGTTGAGCTCCCTAGAGGAATTTTCTTTGATTTCAATTCCTTTGCTATGGCCTTCCTCACTCATTTCCAGTTGCATGTAAGATATGAAACCGACACCCATTTTATCACTTCATTGAAGTAGTCAACTGCTATGTATATCTCGGATCACATCCATGAATGACGTCATCACCATCACCTTATACAATTTGAGATCCCAAATCAGTTGTTGACCGAATGGTTCACAAAATCATTCATTCCCTAAATTGTAAAAGATCTTGCAATGAGAGGGTGTGTCATGGAAGAGGAGCTCATCACTAGAGCTCAATACCTTGACTTGGTTTATTCCCAATCTAGGACTCTATAAAAGTTGTTACCTGATGTAGTTCATCCTTTGACTAATCCTTCATCATCTCAGTCTCATGTTACACCTATGGTGGATGGTGTTATTGGGACAGTAGCTCATACTGATAGTAGTGCACCTAAGGCTTCCTCGAAGTCCAAATTCAAGGTTTTCGTTGCGCCACCTCCTTCTTAGGATCAGAAGAATCCTGGTAAAGCCTCAGAGGTAAATTTTGTCCATTCTACCGTAGCAGAAAAATCCTCGAAGGGTAAGAACAAGGGTAAAGACAAGTCTAAGTTTGAGAACCCTAAGAAAGATTCAAAGAAGTTTTCTATTGGTGATTATTCACCACGTAAGCCCAAATATCCTTGTATAATATGTGATGGAGATAATTACACCAAGGATTGTCCTCAGCGTACCAAATTTTCCCATATTCTAAAGGACAAACCCAAGACTTCGACATTTTTTAAAGAACCATTCCAATCCCAGCATATGCAGATGGTAGAATAGGCTAAATCATCTGGTAGCTCTCAGGTTTTCATGGCTAGAATGCAATCTGTTTCCATCACCACGAGAATGAAAGATTATCCCAATCCATCCAAGGCTCATGTGGATCCGGAAGTCTCAGATCACTCTTACTATTTCGCGCCTCGTACCTCTGGTCCACTCCAGATCGAGAGACCGAGTAATGACTCAATCATTCGACCACCCCTAAAAGGTGTTCTTCAGAAATCATCTTACTTCCTAATGTGAGAGGAGCACATCACTACACTATTGTAGAAGATCTGGCTCAGGCGGCTTCGGCGATGTCGGCTTTGGAGGTCCTTCAGTTGTGCCCATCACAATGGATGGCATTACTCACTGCCATTGGAGGGATTGATCCTTCAGATTATAATATGATTATTTTCGACCTCGAGAATTTTGTTCCTTGCCTCCCATATCAAGTAGCTTTTTTTATTTCAGTTACCATCATGGGAAAAAAATATTCATCGGATTGTCGTTGATGAAGGCGCTTAAACCTTCATCATGTCTGTCGCATGCTGGAAAGCCATCGACTCTCGCCCATTGAGTCAGTCCCCAAATATCTTATAAGCCTTTGATGGTCAAGGTTCTCAACCGTATGAAAATTTCAAGGCATTACCCATCCTGTTGGAGGGGAAAAATGTGAACATGGAAGTTGAGGTGGTAGATACCAACTTGAACTATAATCCCCTTCTTGGACATAGTTATACAAACGCTATGGTTTGTTTGGTCTCCACCCTCTTTCGTCTCCTTCGTTTCCCTCACAAAGGGAATATAGTGACTGTGGATCAGTTGGATTTCTTCCCCTCTGAGTCTTCATTAGGCAACATTACATATTTTCGGAAGGCCACTACTCCTTATGAGAACATTGGGCTAGGTCTCTTCAAAGACTCATCTCTTATGGGAGTTTTTCCGCTTCTCCCTCCAAATGTCGTCTCCGTCAATATGATTCAGTCTAGTCACAATCCATGCATTTTCCCCAATCTTGACCAGATTGATAGTTTTGGTGATGCTATGCCTCTTATGCTAGCTAAGAAAATGTATCAAGATATCCTTACAGCTTCCGAGGCTACATCCAAGACCAATACTCATTTAGTTTTGTCCCTAGACACTTATGCACAGTCTCCCTCATTTCATTCTTGGGACTTTGATGATCCCTTGAATGAGATATTCCCCACTGATGAGAGTATTATGGAGGTCATGTCTCTCGAAGAAACTCCATGGGATGATGGACATCATCATTCCTCGTTTCTCCCAATCCAAAGTGACATCCCTGCCTATCTAGGATCCCATGTTTTCCAGTACCAACTGACCCACTTCAGAATCTGGATTTGATTCATGAAGTGATTTCTGAGGGAAACATGGGAAATATCATTCCAACCAATCCAATCGAAATATCCGTTAAATCAAGGATTGTCTAGAATGTGCATATCGGTGCGTCTTGTTCTCCCGATGAGATCAAGATCTACAAGGAAATTTTTGAAGAGTTCTGTGATCTTTTCACATGGTCCTATGAAGAAATGTATCACATTGATCTAAGTATCATGGTGCATGAAATTCCCACTTATCTAGAGTCAAATCCTATTTTCCAACGACTTCATCTTATGCATTTGAGAAAGGCTACCGCTATAAAGGGTGAAGTTGAAAAACTTCTTAAAGCTGGTTTTATCTACCTCATACCCTTGACAGATTGGGTATCCAATATTTTTACTATAAATAAGAAGCAAGGGACCATCAGGGTTTGTGTTGATTACCGTGATATCAATCGACCTTTTCCTAAGGACAATTAACCCACTTCGTTTATCAATTAGATCATTTATGAATATGTCGAGAGTGAGATATTTTTCTTCATGGATGGTTTCTTTGGCTACAACTAGATTAACATCACTCCTGCTGATAAGCACAAAACCACTTTTATCTGTCCATGGGGGACAGTCACCTATAATAAGCTCCATTTCGACCTGAAGAATGCTGGAGAAACCTTCTAGTGAGCTATGTATTATGCATTCAATGACATGAAGCACATAGTTTAGCCATATCTTGATGACCTTCCTGCTCATTCCACGAAACGTCGATATCATCCAAAGCACCTTAGAGTTATCTTCCTACACTGTTGACACTATAATATCAGGTTAAATCCTCATAAGTGTGTCTTCTGCATCGAATGCAGATGTCTCCTAGGATTCGTTGTGTCTAAAGAAGGCATTCACATCGATCCTTTGAAATTCGAGGCAATCACCAACTTTCCTCCTCCTTATTCCATTCATCAACTGCAAAGTTTGCAGGGGAAAGTTAATTTCCTCTGCCAATTCATACTGATTTACGCTAATCCAAAGGCTTTACGTGCTTATTGAAAAATGGAATCACGTTCTTATGATACGAAATTTCTTAGAGCTCTTTCAATGCAATAAAGAGAGCCCTCATCATAGCTCAATTACTGCATCCTCCCAATTATCAAATCGATTATTGCTTTTATTTGGCGATGTCGACAACACTATTGGCATGATGTTCGTTTAAGATGATGACGATGGTCAGGAACATGTAGTATGCTACTTGAGTCATAATATATTCTATACTGAGACCTGGTATGCTCATATAGTGAAAATTACATTGGTTGTTGTGCATTTCATTCAACATTTCTGTCACTACATTCTCCTGTGAAAAACCCTAGTGATTTCTAATTGCAACCCCATGACTTACATTCTCACAAGTCAGTTATTGGGGGAAAATACTCAAAATGGATCATTATCCTACAAGATTTTGACTTAGAATTCACTGTTGCTAAGTCGAAGAAATCGCCGGTCTTTCCCGAGTTGATTGGTGATATTCCTACCACGGATGATCCCACTCCTATCGATGAGTGCATCCCCAATGAGACTCTCTTTCTCATTATTACTCATGATACATGGTATGGGGACATCATCGTATATCTGCAAACCCAAAATGATCGACCAGAGATATCGCACTCTTAGCGAAGACGGATTCACTACCAATCCCAACCATATCACATCGTTGGGGACACCCTCTATCGTACTGGTGTTGACTCTATCCTCTGCCATTGTCTAACTCTAGAGGAATATTAGAAAGCTTTGAATGACTGTCACACCAGGGCTTGTGGTGGTCACATGTCTGGTTACACCACCACTCAAAATATCCTTCATACATGTTATTTATGGCCGTCTATTTTTAGAGATTACATCATCGCAGTCAAAAAATACCATGATTGCAAGATTTAATCTCGAAAAGAATGTGCCCCACACTCACCCTTGCACCCAGTTGTGACTGTCAGTCCTTTTGCAAAATGGGGCATTGATTTTATTACCTATAACCCTCACTCGGCGGGGGTGCATGGCTATTTCATCGTTTCCATTGACTATTTCACCAAATGGGCTGAGGAAATGCCTACATATGATAATGAATGTCTCACTGTGGCACAGTTCTTATTCAATCATGTCATAGCTCAGTTTGGTGTCCCGAAAGCGATTGTCACTAATCATGGCACTCATTGTCATAATCATATCATGACATAGCTCTTTGCTCAGTTGGGGTTACATCACGATAACTCCATCCCTTACTATCCATAGGAAAATGGCCAAGTTTAAGCTATCAACAAAGTCTTGGTGACCATTCTCCAACATACCATTGGTAAGCACAAGCGAGACTGGCACCTCATGCTTTTCTTCGCTCTGTGGGCATACCAAACCTCCGCTAAGACTGCCACTCAATTCACAACATTCCAATTGGTGTATGGTCTAGAGGTCACACTCCTGATCAAGTGTGAGATTCCTTCCCTAAAGCTAGCTATCGAACTCCTTCCTGGTACTTCGCTAGAAGAGGAACATCTATTTTACCTCAAGCGTCTCAATGAGACCAGAAGGCTTTCTGCTTTAGTTATTGGAGCACAAAAATGATGAGTTAAGGTGCAATATGACAAATCTATCAGACCTCGTGTTTTCTCTGAAGGTGAATTGGTCCTGTTGTACGACTAGGCCCATGACAAATTGGGAGTTGGAAAGCTCGAGCCTATGTGGCATGGGCCCTATATTATTCAACTTGTTTTGGAATGTCAAGCCTATGAGCTAGATGATTATGAAGGAAATCCTTTGGTTTATCCCTAAAATGGGCTCTATCTGAAGAAATATTACGATTAATATTAAGTGTGATTATTTTGTACATTAGTGTGTAATTCATTAGTGTGCTTTGAGTTGATTTTTGATGTGATTGTTTGCCTTGTGGACATGTTTCCTTTGTTTACCTTGTGTTTCACTTGGTTTTCAGATGTCTTTGGATCACTACATTGGTTTTGTTGATGGTGCTTATGTCCTTATATCCTCAAAATCTAATAGAAAGGAGAGATGGAGAAAGAAGAAGAGAATAATTATTGGCTGGAGTGCTAAGTCTACTGTCATGCTACCCCTTTTTCTACTGAATTTTATCCTTGTGTCTTGGGTATTTAATAACCATGTAGATTCACTTAATAAGAACTCCAAAAACCTCATAGCCACCTCTCACCATCACTTGTACTATACATTTGGTTATGGGTTCTTATCCATGCTTAACTGGCTTGGAAAAAATTGCTGATAGGTGTCAAAATTCAGTTAAAATAGGTGCTGCCAGAAATTCTGGTAAAAACTCGTAACTACGCAAAATATAGAATGCTACTGGAAATTCCGGTAGTGCTCTGTTTCTTTTTCAAAATAGATAGAAAAATGCTAAAAATTTTGTGCTAACTTATATTCCATGACACCTAGGCTCTTGTTCAAAATTTATAATTGATTAGAAAAAAGGGATTAGTACCAAAAACCTCTTTACCTTTCCTCTAAGTGTGTTGTAGCTTCAACCAGTTTATCTAATTCAGTTTTGTTGTTAGCAGCTGATGTTCTGGATCTAGTTGCTCTAGTAGTTGTCTCCTTGATAAGGTATTTTTCCTCCTTATAACCCCTTTGTGTTTTTATTCTTTTTGAGGGCTCTAAGTGTTGTTCTGAAGGGGTTGGGTTCTTGCTTTTCTTCATGGATTTTTCTGTTTTATCTGTCTTTTAACTTTCAGGTTTCCCTTCAACATCAATGACTTATGTCGTTAGGCTTGGCTCAGGAAGAGCCTTGGAGTTAAGCCTAAACTTATTTCTTTCTATTGTATGTATTTTTCTAGTGCTAGCAATAGGTTTAGCTTCTTCCTTCTGCTTCCTGTTGCTGATTTCTTATCCAACATATTTAAGGAGTTATTCATCTGATGGTGTAGTCTGATACTCCTTCTGCAACTTTTTCTGAATAAGCGCTTCCTAAATTTTTGGTAGCACCTACGCTTCTGATTTATCTGTTGTTGCAGACCTTCCTCTTCTAGATCTAGTGTATAAATTTGGAAATAAATTAACATGGGGTACTATATTCATGGACTTGGGCTTGCCTGCTAAGGAGCTCTCTCCTTTTTCCACCTTTCTTTCAACGTTTCCTACAGAAACTATTTCTTTCTTTCCCTTGCCCTTCTTATGAATGTTTTCTTGTTGGGCCTTTCTTTTTGTTATTCTATTTGCAAGATGAGGGTTTGACTATGGAACTAGAGGTGTAGGTGTAGGTTGGCCTGCCCTATAGAATAGAAAATTGTCCTAGGTCTGGTTTCTCATCCTCAACTATTCTTCAACCAGAACTTTTATCAAATCTTTATGGTACAAGCTGTACTCAGAAACATCATTATGGGTCTGAACCCTTGCTGACATCTTGGTCAGGATTTTCAACAAGAAAAATGGTAGATTCAATGTCTTCATCCTTTCAATATGAAAAATAAGCCTCATGTGATAGAGAAATACCAATTTATACCTCCTTTCACATGTGAGGTTTATCTTGATAAGCTTGATAGCTTTTGCCCATTCATTCTTAAGGTATCTTCTTCGAATGTCATTTTCCTAGTTTGGATCTCTGTGAACATCCTTAAGGAAGCTATTGAGATCACCTCCTGTGATAACTTGTCCCTTGAACGACATTTATCCTTCTTGGCGAAGGTTAAATGCTTTAGCAATGGAGTCTTCAGAAACCTGCAAAGTGAGGCCATAAACTGTAGCCTCATGTCCATTAAAAGAGTTAGAAAAATCTTGAGAAACCCCTGAATGTGAGCTTCTCAACTTGGTACAAAGAGGATACCATATTGACTGCTTAAATAGAGTTCTTACCCTTGGATTAGCATCAACCAAATATGCACCCTATGGCTCTATTCGATTTATCTCACCACTTGATTTAGTCATATTCAGAAAAATAAATGACTATGTCTCCTGCAAATGATAGGTGGCAGAATAGGAATATTTTACCTTATAGTTGTGGCCTATATTCTTCTCTATAATATTGTCTAAAATCGAGACTTCTTATCCAACTATAACTCTCAGAATATTTGAATCTAGTAGCTCAAACTTCAAATGATAACATTCATGTTTTTTAGGTGGTTTTAAAACTAAATCTTGGTTCACCACCCCATGCAAATTACCCTCCATTATTAAATATTCATGATCATGATGTGCACCATGTGAAACACCATAACCACCATTAGTTGGTTGTGTTTTTTGTATGGGAGTTCCAAATGTCTCATGGAAAGTGTTTTTATGACTTGTAGTCAACACCGCAAACTGTGTTGTTGATTGGTTGGAATTTCTAGTAGCATTGTTTTGCAGTGAGTCGAACAGTTATGGTGTGTGGTGTGATCACCATGATCCCTTAGATTCAGAAAAACACATACCTTATCCTCTGGATAAATAACTTGGTGTAGGCAGGTATTGTTATCACTTAGAAAAAGTGAAACATTATTTGACATGATCATAGAGTTCATTTGTCACAAGTTGGTATAGGAAAATTTAAATTTTTTTCATCTTTAACCTATCCTAAAGTTCAAACCCACCTCCATATAGGTCACATAATGTCCCATTAATCATCATTTACTGTCATATTTCATTCCCAAGTGCTTAAATTTGAAAAAAGGACACTTTAGCTAGTTTTTCCTTTTTTCGTACCATTTTACACTATAAAATAACAGTTTTCGCTACGAAAGTGCCTAATAGTTTAGTAGCGAAACTATCAGAAAATGAACTAGTCACGCTACAAAAAACAATTTTTCTATTTGTCTTGTCAAATACGGTGCAAGGAGTCAGTTCATGATTAGAGGAGATAGGGTGGATGTCATTTGAGTTAGTTAGGGTTATTTCAAAGGTACAAGGTCATGCTTGAGGTCATCATTACCGTTTTTAGCATGGAGTCATGATTAGGGCATGAGCTGTCATTGAAACCATAAAAAATTACCCAATTGATTATTTTTTTCATTCTCTACTTTATCCTTGCATGTTATTGAGTTTCTAGAGAGCTTCTTGACCGAGCCAAGCTGGTTGCTGGCATTTTCAAAAGTTGCAGGTTTCACTAACCAAGAAACACTGAGAAGATATAAATTCACCATGGATACAAGAAAGAAGACTAACAAAGGTGGTCACTACCTCAGTTATGATCCCATGCACATGAATTTTTTAAATGAAGACCCAACCGCCTTAGAAGTGTTTAGAAGAACAGGGTGTTTTCAATTCTTCCAAAGATTTTAAGGGTTCCATTTGTAGGTTTCAAAAGATTTTGTGAAACTTTTTACTGGATCAGCTACAAAGGTGGAAATGTTAAATCTCATAATAACACCAGACAATATCTCAGTAGCAACTAGAATCCCTAGAGGAGGGGAACAATGGTTTAAAGGCATCAAGTTCACCATGCAGGACTGCAAAGAATTCATCAAGCCAGAGCATGGTGAAATTGATCTCACAAATGCTATCCCAAGGAGCTACATGAAACAAAACTACTCAAAGTTGTTGATGATCATTCAGAAGGAATTCACATATAAAGGGAGGTTTCACATGGTCTACTCCTACCACCTTAGGCTTTTGCTACATTTTCTAGGTAATAGGTCTCTTGACTTACCCTTTTACTTATACAGAAGTTTAGGTAAAATGTCAGATAAGGTTCAATTTAAAACAGAAGGAAATGAAACCTCTCTATTTCATCATGGTTTGATTAAGTTTTTTGTGTTAGAGGAGTTGAAGAGATTAGGTAGAGATTGGGAATCCTTTATGTTCATTAGCAGTTTTGAAATAGATTCTCTCACTCTTAAAAGAGTTCCCAAACCTAGAGATGTTTCATCACCTATAGTGGCAGAGCAAGTTGAACCAGTGAGCATAGGGACAAAGCTTGACACACCGAAATCTACACCAGTAAAATAGAAGCCAACAGTTATAAAACATGGCAGCAAGAGAGTTACAAGGAGCCAAATAATGGCTAAGGGTAACTTAGAGGACATCTTGCATGCCATCGATATTGAAGAAACTCCCATTGTCAACCATGAAGACATAGATGAGGGAGGAAGGAAGCTTAAGAAAGGAAAAAAAACTAAGAATTTAGAATTTGCAGGTGATGATGTTGGCTCCATGTTTCAAGCTAGAAAACCAATGACAAGACATGCAAGAAAGGTCTTAGAAAGAAGCAAAGAGGCTCAGAAGTGTTAGAGTCTCGTGATTTGGAAGATTGGTAGACCAAATGACAGCGTAACATGAAACCAGTCTTTGGAGCCCTATGGCCTAGCCTTCTTGGACTCAGAGAGGGATCTCTCTATTTGTTTGCAAAGGATATGAACTTGTTTGCTTTATAGGGTTGATTTTAGGCTAGTTATTAAGTGTGTGGTTTTGTTGTTTGTTTTGGTTGGGTATAATGATCAAGAAGCATAGGTAGAATGAGGAAATCTCTAAGTCATTTGGAAATGGAGTCTAATGGAACTCATGATAAGTTCATTAATGGATCGGGGAGCATCATAGGGAAAATCTAACTTGGTCAGTGGATCTTCAAGTTTTTAGGGGTAATGAGATGGACATCAATTGTAAGAATGAAAAGTAGGACAAAGCGAAATCAAGAATCCTTTATCATATGTACTTCTCAACAAAGTGACTTAAATATCATAAGCATGAAGAGGTAATAAATAGACAGGGCAAACCATAAATTCTTTGATTCAACTAAAGTAGATGATAATTCAAGACAAACTTTTCCAATGAAATATAGAAGGTGAGAAAATCATTTAACTTCTAGTGATTTCACCTTCAAGGAAAGAAAACACTTAAGACACACATATAAATGTAATCAAAGAAGAGGGAACTCCTAAACATCCTTGATTATAGTTATGAAGATCTCTAAAACAATTATTTAAGCAAGTACAAAGGGTATGATCAAAACAAAACCTCTTTGGCAGACTTTAAATAATGGTACTTTAGAGAGAGACTTCAAAAACAACGTTTTAGTGGCAACAAGTAGGCAAGGCTAGCCATAAATCATGCTTGATAACAACTGTATTCAACTATTTATGAAATAAACAAGCTTATAGGGTCTAGAGAGAAATTAATAATTCTCTAAAATGTCCTAGCAGAAGAAAACATTAAGGCAGTGAAAAATAAACAAAACTAAGGTGTTTTCAAAAGACATTTCTTAGTCTAAATATTTTATTCTACTGCAACATAGACAGGTGGGAACATAATGAAACAGAAAATAACAATAACAGATTAAAAGCACTTCACCAAAAACCAAGCTCAGGGATCCAGTGATCTAGCCTCCTCCATCAACAAACAACTCAGGGCATCCACAAGTTCCAAGACATCAATTTCTTTTCAACTTCCAAGAGACTATGTATTACTTCAAAGAGTCATCAAATGCCAACAAGATAATGAGTTCAAATGTAGTATTTATGCTGTAAATGAGGAGGTGAAGCTAAGATAGGGTTTGAGTGTCATTTATTACAGAGTTAATGAATTCTTCACCTTGAATACCATGCAAGGCTCAAGGAAGGAATATCTGTAGATATTTCTCTAAATAATAATTTCTATATTAACTCCTAAGAAAAATAGGTGAAATGTTTGAATTTAAGGCCTATTCATAACTTTAACAATAACTTTCTAGCAGATATAAATATCTCTGACTCAACCTAATAACTGCTTAACACTTTATTGAAGGAAATAAAGCACTAGGTGGCACAAATATCTTTTGAAAGGAGTAACTACCACAGGCTGAGTCATTCAAATATGTTTTTTGGTAAATTTGCCATTTGTTTTATCTTTAATCTATTTGTGATCTGTTTTGTTCTTTTAATCATTTTTTATTTATCTTTATCATCTTTGACTTTCATCTGTCTGCTTTTTATTTAATCTTCCACTTTGACCTACTAACCCTTTTGTTTTGTCTTCTAATTAGGATTAGCCCTCTAATCTTTCTGCTTTCTTCCTTTCACTGTTGCTCTGACTATTTGTTTTTTCTATGTGTAGGGGAGGTTTCCTTCGTGGCTGGAGGGTTCCTTTTGATCCATCGATGATCATGTTTCATCGATGATCGATATTGATGCAGGGCCTATGGTCCCTTTAACTTTTAATGAAACCATTGAATCATCACCCAACATTTTAATCCAATTTAATTTGGCCATGTGAAGTGGAGTTTAATCACCTCTGCCACTAAAACCTACAAAAAACACAAATAATTAGTTAAAAACCTGCAGGGAGGGTTTTACTGCTTTTTTCGGGGTTTCAGACTGCCGGAAGGAATTTTGCAGAGGAGGAGAGGGTGCAAGGGGAAAGGTTCCAGAGGTGGAACAAAGAGGAATGAGAGCGGGATTTTTTTTTGAAAAATGGCATGGAGGGAGGTGGTTTTTGAAAAACCATAAGTGGTTTATCGCACATAGAATAGGTGGTTTGTGGTTTTGGGTGAAACTAATGTGATATACATTAGGGTTTGCCATGTGGCTAGGGTAAAACCACCTATTTCGCATGGGTTGTGAAATGTTAACCCCGTCGCAACTTTATTTGTGATATGCATCTTGGGCCGTCTGATCTCGAGTTTGGAAATAAACGGTGCGGAATGGCTCAGGGGAGTGGCGAGCAGGTGAGGAGGTGGGGTTCGGGTTTTAAGTGATGTGGCAAGACCTCTATCGTTTAGCGCAGGGTTTAAAACATATGCGGGGAAAGGTTGGGGTAGCGATAGCAGTAGGATCAGGGTGGTGAGGTTAGATTGACGGCGCGGAGTAACCAGGCTAGAGTACGATAGAATAACGCAGGGCGGGCCCGTGGTTTTGAAATATTAACGAAATGCATTAATTTTTAAGGTTAAGGGAAGGGCGCTGGGGGTAGTGAGAGGCCGACCCACTCTTTAATATTTGAAGGTTAATGGGGGAATTTTATTATAAGGTTCGGGGGTGTATGAAATGAAAAGGGCAAAGGTATAATTCATACGGGGGAAGGGGGCTAAGGATAAGCAAGGGTCAAGGTTTTATGAATGTGAGAGGGTCGGGGCTTTAGAAGAGAGGGGCTTAAGGCCTATTATATCAAGAGGGCGGGTTTAGATATAAAACAATGTTTTTAATTGAAATAAAAAAGACCTGATAGGTTTAAATCTTGCTTTAAACAATGTAAAAGGAAACTTTTACATTGTTTTAATGTTTTTAGAAGAAAAATGATAAATGAAGGGGTTTTCATGAGGATTTTGAGGAAAGGATGAAATGGGATTTTCAGGGGGAAAATGCCATGAATGATAGTGAGGGTGAGGTAGTGAAATGAGGCAAATAGGCCCAAATAATGAAGTCCTTGTTTGTAGCAGTGGGGTAAACTTTTTAGGAAGCAGAGAGGGGAAAATATAGTGAAAATAGTTTAACTTTGGATAATGAAGGCAGCGAGATTTCTAAAACTCACAATATTTCTCAAATTTTGTTTTTAGAAATCTAGGATCATAATTTAATCATGTTTTGATATCAAAAAAAATTATTGATGACTAACAGTGGCTCCACTTGGGGAGGGCAGCTCCCTTCTAGAGGTGTCAAGAACTTTCAGTTTATCAAATCTCTGAGTTTTTATAGACCAGTGTCTTTTCCATTGGCATATTTTTCCTTCTTTTCACTTGCTTGATATTTATTTTGGAGTGATAATCTTAATAATCTGCAACATATGATTCTTTCAATAGCATTTCTACCTACCCAACCTACTTGTCCTAACATTTTTCTTGTTTGAGTGCACTTGAACTAACAAACTCTTGACATTTTTATTTTTGAAAACAGAAATAAACTATCTACTTCTATCCTTATTTCTTCCAAGAGTTCAGATTAAACCAGTGAACTATTTTATTCTCTACCTAGACTATTTGACTACCAAGATTAATTTGTTTGGCAGTCTTGTTTCTCTAAAATATTGACATAAAATTTAAAGCATGGTTCAAATCAGGATTAGGCAGTCCGACTTACCATGGTTGTGGCATTGGAATAGGCTACACACAAACATTATTTTGCATAGAGTAAAATAGAAAGATAAGTGTTGTAATTTATTATTTGTGATGCATCCTCATCTTTCTCTTTGGTTTTGTTTTGAGCATGTGGAACCAGTATCCTATATTCCCTAATCTATCTTTCTTGATAAGTCAAGTTTGAATAACTTTGACAATCATTACTTCTACTAACTTATCAACATAAATTTAAAGCATGCTTAGCCATGATTAGGCTAGATGACTGAACATATATTCTTTTTGAATCAGTATTGGCATTTAGGCTTGCACACTTTTAGAAGTATTGTTTTTTAGGTATGGGGTTGTACCTCTTTTCAATCCACCCTCTTTTTCCATTTCTTTCATTATTTTTGTATTTTTCTGTGACTTTCTTATGCAATATTTATGTATAATGAATGAAAAAATTGAAGCTAGGAATCTTGACAGAAATAGTGTTTGAGCATCCTTCCATTGACAGGACCTCCAAATAATTATTCTCCATTTAGCCCTTGTAAAAAGAAAGCATTATGACCCCTAATTGAGTGAAATATATAAGGCCCTTTCCACAAATTGTCAAATTTTCCATGTTTACCTCTATCTTCCCTTCTAGAATCCCATTTCAAGACTGTGTCTCCAACTTGGAAATTATTAGCTTTAGTCCTTCTGTCAAAGATCTTCTTAATGTTGTCTTGTATTTCTTGTGTTATTTTATAAACCTCCTCTCTTGATTGTTGTAAATGAATAGTTTGATTCAACCTTCCCTGCATGTCATTTTCTTCTGATTGCACTTCTTGGAGAAGTTTCATGACTGGAAATCCCAAGGATGTTGGGAAGACTAAATCCATGCCATATACCAACTGATAGGGAGACATACTAACTGACTTCTTGGTGCTTAGTCTATCAACCCATAAAGCATGAACTATATTACTATGCCATGATTTCTGATTTTGTTCCAGCAGTCTTTTGATAATGTTGATCAAGCTTTTATTGGAGGATTTAGAAAGTCCATTTCCCTGAGGGTAGTAAGCTATGGAGTGCCCCAATGTGATATGAAATTTATAATAGAAATAAACCATTCTTTTCGATTTGAAGGTAGTAGCATTATCTGCAATTATCTTTCTAGGACAACAAAATCTAGATAATATGTTGGTCTCAAGGAACTTGATAATGAATGAGTCAGTAGAATTTCTAGAAGGGATAGCCTCTATCCATTTGGTAAAATAATCTGTGGTAGTAAGGATCCACTTATGTTGGGCAGATGAGGTTGGGGGAATTTCTCCAATAAATTCTAAACCCCATTGTTGAAAGGAACCTCAATATTGATGGGATGCAAAGGTAAAGGTAGGGGTTTTCTCTTTCCATCAAAAATTTGGCACTTATGGAATGTCATGACTAGTTTTGAGTATTAGGGAAAAGGGTGGCCCAATAATATCCAGCTCTAAGAATCTTGTTTGATGTGGTTTTCTAGTAAAGGTGTCCTCCACACTCTTCCTCATGCAACTCATGCGTGATCTTTCCTGCATCATTCTCAAGCAAACATTTAAGCAATATGCCAACAAAATTTTTCCAATACAACACTCCATCTAAAATGCATTAATTTAAAGCTTTGTGTTTTAAGAATCTAGCTTTAGTCTTTGATAAACAAGGAGGGGTATTGAGATAAAGAAGCACATATATGATATCAGCATACCAAGATGAATCCAAAAATATTTCTTCAATGTATGCAGCAGTGAATTCTTCCCATTCATCTAAAACATCAACCATATTCATATCTAATGCTTGGAAATTTGATTGAGCCATAAGTTTTTCTAATCTTTGTCCTTTAATTAGCTTGGTAGACCTGATTTCTAAATCATACTCTAAAATAATAGCAATCCATTTTCCCCTTTTTCCATCAGGGTCTTGATTTAGAATGTCCTTGAAAACTGTATGTGGGACAAAGCAATGATATGAGAGTATAAAATGTAGACTCGAAAATCTTTCAATGCTTTTATCAAGGCTAAGACTTGTTTCTCAATGATATTATATTTGAGTGGAGCATCTCTTAAGGATTTACTGAAGAAGGATATTGGTTGTTCTTGCCTTATATTATTCTTTTGCAACAACACTACAACAATGGTGTTCTCAGATGCAAATGAAACAATGTAGAAATCTTTGGTGAAATCAGGACTGATAAGAACTGGTGTTTGAGTGAGAGATTGTTTCATTAGTTCAAATGATTGTTTGGATGCTAAGGTCCATTTAACTCCTTTTTCATTTTTTAGGATGTTTGTGATATTCCTTAGAAGTTCAACAAGGTTGGGGATGAACCTTCTCAAAAAGTTGATCTTCCCAATGAAAGATTTCAATTCTTTGAGGTTTCTAGGATGGCTGATTTTCAATATGCCTTCAATCCTTTTGGGATCTAATTTGATACCTTCTTCAGAGATTATGTGGCCTAGGATTTTTCCTTCCTGAAGACCAAAGATTTTTTTCTTGGGATTCAAAGACAAGCCATATTTCCTACATTTCTCAAAAAAAATTCTCAAATGGACTAAGTGTTCTTTCTCAATTTTGAAGAAAATAGTGATGTCATCAAGGTAAATGATTATAAAATAGCCTATGTCTTCTTAAAAAGCTATGTCCATGACCCTTTAGAATTTGGCTCCTGCATTCATCAAACCAAATGGCATTTTAACATGTACCCCAAGGTGTGGTGAAAGCAGTTTTGTGTTGATCACTTGGGAGTACTAGCACTTGGTTGTAGCCTGAAAAAACATCCAGGAGTGATATTCTCTTAGATCCAACCACCTTTTGGAGTATGTGATCCATCTTAGGCAAGGGATAATTATCTTTTAGGGAGGATTTGTTCAGAATTATAAAGTCAATGCAAAGCCTAATTTCTCCGTTCTTCTTCCTGACAGATAAAAGGCTGGAAAACCACTGTGAGTATCTAAGCGGAACTATTATCCCAACATCATACATATTTTTTATCTCTTTCTCAACTAAAGGTAATAAAACAGGGTTTATCCTTCTTAGTTTTTGTTTGAAAGGTGTTTAATATTCTTTAAGAGGAATTTTTGGTTGAATAATGCTGGTATCATATGATTTCAGATCTTTGTATCTCCATGCAAACACATCTCCAAACTCTTTGAAAAAATCAATATATTCATGTTTGATATGAGTAAGAAGAGTGTTAGATAACTTGATCATTTTGGGTTCATTCATGCTGCCTATGTTATGTTATTCTACATTAGTTTCTGTAGGCTCCATCTTTGATTTTTTAGCCACATCATTGAAGTCAAAAGCTCCTCTAATGGTGTAAGGCCCCTTGGTATTGAATCATGTTTGTATTGTAAAACCTCAAGGTCTTTTTGGTCTAGGTTGTCAAGTAATTCTGCCTTATAAAGATGCTCAAATTGGTTTATATTAGTAGTAGAGGACAACTCTGTTTTAGGGACTTGTTTTTCATCAAAACAATCTTCTTTATGGCTTGAACTAGGGGTTGGTATAAAAAAATCATTTTTAGACTACAGAAAATCATCAATGTGTTTATTTCCCTCAAACACTTGCCAATATTTTTCATTGTCAGGGACTTGTAGGCCTATGTTTTACCTTGACAGTGAATTTGGAAATTTCTAGCAACAAAATCAAGCTCATTTGCAAGGTTATTCTGAGTTCTATGGATGAAAGTGAATTCATATTTTTCAAACTTTTTCAGTAGATCTAGGGCAACATTCCTACATTCTCTTAATCTTGGGTTTTTGGCTGAATACTCCCCTTTTATTTGACTAAAAATCAACTCTGAATCTCCTTGGACTAATATTTTCTTGGCTCCTAAATGTTTGAGCAAATGTAGGCCAAGGAGGAGAGCTTCATATTCTGCAATGTTATTAGTGCATTGGAAAACAAGTTTGTAGGAATGTCCTTTGTTTTTATTGTGTATCCATACACCTGCTCCAAAACCAAATTTTCCACAAGACCCATCAAAGCTCATGTTCCAAAGTGTTTCTATCTCATATTCATCCTCACTTTGTTGTTTAAGGCTACTAAAGTTTGAGCTACTAGGTTCTTCATTTAAGGACAGTTTTGAATGTTTTGATAAGCTCAATTCTTTTTCATTTTAGTTTCTTGTTTGTTGATTTCATCTTCATTTTAAAAGATAAATGAATCAAGGTCCAAATTGATGGAATAAATAGGAGTGTTTTTTGGCCTATCTATGTTGCTTACCATATATTTCATATGAGATTTCTTGTATAACCTTCTTTTCTAGTTAAAGACTGGAATGGTTGCATAAGACATGTCCATTTGAAGGCTCCCCTAAATTTTGGCTCCCCATGATCTAGATAGAAGCATGCCATACTTTGGGGGAATGTCAGCAACAACTATGTACATAACTAGACCCTTAGCAGGAATTTGTGCCATATTGACACATAAATCCTTAATTAGACCCAAACACTTGACTCTTCTTGAATCAAAAGAATACAGGTTTTTGTAAGGTTTAGTAATTTATAGGCCTAATATCTCCATCACCACTTTTGGCATAAGGTTATGAGAGGCACCAGAGTCTAACATGGCATTGTGTAAGATCTTATCATGTATATTCAGACTGACATAGAATGGAGGGACAACCCCTTCTTGGTATTTTCCTTCTACTTCAGGACCAAACAACAATTCTGGTTTATTATCTGTCAAGTATAAAGTATCATTATCATTTCCTATATTCAAAGCTTTCAAACCTTGATTTTTATATACATCTTATGTTATTAGTTCAGCTAAGGGTATGCTAATTTTTATCTTGGCAATTTCTCCCTCAAGGCTGAAAGGGACTAGTGTTTTTGACATATTTACATCTGATTTGTCAAACAGAGTCTTTTCAGAAATTATGATTTGCTGAGTTTTATTAAGACTCTGATTTTGGATAGATTTCTCAGGGCCACTAGCAGAAGTACTAGGGCAGCTTGGGTTAACACTTTGTTGGTCAATTTTGTCTTTATCCATATCATTTTTCTTAGCCGCAGTGTTGGAAATGTTTTTTGTCTTTTTAGGAGGATTTTTCGAGATTTTCCTAACAACAGTTTCTGTGTTATTATTGTTGGAGGCCCCTTGGTTCTTTTTTCTCCTAAGGTCATATTGTCTGTGGACCTCCATTATAGCATTTTCAAACCCCAATTGATAATCTTTAGAATCATCATGGTTGTTTTCAGTTTGTTCTGAGGAGAAGAATCATTGTTCTTCTTTAGTGAGAAAAGCATCACCCTCACTGTCAGATCCTATCAGATTTACATGATTTTCTTCCAACTTTTCTATCTCTCTTTCTTCTTCATCTACATAGTTTTCTTGGAAAGGAGGCCTAATTTGTTGGTCATTATCTCTTTCTCTATTTTGAATAGGATCTCTTCTAAAATTTGGATTTCTATTTCTGTTTTTGGGATTTAGTTGGTTCTCTCTAGGAGGTACTCTATCCGTTAAGTTTATCTTTTCTAGAATTATTTCCATTAACCTTACTAAGCTATCAATTTTGGCATTAGTTGATGAGGTTGATGCCAATGTTTCATCCTTGTATGTAACTCTTTTTTCTGATTTCAACCTAGCTCTTTTCTCAATCAGATTTTCTTCTACACTTATAAATCCCCTCTGCATATCTTCTAAAGTCAAGGGGTCTCTTTCTCTTAGCTGATAGGCCATGTCTGGTTCAAGGCCCTCTGGAAATTTTGCTAAAGATAAGCCTAGTGGAGGTTTCATGTTTTGGGGAAGTGCATTGTAAACACTATTGAATCTAGTGCAATAATCTTGGACACTTTCCCCAACATTTATTTTAAGGTTTCTATATTCTAAAATGATTTGGAGAGGGTTATTTTTAATTTCCCATTTTCTTATGAATGTTTGGTATAAAGAAGGGAGATCATTTATGTTATTAGGAGTTAAGCTTTTAAACCATTTTTTGGCTTCTCCTCCTAAACTTTGGGCAAATATTCTCATCTTAATGGTCTCTTATTCTATTTCCATGTAATCAAAGGCATCATCCATTTTATCTACATGTCGCTGGGTAGTAGTAGATTCATTGCCAATGAAATGGGGAATTCTAGATTGATGATCATTTGGTAAAGGAAAAAGAGGTTGTGGTAACACTAATGGAGCATACCATGTTGCCATGATAGGAGTGAATGGAAGATTTACAAGAGGTGGATTTGTGGAAGGGAAAGTGCGATGAAATGGAGTTTTTTGAATAGTGGAAGTATGGAAGGGTGTGGTGGAAGTACTTGGACCAGCAAACTGATTATGAGCAGATTTTTTATAGAAGGAGCTAAAGTGATGGAGAAGCTGAAAATCATGAGGAGTGGAAGGAGAGGCTTCTCTACTAGAACTTTGCTACAAATCTATGGGTTCAAAGTCAGTCTATTCAATATCACTGTGTGACTTGGTTCTAAATAGGTTTTTTGAATGGCACAAGTCAAAGTGAGGATCTTTCAACACTGTAAGGTGTTCAGGGACAAATCTTGTTCTTTGGATAGTCCTATCAATAGTTAAATTTACAGCTTTAGAATTTTTCCATAAAATATTTTCTGGGTTATCAACTATAGTAGGAGGATTAGGGTTTGGTTGAGATCCTGTATTGATCCTATGTGAAGCGAGATTTCAAACTCAAAATTTGGAGAGGCTAAAAGTTTAGAACTATTTTCAGAAGTTTGACCTCTCACAGTGTTTAGTAAACTTCTAAAATATGGGACTAGGCTTCTCAACTTCTTAGGACTGATTTGGTACAATCCTAAGGGAATCTAAAAGAACTAGTGAAGTAATAGGCCTACTAGAGGCTAGTGGAGTCTCCAGGTCGATATTTTTGGTTGTTTTGAAGATAAATGAGTATGTTCCACCACCAATAATTAATAAAAACCAATCTAGGGATGTTTTTGGGGTTTTCTAAGTTTCTTTATGTATTCCTAAGCTTTGTAAGAGTGTCTTATACCTGAATCATCATTTATCTAAGATGGTGAAATAAAAAAAGTATACTCTATGGCTAATAGCTTGGATTATTAAGCTTAAGTGAGGGTCAAATGAGTCTATAAGGGTTTGTGAAGTCCTAAGGTACACTTAGATTGTCATTGACTCAGAAGGTCCCACCGTGATCACCAGAATGTTAGAGTCCCATGATTTGGCAGATTGGTAGACCAAATGACAGGGTAACATGAAACCATTCTTTGGATTCCTAGGACCTAGCCTTCCTAGACTCAGAGAGTGATCTCTCTATTTTTTTTCAAAGGATATGAACTTGTTTGATTTATTGGGTTGATTTTAGGCTAGTTATTAAGTGTGAGGTTTTGTTGTTTGTTTTGGTTGGGTATAATGATCAAGAAGCATAGGTAGAATGAGGAAATCTCTAAGTCATTGGGAAATGCAGTCTAATGGAAGTCATGATAAGTTAATTAATGGATTGGGGAGCATCATAGGGAAAATGTAACTTGGTCAGTGGATCTTCAAGTTTTTAGGGGTAATGAGATGGACATCAATTGTAATAATGAAAAGTAGGACAAAGGGCAATCAAGAATCCTTTATGATATGTACTTCTCAACAAAGGGAATTAAATATCATAAGCATGAAGAGGTAATCAATAGACAGGGAAAACCATAAATTCTTTGATTCAACTAAAGCAGATGATAATTCAAGACAAACTTTTCCAATGAAATATAGAAGGCGAGAAACTCATTTAACTTCTAGTGATTTCACCTTCAAGGAAAAAAAACACTAAAGACACACATATAATTGTAATAAAAGAAGAGGGAACTCCTAAAATTCCTTGATTATAGTTATGAAGATCTCTAAAACAATTATTTAATCAAGTACAAAGGATATGATCAAAACAAAACCTCTTTGGAAGACTTTAAAGAATGGTACTTTAGAGAGAGACTTCAAAAACAACATTTTAGTGGCAACAAGTAGGCAAGGCTACCCATAAATCATGCTTGATAACAACTGTATTCAACTATTTATGAAATAAAAAAGCTTAGAGGGTCTAGAGAGAAATTAAGAATTCTCTAAAATGTCCTAGTAGAAGAAAACATTAAGGCAGTGAAAAATAAACAAAACTAAGGTGCTTTCAGAAGGCATTTCTTAGTCTAAATATTTTATTCTATTGCAACATAGACAGGTGGGAACATAATGAAATAGGAAATAACAACAATATATTAGAATCACTTCACCAAAAACCAAGCTCAGGGATCCAGTGATCTAGCCTCCTCCATAAACAAACAACTCAGGGCATCCACAAGTTCCAAGACATCAATTTCTTTTCAACTTCCGAGAGACTATGTATTACTTCAAAGACTCATAAAATTCCAACAAGATAATGGTTTCAGATGCAATATTTATGCTGCAAATTAGGAGGTGAAGCTAATCTATGGTTTGGGTGTTATTTATTACAGATTTAATGAATTCTTAACCTTGAAGACCATGCAAGGATCAATGCAGGAATATCTGAAAATATTTCTCTGAATAATAACTTCTATCTTAACTCCTAAGGAAAAATAGGTGAAATGTTTGACTTTAAGGCCTATTCATAATTTTTACAATAACTGTCTGGCAAATATAAATATCTCTTACTGAGCTTAATAACTGCTTAATGCTTTATTGAAGGAAACAAAGCACTAGGTGGCACAAATATCTTTTCAAAGGAGTAACTGCCACAGGCTAAGTCATTCGATTCTGTTTCGGGTAAATCTACCTTTTGTTTTATCTTTAATCTATTTGTGATCTGTTCTATTCTTTTAATCATTTTTTATTTATCTTTATCATCTTTGACTTTCATCTGTCTGTCTTTTCTTTAATCTTCCGCTTTAACCTGCTAACCCTTTTGTTTTGTCTTCTGATTAGGATTAGCCCTCTAATCTTTCTGCTTTCTTCCTTTCACTGTTTCTCTGACTATTTTTTTTTCTGTCTGTAGCGGAGGTTGTTTTCATGGCTAGAGGGTTCCTTTTGATCCATCGATGATCATGTTTCATCGATGATCGATCTTGATGCAGGGCCTCTGGCCCCTTTAACTTTGAATGAAACCACTGGATCATCACCCAGCATTTTAATCCAATTTAATTTGGCTCTGTGAAGTGGACTTTAATCACCTCCGCCATTAAAACCTGCACAAAACACAAATAATTATTTAAAAACCGGCGGGGAGGGTTTTATATCAAAAGGGCGGGTTTAAATATAAAACAGGGTTTTTAATTAAAATTAGAAGGACCCATAGGTTTAAACCTTGCTTTAAACAATGTAAAAGGAAACTTTTACATTGTTTTAATGTTTTTAGAAGGAAAATGATAAATGAAGGGGTTTTCATGAGGATTTTTAGGAAAGGAAGAAATGGGTTTTTTCAGGGGAAAAAGGGCATGAATGACAGTGAGGGTGAGGTAGTGAAATGAGGAAAACAGGCCCAAATAATGAAGTCCTTCTTTGTAGCAGTGGGGTAAAAATTTTAGGAAGCAGAGAGGGGGAAATATAGTGAAAATAGTTTAACTTCTGATAATGAAGGCAGTGAGATTTCTAAAACTCACAATATTTCTAAAATTTTGTTTTTAGAAATCTGGGATCATAATTTAGTCATCTTTTGATATCAAAAAAAAATGCTGATAATTGATAAGAAGTTCAGTGAAACTACTTAGCCACCACCAAGCATCATAGACCTCTCCTCTCCTTCAAAAGAAGAATTAGTCATCAAACAAAAGAAGGGCAAAGAGAAAATCATTGAAAAGTGAGAATTTGAAGTCCTTAAGGAGAAATTGAAGGATGCAAGTGAAGAGATATTAGTCTTTAGGAAAGAAGCAAAGAAGCATAGAGCTGAAAGAGTGCAGTTTTAACAAATAAGGAAGATTTGGGAGGATCAAGTCACAAGTGTCTCAAAGACCTTGGACAACATAGAAAAAATGATAAAGTGGACTCAGCCAATAAGAAGAGAGGTAAATCACATTAAAAAGGTAAACCTGCACTTACAATCCAAGAATAGGACACTGAAAGACCAAGTCAAATACCTTTAAGAACAATTGGAACTTATTCATGAAGAGTTGTAAAAGAAAGGTTTAAATATGACTGTGGTTGAGGAGCCCATAGCTCAACTGATCATAAATTAGGAGGAAACACCATAGGATCCATAAGATGAGATTGAATATTCTTTAGAGGGTTCATTACATGCAGAAAATCAATATTTTTCACCTGCAGGTCATTTTGTGAAGACAATTTTGAAATAGGAAAATTTTGTGTTTTTACACAGTTTCGTAGCGTTTCCTAGGCTTAAAGCCAGAAAAACGCTACGAAAAAACTTGTAGTAGCCTTTTTGCTTCTAAAGTCACTTTTTTTAGTTTTGAAGGAGGGATATTAATGGTGATCATGTGTCATGACTTGATTGACATCATGAAACAACGAAAGAGTGAATTTATTGGGTGCATGAGTCATTTTTTCAACGCTACCAAAAATCGCTACGAAACCGTCTTGTTTTCGTAGCGAGCAATTGTTAAAGTTTTGGAGCATCTTAATGATAGTTTTGGGCATATCGACTCCTCCAACATGTCAAGGGAGCTTATCATCAAATAATTATGACTGGAAGGGAGTGCTATGAAGACATGTCATCAGCCAAAGTAGATTTGAAGATAAGGGTCATGCATTCCTAAAAAGTAGGGTTATGCTCCAACAAGTCTAGGAGGGTTTTAAATATGTAAAGTGGTAATGAACTATATCATATGTCTTTCGAGCATATGATGCTTATTTTGTAACTTTCATGTAATTGTTTCACAAGACAAGGTAGAGTATGTAATAAATAGGAGTTAGAGTCCTATTAGGACATGTTTTCTTTAAGGTGTAGCTGTCAGCTTTCTGTTAGAAGACATGAATTTTAGTTATTTGATGTGTCATAGGAGAATTCGATAGTCTACCCACCAGAAATATCATCCTTATTGTAAAGAAGTTCTATTTAAAGACAAAGTATCGAAGTAGTCAAGGATTGGAGATTTTTTTCACCAAAGTGATGCTTCATGTATTTGACTTATATCAGTAATACAGAGTGACTTTCTTCTTGACAAACCTAAGATTCTCATGAGGTTTTTGATGTCTTATTGATCTATATCTTTATGTTTTACCACTTGTAGTAGATTTCATCTCTATTACTCAGAATTCATAATTTTATGCCCTGACTTCATTTAGTTATGAAATGACTGTGTTATCCTATGTTTTATGTGTGAATTTCCTCTGTTAAAGACCTTGATCTACCTCAGCTTCCATGTCAAGAAATGTTTCCACTGAAACTATGGATTGTTGACTCCATAAGCCCAATAGTATCAAGCCTGCATTCTTTTGAACCTACAAACATAAAAAACAAGTTACATTTCCCATAGAGTTAGCCATCTAGTACTATAATTATTCAATATCATAAAATTCCCTTGAGAGAGACCTCTCAAACTGAAGAGGCTAAGCTTTAGTTAGAAGTGGTTTGAAACAGTTACATAGAGTTGTATGATAAGTAGCTAATCCAGTACAATTTTATGATAACAAGTATGATGAGAAAAGGTTCAGTCTTTAATTGCAGATGACAAATGTTACTCAACATATACAACGACTTGACCTTAGCTAACTGACTGTAATATGAAACCTATCCTTAGATCATAAAGGATTTTAAAAATATTTGATGCATATTAACCCTACAACACATGGTATGACTAAAGCGAGTGTGCTTTTTCATTTTATTTTAAAAAAAGATTATGCTTCCAGAAATTCCCGTAGCATCGGAAGAAAAAAAGACAAAAATAGGAAATAACAGAATGTTCGAAAGGCTTAAAAAACTTGTGCTTCCGGAAATTCTGGTAGCACCCAAAATATTTTTAAAATATTGAATTTTTTTGAAGTTTAGTCCTAAAAACAAAACTATGGAATGGACTCATGACTTAGCAAAGAACTTTTCTAGCATTAGATCCACAAGGGATAGAGCTCTCCCTGTGAGGCTCTAAGAATATTTTGTAGTTTCAGTTCCTTGTCATTGGGATAGGGAGTCTTCTTATGAAACACATTGGTATTTACAGTGAACTTAGGCTACTAACAACCTTACTAAAAGAATATTTTGAGAAAGTGCCCATTGAATGGGCCTCCAAACAACTTTGCTCCATCAAGTTGTTGCAACTCAAAAGTGTTTTTCTATAGAATTTTTAAGATTCTCAAAGGACTAAGCCATAAAGCATCAAATTTGGAATGCTTACCTAGATCTGCTACTATGCATCCCATTTCAACACTAGGTATCCAATCTGAAAATATTCTTTTTTAGTTCCTTTGTCGAAAACTTGTTTTATAACTTGCTGATATTTTCTCACCAAATCATACTGTTGTTCTCATTTTTGCTACACTTCTATGATTTGATAAACTCTCCTGGTCATATCATCTGGCTCAACTTCATGATCTTGCAGAAATTTAGCTACATGAACAGTTAATTGAACTGGAGAAATAACATCAGTTTCATAAACCATTTGAAAAGGTGATGTATTAATATAATTTTTTATTGTCACCCTGTCTTCCCATAAAGAAAACTTAAGTTTTGAATACCTGGATTTCTTGTTTTGCTCCAACAGTTTGGTGATGATTCTTGCCAAAAAAAAAATTTGATGATTCAGCTAAACAATTCCCTTGGGGATTTTAAGTTGTAGAGTGGGTGAGCTAAATGCCATAGTCTTCACATAAATTTATGAATGGATTGGATTTAAAAGAAGCTGCATTATCTACTACTAACCTTCATGGACATCCAAATCTGGTTATAATTCCTTCCAGAAAACTAATAATAAATTTATGAGTAGCATTCTTGGTAGGTATTACTTCAATCCATTTGGTGAAGTAATTAGTTGCAACAAGAATCCAACGATGTTGTCCACTTGAAGGTGGATGAATTTCTCCAATGAAATCTAAGCACCATTGCTAAAAAGGTGTAGAAACAACTATGGGCTTGAGAGGAAAAGACTTCAAATGTTTCTTTCCGATGAACTTTTGACATTTTTCACATGCTCTCACTTCAGCACACACATCAGAAAATAAGCTAGGCCAAAAATAGCCAGCTCTCAATATTTTGTATGCAATAGTTCTCCAATAATGATGTCCTCCACACACACTACTATGCATATCAAGTATAACTTATTGGACTCATCCGGATCAATTCATCTCAACAAAACTCCTGTAGGATCTTTCCAATATAAAAAAATTATCTTTAATGCATAATTTAACAGTTTTTAGCTTCCAATATCTTACTCTGCTTTTATCATAATTTGGAGGAGGTTTAAAATTCTGTAGAAAATAGATGATGTATTTATACGAGTTGCATTCAGAAATTTTTACGTCTACTCCCATGATGTATATAGGTTTATAAATATACCCTTCAAATTTGTCATCCATGAAATTCAAGTCCAAAACTTTACAGTTTTCTTCAGCTAGTAGTTTGGCTAATCCTTGACCTTATATTAGTTTAGTAGGTTTTATCTCTAAATCAAACTCAAGAAATTTAGTCACCCACTTGCTTCGTTTTCCATCAATATCAGGTTGAACTAAAATCTCTCTAACAACAGATGGAGGTACATAATAAATAACTTGAGCATGCAAAATATAAAATCTAAAAGATTTCAGAGTTTTCACTAAAGCATAGGCATGCTTTTCCAACATTTCATACTTCAATTATGCATCTCTAAGTGCTCTGCTAAAAAATGCTATGGGAACTTCCTTATTTTCTAAATATTTTTGTAACAAAACAACAAAAATTGTATCTTGTGAGGCAAATGAGAAGATCAAGAAAGGCCTTGAGTATTCAGGGCTTACCAACGAAGGTGCTTCAATGATAGCTTTTTTTTATCATCTCAAATGAATGTTTGGATTCAATGGTCCACTTGACTTCCTTGTCCTTCTTCATCATGCAAGTAATATGTTTCACCACTTAAGAAAAAATTGGAATGAACATTCTTAGGAAATTGATCTTACCAAGGAAAGATTGAACCTCTTTCTTGGATCTTGGAAGTGTTAAATATTGAATTGTAGTTACTCTCTTAGGATCAATTTTCACTGCATCTTTAGAAACTATGTGACCCAACATCTTACCTTCTTTGAGAGAAAAATTGGACTTCTTTGGATTGAATGATATAACATATTTTCTGAATTTAAAAAATACTTGTCTCAAGTGCTGAAGGCGTTCTTGATCTGAAGTTGAATAAACTGTAATATCTTATTAATATATGAACAATAATTTGTCCTTTTATCCAATGAATGTAAATTCCATAGCACATTGAAAAGTAGCTCAGACATTCATAAGCCCAAATGGAATGTTTGCATACACGAATGTTCCCCAAGGAGTAGTGAATGTTGTCTTCTCTCGGTCTTCCAGCTAAGATGAAACTTGATTATACCCAGAGAAACCATCCAAATTATAAATTTTTTCTGAACCAATTAGCTTTTGAAGAATAATCTCCATCTTTGGCAAAGAAATGTTTTGGAGGAAATATGAGTATCAAATGCATCTGTGTGCTACTTTATGATCTCTTTCTGTATGTTATTTCCGTTTACTACGTTATCTATGTTTACATCGTGTTGAAGCCCCGAAAATCGAGTCTACAACAAGGGGGATACCCACCCGGTCCGTACCTTCGTTAGCAGCTCATTTTCCGTTTGGTGTAGTGGGTCCGACTGGGGATAATGGGACCAATTTCCCAATATGTGTGTGTGTGTTGAGAATTGATATTTGCTTTCTAAAGTTCCTAATTGAAATGATTTTATTCTATTTCTAATCTAATAACATGAAAATTATATTCTAATTTAAACAAAAATATCTAATTCTAAACTATCCCGGGATGTAATCTTTCTATTTATGCGATCTAAAATGATTTCAAATAACAATTGATAATAAAGATCATTCAACTGTTATAAGAAAAGAATTCAATAAGGATAAACCACTTCATATAAAAATTTAGATGAAACAGTTGTGAAAAAAATATCACATAATAAGCTATTCATACATTAAGCATAAATAAATAGTTATCACCGTACAAAAGTGCCAAATGATAACTCAAGCATTCAAACATCAATATATAAATAACTGAACATGAATATCACTTTAACACAGAGGCAGCAATAGTTAAGAGATAAAAGTACTATTTATAACTAGTTCTACTCATGAGCTAGAAGCAATAATTACTTATCTCTTCTTAATCCAACATCCACTAAGAGTACAGAAGTGCAACATCAGTAACAGATATTAAATGCAGATATCAATAAATCCTGTTCCATTCATTTATCAAAACCTCCTCTGAGGGTGCAAAAGTGCATGTTCTGAGGACAAGTTTTTGACAAATTTCAGGACCCTTCTCTAAATGCATGAGAAGGATTTAAATACTACTAACTAAATCTAAAAATAACTTATTAAAAAATGTAGGATACGGTTTAAATGACCATCCCTTTTCTAGGAAAAAATAAATTAAAACTAATACTAAATCTAAAATTTAAAACTATCAACTAACTACTTATGAATCTGATCTTTGAATTCACAAGCATTCAACATTGATTTGAGAAGAGGAGGCTGGCCGAATTCAGATTTTAACTGTCCTGAGAAAACAGAATTGGCAAGTGTTGGAAGCATCTTCTCGGCAGAATTGATGATGCAATTGAGAGCGCTACATTGGCTGTGTGGTTTTACTAGACATGCCCAGTAAGAATCCCAATTTAACTTTGTCAATCCTTTAATCGATTCTGCTTTTTCTTCAGCTTTCTGATTCCATTCCGTCTGTAGTTGTTGTGCTTGTGGTAGGTATCCTGGAATAGTTTCTGAAATCAAATTATCATTTTGCATGTTTTCATTTACACAATCAGTGATATTGCTTGTTGTTGTAGCTGCTTCTTCCGCTGCTTGTTCTGCAATTTTGATCTGTGTATCTCAATTATTGAAGAGCATTTCTTTATGACTGTCATTGATGATTGGTGCTCCTGCCCTTTTTCCCTCCTTTGTCTTTTTCCAAGTCAAATAGTCAGTAACTCTTTCATTAGTTAAATCATAATCATGTCGTAATTCTACGACATGATTAGTGATTTTATCACTTTCTTGACAAAAAGAGTTCCATTGTGAAATTTTTTGGTATAATATATCCTGTTGCTGCAGTAGTTGATTATTTAAGGAAATAGACTCTATAATAAATTCTGTGAGCTTGGGATCATCTTTGTGTATCTCTTGCATAACCTATAGTTTTTTCTCTTTTTCAGCTAAACTTTTCTGATATCCAACTTCCATTTGTTGAAACTCCTGTTGTAATTTTTCAAGTTGTTTTTGTGCTTCACTGTTAGCATTGGCTTGTTGCAGTTGTTGTTGCAGAAAATTTATTTGATCTTATTTTTAATTCAGTAATTGCCGTATTTCAGATGCTTTATCAATAGCTGCAGAGGCATATGCTCCTATAATCTGAGATAATTTAGCAAGATTTTCAGTTGGATTAGTAGTAGGATCTTGCCATAAAACATCCAATTGTTCTGCATCATGAGAGATTACACTTTCTAATTTCCTTTTATTTCTTTGTTTTCTTACTACTACTTTATGTTGTGGACTATAGAATATATCCAGAGGAGGAATTTCCTCTATTTTAAGTACAAGCTTAGAGGAGGGGGAAATGGGAATATGTTTTTTTTTTGCGACATTGCTAGTTTTTCCTGTGACTATATTTTTTATTGTTTATACATTAGTTATAGGAGTCTGTGTGTTCTGTCCTTCAACATTAATGAAATCATTAAATTTTTCCCATTCTTTTTATAACTCAATTCTGACGGATGGCTGTTGTTCATTGAGAGGGGGAAGATTTTTCTGTGGAGAGATTGAAATCTATTGCTGTAAAAGTTCTTTTGATTGGGGAGTATCCTTTACTGACCCTTCACTTTTATCCTGGTCATTATCAGTTTCTTTCCCAGACTTTGACTTGGACTTGTCTGTATCTGAACTCCCACTAAGACTGATTCTAGGAGTTGGTTCCATTGCGGGTTCCAAGCACAAATTATCCAAAGGGATAGTGGTCAACCTTCTTTCTCTGTAAATTTTAAACTCTCGGAATTATTCTGGAGAAAAACGTGTTTGAGCTTAATGTAGAATCTCTTTAAATGTGCATTTTTCTTGAAACATATCATCAAAAAGATCCTCTTCTCCAGAAAATATTCTTACCTTGACTGTAGTGGTGAAATTATTAACAACATCATATGGGTCGAATAGCCTTCTTGGAAACTTGAAAAATTGTAAACATGTAATATTGTTTACTTATTTAAATGCATGACCAACATCAAATAATGAAAATGCTCCATAGGCCATAGGAAATTGTGGCGAGATGGTTTTCTTTTTATCTTTTAAATCCTTGGTCAAACCTCCCTCTCCGCGGGTTTGATACACGATTTCCCGGGCCAGGAGTTTATCCGGAACATACAAAGGTAAAACGTGAGGAGAAGAAAAACTTCAAAAAACCATAACATAGGTAAAAATTTCTTCTCCGAACCATCTTGTGACAGGGAGAATGTCTAATTCTGCTTCAGGGGAAAACCTTGGAGCATATTTATTATATAATGTTCTGTACAGGGGCAACATGACGCTATGGAAAATCTTTTAAAAATGAGGAATGAACTTTGAAACCCACAATTCTTTATGATAAACATGAATGGGTAGGGGATCTTGAATTGTCCATTGCCAACCCATTAAAGGAAACTTAGAAACATAGCAGATTGAATCAATCACATAGGCAGATAAGTAAAAAGGAGGATAAATCCTCTGAGAGACAGTTCTCTTAGATCGATAATTCAAAATAGTCATGGCCAAGATATCAGACAATATATTAGCCCAATCCATAATAGTAGCATTAACAACAGAATTCAACAATGGTAGCCATTCAGGCAAAAACTTATTAATGTCAGGATTTCCAAAAAGCCTACAAAGCATAGCAGCATCAAAGAAATACAGAGAAGTGAGAGAATGAGTACTTTACATACCGTGTTTATCTTTCTTCAGCGGTTCGTCTCTTCTGGACCATTCCTAGGTGCATTCTGCTAGGTTTTCATTTTCCTTAGAAAAATTTTCAATAAAATGTTTGTTGTAGGTTGCCTGTGGCTTCAGAAAATGATACATAAGCCTCAAATCTTCTGCAGTAAATGAACCGATGAGTTATTGCCCCTGAGTCTTGAACTATCTGTCTGTGATATTAGTGCTATCCAGCACCCATTTCACCATATCTGTATATGGAAGAATTTTGGGTCTTGCTGCTATCCAGTGAAAAAATGAACAAGCTAACTCTATAAGAGATGCTTCGGAAGATCCAAGTGATCCTGCAGTAGCCGCAACATCCATTACTCTGGGGTTTTCTTCCTTAAGTAGATTATGCATACCATCCGAAGCGGTGATACCAACATCTTTTTGCAGGCAGTGTCTGTGTACAAGGATGCCATCTCTTTACTTTCAGAACTCAGATCTTTGTCTTTTTTTTCCATAATACTCTAAATATCACCATGTATATTCCTCTATTCTTCGTGCCTACGGTTTACGAATTAAGTGAGAGTAATGATATGAAAAAGGTGACGGAAAGTTTTAAATGTTGAAGAGCTATGAAATATATCACATTACGTGAAATAACTTCTTTAATAAGAACGAAACCATTTTCATTAATAAGTGACAATCAATTTATTGATTAAACTTTAAAGCGCATAACAGAGTCTCAATTTATGGAGAGCTTTTTCGTACAACGATCCTTAAGGATCTGCGATAATGCGATCTGTGATTTTCTTCGCAATATTGCAATATCGCAATATCGCAAGATTGTAAAAATGCAAATCGCAATCTCGGAAAATCGCAACATCATAATAGTGCAAATATTATATGATCACGAAATCGTAGTATCGCAATATCGCAATATCGCAAGATCGCAATTTCACAAAATATAACATATGAAAAACATCCGTTAATGCATTTTCTGCGAAATGTGATTTGCGATAAATGTTATTGCACATCGGTGATTTGAGGTTTCTCAGTATATGATATTTGAAACTTTGCGATGCGATGAATGTTCTTTTTAGCGCGTAGTTTTCGTATTGCAATTTTTTAAAATTTCTCTTGTAAAGAGTTATTCATTACCCTTTTGCGATGCGATATTCCTCAAAGAATGATTTTATTTTATGTTATCATAAAATTAAGTTTATTTAAAGATTTTCCAAGGAATTTTCTTAAGTTAATGATAGTAAGTTTTATTAAAAAAAAAGAAAACAAGCACTAATTAATTTTTTTGATTTTTAAACTAAGGGTCCCCACTCATTTAGTATTATTACTAATACTAAATAAGAAGGGGGGCTATTGCTGGCCACTACAATTGGCGATTCACTTGGAAGAACCAGTTATCTCTGCTTTTCTTTTGAATTTTCTAAACTTTTCAAAACAGAAAATTTTAATAAAATCAAACTTTATTATAAAAAAGACAAGGTACATTATGCTTTTATCTATCAATGATATTTCATTTCTTCTATATTCAATTCTGATTATTTACTTCCTTGAGCTAGTCCTTGTATCTATATCAGTCATTACTTAGTTTATAAGGATAAAAACAAAGGCTTCTCTATAAATCAGCTTTAAATATGCTCATTTGTCGTAGGTAGAGCCACTGCTGCCAACAAGCGTTTATAGCTTCAACAGGGTTACCTGTTACCCAACAATGATCATGTGTCCTACTTAGAGAAATATACAATTTTCAAAGAGAAATCCATATTCACACTTATTGATTTTATTTTTCTTTTTTATCCTTAAAGAACAATGTCTTGGTTTGGTAGCCAATTTATGACAATGCCATTCACTTGATTTATAACTTTGCTGAACAAGCTGGCTCGTGATGAGACCCCTTGTCTTTTGATTGCAATAATCTTGAGTCATTGCCCTGATATGGTATGCAGTATTGGCAAAGTCAGCAAGCTATAGTATCTATGATCATGATAAGTCGACTCGTGATGAGACCTCTTACTCTTTAAGTTAAAAGTGTATCATTGGATTAATCCCTGAACATTGTAATTTTCTAGGTGGGGAGGAAGTCATTGTTTCCTTAAGATAGCTCTGGATGACAATGGTAGAGTTTTTTGGGAAAGAACTTTTCTACAGAGAATCTTCATTTTGTTATAGATACCTTTCATTGAACTGATATAGAACATTTTCCTGCTAGAAGTCATTTTTTATCAAAATTTACAAAGTTGAAACTAGTATCATTTCTAGGCTAAAGCTTTTAACTGTATCTTTGAATAATAATGATCAATTTTCTAAAATAATTTTATTTATATATGTGAAAAAACAAAATCAAAAAGAGAATTTGTATCTTTTTCGTGAATTCCAAATATAACCATTAACAACTGGTTTTATTATGAAAGTAAAGAAACTAATATACAAAATAGAAGAATGATCTCCTATGGAAAATATTTTTTGAGGATCTGTCCATTAACAAGTAAAGACTCTTTTTTTCTTGTCAAAATTTGTAACATAAAAGTAGATGGACCTATGATTTCTGCAATTTGGAAAGGACCAAGCCACATTCGTTGAAATTTGGTATGTTTCCCTTTTTCTTCATGAGCCTTGTCCCATTTTAAAACTAGATCTCTGAACTGAAAGTCCTTTCTGGTTATCATGTTTGAATCAAAAGAAGCTTTCACTAATGCTTGGTGATGAGCATGAGTTACTTTGGCATTTTCTCATTGTTTTTCTAGCTTAATTATTTCCATCTGCCTTAGTTGTAAGGAAGAAATTGGTGCTTCATCAATATATTGAACCAAGGCTAAAGAAGGAATTGCTAGATGAGTTGGAAGAACCACTTCTCTCCCATAGACTAAATTAAAGGGAGAAGTGCCAATGGAGGCTTTCTGCGTTATTCGATATGCCCATAAAGCATATATTAAAGACTTATGCCAATTTTTATGATTTTGATCAATGGTTCACTTAATGATTCTGATTAAGTTTTTATTTGTGGATTCAGCTAACCCATTTCCCTGTGGATAATAATTGACAGAGTATTTAAGTTTGAAACCTCTTTTGAGTGCAAATTCAGTCATAGCATTACCAGAAAAATACGATGTATTATCAAACATTAAAGTAGAAGGTAAACCAAACCTGGTGATTATGAACTGATCTATGAACTCGATGATGTGCTCGACATTAGCAGTTTTAAGAGGAACTACTTCTACCCATTTCGTAAAATAATCATTTGCTGTAATGATATACCTATGTTGCTTAGAAGAGTGAGAAATGATATCACCTATTATGTCTAATCCCCATTGATCAAAAGGCTGCTCAATGTTGACTGGTTGTAACGGTAATGATGGTTTCTTTTATCTCCCAGCAGTGATTTGAAAAACTTGAAATTTTCTTGCGTAGCTATGTGAATCTTTGAATAATGTGGGCCAGTAATAGCCTGCACAAATAATTTTATGTGCAGTAGTATTTCCAGCATAATGTCCACCTACTGGCCCATCGTGAAGTTCCTGCAAGACTTTTTCAGCTTTAGATTTCTCCAAACATCTAAGGAGAACAAAATCATAATTTATTCTAAAAAGAACATTATTCACAAGTTGATATTGCTTAGCCTTCAACCTTAGAGCTCTTTTCTTGGTATAATCGAGATTTGGAGGAGCATATCCATTCTTTTGATAAAAAATGATATCAGCATATAATGATTCAACATCGTTTAGGCTTACCTCATACGTTTGTATCTCTGCAGATGGTTTTTTAGAAATAAGCGATGCTCTAGATAGTATTTTGCAAAAGCCTTGACCTCTTACAATACTCGCTGGTTTGATTTCTAAATCATATTCTTGTAAGGCAGTAACCCAATTGGCTCTTTTCTCACCCACATCTTTCGGGACTAAAAGATTTCTTACCGCTGGAAACAGTACTATGATTTTTGTGTGGGTTTGAAGTAGAAAGGGTTTGAAATATTTAAATGCTTTGAAAATATCATAAGCTTGTTTCTCTACATCTGAATAATTCAACTCAAATCCCTGTAAATTTGAACTGAAGAAAGAAATTGGGGCTTTTGCCTTATCTTTATTTTCTTGAGTAAGTATCGCAGCATAATATTTATCAGAGGCGAATGTATACAAAATAAAAGGATTGGAAAAATTTCGAGTTGCTAAAGATGGAGCATTAACAATTTCTTGTTTGATCAGATTGAATGCCTCATATTCATTTTGGCCCCATTTGAAGTTTGAATTATTTTTAATCATTTCTTGTAATGGAGACACAATTCTTGAAAAATCTGGGACAAATCTCTTTACAAAATTATTCTGGCCAAGGAAAGATTGCATAGCTTTCTTGTTGTGAGGTAAGGGTATTTCAGAAATATCCTTGATTCTATTAGGATCAATATGAATTCCAGATTTTGACACTATGAATCCAAGAAGTTTTCCTTCACTTAATGCAAAAAAGGATTTTTTTGGATTAATTGAAATTTCATACGTTTGACAACGTTGGATGATCTACTTCAAATCTCTAAGATGATTTCTTTGTTTCTTGGAATATACAGTTATATCATCCAAATAAATTACCACTGATTTGTTAACTAATCCCTTCAAAGCGATGTCCATGGCTTTTTGAAATGTGGCACCAGCATTGATCAGACCAAAAGGCATCTTTTGATATGCATAAGTGCCCCATTTGGTTCTAAATGTAGTTTTCAATTAATCATCAGGATGGACCAATACTTGGTTGTAGCCAGAGAAAGCATCTAAGAAAGACATTAATTCTGATCCTGCAATTTCCTGTAATATTTGCTCCATAGGAGGCAAAGGAAAATTATCTTTTTGGCAGGCTTTGTTAAGATTTCGAAAGTCAATGCAAATTCTAATGTCTCCGTTTTTCTTTCTAACAAGAACCATATTGGAAACCCATTTAGAATGTCGAATGGGAAAAATAATCTTAGCTTTCAATAACTTATTGAGTTCAGACTTGATTTGATTTTCTAGATTGGGATGGATCTTTCTCAGCTTTTGTTGAATAGGCTTTTCATCATTTATCATTGGAATAGTATGTTGGATGATAGAAGTGTCATAAGTTTTGAGTTCATCATAATTCCAAGCAAAGACACTTTTATATTGTTTCAAAAGATGAACATATGCTAATTTTTCTTCAGGAGCTAGACCAAGGCTGAGGTTGATATTCTGTGGTTTGGTATCAGTTCCTAGATTTACTAATTCATAATTCAAAGTCGAAATTTGCAATTTTGAATTAGTAGACCTTTTGAATCAATATTTAAAATCATAAAGGTCTTCTAACTTGATTACTAACTTTGGCATAGCATTATTGGTGCTATCTTGTTGCAATTGTCTATCGTGTTGGTCTTCATCAATTATTTGATTGGTGCAAGATCCTTCAGATGTGAGGAAGCTTACAATATTAGGATCATCATTGAAAATCCTCCAATTGGTAATGTTATCAGGAATCAAAGGTCTAAAGATTAATTCGATTGAAAATCGATCAGGACTAAAGTCTTCTGAAGGAATGAGCTTGGAAGCTACGTTAGCTAGGAGGTCTTCACTAGCATTCTAGATTCTAGGAATTGATGAAATATTAAATGCTATAAAATGTTCAGTTAGATCTTGAACTAAAGATTGATAATGCTTTAAATGACCTGATAAACAATGTATAGTATTGCGTACCTGTCTTATTACAATTTCAGAATCTCTGAAAACTTGTTGATATTTGATGTCTAATCCGATTGCTTTGTATAATCCTTGGACTAAAGCCTCTTATTCTGCAGTGTTATTAGTGTAATCGAACTCGAGTCTGAAAGTTAACATAATTTTTTTTCCCTCTGGACTAACCAACATGCACCCTGCTCCTGCTCCTTCATTAGAGTTAGAACCATCAAAAAATAACTTCCAAAATAAATATTTATTTACAGGAGTATCTACAAAATTAATGCATTTAGAACTATCTGTTTGAGAAAAAAATTCTATCTGAGATAAAATAGAATTTTCTAAGTAAGGTGAAGTATGAGCATTGAAATTTCCTAAGAAATAATCAACTGAATAATTGCCAATGATATTATTGCTGTATGCAACTGGTTCATTTTCTCCTTCCAATTCTGTTACAATGTATTTCTGATGCTTTTCTCGCTCAACCTTTATTTGATTTGGTTTACCATTGTAAGGAAGCCACATGTGAGACCAATCAGTTGCAAAGTATCCATGAAGTTTTTCTGACCAATATCTGCTGAGAATTAAGCCATAAAATTCTGGAATATCTACAACTAAAATATCAATAACTTAACATACCTTTGGATTCGATGGCAGCCTTATGGTAACCTGATTTAATTCACCAGTCACTTCAACTTGCAATCGATCTAGCTAGAATATGCGCACAACAGATTTTTGTGGTTGAATGTTCAATTTTGCACATATTGATTTTGGTAGAATATTAGATGAAGCTTGAGAGATTACAGGATCGGGCAAAGGTTTTTCTAGTACAACATGTAATTCTTTCAAAATTACCTTTTGCTGGTGTTTTAATTTTCTCAATTCATAAAAAGTGATGTTAGCCCTAGTCTTCTTCATATCTTCTATGATATTATATTCCATTTCATCCGGGACAATCAGTATTTTTTATGGAGTTGATGAATCTGTTTGGACTGGGCTAGTTTGAATTGCTTTGGATTTCGTTTTCTTGGGTGCAAATTTCTCCTTAGTCATTGAGCTTGTGCTTTTTGGCTTAGGAGTAGGTTGAGGAGGATCAAGCTGATTTCTACTTTGAGTGCTAACTGGGGATGCTTCTTGATCTTCCTCATCTGGCAGGATGAAATCCAATATACCTTGTACTTCTACAACTTCTTCTTCATCAGTAGTTTATTCACTAGCAGTTTCCTCTTCTTCTTCTTCTGATTCAGCATTAGTAATAGCATTTGGTGGCTTTGGATCAGTTGAAGGATTTCTTCTAAAAGGATTGAAAGACTTTTTAGAAGATGTTTCTGCCACTTGTTTTTTGATATCAACCATTTCGTTGGACATGGTTTTCAAAACTTTTTGTAATCCTTCTAAATCGAATGGATCTTTCGATTTTTTTTTCTTGGGATCTTCCTTAAAAGTAACCTTTTTGTATTTTCGTTCTTCTATCGCATTTTTCTTTTCTAAAGTAATGATACATGTTTCGACTGTTATTGCTTCCTTCATATTGTCTGCTAAATTTGTTTTGTTAGCTCTGTCAACAAAGATTGTTATGTTTGATGGTAAAGCAGAAATGTACCACTCACTTCGCACTTCTTCACTAGGCTTGGAAGCAGTAGGAATTTTATTTAACAATTTGTTAAAACGTGAATTAAAATCTTTGATAGGTTCTCTTGACTCAACCCTAAGATTAGATAGATCATTGATCAATGTTGTTGTAGACCTGTCATCACCAAATTTAGTCAAAAATTGATCTTGGAAGATATCCCAACTAGTGATGGATCCAGATGGTAAAGAGAAATACCATGATCCGGCTGCTGCTTGTAGGGTATAGGGAAAAAATTGGATAACAACATCTTCATTAGTAACTCCATTGAGATTTATGGACAACATAAAGTTGTTTATATGTTCTTCTGCTAGCATGCCTGCTTCAGGATTAAACTTAGGCAGCCATTTTTCAGGATGGGCTGGTAATTGACTCAAGGGCACAGGCATTAAGACCGCCCCTATATTATTCCATGGAATTTGGGCCATCGTTGAACTAATAACAAAGGAAAGTGCAGAAGATGATATTTGTGATTGGGAATATGAGGATATTATGATTCCAGATGGAGATGTGGAAGTTCTAGTGGACTGACGAACAATAGTCTGAGGTGGAGGAGTGGATTTTTGACTTCGCGGTGAAGAGGTTGAAATGGATGATGATGATGAAAGAGTCTCGATATCAGACCCTTTAGGTGATTTCCTTGCTCTCTTCCTTGTAGTTAGAGGTAAATCAGTTGGCTAAATGCCAAGTTTTTAGCTCTGTAATCTGGTAAGAGGATGAGCAGGATTATATTGCGAAGTCACACTGCCTTGAGATTTATCAGATCTTTGAGGTGATATTGAAAATCACTGAATTTTATGAATCCAAGATTCAACTTCAGGAGTTTCAATAGAAGATTCTTCTGAAAAGTCAGGGTTTGTGGCAGTGGCTCTTGTTCTTTCGACTTCTGGCTCTAGACTTAAAAATTCTATGCGCGATGGAGAAGTCGAAGAAGATGGTGAGGGAAATTTACTCTCAGAATGGTATTTGGATTTTGACTTGCTTTCCATTCATAGTTCGTGGCCCTCCTTCTAGCGCCAAATATGTTGAAGCCCCGAAAATCAGGTCTACAACAAGGGGGATACCCACCTGCTCTGGACATTGGTTAACAGCTCCTTTTCCATTTAGTGTAGTGGGTCCGACTGGGGATAATGGGACCAGTTTTCCAAAATGTGTGTGTGTGTTGAGAATTGATATTTCCTTTCTAAAGTTCCTAATTGAAATGATTTTATTCTATTTCTAATCTAATAACATGCAAATTGTATTCTAATTTAAACAAAAATATCTAATTCTAAACTAGACCGAGATGTAATCTTTCTATTTATGCGATCTAAAATGATTTAAAATAACAATTGATAATAAATATCATTCAACTTTTATAAGAAAAGAATTCAATAAGGATAAAGCACTTCATATAAAAAGTTAGATGAAACAGTTGTGAAAAACATATCGCATAATAAGCTATTCATACATTAAGCATAAATAAATAGTTATCACCGTACAAAAGTGCCAAATGATAACTCAAGCATTCAAACATCAATATATAAATAACTGAACATGAATATCACTTTAACACAGAGGCAGAAATAGTTAAGAGATAAAAGTACCATTTATAACTAGTTCTACTCATGAGCTAGAAGCAATAATGACTTATCTCTTGTTAATCCAACATCCACTAAGAGTACAGAAGTGCAACATCAGTAGCAGATATTAAACATAGATATCAATAAATCCTATTCCATTCATTTATCAAAACCTCCTCTAAGGGTGCAAAAGTGCATGTTCTGAGGACAAGTTTTTGACAAATTTCAAGACCCTTCTCTAAATGCATGAGAAGGGTTTAAATAATACTAACTAAATCTAAAAATAACTTATAAAAAAATGTAGGATACGGTTTAAATGACCGTCCTTTTTCTAGGAAAAAATAAAGTAAAACTAATACTAAATCTAAAATTTAAAACTATCAACTATCAACTAACTACTTATGAATATGATCTTTGAATTTGCAAGCATTCAGCATTGATTTGAGAAGAGGAGGTTGGCCGACTTCAAATTTTAACTGTTCTGAGAAAATGGAATCGGCAAGTGCTGGCACCATCTTCTCGGCAGAATTGATGATGCAATTGAGAGCGCTGCATTGGCTGTGTGGTTTTACCAGACATGCCCAGTAAGAATCCCAATTTAACTTTGTCAATCCTTTAATCGATTCTGCTTTTTCTTCAGCTTTCTGTTTCCATTCTGTCTGCAGTTTCTATGCTTGTGGCAGGAATCCTGGAATAGTTTCTGAAATCAAATTAGCCTTGTGCAAGTTTTCATTTACACAATCAGTGATATTGCTTGCTATTGTAGCTGCTTCTTCCGCTGCTTGTTCTGCAATTTTGATCTATGTATCCCAATTATTGAAGAGCATTTCTTTATGACTGTCATTGATGATTGGTGCTCCTGCCCTTTTTCCCTCCTCTGTCTTTTGCCAAGTCAAATATTCAGTAATTATTTCATTAGTTAAATCATAATCATGTCGTAATTCTACGACATGATTAGTGATTTTATTACTCTCTTGACAAAAAGAGTTCCACTGTGAAATTTTTTGGCATAATATATCTTGTTGCTGCAGTAGTTGATTATTTAAGGAAATAGACTCTGTAATATATTCTATGAGCTTGGGATCATCTTTGTGTATCTCTTGCATAACTTGTAGTTGTTTCTCTTTTTCAGCTAAACTTTTCTGATATCCAACTTGCATTTGTTGAAACTCTTGGTGTAATTTTTCAAGTTGTTTTTGTGCTTCACTGTTAGCATTGGCTTGTTGTGGTTGTTGTTGCAGAACCTGTATTTGATCTTATTTTTCATTCAGTAATTTTCGTACTTTGGATGTTTATCGATAGCTGCAGAGGCATATGCTCCTGTAATCTGAGATAATTTAACAAGATTTTCAATTGGATTAGTAGTAGGATCTTGCCATAAAACATCCAATTGTTCTGCATCATGAGAGATTACACTTTCTAATTTCCTTTCCTTTCTTTTTTTTCTTACTACTGCTTTATGTTGTGGACTATACTATATATCCAGAGGAGGAATTTCCTCTATTTTAAGTACAAGCTCAGATGAAGGGGAAATGGGAATATGTTCTGTTTCTGCGATATTGTTAGTTTCTCATGTGACTATATTTTTTATTGTCTGTACATTAGTTACATGAGTCTCTGTGTTTTATCCTTCAAAATTAATCAGATCATTAAATGTTTCCCATTCTTTTTCTAACTCAATTCTGACAGATGGCTGATGTTCATTGAGAGGGGGAAGATTTTTCTGTGGAGAGATTGAAATCTGTTGCTGTAAAAGTTCTTTTGATTGGGCAGTAACCTTTACTGACCCTTCGCTTTTATCCTAGTCATTATCAGTTTCTTTCCTGGACATTGACTTGGACTTGTCTGTATCTGAACTCCCACTAAGACTGATGCTGGGAGTTGGTTCCCTTGTGGGTTCCAAGTGCAAATTATCCAAAGGGATAGTGTTCAACCTTCTTTCTCTATACATTTTAAACTCTTAGAATTCTTCTGGAGAAAAACGTGTTTGAGCTGAATGTAGAATCTCTTTAAATGTGCATTTTTCTTGAAGCATATCATCAAAAAGATCCTCTTCTCCATAAAATATTCTTACCTTGACTGTAGTGGTGAAATTCTTAACAACATCATATGGGTCGAATAACCTTCTTGGAAACTTGAACAATAGTAAACATGTAATATTGTTTACTTCTTTAAATGCATGACCAACATCAAATAATGAAAATGCTCCACAAGCCATAGGAAATTGTGGCCAGATGGCCTTCTTTTTATCTTTTAAATCCTTGGTCAAACCTCCCTCTCCGCAGGTTTGATACACGATTTCCCGAGCCAGGAGTTTATCTGGAACATACAAAGGTAAAACGTGAAGAGAAGAAAAACTTCCAAAAACCCTAACATATGTAAAAATTTCTTCTCCAAACCATCTTATGACAGGGAGAATGTCTACTTCTGCTTCAGGGGAAAACCTTGGAGCATCCTTATTATACAATGTTTTGTACAAAGGCAACATGATGCCATGGCAAGTCTTGTAAAAATGAGGAATGAACTTTGAATCCCACAATTCTTTATGATAAACATAAATTGGTAGGGGATCTTGAATTGTCCATTGACAACCCATTAAAGGATACTTAGAAACATAGCAGATTGAATCCATCACATAGGCAGATAAGTAAAAAGGAGGATAAATCCTCTGAGAGACAGTTCTCTTAGATCAATAATTCAAAATAGTCGTGGCCAAGTTATCAGACAATATCTTATCCCAATCCATAATAGTAGCATTAACAACAACATTCAACAATGGTAGCCATTCAGGCGAAAACTTATTAATGTCAGGATTTCCAAAAAGCCTACAAAGCATAGCAACAACAAAGCAATACAGAGAAGTGAGAGAACCAATATTGTACATACCATGTTTATCTTTCTTTAGTGGTTCGTCTCTTCTGGACCATTCCTAGGTGCATTCTTCTAGGTTTGTATTTTCTGTAGGTTTTAACCCTGAACAGAAATTATCTACACACGAATCTTATAACAGAAAATAAACAATAACGAAAGCATAAAACATAAAACAGATAAACACAGAGATTTTCCCCTAGATCCCAAATCGGGACGACCAGCTTGATTTTTCATTATATTCCTTTTAGTGTTACAACACATATATATACATGCCGGAGCATACATAAACCCCAATCCATTAACCCTAGATTAGAACATAACCGTAGTTCCCTTGACCGGATCTACAAAAATACGAGGGGCTGAAAACCATCGAACCTCAAAACCATGTGCAAAACCATGCACAAAACCATGGACGTAGACTACCCAGCGGAAATTAAGGAACCAAAATTTCAGGGCGCTTCCGGACCGCGGGAGGGGCTGCCACCCCCCCGGCTGCACCCAGTCGGGGGGCTATAAAGCCCCCTCTTACCCCCCCGCGCGTGCTTAGTCATGGAAAGAATATAACACATACCCAACATTCTCCCACTTGTTGTTTTCTTTCCATGGGGGGCCACAGGAGAGCTTAATCATTGGGCCAATTCTTCAAAACCCATTGTTTCTCTACACCAAGAGAACTTCTGAGTGCTCACAGACTTCGTCAATGCATCTGTAACATTCTTCAAAGTGAAAATCTTACCTTTTCCGACAACACCCTTTTAGCCTCAACCATATCTCTAACAAAGTGATATTGAACATCAATGTGCTTTGTCTTTGAATGATAAGCAGGGTTCTTAGCCAAGAAAATTACACTTTGGCTATCATAGTCTATCCTTATAGCTTGCTGTACCAACCCCATACTTTAACACAATCTCTGCAACCAAAATGCTTCCTTGCTTGCATGAATGGCTGCTATGTATTCTACCTTTGTAGTTGAAAGAGCCACTACAGATTGTCTTTTACTCATCCAACTGACTATGCCTCCAAATAGGCTAAACACATACCCACTTGTAGATCTTGAGCAGTCCGGATCTCAGCCAATCTCATTCTCCAAAACCACGAATGTCAACTTGTGTTCCAATCACGTCTTTCCTGGTAGCACTAGCCATAATCCATGAAGTGCCGCGTAAATATACGAAAGCACACCTTCAACATTTCACCAATGCTCTTCCACAGGTTGACATAAACCTGCTCAATACTCCCACAGCATGTGCAATTTCAAGTATACTATATACCATTGCATACATCAGGCTACCCACAGCACTTGCATATGGAACACGAGACATATCCTCCTCTTCTTCTTGTGTCTTGGGACACTGTTCAACAGACAGCTTTACACCTATAGCAATAGGAACCTTCACTGGATTACTATCCTGCATATTGAACCTCTGCAATATAGTCTCGACATACTTCCTCTGGTTTAATCAGAGCTTCCTCTTTGCCCGATCTCTCTTAATTTCGATGCCCAAAATATTGTTTGTAGCACTTTCAGATCCTTCATGTCGAATTTGGAGAGCAGTTGGGTCTTCAAATATTGGATAATTTCTTTGTCATTTCCAATCAACAACATATCATCCACATACAAGACCAAATAAATAACACGATCACCAATTAATTTAAAATACACACAGTGATCCTCCTTGCTTCTAGTGAAGCCAAGTTCTCGTATGTAGGTATCAAATTTCTGATACCACATCCTTGGTGACTATTTTAACCCATACAGAGACTTCTTTAACCTGCATACTAGTTCTTTCTTCCCCTTCACCATAAAGCCTTCAGGTTGTTTCATGTAGATCTCCTCTTCCAGATCCCCGTGAAGAAATGATGTCTTCACATCCATCTGTTCTACCTCAAAATCAAATGCAGCAGCAACAGATAAAAGTAATCTAATAGAAGTAACTTTGGCAATAGGAGAAAAAATATCATCAAAATCAATTCCGACCATACTGGGAACCTTTCGCTAACAATCGAGCTGTATTTCTCCACCTTGCCTTCTACATTCATCTTCTTCTTACGCTTGCCATTTGCTCCCAATGGTCTTCCTTCCAGCCGGCAACTCCACCAGATCCCATGCATCGTTTTTGTGCAAGGATGCCATTTCATCAGCCATGGCCTCCTTCCAGAGTTTTCCATCCTCTGAATCTACTGCCTCCCTGATAGTTCTGGGTTCATCATCAGTTATAGTTAAGGCAAAACCTGAACAGAAAGCAGATGGACTATACCTTTCTAGTTGCCTTCTTTCCCGAACTGATCTTCTCAAAGCTGGAGTTTGTGGCTCTTCATCTTCTGAGTCTTCTTCTGTTGTAGAGTATGATTCATCCTCCTTTAGCTCAAACTCTATCTTCTCAGGTTCCTTTGGTAGGACTTCATGTTTAACAACATATTTCACTTCTCTAAACACCACATCTCAGCTGTACACAACCTTCCTTGTGTACCCCACAACCTTCCTTCTTTCCAAAGCTTGTAACCCTTTAAACCATCCTTATACCCAATAAAGATGCACCTTTCAGATTTATTATCCAACTTGGTCCTTTTCTCCTTTGGAACATGTACATATGCATCACATCCAAATACCCTTAGATGTGAAAGAGAGGGTTTCTTACCAGTCCATACCTCATGTGGAGTCTTATCCTCCAACACCGATGAAGGTGATCTGTTAACTAAGTAACATGCAGTCTCCATTACCTCTGCCCAGAATTCTTGTCCTAACCCGGTACCACTGAGCATGCTTCTTGCCTTTTCCATCAGTGTTCTATTCATTCTTTCTGCAACTCCATTTTGCTGAGGTGTGTATGGAGTAGTCTTCTGTTGTGCTATACCACACTTCTTACAGAACTCTTCAAATTCCTTCTTGCAGAACTCCCCACCATTATCTGTCCTCAACGCCTTTATCTTCTTCTCTGTCTGGTTTTCCACCAGAGCCTTAAATTCTTTAAATTTGTCAAAGACTTCAGATTTCTTCCTCAAGAAATATATCCATGTGTTCCTTGAGAATTCATCTATGAATGAAACATAGTACATAGATTTTCCTAGTGATGGAACTGACACAGGTCCAAACACATCACTATGCACAAGTTCTAATATCTTGTTTGCCCTCTTAGCACCAGAAGGAAAACTCACCCGATTCTGCTTCCCATATACACAATGTTCACAGAAATCGAAATCCATAGAACAATTAGACATACCTTCTACCATACCATCTCTATGCAGTATCCGAAGGCCCTTCTCTCCAATATGTCCAAGCCTTTGATGCCATACCATGGTCTTTTCTCCAGAGACAGCTAGACTTTCCTTCCCACTTTCAGGAACCACAGAATTTTTTACTTTCACCAATAACAAGCATACCTGTATAATTCAGCAGTAGTTCCACCTAACTCCCTGCATTAGTACCCGTGCTCCCCAAACCATCTTGCAGTGCATCTTTCGAACACCTGTTTTTACACCAGCATCATCCATTCGTCACGTAAACCCCATTTCTCTCGGCTAATGTAGAATATCATGGAACACCAGAAGTGCTCCTAATCCTTCCAACTTGGCAATTTTCAGCTTGACCTTTCCACGTCCGATGACTCGGCTTCCTATCATCCCTCAGAAGACATCAACACTCAACATATATTTCTCATGAGCTTGCGTAACCACCTTGCGGGGAGGAAGTGAAGAGGATGCACCGAGTCAATCAACCATGACTATGATCTACATGTGTTTTAAAGGCAGCCAATACATCCCCACCTTCATCCGAGGACTTTGGCTTCTCGTGTATGACTCCAATCCCTTTCCTTTCTCAGGAGCTTTATATCTCTAGTCCTTTTTGTAGTGCCCTTCCTTTCCGCATTTCCAGCACACCTTTACAAACTTTCCCGGAGATTTATATCTCCCTATAGATTTAGATCTCCCACTTGAAACCTTATTCTTGTTTCTATTCCGGGATCTTCCTCGTACAGATAAGGCATCTCCATTCTGACCCTCCATATTTCTCCGTCTCATTTCCTCCGACAGCAAGGCTGAGACAATGTCATCAAAATTCAAGGTAGTTGTATTGCTACCTATTGCAATAACCAGACTGTCCCACGAGTCTGGTAGAGAGCACAACAAACTGATGCACTTATCTTCATCTAATATTTTAATATCAACAGACGACAGCTGACTTACTACAGTATTGAAGGCGTTCAGATGCTCTATCACCGAGTCTCCATCCTTCATCCTCAGGTTATACATCTTTTTCCGTAGGAACAACTTATTCACCAGAGACTTAGATTGGTACAAAGTCCCAAGTTTTTCCCACAAATTTTTCGCCGTAGCTTCCCCAGATACATTCAACAATATTGAATCTGACACACACAACCGTATTGTGCTCTTAGCCTTCCGATCCAGTTTCTTCCAGTCTTCATTTGACATGGCCGTTGGTTTAGTACCTGGATCTACCGCGATCCACTGATCTTTATCCACCAGCAGATCCTCCATCTTGAGCTTCCACAACTCAAAACTCTGACCATTAAATTTCTCAATCTCTATCTTTCTACCGCTCTCCATATTCTTTCACCGCAGAATGGATCCCGTAGATCTCCCACTGCACAAGGTCTACCACAGGCCCGAGCAAAAAAAACCCTCAACAACAAAGGCGTCCCCTTGAAGCCGAAATAGCTCCGATACCAAATGTAGGTTTTAACCCTGAACAAAAATTATCTACAAACGAATATTATAACAGAAAATAAACAATAGCGAAAGCATAAAACATAAAACAGATAAACACAGATATTTTCCCCTGGATCCCAAATCGGGATGACCAGCTTGATTTTTCATTATATTCCTTTTAGTGTTACAACACATATATATACATGCCAGAGCATACATAAACCCCAATCCATTAACCCTGGATTAGAACATAACCGTAGTTCCCTTGACCGGATCTACAAAAATACTAGGGGCTGAAAACCATCGAACCCCAAAACCATGTGCAAAACCATGCACAAAACCATGGATGCAGACTACCCAACGGAAATTAAGGAACCAAAATTTTCACCGGGGCGCTGCCTCGGACCTCGACAGGGGGGGCTACCACCCCCCCGTTGTGCCTAGTGTAAAGGGGGTGCTATCGCCCCCCCTCTTACCCCCCCCACGCATGCTTAGTCGTGGAAAGAATATAACACATACCCAACATTTTCCTTGGCAAACTTTTCAATAAAATGTTTGTTGTAGGTTGCCTGTGGCTCCGGCAAATGATACATATAGCCTCAAATATTCTGGAGTAAATGAACCGATGAGTTCTTTCCCCTGAGTCTTGAACTGTCTATCTATGATATTAGTGCTATCCAGCACCCATTTCACCATGTCTGTATATGGAAGAGTTTTAGGTCTTGCTGCTATCCGGTGCAAAAATGAACAAGCTAACTCTATAAGAGATGCTTCGGAAGATCCAAGTGATCCTGCAGTAGCCGCAACATCCATTACTCTGGGGTTTTCTTCCTCAAGAAGATTATGCCTACCATCCCAAGTGGTGATACCATCATCTTTGTTGCAGGTAGTGTCTGTGTACAAGGATGCCGTCTCTTTACTTTCAGAACTCAGAGCTTTGTCTTTTTTTTCCATAATACTCTTAATATCGCTTTGTATAGTCCTCTATTCTTCGCACCTGCAATTTACGAATTAAGTGAGAGTAATGATATGAAAAAGGTGACGGCAAGTTTTAAATGCTGAAGAGCTATTAAATATATCACATTACGTGAAATAACTTCTTTAATCAGAACGAAACCATTTTCATTAATGAGTGACAATCACTTTATTGATTAAAATTTAAAGTGCATAACGGAGTCTCGATTTATGGAGAGCTTTTTCGTACAAAGATCCTTAAGGATCTGCGATAATGCAATTTGTGATTTGCTTCGCAATATCGCAATATCACAATATCACAGATCGCAATCTTCGCAAACCATAATCTTATAATAGCGCAATATTGTAACATCACGAAATCACAATGTCGCAAAATCACAAAATCGCAATATCACAAGATCGTAAAATCGCAAATCGCAATCTCTGAAAATCACAACATCATAATAGCGCAAATATTATATCATCGCGAAATCGCAGTATCGCAATATCACAATATCGCAAGATCGCAAAATATAACATATGACAAACATCAGTTAATGTATTTTCTACGAAATGCGATTTGCAATAAATGTTATCGCACATTGGTGATTTGAGGTTTCTCAATATATGATATTTGAAACTTTGCGATGCGATGAATGTTCTTTTTAGCGCGTAGTTTTCGTATTGCAAATTTTTAAAATTTTGCTTGTAAAGAGGCATTCATTACCCTTTTGCGATGCGATATTCCTCAAAGGATGATTTTATTTTATGCTATCATAAACTTAAGTTTATTTAAAGATTTTCCAAGGAATTTTCTTAAGTTAATGATAGTAAGTTTTATTAAAAAAAAAAGAAAAAAAGCACTAATTAATTTTTTGGATTTTTAAACTAAGGATCCCCACTCATTTAGTATTATTACTAATACTAAATAAGAAGGATGGTTGTTGGTGGCCACAACAGATCGGTTGCACAATTGTATTTTTTTTTATACAAAATTTGAATGCATATATCTATTACTGTCGAACTTGAATGTTATGTATTAGATACTATGAAAGGATTGTGAGATCTGTATATGTGCGCGCGCACGATAACCTACATAAACTGACCTAAATCTACCTGGTTAGGGTTTCTGGTTAGGGCTTTTGTTGCGAAGATAAAACCATTGTTGTTATCAATATGAAGACACCCCCATCATTTAATTCTCTCTCAGGGTGGGGAAACCTAGTTCCAACACCCCCCCATACCGCTTCAAGTGAGACTTTGACCTGCACAAGTAGGTCATTCCCGAATGGGTCAGTAGTAAGAGGGTTTTGTTGGTTAACCTTAACTCTGAACCTGGGCTAGGACCCCTCAAGCCAACAAATGGTTCTGTTGCCAGGACCAGGATCATTTTGAGAGATATTGGGTGATGTGGCAGCCATCAAAGCCTGAATTAGAAGACTGGTTTGAGAAGAAAATCCAAGAATTTTCCCTTAAGAAAAAACAGAAGTAAGAAACTATCTATTGAAGAATAGAAACTGAATTATATCTTCACAGAGGTTCATGAGATCTTCTTTGTGACCTTTCCTCATGAATTATAGGAGTGGTTGTCAAGATTAGAAGAATTCCAAACCTATTGGAAGGATGGTAAGGTCACTCAGCAGACACCGGAATTAATCCAACAATTAGAACAAATTGAGAATTCTATCACCCAGACTATAGATCATTGGGTTGACAACATCTTGGGTGGGTCTGTGAAAGAATTTACGGTAGATCGGTTTGTGTCATATTCTAAAGCTGAAAGGAGAATATTCAAGGGACTAAGAGGTAAATTCATATTCTCTTTGCCTTTACTAATTAAGATTCTATTGTATGAAATGGGTTTTTTGTGCAGCCACAGTAAGTGAATGACCCCAGATAAGGTAGAAATAACTACGTGCAATGGAAATAATTATCAGGTTAATCATAGAGGAGATAGATCTGTATACAACCCTATGAGAAACTCACCTGATAGTGATATAAAAATAGTTGAGGCTACGTGCATCATAAGTATATCTCCTGCTACTCCGTAGTCAAACCTGCGTAGGGGTAAGACATATTCTACCCCACCACCACCGCCACCAGAAGAAGATATGGCTATGAATATAAATCTACCCACCTTTAAAGGTGTGGTAGATGTGGATATAGAGAGGTTTTGGTTTGTTGCCAATGTAGTATGGACTGCACAAAATGTTAACACTGATGTTGTCAAGAGAGCACAACTATCTATGGTGCTCGAAGGTCATGCGTTAGATTGGTTTATGGGATACCTGACTCAACACATTGATCCCATTTTTGTGCGGATTAAGGATGCTTTGAAACAACAATTCAGGAATTTGAAGTCCTACTCACAATGCGTAACAAAATTAAAAGATATCAAGAAAGAGCCAAATGAATCTGTTTGGGAGGCACATCAATGGCTGAAGCACACCATCAGTAAGGGGGGATCTATTTATGATGATAAGTAGTATAAATACTGGCTTCTTTCCATGCTCTTGCCACATCTACGCGGGCCTATGAATCAGCAGGAGATCGATTCTTAGGTTGAAGCTATGGAATCTTCTATGAAACTAGAAGCTGTGCCCAGAGAAAATGATGAATTTAGAACTCTGAAATCCAAAAAACAATTGGAGGAAATGCACTTGGTGATTAATAATGTACACAAATATAGAGGAAAGGAAGTTAGTATATATTTCTAGTGCATACGATATAAGGGTTTCGACCACACCAAAGATTACTGTACGTTGTTCTTAGATTACATGGAAGTAGGACGGCCAAATCCATTGTGCCCTAGGGATGTCGCTAGGCCAAGTGGTACCTCCACACTATGGTACATTTATTTTAGGGTAGTTGTACGACACGATACAGACAATTTCCCTTGATTGGGAAGCTATATGCTAGAGTTGAAGCAACAATGGTGCAGGTTTTTCTCTTCAGTTGGTCATGATGAGTACCACTGCCACACATTCGACCTAATTATAGATAGTGATCACCTCTATAGAGCTTAGGCCGACCCATCCTCACCGACAACTCCCTCTAGACATGGAGGATCCCTAGCAAGAGGAAGGGGAGGAGGGAGAGGTGGAGGCACAAGTTGGGGAAGAGGACAATTAATCTGCTATAATTGTGGGGATGCTGGACACTATGTGTGTGTCTATCTAAAACCTGTATGATAGGATTTCAGTTACTATGGACAATTTGATCATGTAATTTAAGGTTGTCATGTTTTAAATGCTATAATGCAAGAAAAGAAACAACAGACACCTACGCAAAACATACAAATGGTTAAAGCTCAGTCACGCGATGATGACCCAAGTGTAAATATAATTACAAGAAGTGGTGCTATCACTAGAGGAGAGGAGGAAAATAATTTTGATGCAGAGCCATTGATTAGAATGGCCTTTGAAAATAATTAAGGACTCAACCTATAGAAGGAAAAGGAGAATTTTATTGACCTCAGGAAGGATTTTTTTGCTGCAGGGGCGTGCACATCAAAGTCTATCATGGAATTAAAGATTGATGATGAATTCAAACCATTCCTACAAGCCTGTATTAAGTTATTGTGCAATCAAAAAGAATTATAAAATCTTATGGTTTGGGAGGAATGCTAAAAATATAGTTGTTATAGGAGAGTTGTTGCACTTCTAGAGTAGTCTTGGGAAAATCCACTTTTCTCTCTGGTGGAATGTCCAAATGACTTTCTTTATGAATCAAATGATAACTAGGCATAAATATCTTTCTAATGAGCTATCATGAGCTCAATTTGGAGTTCAGGAAGGGCTTTAACAGTGGCCTGCAGGAGCACACTGTGCTTTTTTCACCCCCATTCTGAAATGTTTTACTAGTCTTTGGAGAATTAGTTTTTGAGGAGCTATACTTGATCATGTTTAGTTCTTAATAGGTCCATTGGGTAGCCAACAGAAATATATTTCCAACGAGCTATCATGAGCTCAATTTGGAGTTCTGGAAGTAATCCAAAAGTGATCTAGAAGATGGTGTTGCGCTTTTTCCAAAGGGTGTTATGCTTTTGCAAGTGGCACTGCACTTTTGCTAGTTCACTGATATTTTCCAGATTTTGAAATTTTCTGAGTTGGTCAATGGATTGAATTATTTTTTACTAATGTAATTAATGAATGTAAATTTAATTATTTTCCTAAAGGTTAGAATAGGTAGATACATTGGGTAAAAGTGTGTTTTTGGATAAATGAATCAGTTTCACCAAAGTTAGGGATGAGTTTGTTGACCTCCCTAGTCTTTGGGTTTCCAGTTGACCACTTTGGGGATCAGTTCCACAAGTCAGGGAGAATTAGTTTTCATCCTATATATTTCATTCCTTTTAACATTTAAATGGTTGGATGTTTTTGGATTGATCATTGAATACTATTGTAATCAAACTTTTGGCAAGTAATAACAGACTGAGTTGCATCTATTTCGATGGAATTCTTGTGGTAAAGTGATTTGAAATTGTTTCTTATTATGTTTTGAAAATGTGTGAATGTATTGTGATTTAATATTCATTCCATTTCTTAATGTAACTATTTCCTATGTCAGAAAGACAAAATTCATTAATATTATGCTCTGTTTTGGAGGAATAGTTCTAGTTTGTTTCATCTTCTTCTTAGTAGAAAAGAATTCATATCTCTTATGCTCTTTTCTCAAAACCTAGCAGTATATACAATTCCATCAAGATATCCTTTTATGTTGAAATTTTTACCTACCTTGCTCCATCAGATCCCCGCAATTATGATCCTTGTTTTCTCTGACTTAATTTCTTCCTTGACCTATTCACCATCCAACACCTCAAAAATCAATCAATCAAACCCTTGTGCTACTATACCTAGAAAAATATCTCATTGATCTAGTCATATTGGTTGAGATACATTGGAGAGAGCCCTATCCTGCCTAGTAGGGCTAGCTACTTGGAAAAATATTGGTTTGTGGTTACCTTTGTTGGTCTATTCTCAACCTCAGAGATCCAGTGGAGTGATAACATCTTAGCAACCATACTGGGGAAGAAAGTGACAGATTTTCCCCGAGATGGAAATCATCAAAGTTTATATCTAGTTGTTGATGGTCGATAATGGTCAGATGCGTATGAAGGCTGAATCATTCACCTGGCGGCTCCAGTGTCGAAGAATCCAAGGTTCATAATTTTCATGGTGACTCCACTTTTCAAGAACTGGTAATTTGAATAGACTTCTTGGTGACTTCATTGTTGTCAATATGAGTTATAATGCATGAAAAAATCCCAGGCATGCTCCTATGGATTGATCTCAAATCCCTGGATTTCCAAATCCTATGCCTTATGTTGACTGGTTTACGCATCTTCTGATATTCAGAAATGAAAAGAAAGATGATGTTGATCTACATTTAGTAAATTTTCATGGACATGTATGTAGATTGAGATTTTATTTCTTGAAGACTATCTCATGAAAGTTTTTATGGCTACTCTTGAACATAAATCTAGGGTATGTTATGAAGGTTTACCAGAAGGAAGCTTATGTTCTCTTAAATATTTCCATAAGATGTTTCCAAACATTATGTGAAGTCTAATATTTCTTTATCTCTCTTACAAAGTTGTTGTGATTATAGTGAATGTTTTATTGCATATATTGAGGGTATTGATGATATTGAATGCATGAATGATGGAGAGATCATTGAAGCCTTTTATGATTTCTCCCTTCAACATCAGTCTAAAGTAGCTGGTCATTTTGATACACAAAATCATATTAAGCATACAGTAGGTTCTCCTTTGCTTGCATATGAAATCATTTTTCATGTTGATAGTCAAATGAAACCACATGAAATAAATTAGCAGTCTGATGAAAATTTATATTCTCCTTTTCTTGAGATTAAAGAAGATATTCAATGTCCTTGTGAATCTATAGGAGGGAAAGAATACAATTATTGTTTCATCCAAAGAAAACAAAGAGTACTTTCTCCTTTGATTGAAGAAGAAATAAATCATATTCTAAATTTGCAAATCCATATTCCATCCATTAAGAATGATGATGTTATTATATAGTCTTGCCAGTTTCCAAGTGATTATGAAGAGGAGAACTATGATAAAGAACAAGTTGTTTTAGAGCCCCTTGCAATACAAATATTTCTCAAGGTTCAGAAAATGAAAAGTCTACTGCTGAAAAGGATTTTGTCTTGGATCTCATAGATGTGGACAATTATGTTGTTAAAGAGATTATGGAGGATCGTTGTGCTAGTTTGTTACAACCATATGGGAATAATTCTTACTCATCTCCTTTTGTTGATCCACAAAAGGTAATGCATCATGATTTTCAAGATCCCTTGGGAAATATTTTGCAAGAATTGGAGGATATGAATGTTGTCTTGCTTTTCAGCATAAGCCTTGGTTTCAGTTTTTATTATGAGCTGCCTACATATACATTATTCTGCCTGCTCAAGGAAAGTGAGAGAAAAATTTCATTAAGTAGACATCTACTGGATTGGTTACACTGGAAGGATCATTTCACCTAATCAATAATTGTGCAGCAGATTAGAGTAGGTTGGTATCATTTCAGTTTGATTTGATTTTGTTTTCAGTAGCAATTTTATTTCAATTTCAGTTTTCTACAAAGTGTTAAGCAGAGAATCACTAAGGCTTGGAGATGGAGGTGAAGTCCATAAAGTATCATTGGTTTTCTGTTGTTTTCAAAAGTTTTCAGTTAGTTTTGTGTCAGTATTGAGTCAGTTTATTATATCAATGTTTTAGTATTCAGTTTGTTTTTAAGATTTTGACTCCATGCCCAATGCATAGGCTACTTGGTCGATGGTATACTTGACACCTCCAAGAAGTTGTCATCCCCCAGCTGGAGCCAATGTTAATGTCATCATTTGCATCTTTCCACCAGTGATCAAAAAATATCTTTTCATATCATATTAGTGTTCCATTATGATTTTTTTTTCATTTCATTAGGTCATCATGCGAAAAATTGGTCACTAATTAGGGTATTTAGATCATTACTACTCCTTTCACCTCCATGGTCAGTGGACATCATCATGGTCAAGTCATTCATTGTTTAAAGAATCCCATAGTCATCATGGTCATCATTGAGCTCATTCTTCTGTGTTGTGTCATCATTAGGTCATAGGGTCAAAATCATGAAAAATGGTCATTTCACCATCAAATTCATCTTTTGAAGGAGTGGTAATAGTCAAAGGTTTTCAAAAAAGTTTTTAAAATGATTTTTTATCTTAATTATGATGGATTATATGAAACTAAGTTCTAAGGCTCCAGTTCAAATTAGAATGTGAAAGTACATGGTGGGTCCACTACACCACCGAAGGAGAAAATTGATTTTCAAAGCTACAAAGAAACTAAACTCAAGTTCATTTTCTCATTCCAAATTCAAGAGACATATCTCTTCCAAGAAAACTCACTCCCACTCTCATAAAGGCCATTTTCTGCCATAAAAAGAGAATTTTTCCTCTTGTGTTGTGCTTTTGCCAATGGGAGTTGTGTTTTCCAAAGGGTACCCAAATAATCATTGTATAAGGGTGCTTCAAAACTTCCAGGTTCCAAACTATCATTTCCAAGTAAGTGGCTTTGTGTTTATGATATTTTTCTCTCAGTTGTGCTTGGAAGATTCATTTCCCTCTCTTAGGGTTTTGAGGGAGTTTTTCTTGGTTTCATGACTTCCATGGTTAAATAATCAACAAAACTTGTATCCTAATGCTCATACACCTTCCCCTATCCTTAATATACCTTCATAAATACTTCCCATCAATATTGTCCCTCAAAATCATCATTTTTCCACAAACCCTAGCCTATCGCTACAATTTGACCTTTTCTAGACTAGGCATGTGTTTTTCCCTTTTGGACCCCGACCCCTCACTCAATCCTTGAAATTCAACTTTCCCCTACTTCCTAACATCCCTCTCTAACTCCAAAAATTTTCCTAAGAATTTAGAAGCCTCCTATCCCATTTATTTCCCTTCATTCTTATAAATTTCCCTAATCCTGTGTTTTTCCTACACTAAACACTAATTTCCTCTCCCATTGAGCTAGGGTTTTCTATGGAATCAGAGACATATTAGTAGAGGAGGCATAAGGGAGGTCATATCATCAAGTATGAGGCCATTCCAGCTCATAAAAATCAAGCCTCCATCATTTTTCAAGAAGTTATTTCAAGGGACAAATCCTTTGCTACACATAGGGCCAGTTTTGCTTCAAAGCATGTTTCTGACAAAATGGAGATGAATTTCACAAACCTGAAATAATTAATAATATACCAAGGAAGAAAAACCTCCTTCATTTTTTACATGGGTGTTATTTTGTGTGATTAATTATAAATATATAGTTTCTATCGGAGATTTGTTGCAATTCTGGAGTAGGCTTAGGAAAATCAATTGTTCTCCCTGATGGAATGTCCAAATGACTTGCTTGATGAGTCAAAGGCTAACTAGATAGAAAGATATTTCCAATGAGCTATTATGAGCACAATTTTGATTTTAGGAAGGCCTCCAAACGTGGCTGCAAGAGCATGTTTCTCCTTTTACACCCCCATTCTGCACTTTTTACCAGTCTTGGGAGAATTGATTTTTGAGGGGTTATACTTGATCATGTTTAGTGCTTGATAGGTCCATGTGTAGTAGACAAAGAGATCGTTCCAAAAAGCTATCATGATCTCAATTTTCAGTTTTGGAAGTCATCCAAAAGTGATCTAGAATATGGCAATGGGTTTTTTCCAAAGGGTATTGTGTTTTCGTAAAGGGCACTGCGCTTTTGTCAGTTCACTGATATTTTCTAGATTTTGAATTTTTCTCAGTTGGTCAATGGATTGAATTCCTTTTTACCAATGTAATTGATGAATGTAAATGTAATTATGTTCCTAAAGGTTACTAGACGTGGACACATTGGGTAAAATTTTATCTTTGGATAAATGAATTAGTTTCACCAAAGTTAGATTGGGTGAGTTTGTTGACCTCCCTAGTCTTTGGGTTTCCAGTTGAGCACTTTGGGTATCAATTCCACAACTCAGGGATTCGAAACGTAAGAGTGGGAGAAGTATTTTTCAGCCTATATCTTTCATTCCTTTTGACATTGCAATGGTTGGATGCTTTTGGATTGATCCCTAAACACTATTGTAATCAAAATTTTGGCAAGTAATAACAGACTGAGTTGTAGCTATTTTGATGGAATTATTGTGGTAAAGTGATTTGACATTGTTTCTTATTATGTCTTGCAAATGTGTGAATGTATTATGATTTCATATTCATTCCATTTCTAAATGTAATTGTTTGCTAAGTCAGAAAGACATAATTCATTAAGCTTATGCTCTGTTTTGGAGGAATAGTTACAGTTTGTTTCTTCTTCTCCTTAGTGGAAAAAAAAATATCTCTTAGGCTCTTTTCTCAAACCCTAGAAGTCTATACCATTCTATCAATATATCCTTTTGTGTTGAACTGCTTACCTACCTTTATCCATCAGATCCTTGTAATTTTGATCCTTTTTTTCCCTGAACTAATTTCTTCCTTGACCTATTCACCATCCAGCACCTCAAAAATCAATCAATCAAACCCCTGCGCTACTATACCTAGGCAAATATATCATTGATCCTGTCATATTGGCTGAGATGCATTGGAGAGAGTCCTCTCCTACCTAGTAGGGCTAGATACTTGGAAAAATATTGGTTTTTGGTTACCTTTGATGGTCTCTTCTCAGCCTCGAAGATCCAATGGAGTGATAACACTACCTAAGTAGACCTGGCAGAAGATGGGAGAACCAAAAATAGAATGGTCCACCATTGAGCTTTGCATGGCCAATTAGTAGAAGATCATTCCACTTGGAAGAACCCCACAGGTTCTGGTACACATTGCTGGCGTAAAGGTATGCGTGAATTTTGAAGTGATCCAAATTGTGGATGATGCAAACCCTTACCCTATGTTTCTAGGGCTGAACTGGGCCATTGATATGTGAGCCATCATCAACTTTAAGATTATAAGCATGATATTTGAAAATGATGGTATGTGGGTGATAGTACCATTAGATCTAGTAGAGGGATAAAGATATACAGATCCATTGCGTGAAGGAGATGGGGTTGACCAAATCTACAACCTAACTGTGTGGGATGAGGATTAGATCAATCCTACAGCTAATGGAATGTTGAATTGGGAGAAGGATAGCTCGTGTTTCTTAGATTTGGATGGGGATATGGAGAACTGGAAGAATTGGTTGCATGATGTTTTTGCATTGCGCTACCTCAAGATCACTAAAAACTTTGGATGCATCTCCTCAGAGGTAAGAGAATTACCCTATTTTGATGGTTCTGGTAGTGTTTTAGTATTTCTATAAAAACTAGAAAAGGTTGTCCCAAAATAATGGAGGTTTTGGGCTCTCGATTTGGCCATGCGTGCAACCCCAATACGTTCATGCGATACACAGAAGGTAGCTTTTAAGGACTGGGAATAATGTATCAAAATGATGAAGTTGCGCTTTGAGCCACCTGCTACCCCACCAACTGTGCTTTTCTATGGTCAGGGAGACCTGCGCAAGCACCTGTCCATGTGGATGGAGGTTTGGAATGAAAAGAATTGGAATGGATGGGTACATATGTTTGTCCATTCGTTGGGACCGATACCTACTACATGTTACTTGGAAATGGAGCTGCGCCAAGGGACTCGCCATTCGATTACAATGACTGATAGTTTCCTATCAACCTTTTGCTTGGTTAGGGGATGGGATGGATTGGATGAAGTTCTGCAGGATATAGAAGTTCTTCTCTTCGATGACTCCCAGCCTCGGAGGGAATGTTCTATGGCAGCATGGGAAGCACAGATGAAAGATATTGTCACTTCCAGGAACTTATCAATAGAAGATAATGAGGATGATCCAAGAAAAATCAACATTCCTAAGTCCGAGGGGGAGCACATAGTTTCAGGGTACTCATTAGGAATGGTATATGAAACTAAGCCTATGAAGTTAACGGAAGTCAACATTGGGATAGAAGAACAACCAAAGTTGGCCAAAATTGAGGATTTATGGGATGATGATATAGTAGGTAAGGTTGTGGAGCTACTAACAGAGTATCAGGACCTATTTACCATTAAGTTCTCTGAGCTTAAGGTAATTATAGGAGACCTAGGTATTATGAAGATAACTTTGAAACCCGATGTGTGCCCTGTCAAAAAACGACGATACTGATTAAATCCAAAGTACAAGCAGAAAGTAAAATAGGAATTAGAGAATATGGTTGTTGTAGGCATCATTGAGCCTATAGAGTAGTCTGACTAGGTGAGCCCAATGGTTGTTCAAGAAAAGAAGACCAAGGGAGAGATAAGGATTTGTGTAGATCTGCGCAAGTTGAATGATGTAAGTGTGCATGACCCCTTCCCTACTCCATTTTCAGATGATATCTTGGATAATGTGGGAGGAAAAGAGGCTTATTCTTTTATTGATGGATTTAAAGGGTACCATCAGATCAGAATTGAACTAGAAGACCGAAGCAAGATCACCTTTGCAACAAAATGGGGGTCTTTCCAATACACTGTCATGCCTTTCGGATTGAAAAATGCACCTGCGATCTTCTCATGTGTAGTAGTAGTCGTGTTCAAAGAATTCATGAAAAAATTCTTGGAGGTATATTTTGATGACTGGACTATGTTTGGGTTAGTAAAGAAGCATGTGTTTGACCTGCGCATGATTCTTGACGCTTGTAGGAAGCACCGGATTTCTCTTAACCTAAAGAAATGTATATTCTACTTGCATTTTCGAATTTTGTTGGGAAAAATAGTATGTCGGATAGGACTGATGGTAGATGCAGCCAACATAGCAGTTATAATCAACCTAGAATTTCCCACTAATGAGAAACAGTTGTGCTCCATCCTGGGACACACCGGATATTACAAAAATTTCATTCAGGGCTATGCTCTTATCACTGCGCCTATGGAGAAGTTACTAAAGAAGGATGTGACATTTTTCTAGGCTAAGGAATGTCAAAAGAGCTTTGAGCTACTGAAGGAAAATATGGTTACTGCACCTATTTTGATATTCCCAGACTAGTCCAAGGATTTCCATGTACATGTGGATGCATCTAGTATAGAACTTGGAGTTGTCTTAGCCCATCCAGGAGAAGGAGACATTGATCACCCTATTTCTTTGGCTAGTAGGAATCTCTCAAGTGCATAGCGCAACTACTCAACCACAGAAAGGGAAGGATTGGCCATGGTCTATTGATCAGATTTGGATCAAGGACCTAAGTGATAGCTCAAATTTCAAAGTGTTCGAAAGTGTGTCAAATCTGAGTGATCAGATATATCTCATCTTCCTGATTCCAGTGTTGTAAACAGTTTGAAAAATAGACACCGTATGAAGAAGTTATAGCAATTTGTAAATTCCAGTAAACTGCAATTTTTCGACATTTGACTAGATTTGACTGAGCAAGGGTATAGTCAGCAAAAAGAATATTCCAGGGAATACTCCTCGAAATATTCCTTCCAAGCCATTTACAAGATGACAAGTGACATAGTTTAATTGGATGAATGGTTTTGTGGACCAATGAAAAGGTGCCATGTGGCCAGCCCTGAGGCTACCACGTGGCTCTTGAACTGTGTGGTAAAATTTTGTTATGGCCACCAGAGTCGACACCACGACCTCCCGCATACCATGCCAATGACTTAACTGCATCCGCTACAATGTTTCTTAACCTATGTAGTGGTTGGGTTTTATTTATTGATTAACTATTTTGTATTCGTGGGAACATAGGGGCCAGTCCCTCCCCATATGGAGTTAGCCTATGTCGAAGGGCTAAAGCCGGCACGCAAACGTAAACCCACCAGCAGTTTAAGCATGGTCACATTGAAATGTTTGTAAACGATTAACTTCATGGTTGACATGACCTCCAACTAAAATAATCAGATAGTTATGTGCCATGTCACATGGTAACATTAATCAAATGGTCTCCACATGGTTTTCATTAACCTCTCCTCAAAGTAGATTTTAAACCGAATTTCAAGCTTTGGTTTTGCCAACCATCGCAGTAACCGTAGAATGGGGGTTGGCATCTGGCCACCCCTAACTACCCAAATTTATTGCTAAAGGTTAGTCCTAGTAGAAATCTTGGAGGAGCGCCATTTTTCTGTGGAGTTGGCTAAATTTGACTCCATCTAACTGCAGTTGCTCCACATTTAGTGGAGTTGTTTTAGGTGAAACTGGGCAAAATTGATTATTCTCTATCTTGAGCATTATTCGACCATTATTGGAGTGTGAATAGTCAATTTAGAATATCTTGGGAATTATAGAGCTGTTGGTGAGGTTTCTAGAGCCATCAGAGGACTTTTGAGCCTGATTTTTCTTCAGATAATTTTTAGGGGCCGCTAGGGCCACCAGGGGCCAACAGTAGAATGAGGCCTAGCTAGGGAAGCTAGAGGCCTTAATCAGGAAACTAATAGTCATTTTTGGATGTTTCAAAAATTATGGAACTATTGGTGAGGTTTTCAGAGCCATCATAGGACTTATGAAGGCCAATATGCTTCAAAAAATTTCTAAGGGACATAAGGGCCACCAGGGGCCAGCAGGAGAAAGAGGTCTAGCCAGAGCATACAGTAGCCATTATCATCAAAAAAATAGTCTATTATGAATATTTTGAAAATTTTGAATCCATTGGAAGGAGTTACATAATATTTTGAAAACTTTTGAAGGCTGAGATGCTTCAGAGAAGTTTTCAGTGAGTCGAGAGCCACAGGGTGCCACTAAGTGTTTGGGGCATAACCAAAGCAACCAGAGGAATTTTTCAGAAAATGAATAGTCTATTATGACTATTTTAGACATTATAAATCCATTGAAATTATTTTCAGTACCATTTGGAGACTAATAGAGCTGAAGAATCCATAGGAAAGTTTCTGGAAGCACAGGGCCAACAGGGGTTGGAAGCCTAGTTTGGGAAGCCAAAGGTCATTTGGAGAAAATGATGAGTCTATTTTGGATGTATGATATATTCTAGAGATATTAGAGAAGTTTTTAGGGATAGAAAAGTATTTCATAAGTATTTTGTACCATAGAGAAGCTCAGGAAAGCTTAAGGGCACCGACAGAAGAGGTCAAGTCTAAGGGAGCTGAGATCCATCTCTAGAGAAATAAAAACCATTCCAAGGGGTATGATGGTATTCTAAACAAAATGGTACATTCCAAATAACCATTACATTTGAGTTAGTAACTTGTAAAATAAATTTTTCATCATAATCCCAAAGAGCCAAGTCAGTTGACATAGGCTCAAGGAGACGTAGCCCACGATATTCGGGTGAACTCCTTTATTAAATTTGTTGTTATGTTTTGATGCTTATTTTTTTCACTTTATGGTTGCTGTAAATGATTAATATCAGCAAAAACAAAATTTTTAATTCCTCACACTTAAGGCATTAAAAAATTTTAAAACACATACACCTGAATCAAGATTTCAATTATGCACAGTCAAGTATAAGCTAGATCTTAATTTGTTTAACTGAGTGGGAGGTGCTTGTAAATAACAAAACGTTATCCACCCATTCTAGATCAAATGGTATCATAGCACTAGGTTTATTTCTTGACAGAGCACTAGGTTGCTTTCTTCACAAAGCAGTAGGTTGATTGTTTGACTTGAATGGTGTTTAACAGTGCAAAGAATTTAACTGTTTGCAAATTGATTGATGCTTACAAGTTTGAGTTTTCTATAGGTGAAGGGAAAGATATTGTTGGCTAAGTCCAGAATAGGACAAGAAGGATGAAGGATGATAGCATTCTCCTTACCCAAAGGACCTCAAGGAAACCCTTGAAGCATAAGCGGGATTGTTTGCAAAAAAGGCTTCTTGAAGAAGAGATACAAGCTGCAGAGAAGAGCTTGAATCTACAACCAAATTGTTTTGAAGCTTTTTCAATTGTTTTTGAAAGGTTTGTGAAATTTTGTTGAGTTTATTTAGTTCATTTACATAATGATAAAAACTTCATCAAGTGAGGTTTCTAAATCCTTTTTTACACAACTCTTTGATAAAGAGATGAAGCGATACTTCTACATCCTAAAGGATATGGTAAAAATTATGTATGAAGATGAAAGGTAAAGAACTAGAATTCACGAGCAATTGGTTGTTATGAAGCAATAGAAAGAAGGACTTCTTCAAATAATTCATGAGATGGAGATGTAGCTCCATCATGCCCAGGAGGCCTTAACCAAACACACGCTTGAAGCATAGGTAAATCACTCAAATTTGTCTTCAAATTCCTCTTAAAATAGATGTGTAGGTTCATTTGAAAAACACACTAGAGCTATAGGGTCTAACTTGATGTAAAAAATGGGCTATGAAGACAAGGGTTTAGGAAAACATGCACAAGGCATGATAGAGCCTATTATGGTTGAGGAAATGCCTAAGAAGTTTGGTCTAGGCTATGTTCAATATTATGGCGAAAAATAAAAAGCCATGAAGGCATTTGAGACAACTCCAAGAAGAAATTTTGTTGCAAGTTCTAAACCACAAACATGTCAAGTTTGTTCTCAAGTTGAATGCCATTGTTTGAAGCCTATGTTGCAGCAAGATGTTTGTAGACATGAAGCTTATGGTCAGTATGAGAGTTCTAATAGAAATCAAGACATGAACATTGATGTTGGTCTTCAAAAAGAAAGCTGGAACCTCTACAAGTTCATCTCCTCAAGAACGTAAAAAAGACGGATGTGCAAAGCAACAGTTGAGGTATAATTCTTCCCATAGTCAAGTTGATTATGTTTATGTTAAGCATGGAAAATATGCATGCATAAATGGAAGAAATATTTTTTGTTCCTATTGTGGTTTGTGTAACCATGAGGTTTCAAAATTCTTGAAGAGATTGAAGGCATATAGGAAACAGTTGAAGCGAAGGAAACTTACACAGAAGATGCAAAAGACTTTCACACATTGCTAGAAAAAGGGACATTTTTTTTCCCAATTTTGGACATTACATCCAACTGATCATCCCAAGCATTTAAAGAAAGAGGATAAAAATACTGGTGAAAATGGAATGAAAGATTCCATCATTGATGTTTCACATGACGAAGATTTTCAGCAACAAAAATCACCATGGAGGTGGCTTCATAAGAAGTGGTTTGACTTGTTGACCCAGTAAGACATACATTCATTTTTACATATGCAAATTTCATTCATGTATGCATTTATGTTGAAAACTTATGTTTGTTTGAGCCACCTTTGATTGATGATCAAGGTCATGATGTTCAACTAACTTCAACTGAAAATTTCTCGTCAAAAATTTCTGAATGAGTTCAAGGAAGATACAGTTCTTGACATAAAGACAAGAGCATTCAAGAAGGGAAAGTGTTGACTACCTTCAAGTTTGGGGCTCAAAGGCACTAATCGAAACAAGGAAAAGTATAATGAGGATGGAAATTTGAGGGTTTTTTACTCTCGTCTGCTGAACAAGTAGTTAGTCTTTTGGGGTCCAAAATATTCCCAGTGGGGAGGAGTGATCATATTTGGATCAAGGACCTAAGTGATAACTCAAATTTCAAAGTGTTCGAAATTGTGTCGAAATTGAGCAACTGGATAGAGCTCGTCTTCTTGATTGTAGTGCCTTGAACGGTTTGAAAAACCAACACCGTATGAAGAAGTTATCGTGATTTGAAAATTCTAGTAAACTGTAATTTTTTGAAAGTTGAGTAGAGTTGACTGGGCAAGGGTACGGCCAACAAAAATTATATTCCAGAGAATAAATGTGGAATATTCTTGGAATATTAATCAAAATATTCCCCATAATATTCCTTTTGGGCCATTTACAGAATGAAAAGTGGTGCAGTTTGATTGGATGTATGGTTTTGTGGACCAATGAAAAGGTGCCACATGGCCATCCCTGAGGCTGCCACGTGGCCCTTGAACTGTGTGGTAAATTTTTTTTATGGCCACCAGAGTCAAAACCATGACCTCCCACATAGCATGCTAATGACTTAACCGCATCTACTACAATGTTTCTTAACCTATGTAGTGGTTGGGTTTTATTTATTGACTAAATATTTTGTATTCAGGGGAGTGGAGGGGATAGCCCCTCCCCATATGGCCTTAGCCCATTTCCAAGGGATAAACCCCGGTGTACAAACATAAACTCGCCAGTATTTTAAAGGCCAGTAATTTAAGCATAGTCACATTGAAATGTTTGTAAACAATTAACTTCGCGATTAACATGACCTTCAACTACAATACTACCGACAATTACATTCCATGTCACATGGTAACGTTAATCAAATGGTCTCCACGTGGTTTTCATTAATTGCTCCTCAAATTGGAGTTTAAATTGGATTTCGGGCTTTGGTTCCACCAACCATCGCAGTAATCGCGGAACGGGGGTTGGCATGGGGCCACCCCTAACCACCCAAATTTATTGCTAACGGTTAGTCCTGGCATAAATCCTAGAGGAGTGCCATTTTTGTGCAGAGTTAGCCAAATTTGACTCCATCTAACTATAGTTGCTCCACATATAGTGGAGTTGTTTTAGGTGAAACTGTGAAAAAATGAGTATGCTCTATGTTAGCATTATTCGACCATTCTTGGAGTTTGAATTATCAATTTTTACTTTCTTGGAAATTCCAAAGCTGTTGGTTAGGGTTTCAAAGCAATCAGAGGAATTCTGAGCATGATTTTGCTTCAGAGAAGTTCTAGGGGCCTCTAGGGCCACCAGGGGCCAACAGCAGAATGAGGCCTATCCAGGAAGATAGAGGCCTTACTCAGGAAACCAATAGTAATTTTTGGATGTTTAAGACATTATGGAACTATTGGTGAGGTTTGTAGAGCCATCAGAAGACTTTTGAAGGCCGATATTCTTCAGAGAAGTTCCAAGGGACACTAGGGCCACAAGGAGAAAGAGGTCTAGCAGGAGAAACCAATAACCATTCTCAGCAAACCAATAGTGTATTCTGATTATTTTGAACATTATGAATCAATTTGAAGGATTTTAAGAAGATTTTTAATGTTTCTGAAGTCTGAGATGCTTAAGAGAAGTTTTCAATGAGCCGAGAGCCACAAGGTGCCACTAGGTGTTTGGGGTATAACCAGAGCAACCATACACATTTTTCTGCAAATGAATAGTATATTATAAATATTTTGGACATTATGAATCCATTGAAAGGATTTAAAGTGTCATTTGGAGACTTCTAGAGCCGAAGAAGCCACAGAGAAGTTTCAGGTAGCCCAGGGCCAACAGGGGTTAGAGGCCTAGATTGGGAAGCCAAAGCTCATTTGGAAAAAATGATCAATATATTTTGGATGTCCAATATATTTTGGTGATAGTAGAGAAGGTTTCAAGGACAAAAAACGATTTCTTAAGGATTTAGTGTCACAGAGAAGCTCGGGGAAGCTTAAGGGCACCGATAGAAGAGGTCAAGTCTAAGGGAGACGAGATCCATCTCCAAAGAGATAGAAGCCATTCCAGGGGGTATGATGGTATTCTAAACCCAATGGTACATTCAAAATAACCATTGGAGTTGATTTATTAACTTGTAAAATAAAATTTTCATCATAATCCCAAAGAGCCAGGTCAGTTGACATAGGCTCAAGGAGATGTAGTCCATGATATTTGGGTGAACTCCTTTATTAAATTTGTTGTTATGTGTTTATTATTATTTTATGCACTTTATGTTTTTTTTACATGCTTAATATCATCAAAAAAAAAATGTTTAATACCTCACACTTAAGGCATTAAAACAGTTTAAAACACATACACTTGAATCAAGAATTCAATTCCGCACAATCAAGTATAAGCTAGATCTTAATTTGTTTAACTGAGTGGGAGGTGTTTGAAAAGTATAGCAAGTTATCCACCCAATTTCAGATCATATATGCTCTGAAAAAATATAGACACTATCTGTTAGGAGGGAACTTCAAGATGTTCACTCACCATTCTGCTTTGAAATACCTGGTCAATAAGCCTATGTTGGGGGTTTTATTAAAAAAATATAAATGGTTGTTGCTATTTCAGGAATATGACTTTGAAATAATTTTGAAGCCTGGTAGACAGAATGATGGACCTGATCATCTATCATGCATCAAAAATGGGGAAGAACCAACTAGTTTGGAGGAGGGGTTGCCTAATGCACAACTCTTTTCTATCAAGGTGGTTGATGAACACTTTGTTGATATTATTCACTTTCTGTAGTATCCCAAAATGGGATCTGCTAGCAAGGCATGACTGGAAAACTCATTCTCTAGGAATGGCTACTACATAATAGGAAATCAGCCCTTGGATCCCTTAGATCTAAGTATCTAAGATCGAAATCCAACAGGAGATTAGAAACAAATCAAACTAGGTGGGTTGAAAAAATCTCCCACACTCAGTATGACTTGAAAACTGCCCAACAAGGGACTGTAGCAATACTGCTTAGAAAATAATGCAGTTTCAGAAAAGCAAGAGAAAGAGGCCAATAAAATGTCCTTCAAAAGTATTTACAGCAGCAAAGTGGTTGTATAATGACCATGAGATGCACAACTTAAAATACAATACAAATACAAAAGAAATGCCCTCAAAAGAGGGGATGCAAGCACATAAATGACTGAAGCTACCTTGACAACGTTATTTTATTATGTTGTAAACAATTGTAGGTTACATTTCATATCTAGAACATATATGTGAATAAACATTTAGATCCATATCAGATCCATGCACTAGAAAGGCTCCTCTTTTAGATTCCCTTGGAATTTTAGGGTTTACACCAAGCATAAGGAGTAGATCTAAGGTCTAAGAATGCAGATCTATAGGATGATTCATAAATTTTGAAGTATTCATAATATCCAAATCATATCTAAAAAGTACAATGTGTAGATCTCCTCCAATAGATCTCAAAGTGAAGGGTAGATCCCCATCACTCAGAAACCAGCTCTCCAAATGGTGCACCCAAACTCCCTGCAACAACACCTACAATAATAACTCATATCTGGGGTATAAAATACTTTGTAGGGGATATATAGCTGATGGCCACATGCCAAGATCAAGAGCTAAATCTCATGCACTCCAATACACTTCTTCCAATAGAGTTGAGGAATCCCCCACTGAAAAAGAGCACTAAAAGTCTTAAATATGAAGAGATCTAATCTCCACTTGTTGCAGCTTGCAAAGATAACCAAAGTGTTGTAATTGAAAGGAGAAGCTTGGCCTTCAAGCTAGGTAGTGGACCTTGTAAAAAAATCTCTCCCAAGAGCTACTCAATGGGAAGAGGAGGAACTCCTAAACAGGAAATTCCTATGCTAAACAACATTTGCAATCTAGGCTAAACAACCAAGAAAGCTATATGGTCTAAATGAAAAATATATCAAATATCATATGATGAAAAACCCCCTCATGCTACCTTCCCCTTCCTTTTATAATATGAGAGTGTGCAAAACTTTAAACCACCTTCAATATACTCATCCTTTTCACACAAGAGATCTCCAACTAGAATTACGTTGTGCCTCATTGATGAGCACTCCTCCAATGCAACACTGTAGATGTGGTCAAAGTTGACTCAGTCAAGATGATTAGCCCCTTTCACACCTAAGGGTGCTTATTTACATAGCCAAGATTTATCCTTTTTCATATTTGGCATTGATTTATTCTTCATTAGGAGCTTGATTAACCTCCCTTACACATTTATTCATCTAAAAAGATTTTTAAAGAAAAAATAATATTCCTATTAGCTGCATGCTAATTTAGGAATATTACAGTCTTCCCCTCCAACATGTTGCTTTTCCTCAAGCAACTGCAAGGGTGATGCAAAATCTCCCCTCTTCTTCTTATGGTCTCCTCATTCAATAGTCTCCAACATTGCTTCAGATTTTCTACAATAATTCTGTGTCCCAATGGTTCATCCCAAGTGTGCAAGTTGGCCTTTGGTAGATAAACCAAATGGCCCTCATCATGAAAGGAAGCAAGTTCTATGTGGAAACCTCCTTGCTGATCAATGGCCTCCTCAAGATAGAAGTGATGATAGTCACGGGGAATTCTATTGTCAATGAAGGTCTCCCACCTCCATGCTATCATCCAAATGAAATGAATCACCCTCCATCTTGGTAATTCATAGAAAATCTCCTCCCAATTTCTCATGAGAGGCATACCCCAAGTGCTCCAATCGATCATATGGTCCACATCATAAAGAAACAAGTGGTATACTATAGTGGCCATATAGTTTCCCATGCTTCCCTTAGAACATGTAGTGCAGAAAATGTAGGGAATTTCTTTCCCCATGGACACATCCAACAAATGTGTCTCTCCTCCAACCATGTTCCCAACAAATATAAGAACATATTCAACATATGGGATCATAATTAAGGTCATGCTAGCTTCCATATGTAAAAAAGGAGAGGGAAAATGGTCCCTCATGTGCAATCAACGCATTTTTACTCCTAACCGCCATAGAGTATGATATGTCAAGTGTTCTCCCCAATACTTGTTTGCTGCCCCATCCTTCTTGCATGCTTGGAGAAGGTGTATGATAGTTGGTGTTAATGAATCACACCATGAAGATTACATCATCTCTCCAAGATCTCCCAAGGACTGACCAACATCACCATTGTTCATGGCCCAAAGTGGCTCATGAAGCCCATAAGGAATGGTGCCCTCTCTTAGAGCCAAGACCTTCACATGAGTGTTAAGAAAATTCAAGTGTATAATAAATACATCATGAGGTTCAGCAATACAATGTTTATCATACACTTTTTCCAAATCAGCAAGGTAGCTCATGGATGAGCTCCCTCTCACACTCAATGAATAAGAAGGTGGTAATGATAATTCTTCCCAAGGGTTATGTTCCTCCTAAACCAAAAAATGATCCATGCACTTCCCCATATGAGAGTGCACATCCTCTTTGAAGTTCTCCCACATGAATCCATCTAAGATAGTATGATATGCTTTAATGAAACCAGTGGGTTTTGAAAGAAGGATCTCATAGGCTACATTGTAAGGTCCCACCTTACATTCTTGAAATGTAGTATGTAAGGTCCCACCTTACCCACCATCAAAAATATAGAGAAGTAGAGGTCACATTAATCACTAATACTAATTTTCACAAAATCCTAAAGAAGTAGTCACTATAAAATTGTTTCCAACAACAAGCCCTTTTTTTATAAAAGCTTTAGATAATATAGGAAACAAATGTCTTATTCTCTATTCATACTTCAGGAAGTTATTAAGTTCACTTTCACATTCATACGAAAAACTTGCAGACATAGGAAGCTACACCCATTAAATAGTTTATTTATAATTTATAGTAACATAAAAACAACAATAACTAAGACTTTTACACTAACAATTTATATGAACAAAAGCTATAGCTATTCAAGACTTTTGACAAACACTTTGCAAACATGCACTCTACACTCATTGAGCCCTTATGACAAACACTTTGCAAGCATGCAATTAAAATCCATTGAGGCATTTTTTCAAACACTTGACAACAATGAATTTAAGATTATTCTTCAACATATTTATCTCATAAAATTCAGAAATTGAAACTTTAAATGTTTCCATCTTAAAACGGGGACTAAATAATCTTAGTCTTTCATCAAAGACTCAACAACAGGCGCACATAACTCACAACAGCAATCTGCAAAATTGGCCAGATTTCTGATTTGGGTTCTGAAAAGTATTTTTTTGGAATGAAGTCAGGGGTTACATGTTCATTAGGCACGGATACCCCCTGATGTTTGGCGGAATCGAATTAAAAACGCCCAAGGATGCGATTCTTGAAAACAACTGAAACTTATAGCCTAAATGCTTCATTTATGACTTTTGTCAAACATATGGAATGAAAACTTACAACTACAGCTCTACATGAGGAAAAACAACACAAAGTTATGCTACTAAGATATGCTCATTGAATTCACACATTTTTAAATCCACCATATGAGTTCTTGAAACATTTTACCACCCACAAGCTAATTTATTTGACATGATTTGACAAGATTTTTGCACCCATTTGCTACAATTTAACAAACACATGGCAGCCCTGAATGCTACAACCATTAAGGCTTTCTGTCAAAATTATGATAGTACTATTACAACAACTTGAATAACAAAAAATTGAATTATTGATAAGAATATGAAACATAATGCATAACTGAAATTTATCTCCAACTTACCTCAAGCATTTGATCTTCCAAACCATATTTTAGTTGCCATTATTTTTGCATTTTCTTTTAAGGGTTGATTATGTAATTCCTCCTGGTATATTTTGGGTACATGTCATTTTTCTTACTTCTGATGTAAGCTGCAAGTTAGCACTTATTCATGCATCAATAAATTGATAACATTACTCATTCACGGATTTTTTCAAACACTTTGCAAACAATCCTAAAACCATTTCTAAAACATGCATCTAATTACTTGAAACAAAACCATAAATCATGAAATAATTACCCAAGTCCTTTGGAATTTATTTATTGAAACTGCCTTCAACAATATTTGGCTTTCCTGTCTCAAATGCTACAATACCAAGATCAGTACCATAAACTAAACCAATAATAGCTCCAATATTGAGATCTAAGCATCCATACATATAGATTGATCTAGTCTTCATTTCTAACTAATCAATAATATTCTAGATAACATAAGCCTAAACCAAAATTAGATGCTTACAACAATTTAAATGTCTACTTTTTATTTTATGCTAAAGCTATACTATAATTTTATGACAATGGAAATTATACCTGAAGAGATATTCAGCTCTAATCGTTGAGAATATGATCCACCTTTGATCCCTTAACCAACTCATTTGAACCATCTGGTTTTCCACCCAACCATATCCAAGGAGAACTTCTCCCCCTGGAACCCCTGAGCTGTAAGAGCTCATAAGCAGTACCAAAATATAGCAGTAGAGAGATATACAAGGCAATTTGAGGAAGGTAAGTTTCACTTCCTCTCAATACCACCCATGGTCAGCTCCAGCATGTAGAGATACTTAATAATTTAGTTTAGGAATTTCAAATTCATTTCGAAAGAAATTGACTACTCTCCAAATCTCTTCCTCTCATATTTTTCAAATCTCTCCAACTCTTAGTACCCAATTGCACCGTCTCCCAAGTGAAAAATATATGAGACACATATATGGGAGGAGCAAACAAGTCGTGTCATAAAGGAGGCGTAATATGCATGCCTTTGTATTCCCATTTAGATGAGTGTAACTCATGCTGCCATTGAGGAGAGGTATGCATGCCTTAATTAAGGAGAGTTTAACATATGCATTAAAGAGTAGTGTGAGAATATTTTATGACATGTATTTAATGAGTGTAAAGAGGACATGCCATTCTTTGATGAGTGCATAAAATAGTAAACTGTATTATTAAATTGTGAGAGAGAGAGAGTTACATAGGGCCATGAGAATCATCGAGGAGAGAGGTGTGAAGTGATTGAGGAGATATAATTCCCTTTTAATAATAATATCATAGTCTCATTAAATATAATGATAATATTAATAATATAAAATAATGCTATGATTAAAGTGAGATTGAACTATTCCGATTGAGTAATCATAAGTTAAATGGTTTTCCTTCAAGTATGCTTGATTACTACATTGATTGGAGGTGATTTACTATTTTCCGGAAAGTCATACTTTGAAATGGTGAGACATGACTTTCTGTTTTATAAAGTCACTCCCAAAATTGTTAGGAATGAGATTTTGTTGAGGAAATTCATCTGTGAGGCTGCCCATGAAGGTGGTATTTTCACTTTCGGTATAATAGGACTCCGCACCCTATTGTATGCATCTCAAATGTCTGTAGTAGATGAGGACTCTGCGCGACTGTGATCTACTCTAAAGATCCAAGATTCACACCCTTGGATCTCTTTTAAATATTGAGGACTCTACGCTTAAAATTTCATTATAGATTTAAGACTCCATGTCTTTATATTTCCCGGATTTGAGACTCCACACTTTAATCCTTTTATTATATATCCAAGACTCGCGTCTTTATGTTCATGGATTTAGGACTGTACGCCCTAATTTCCATGGCTTATCATCTACTCTTCTCCTCGAAACTCTGCGCTTCACCTTAAGGTACCGATTGCGAGCTCATACCCATCCGTTGGTTTCGCTCGTAGGTGTTGTCCAAGACACCGCACACATCACAATCTCATAGTATCAAATAAATCAAAATGAGTTCATAATTAACTCTTTTCACATTTTACCAAAGATTATGCATGACTTCCATGGTCATTTTGGTTTCGAGAGAAATGACGTTTCGTGAGTCATTTATAACTTCGTGCGTCACTTGTTGACAATGACCAAGTCTACCACATAATGCTTAGTACGCAGATTGTTGCACATATAATCGCCTGCACGTCATGCTTATCATCCATAAATCATACTCAACTCATATGTTCCCACATAACCATGATCATCCATGGATCCGTGTCTCAATTTTGAATCACCATTCGCCTCATACACCTATGTCCAAAACAGGATACACAAAAGAAAATGTCTCGCCATTATGCTCTTTAACCAAAACTCCACCTCTTGTGCATGCAACCATAGATATTATCATAAAGCGCACAACAACCAAGTGACCCAGAGCAGGTCATAGCATGCAGCATGTACATAAGTCTTTCATACATAATATTATATCATTATATCAAAATCACCATTTCTAAGTTTCATGAAAGCTATCTCACCAAGGAGGGACACTACATACTCCCTCTTGCGGGCTATGTGGCTCAGAAGTTTTTCCTACGGTCATGAGATGCTTAATTCATTTAGATTCTCTTTATCAATAGGTTGTTAGCACTTACGTATATGTACTTGACATATTTTTTTCTTCATGTCAATCCATAGTTTACCGTTTTCTAAATTTGAAGCAACTCCATGAAAACTAAACATACCATTCTTAATCAAGTAGAAAATATATCACATCATATTAGACATGTTTTGACAGCCACCAAAAGTACGAGATTTCTATATCAAAACCAGCCATGCAATTTATAGTACCATATAAAAATGCTATTGTATGTAATTGATATGATATCTACTTAATTTATCTATAATAATTTGATGTTCTACATGTTTTTTCTCTTTCTCATATGGTCTATATGAATCCTACATGTGTCATCTTCAAGGTTCTACATAGTTATGTTGAGCTTGCTGCAAGCTATAAATAGAACACGTATTGGTTGTATACACAACAATGATGGTCCATCATATCACCAATCAAAATTGGCATAAAATAAGCATAAAATAATCAACATACGATTTTCAAGTGAAATGCGTAACAAAACATGATCGCCCATATATAAAAGCAGATCTTTGCCACAAACAAAACATGACGTTGCTATATAAAACACTCTTGCATCCCACTTGATTTATGTCTTCTCAATCCAATTTTCTCTCTTCACTAGGCCATAAGACATCCTTGCAGTCGAAAATATTTAGGATCTGTCTTTGAGTGCTAAAGCGTTTACTCTTTGAGGCAAAAATACAATTTGAGGTTCAAGGCACCATGCTTCATTTTTTTAACTAACAACCTAAGGTTAGCTACAGTCCTCCATTGACCCACTTATGTATTGTAGATCATCTGCTTTGGTTTGCATAATATTCATTATTATTCCCTTCTCTAACTGTAGAATCGTATGAATGACTCTATTATAATATCTTCACTACGAAAGTGAGATTAATGATATGTTTTTGAAAGCGGCTTGTGATCAAGAACCACTCTCACAATTATGACCAAATATGGTAAACCTCGTTAACTTTAAGTCAATTTATTTTCCAACTATGAAAATGGAGTCATGATTTATATTCAGTAATTAGTCAAATCATTTGATTTCGCGTCTTATTCTCTCTTAATATTAATACATACACAACAACAAGCTATGAAAAACCATACATTTCTCGAAAATGTGATGAGTCTTGTTAAATTTAAATAAGATTTAGACTATCACGAGGGAATTTCTAGCCTAAAGTTAGACCTAAGAATAATTACCACCCTTCAAATTATTATAACATTTTGTAGGACTAATTAATACTCATAAAACTATATATCCCAGCACAAAAATTCCTAAATCCCAACAATCTCTTCCGTTCCACATGCACACACTCATCATCAGGCTTCTAAATCATGCAAGAATTCCAATTCATCAAAATGTGATCTCACTCTCCCTTCAATTTCTCCTCAAAAAATATCACAAGCATATATTCTTGTAAAACAAGAACTCAACTGTGCTTTTTCATTAGTCATCACGTGCTTTTTTTCTTTAATTTCAAATAAAACAAGTCTCTCACCACAGAAAATGTTACCTTCTAAAAATGTTATTCTCTTCACAATTTATAAACAATTTGAATTTTGATGCAATACGCCTAGCTAAAAATAGTTTTGAGACAGCACATTAGTTCAATCCTCATAATTTCTCTAGCTATTTTGGTTAAATAGAATGCATACCATGTGTTCAAATCGGTAAAGTCATTATAGGGGCTTCTTACGCTTTTCCTAGACCTAATTTGTCTTAAGCCAATAGAAAAGTTATTTCGCCGACTTATCACAATGATATTTTTCTACATTTCAAGAATTTGAAGAGTCATTTTAATTCTACCTAAATTCAACGCATACAAAAGGATTACAATACTAGAGGATAGATACCTGGTTCACACTTGACTCCATATATCAAAATCGAGTGTCCAAACATTCTAAACCCACGACAATGGTGTATCGGTATACACCAATAATGAGTATATTTGTTGCTGTAATAAAATACCAAATAATGGATTTAAAAGCTCAAGAAAAATCCTTTGTGTTACCAAATATCTATCCATTTAACTTTAATTAAACATAATCACTCCTTAATCATGAATGTCCGATTCCATCAAAATATTCTATCGAAAAGAATTACTTAGAGTCATGAGATATATTTTAGTATGGATTCCACACCCACACCTTACTCTCATTTACTTATCTCATGAGATATATACTAGCATGGATTCCACACATACATTTCCTCATAGATATATGCTGAGTATGGTTTCCACACCCATACATTGAGATCATAGATATGTGTTGGTATGGGATTCCACACGCCATACACTTTCTCATGATATATGCTGGGAATGGATTCCACACTCCATACATTAGTCTTAGAGGAAAACACTAAGTATTCAAGTGTTCCTTAAAATGGCATCCACAACCCTTCATGCACGATCATTTAAACCTCTTGTCATTAGGAAGGTCAAATACCTCAACCTAGTATTTAAGAGTAATTTAAAGTTCGCTGATACTGCATAATGTCAACCAAAATACACAAAAATCATGTCAAATAAATCAGAGGCACTTTCATTCTTACTCATTAAGAATGTATTCCCAAATCGTATTTTCACACATCTAATTAATGCACGCGCATATACTTTGCGAAAATCTACATTCACAGCTAGTGAGAAATCCTTCAAGGTGTCTTTTTGTTAAGTTTTCATTAGTGTGAGGTACGAAAAAGACTCAAAAATTAACATGATGAGCTCACAACCATCACATTAATTGAATCTCAACCTTACACTTACATTGCCACTGTACACACACCAAGGTCATCATACTATAGTTGCAACTAGGCTTCTAATATTTATCATGGTAGATATGATTTCAGCCTAGTAAGGATGTATTACTTTGCCCATATAATATTGAAAATGATGCACGACAAGCATATGTGATACCATGCATGCGAGTCCAACTATCTCATTCATCAATTGACAATCAAGGCGTTCACATACTTGGGTTCTGAACTCAACATTCTCAAGCACATCGTCCCAAAGCATGTCTTTATGACATTTTAACATATCGCTAATAATATGTGTAACAAAAAGCATAAAGGAATATTTAAGAAAGCGTTTTTCTCTTTTTCTTTCATGAGGTTTCTAAACGACATAATAAGAATATACTAATATGCTTCCAAGGTCAAGATATGCAAGAACTCAACATGCATGCAAAATCGACATTCATACATCATCAACCTACAAAGTGACATGTTGGCGGTAGGCCCTAGCGTGTAGCTCGCTTTGATGCCACATGCAAGGTCCCGCCTTACGATTCTACGAAAATGTGGTATGTAGGGTCCCACCTTGCCACCATACAAAAATATAGAGAAGTAGAGGCCGCATTAATCACTAGTCACTCATTTTCACAAAATCCTAAAAGAAATTGAGTCACCGTATAAATGAGCCCATCAGCAAGTCTCTTTCTTTATGCAGTCTTTGAGATCATTACAAGAAAACAAATGTCTTATTCTACTATTCATACTTCAAAGAAATTATTAAGTTCATTTTCACATTCATACCAAAAACTTGGCAGTGTACAGGAAGCAGCACGCAATTAAATGGTTTATTTATGATTTATGGTAACATAAAAACAATAGTAACTAACAATTTTACACCTAAATCAACTTTATATGAACAAAAGCTGTAGCCATTCAAGACATTTGACACTTTGTAGAACCTGCTACGCTACACTCATTGAGCCCTTACGACAGCGCTCTTTCAAGCATGAAATTCAAAAGCCAGTGAGGCATTTTGTCAAACGCTTGGAAACAATGAATTTAGGATTATTCTTCAACATGTTATGCTGTATTAAAATTTCAGAAATTGAAACGTTTAAATGTTTCCCATATTAAAAAGGGACTAAATAATCTGGTCTTCCATCAGAGACTCAGCAACAAAGCACATAGCTCATGTAGCAGCGTTATGCAAAACTGCGCGAGTTTGCGATTTGGGTTGCGAAAGTAATTTTTTGGAATGAAGTCAGAGTTTCATGTCCATTAGACAACGATACGATGTTGCGTGATCGAGATGCAAAAATTACCCAGGAATGTGGTTCTTGAAAACAAACGAAAGATTGATAGCCCAAATGTTTCCATTTATGACATGCCCAAACATATGGAATGAAAACTTACAACTACATCTCTACATGAGAAAAACAACTTCCAAAGTTATGCTGCTAAGATGCGCTCATTGAGTCACACATGTCTAACCATCACGATATGGGTTCTTGAGAAACATTTTCACCACCTTACAAAGCTAATTCATTTTGACATGGTCTGACAAGATGTTTTGCACCTGTTGCTTAGCAATTTAACAAACACATGGCAGCACGAGATGCTTCATCCATTAAGGCTTTACGTCAAAATCTCTGATGAGTACTATTACAACAACTTGAATAACAAAACATTGACTATTGATAAGAATATCGAAACATAAGTGAATAACCGTAAATTTATCCCCAACTGCTCACGAATTTGATCTTCCAAACCATGTTGCTAGTGGTCATTATTTTTCGCATTTTTCTTTTCTTAGGGTTGGTTGCTGTAATTCCTCCAAAGAGTGTGCAGTACCTGTCCATTCTCTTTCGCTTCATGATAGCTTCATAGGTTAGCTCTTTATTCATGCATCAATAAATTGATAACATGACTCACTCACGAATTTTGTCAAACACTTTTGCAAACTCATCCTAAAACCATTTCTAAAACGTGCATCTAATTATTTCGAAACAAAACCATAAATCGTGAAATACTTACCCAAGTCCTTTGGAATTTATTTATTGCGAAATTTGTCAACAATATTTGTGCTTTCCTTTCTCAAAATTCTACAATACTGCAAAGATTAGTACCATAAACTACACCAATAATAGCTCCAATATTGAAGATCTTTAAACATCCGCTACATGTAGATTGAATTCTAGTCTTCATTTTTAACTAATCAAATAGTATTCTAGATAACATAAGCCTAAACCAAAATTAGATGCTTACAACAATTTAAATGTCTACTTTTTTATTTTATGCTAAAGCTATACCATAATTTTACGACAATGGAAAGTATACTCCGAAGAGATATTGAGCTCCCTAATCATTGAGAATGCGATCCACCTTGATCCCTTAACCAACTCATTTGAACCATCTTGTTTTCCACAACCACATCCAAGGAGAAATTCTCCCCTTCGGAAACTCGAGCCGACAAGAGCTCACAAGCGATACCAAAATATAGGCGTAGAGAGATACTTTCAAGGCAATTTTGAGGGAAGGTAAGTTTCACTTCCTCTCAATACCACTCTTGAGTCCAAGCTCTACCATGTAGAGATACTGAGCACTGGTTAAGGACTTCAAATTCATTTTCGAAATGAAATTGACTACTCTCCAAGTCTCTTCCTCTCGTATCTGCACAAAATGTCTCCATCTCTTGGTGCTATCATGACCTCTCCCAAGTGAGAATATATGAGAGCACACAGTATGTAGGAGAGACGACAAATTCTTGTCATAGAGGAGGAGTAATATGCATACCTTTGTATTCCATTTAGATGAGTGTAACTCATGCCATTGAGGAGAGGCATGCATGCCTTGAGTGAGGAGAGTGTAACATATGCATTAAAAGAGAGTGTAAGAGAGAATATTTTGTGTGACATGTATTGAATGAGTGTAAGAGAGAATATGCCATTCTTTGATGAGTGCATAAAAATAGTGTAATGTGTTATTAAAAAGAGAGAGACAGAGTTACTGTAGAGCCATGAGAATCATCAAGAGAGAGAGGTGTGCAAGTGATCGAGGAGATATAATTCCCCTTTTAATAATAATATCATAGTCTCATTAAATATAATAATAATAGTAATAATATTAATAATATTGAGGATTAAGTCAAGATTGAACTATTATGATTGATTAATCATAAGTTAAGTGATTTTTCCTTCAAGTATGCTCTGGTACCCATTGAATGGAGGTGATTTACTATTTTTGGAGAGGTCATACTTGAAATGAGTAGGTCATGACTTTCTTCGTTTTTAGAAAAGTCACTCCCAAAAGTGTGAGGAATGAGATTTTATTTAAGGAAACCTCATCCGTGAGGCCGCCCATGACTGGTAATTTTCATTTCGAATAATAGGGATTACACCCGTAACTTGTGCGCATCTTTGTGCCTTAGCGGATTGGAGGACTTCGCGCGCGAGTCTACTCTAGAGATCCAAGATTCCACACCTTGATCTTTTAAATATTCGTGACTCGCACAAAAAGTTTCGTATAGATTTCAAGGCTCCATGTCTTTATGTTCCTACGGATTGAGGACTGCTGCGTCCTAATCATGTATTATATATCCATAGACTCCGTGTCTTTATATTTCATGGTAGTTCAGGACTCGCGCCCTAATTTGCATGGCTTATCATCTACTCTGCTTTTGAAAGCTTCGTGCTTCACCTGAGGTACGGAAGTTGTGAGCTCATACCCATCGATGGTGGTTCGTTGCAAGGTCGTCTCTTCAAGACCTACGCGCGCCACATATCTCATGCATCAAATAAATCAAAATGAGTTTCATAATTAACTTTTTCACATTTAACCAAATATTATGCATGACTTGCGCGAGGCCATTTGGTTTTGGAGAAATTGTTCTTCTGCATTCATTTATAACTTGAGCATCGTTGATGGAAAATGACCAAGTCTAGCATATAATAATTAGTGCAAGATTGTGCAGATATAATCATACAAAGTCCTGTATCATCCACATAAGTCATAATTAACCATGTGTTCCACATAACCACGTGATCATCCATGGATCCGTGATCTCAATTCTAAATCACCATTCATGTCATACACCTATGTCCATAAATAGATACAGGATGAGAAAACATCACTAATATGTCTCTTAACCAAAATCAATTCTTGTGCACGCATATCCATAGATATTATCTATAAGCACACAAAAACCAAGTGACCCAAAGCCAGGTCATAGCCTTATAAGCATGTGCCTAAGTCTTTCATACACAATATTATATCATTATATCAAAATCACAATCTCTAAGTGCTCTACGAAAGCTATCTCACTCAAGAAGGGACACTACATGCATTAAGTAGTTTCTCCTTAAGCTTGGAGTCTCTAGCCAAATAGATCTGATCATGAATAAAATGACTCCCCTCAACTTCTTTATACCTCCCATATGTCATTTTTCCCATCAAGAACCTTACATGTGAAAAGGTCCTTGGACTATTCAATCAAGTTGGCAATCCCAATTTGGATCTAGGCTCCCCAAATAAAGCTAGCTCGTTGTATGACGTCTGAAATGTAGCTGTCACAACTTGGCACTCCTCCTTGTCATGCTTGATGTCAAAAGATCACATCAGTTTAGTACTAACAACTTCATTTTGACTGCCTCCTTTGCAGCTGATCTTGCTCAAGACAAGATTGATGTAGATGGAAAGTCATACCTCCCCTTCGGAAGAGTCCCTTTGTCTTCCAAAAGCTTCCTCAATGTAGCCCATGCTATTGCAAGAGGAGTGTTGATATATCCTCTTTGTCATGTTTAGAAATCTTCTTTTTTCATTTGTCAAATAACCGAGAGGGAAATAGCGATGTCCAATTCACAAAATTGTTGATCTCTCGCTTTGAATCCATGAAAGATTCTTTTGCAGCATGCTAGTTTTCTCCCAAATATCTCCCTCCTGTAGCCAAGTAAGCATACGTCGCTACCGTAGTTGAGAGAACACTTTAGTTTTCCTCCTGCATCGGGAGGTCTTCCCACGATGGAATGCGTCCCATGCAGAGGAGACATCAAGGCATAGAGCAGGATGTGTATGTTTGTGGACAGATTTGTCCTTGCATTCTTTGTACATAAATCACTGCGAGAGAGAATGTATGCTCTTCATCATGTGATGTTTTCTCCTACGTCTTTTCCTTCAATGTCTTTCAAGATCTCACGTGAGTGGTGGTGGCACATGTCATGACATGGATTGTGCAAAATCTCCATATGTGATATTCTTCCTGGAACTCCTTTACCAAGGGTGCAAGGGTTTTTCTCCTTGGAGCAAAGTGCTACCATCTTCCTCTTCGCGAGGTCCTGGATATTGCTCTTGTGCTTGGCTACGTCACTCCAGCTTCAACCTTTCTCTTCCATGAGTTTATAATTCCTCTTCATCGATAAGAGACCTTAGATTTTGGTCTTCTTTTGAAGGAGGAATCTCCATGTCTTGGTTGGAAAAAGAAAGAATCTTCGTGCAATGGGGACTCCTCTTGGAAAAAACATCATTCAAGTTTCCATCTTTGAAATGGAGCCTGATTTAAGGACCCCTTCCAATCCATGCAAAAAGGTTTTGTTTCGGTTTGGTTTCGAGTGAGACTCCATAGAATGATGCTCACATGTCCCTTCCTCAGAAGCCTTTCCGCTACTCTTCCGATGTGAACCTTTGCATTGGTGAGATGTATTTGCGTGCAAGGAGAAAGGGCTCAAAACAACGACGAAGCATAAGCCCTTGCCCTCAGGGTGGTCATGTCTACTTTTGTCGGCTTTCGCTTTCTTGAGACTTTGAATTTCTGCCGCTCTGTGAGATGTCTAAGATCCTTCCACCGAAAGACTCTGGCCTTTGGACATTTGGGTGACCCATCGAAAGTGAGATGAGAATAATCTACTCACCATGTTAGCTCGATTCTTCCTTCCTCCTTGACCTTATAGCAAACCCTTGGAAGTTCAAGTGATCTTTGAACTCCTTAGGTTGAGCCTCATACTCAGCAAAGTAATCACCAAGAGTCTCTCTCTCGCTCTGTCTCCTCTCCTTACTTTTTGTTCTTCATGGAAAAAGCGGTTCATAGAGTGTTGTGAGATATGATAATGCTGTGACTCGAAATGATTACACCCATCATATGATGGTAGTGAGGGCTTTCTTCATGTGTGTAATATATTCCTTTTCGTGAATTTACTACAATATGTCCCAATGCAGGGCAACGCTCGTATAAGGAAACTGATGACAAAAATAATGCAGTACAAAAGGCTTGGATCCTTTAACATATGCTGTATGTAGCTTTAAATATATATGTGGCATCTAAAAACAAGTGAGTTCTAGCTACTCTATACAGATCTCCAACTCATATATGCATAAAAACACCGACCATTTTCAGCTTACATAAAATAGAAATGTCGAGAAGCTCGCGACAAACGTTATTTTTATTATGGAATCTAGAGAAAAATATAGTTTTAATACAAATTTGGAGGCTTTCATTGAGCATGCGATTCAGAAATGAGAGGTTAGAGCTCTTTACAAGCATCCTACAAAATGCCACGACAAGGGTTTCAGAAAAATAGCAACATAAAAGAGTTGCTCTGCAGAAAAATAAGGTTATTCCCAACAACACTATATGAAGAAAGACCAAATACGATCTAAAATAAACAAACAATACCAATATTTTTCCCAAAGGCTCCTCTCTCTCAATAGATCTCCCAGGAGTGAAACAGACTCACTCCTCTTACCGAAACAAGCACCACTTGGATGGCATGCCTTCCCATTCTGCACGACTGTCTGTGAGAAATAATGCATTCGCACTGGGTGACCGCTCATCTAGATGAGAGGATGGTTCTCCTCTAGATAGATAATTAGAAATTGAACTCAAGACCTCCTCCATGGGATCTCCCTATCCCAGTGTATATCACGTGAAGAATAGAATTCTACCTGATCAAGAATCCTTTGCGATGAGGAAAGTGCCGCCACTCCAACTAAAAATGAGGTTTGAAAATCAATCATAAAGATTTGAGAATGAAATGAACAGATCATGCCAATATCTCACTTGCATATCCTCGATGGAGAGCTTCTCCATCCCGGCCCCACTCATCGGTGATGTGAAAGCTTCCTTGAGAAGTTTCCTCCTCCAAACCGCGCGTCCTAGTAGCTTTCCTCCTTTTATGACAACGCTATTGACTTGGTAAAACTATATCTAGCTCCTTGATTTTGCTTTCACACTAAATGGGCTTTATTTTATCACTCCTACCTCAATCCCTTTCACACTCTGGGATGTGTTGTCAGGTTTCCTACTTCTTATTTAAAAAATGGAGCAATTGTAATGTTCCAAGTGGCGATGTACAATTGGGAACATTGCCAGAGCCTCTCGCTTCTCAAAAGTTTGCTCGCCCACAAGAACGATGAAAGAAGGATGCTGCAAGATCTTCTCCTCTCTAGCGCATCCTGTCTGGTAGGATTCCTCCTCGAATCGCATATTCCTCGATGACTCGTCTCTCAGCCCACTTCTCCCTTTGTCTCGAAGATTTGCTTCGCGCTACGAGATCAAGTGGCCCTCATCATCAGCAGGGAGGAGATTTCCATGTTGGGAAACTACATTCCTACCAATGGCCTTCTCGAGGCAAGAGGCATGGAAGATATTGTGGATATTCGCTCCCCCTTAGGAAAGACTCCGCAGCTCATATGCTGCCTTACCGATTCATGTTGTTCACTCCCGTGTGGCCTCGCAGAAACGTGGTTTGGAGCTTTTTCAGCGTCCCTTCACCTTGCGCGTGCACTGTTTGTAAGGCCGAAGACGTAGGTGGGCAAGACTCCCCACCTCAAACCGTTTCTCCGACCACGAGCCCGGTGCACGCATCTTCTGCTCGGTTTTGAGCAAAGGGTGGCAATGTTAGCTTTGAGTGCCTTGAGGATGTCCTTGCTCTCTTGAATCCAATCCTTGCCCTTGGAGCTTTACTTGCTCGAAACATAAAATCAGCAAATGAAAGTGCCTCATGCCATGTAAGGTCTTTTCAAATGCAGCCATTCTGATAGAAATATGTGTGAGTGGTGTTGTAACAATACTCTCCAAAGTGAAGCCAATGCAGCCAAGCAAATTTCCCGTGCCCTACCAGAGTTCCTCAAGTAGCCTTTCCTTGCAACTTATCTACTATCTCTGGCCTCGCCCATCGGTTTGCAGCTAGTACTTGGAGTCAAAGTCAGTCCCAGCATAACCTAGGAAAATTTTCCACCGCCAAAAGCCACCCTTGAAGCGGCTCGTCCCGATCACTCACTATGGTCCTAGGGAGACCATGGAGTCTAAATACATCTCCGAAGAAGAGCTTAGCTTCCTGTGGAAAGCATTATAATGTGCAGGAAATGGCAAAATATAGGAGATTACTTTTGTTAGTCTATCAACAACAACAAAAGATACAGTCTCACCCGCATAGGTGCTGTGAGCCGGTGATGAAGTCCATGAGAGACTTTCCCACTGCCCATGCGGGAATAGGTATTAGTTGTAACAATCCAACGTGGTAAGTGTGTACACTCCTTTATTCTCGTTGGAAAATGGTTCATTCCTCGAAACATGCTCGAAGCACATCCTCCTTGAGACCCTTCCATGAGATCTCTCTGAAATGAGATCTATAAGACTTTGTGAGGAAACCTTGATGCCTGACAAGTGGTGAATCATGTGAGGCCAATAATATCTGCTCACTTTGAACTTAGAAATTCTTAGCCAAGTAGATCTGAGTCCTTGTAATAGACAACCTCATCCATTACTCTAAACACTGTCATCCGATACTACACCCCATCAAAAGTACAGCTCTACATGCAAAGTCATCCTTTGGAATACTCAGCTAAGAGTTGAGAATTCCAATTCACGTACCATGTGCCCTCGAGGACAACTGTCCGTGAGGCACTCCTGTACTAGTGCATCATCTACTATATTAATCTTCCTCGAGCTATATTCTATGTCAAAACCATAAGCTTGGATTTTTCTCACCCACGTTTCTGTCTCTCTGGAGTTGTCGTCGCTTCAAGGAAGAATCTAAGGCTGAAGCGCGATGGAGTCTATCACCTTGAAACTTATTTCCACCAAGTAGTATCCAAAATTTGGCCAATGCATGCATGATAGCCAACATTTATTTATCATGAGATGATGTAACCTCTCATGAGGGGAGCAGCTTCCTTCTCTCAAAGGCTGCTGGGATGCCCTCCTTGCATCAAGACCGCCCTAATACCTTGCACTCGATGCATCCCCATTCTAGCACAAAAAAGTTCGAGAAAAAGTCGAATGAAAGCAAAATAAGACAACTACTCATTACCTCTTTGAGGCTTATCAAAAAAGCCCTCTGCGTCGTAGGTGTCGACTGGAAAAGCTCCCTTCTTTGTCAAGAGTCTATGAGTGGATGTAACGCTGGTTTGTGAAAATACGCTTTCCACAAACTTTTGGTAATAAGGTGCGTATGCTCACCCTCTGAGTTCGTAACATTCCGTAGGTTCAGGGCCAGTCTCCGATAGCCTTTGGATCTTCTCCCCATGTTCTCCTCACTCCATCCACTCCCTGTGATGTGCAACTACAGCATCTCTATAGAGGCCCAAATTCACATTTTGGAGCAGCTTGGCGTGTGCTGCTTCTCCTTGACGGATATGTAAGGCTATGTCAATATGTCTGCATGATGCTCCTCCCAATGCGCGTGACAGATTAGAATATCATCAGAGAAGACCAATACAAACTTTCTCAAATGGCCACAGAATATGTGGGCTCATGCGGAGATTGGAGAAGTCAGGATTCTTTGAACATTATAAATCAATCCAAAGGGCGATTACCGCGAAAACGCTCAAAATGCACCCATAGTGACAACGGAAACGCCTGCTTTGTCTTGAGAATATCTTGCTCCCTCACCTTGATCTCTTTCGATGGCATCCGAGCTCTCAAATCAATCTTGGAGAAAGTATTTGGATCACCTTAACTCGTCCACTTGAGTTCCTCGATCCTAGGTATAGGGTACTTGTTCTTCATAGTCTTCTTGTTCAATGCCCTATAATCAATGCTTTGTCATCAAATATGCCATCTTTCTTCTTTACCAAAACCACTCGAGGAAGCTAAAAAGGACTGGTACTAGGCCGAGATGTGTCCTAGTGCCTGGCAGCTCTTGGATAGCTCTTTCGAGCTCATCCATATAAGCCTTGGGATGCCTATAAGGAGTGGTGATGCGCTTTGACCCCTTTGTTCCAACTCAATGGTGTGTTCCAAACCATCATTTAGGAGGTCTCCTGGTGGGGATATCCCCAACATACGCAGAATACCAAACTCCAAAAGAGACCGAACGTACGGATGTACTTCGAGTATTTCTTTCCTTCACCTCCGATATATGTAGCCCACTGCCATTCAACATCCCCTACTATGCGGCATCTACCTGCCAGCTCTATGTGTTGAAACAACGAGGGGGATGTGTGTTTATACCTTCGATTCTTTGTTGCCGCTTCCATCCTCCTCCAGTCCATTCCATCTCCACGGTTCTACGCTGAGTGGTAATCTCTCCCAAAGAAAGTGATTTGACCTTTCGGACTCTAATGTGATTAATTGGTGCCCGGACACCTAATACAAAGTAGTGGTCTATCAATGTATAGGTCCGTAGTAATGGTTAGTGCGATTCATGCTTGGCACATGTGCTGTCGTGGCTCCAGGACAAAAATTTAGAAATCCCTCACACTCCTCCATGGGAATTCCTCTCCTCTGTACACTGCTCTGCATCTGTTAAAGTATGAGTGGCTCCACCATCTATCACTACGTAAACTTCGCATGATGGTGCCACTCTCACCCTCAAGGTCGAAATGCTTTGGGACTCCCTCTTAATGACGCAATAGCTCCCCCTCTGGAGCAAAGTCTTACAAGGATTGTGCTAACACTGCATCCTTCTTTCGAGAAAGGTATTGACATGAAACGTGTCCGTAACACATTTCCCTCTCCAAATCCTAAGCGTGATTTCTTCTCCTTGGTCTTGAGTGAGTCTTTGTACTATGCAAAAGGTTCTTGCCTCTGCAGCATGTAGTCGTAGATCTCTAGCTTTTCTCCACGGCTTCAAGGAGTGTGGTGAGGTTTTGGTGGAGTTGACCAACTTGCACAATGGTTCATTCCATCCAATTCACCAAAACATGCATACCCTTCCCGTCGCTCATAGTGAGGTTGGATACCATCCTTTGAAAGGTTGCAAAGCACTCGGCAATGTAATTCTGCGGATCTCCCTCCTACTGCGAGGCTATGGTGTCTTGGAAAAAGTGAGCTTCCGGATCCCTTGGATCAAACCTCTCCACTAGCTTCTTGGTGAAAGCCGAGTATGAAGCGATGTGATGATGCCCAAGTGTGGTGCCCGTGGAACTACCCAAACAAATCGAGCTTTCCCTTTTGAGGTGCTAACGTAGCTATCTTGATGGCTTCTATCTCGAAAACCTCGTTGAGCCTGGAAAGTATGTGTCCAGCCTTCTCCACCCATGCTTTAACGCTGTGCACTGGGTGTCCCATAGAAATGTGGGCAAGAAGAACCCTACCACACTACTACTATGAGGGACACGATCGCATCAATTTGTCCTCCTTTTCATGAGGGTCAATCCTCCTTTCCATCCTTTATTCGGCAAAAACTCACCGAAAAGCTCCAGAGTGCTCCTTGGTTCCTTTGAGACTAGAGTTCATATTCTTCACATCCCCCATAGTGCCCTCCTTGTCTCCTACTCAGTTAGAAATGAAGGCATGGTCGGAGCAGTTGTGATTCATTTTAATGCCATTCTATTTTGCGGTGCTCGGTGCTTGCCTCATGGAAAAACCCTAAAGAGTCCTCTTCATGCCTCATCTCTTGTGTATCCCTTGCAAGGATTGCACAAGGTTTGAAGTAATAGCTTTGAGATTTCTGTCCTTATCCATTCGCAAGATAAATATTCGCCGACGCCGCACAGCCGAGACTGCTGTAGCTCGACACCACCGTAACATATTCCTACTCGGAAACTCAATATCTCAAATGGGAACGTTGTATAAGGGAAACCAGTACAAAAAATAACATAGTGCAAAGCATGGATCCTTTAATATATGTTGTATTTAGCTTAAATATATATTGGCATCGAAAAAAAATCATTCTAGCACTCTGTACGTATCTCCCCAACTCATATATGCATAAAAAACCCAAATCCTTTTGCTTCATAAAAATAGAAATGCGAGACGACAACATCATTATTTTTATTATGTAATCTGAGATATAGTTTAATACTGATTTATAGATTTCATTGAGCATGGAATTATAAATTAGAGGTTAGACCTCTTTTACAAGCACCTCGAAATGCAACAAGGTTTTCGGCAAAATAGCAACACAAAAAGTGGCTCTCACAGAAAATAAAGTTATTCAGGAAAAATTGTATAAAGAAATACCAAATATGATCTAAAATGAACAAACAATACAATATTTTTCCCAAGGCCTCTCTCGATAGATCTCAGTAGTGAAATAGACTCCTCCTCTTTGAAACAAGCACAATTGAAAAGATGCAACCCTAGCTCTGCATTTACGTGAAATAATGCATTCACTGAGGGATGAGTACTTGCGTAGAGTAGAGGATGGTTCCCCTCTAGATAGATGATGAGAATTTAACTCAAGACCTCCTCCTTAGATCTCCCAATTATGTATATCAATGGTGAAGATAGAATTCACGCATGAGAATCCTTTGCACTAGCGATCAGCCAAGACTCTGACTAAATAGCTGAATTTTGCAAATCAGTCCTAAAGCATCGAAACAAAAAGAATGAATGAATGAATCATTTGCTTGATATCCTCCTTTTTATCCTTGATGAGACTCTCATCCCTGCCCCACTCATTGGTGATGTAGCCTCTTGAGAAGTTTCCTCCTTCAAAGAAAGCTGCATTGCCTCTTAGTAGCTTTCCTCCTTTTATGACAACGTTGTTGACTTGGTCAACTATAGCTAGCTCCTTTCTTTGCCCCTCTTTCATACTAAAGAGGCTTTTACTTTATCCTCCTACCACTCAATCCCTTTTCACCTGTGGGATAGGTTTTATTGTGTTTCCTACTTCTTATTTCAAAAAATGGAGCAATTATAATGTTCCAAGTAGAAATGGCTAATTGGGAACATTACAATATGAAAATATTCAAATATCTACTTTTTCTCTCATTCTTCATTACGGATTTCTTCTTTTTAGTTTCATTTCAAAGCTTGAAAAGAGTTTTGAAAACTCTTCTCTCAGCAAACCTCCCGATAAAAGGGATCTTTCCCATTTCTTTTGTGTCTTCAATGTAACCACATTTCTTCATTGGTCTTTTCTCTCCATGAAAAGACATATTGGCTCTTTCAAAAGAAAGCATAGACTATGCCCAAGATAGTCACGCTTTGATACCACCGTCCCAAAATGGGATCTACTAGCAAGGCATGATTGGAAAACAAATTTTCCAGGAATGGATGCTACATAATATGAAATCTCCCTTCGATCCATTAGATCAGTATCTAAGACCAAAATCCGAGAGGAATCAAAGAGCAAATCAAACTAGGTGGGTTAAACGAATCTCCCACACTCGATATGACTTGAAAAATTGCCAACAAGGGAGCTGCAATAATACTCGCTCGAAAATAATGCAGTTTCATAAAAGAAAGAGTAGGAGGCCAATAAAATTTCCTTCAAAGTATTTACATCAGCAAAGTGGTTGTATAATGAAGCCCATGAGATGCATGACTGAAAAATACAATACAAATACTAAGAAATGCCCTCAAGAGAGTGGGCCGCATAATAAATGATAGACTGCCTTGATAGCGTTATTTTATTATCTTGAAAAAATGTTGTAGGTTAAATTTTAGATCTAGAGTAGATACATGCATAAAAATTCGGATCCATACACTAGAAGGCTCCTCTTCTCAGATCCTTAGAATTTTGGGGTTTGCCAAGCTATGCGATGAATACGAGATCTAAGAATTTGGAATCAAAGTAGGATGATTCATAAATTCTAAAGTATTCGGAAATATCCGAATCGAGATCTGAAAAGTACAATGTGTAGATCTCCTCCAATGATCTACGAAAGTGAAGGGAGCGGATCCCCATCACTTAGAAACCGGCTCTCCAAATGGTGCACCAAAAACTCCCCGCAACACCACCTACAAGAATAATGCGGATACAGTAAAAAATGTGTTGTAGATATATATATCGATGGCCATATGCCAAGATCAATAATTGAAGCTCATGCACTCCAATACACTTCCTCCAATAGAGTGAAGGACTCCTCCATCGAAAAAAGAGCGCTGAAATGTCTTAGATGCAGAAGAGATCTAATCTCCATTTACTACAGCTTACAAAGACAACCAAACCCTCAACGAGATTTGAGTTTTAATTGAAAGGAGAAGCTTGGCCTTCAAGCCGAGTAGTGGACCTTGCAGAATACAATCTCTCCCAAGAGCTACTCAATGGGAAGAGGATGAACTCCTAAACAGAGAAATTCCTATGCTAAACATCATGTGCAATCTGGGTTAAATAACAAAGAAAGCTATGGACTAAATGGACAATATATCGAGATAATATGATGAAAAAACTCCCTCATGTTTCCTTCCCCTTCCTTTATAAGGTGAGAGTGTGAAAACCCTAAACCACCCTCAACAGAATCATCCTTTTCACACAAGAGATCTCGACTAGAATTACGTTGTGCCTCATTGATGAGCACTCCTCTCAATGCAACTATTTGTAGATGTGGTCAAAGTTTACCCGGTCAAGATGATTAGCCCCATTCTACACTAAGGGTGCTTATTACACTATAGCAAGATTTATCCTTTTTCATATTTGGCATTGATTTATTCTTCATTAGGAGTTTGATTAACTCCTTACACATTTATTCATCTAAACATATTTTTTAAAGTAGAAAAATAATATTCTTATTTGTTACATAGCTAATTTAGGAATATTACACTTTCTCGACCACTTTCGAAGTGTGCTCGTTGAATATTACGGTGCAAAAAATAAGGAGTTGTTATCTGCACAACTAATTTTTACCCCAATTTTTGGTCATTGATACAAGCTAGGAGGCAGATGAATATTGCGAAGGTATGTTTTGGAATGTGAGAGGAAGGAAATCTTGGTTGAGAGCTCATGGAGGGGTGGCGGGGAGGCGCTACACAGGAAGGCTACTATGCGCAGGGTGTTACGTGTTGGGTTATTGTGGCCCACACATCACGGTGCTGATACACATGCCTCTGTCGTGAGATTGTGATGCATGCCGGGAAGGCGGGGAAGCCCTAGTGTAGAGATGAAATGCCCCCTACGATGACCACAAATGGCGCGGGCCTTGATAAAATGGGCTATAGATTTTCTTTGGACCTTTCAATCCTCCCGGGGAATAATATTGGCACGCATTATATCATCACTACTATAGATTATGTGACTAGATGGGTAGGAAGCTAATCTGATCGAGATTATACCACGATATATTGCTACACATTTCATTTTTTTATCATATTTTGACTAGGTTTGGGTGCCCGAAGATATTGATGAGTGATAGGTTACACACTTTGTTATGAGACCATTTAAGCTCTACTTGAGAGGAATTCCGAATCCATCACGAGCAGAGTACCACTTATCACCCCCGGGCAAATGGTGCAGTTAGAGCTTTCAAAAAAATTGGGATAATGTGCTCACAAAAATGCGCAGTAATGCAAAATGAGAATGGTTGGGACACTGAGCATCACATCACGTGTTATGGGCTTATAGGACCACATGCAAGAAGGTGACTAGAAAAACACATTTTCAGAATGGTCTATGGGAAAGAAGAAATCATGCCAATGGAATATATCCTCCCCAACCCGTCGCATCACATTCATTAATATGGTTGAACCTGACATCATGGAGGAACATCTTGCGCAATTGATTGCCTTAGAAGAGAATAGGTTCATTGCTAACTTCCATCAGTAAGTGTAGAAGGCGCACGAAAAGGTAGGGCATGATAGGCACATCAGAAAGAAGGTGTTTAACGAGGAATACTTGGTCTTGTTATATGATAGTCAGTTTGCGCGCCACCTAGGGAAGTTCAGGAAACATTAGTTGGGGCCATATATCTTGAAGGATATCACTAATGGAGGTGTGGTGCACTTGACACGTTGTGTGGTGAGAATATTCTCGGTATTTCAATGGAAATAACTAAAGCCTTCTAAGGACAACCTTGTGCCTACTAAAATGACTATACGACGAACGATAGGAATCCACTTGACTACGTGTAGCGCAGGGGGAAAGATGTAGACAGGTGCAATATACGGGGTGGTGCGTAGCAAGATAATCTAGCGATTGGAATAGTAAGCTCGGGTGAAAAAAGTAATTTTACCGTTGGATGGAGCGGAGTTTCTACATTTAATGAAGCAATCTTACGAGGGATTTTTAACCATTTTTATGGAGGTAAGATGCATTTAATGATGATCCGATCGTTTCTCACCTTGGATCTCCTATAAAAGAAAAGGCACAACTCACATTTCGCTTTCTTTTCTTTTTCACACGAGTATATTAGCAGCTCGAGCCTATTCAGTGAATTGCGGCATAAATTTTTCCTTGAGCACTTGTATTTACGGCATAAGACTCGCATTAAACGTAACTAACCCAGAAAATTATCTTTCATCCAAAAATGATGGCCACTAATCTAGAGGCGTGCCATACGAGGAGCACTTTGTACCACTCATAATTTCTACAAGAGCCAGGGTCGAGATGATGTTTCATTAAGTATTTCCGAAGTCAGAAGCTGTGTCTATCTTTGGCTAAGGGAAAGGGTAAGAAGGCAAGGGTCATCCTCCAAACCGATGGACCTCCCCTAGAAATGTTACATCCTCATGCCAAGCTACAAAGGATAGGTTTCTTATGGTGATCCTACAAAGAGGCTGATGAGCTCCATCGTGAGGAGGTTGCACTCATCAAGCCAATTTCATGTGCGTGCATGATATGTCAAGCCACACAAACCCTCATACACGTTTTGAAGAATGAAGATGTGGTGCGGGACTATCTTCAAATGTCGTTGATCCGTAGGGGCGTCCACGTGTAGTGAAGACATGTTTGGCAAGATCCCTCTTGTCAAATTTCGACGATTATGATCTGGCGAACAAGGAAATGTTCCCGTGCTGAGCTCTGAATATTACATAGAGTGTGTGCTCTATGATGATGGGTGAAGGTGGCGAGCCTATGTTGTGGGTGCATGGTGAGCAATGATGGGATCCTCAATACCTGTTGAGGATTCCTCACATTGGTAGGTACCCCATCACCACTTTCTACATGCGCCAGCTGCTATCGCATTAGTGCATACGGATGACTGCTGTGGATCCAGGGATGAATTCCAATAGGCATAGCATTGATCCACCAAATCACTAACCTGCTCAATAAAGGGCCCCATCCCATGGCTATTTTTGGGAAGAGTAATGAGGCGAAAGGTGGCTGCAGGTGAAAAATGACTACCATGTCGGGACGACGCCGTGGAATTCTTGGTGTAGTAGATTGAAGACCCAAGTGTGCGCTTTGGAACCTTAGTCGCGGAGCTATAAATTGATGTGCAAGTGCCACCCAAAGACATGAGTCCCCTGAACATGTATTTGCGATTGGCGGGCCCGGTGTGAGAAGGGGATCGAGCTATAACTGGTCCCAATACCTCTGCAAGAGCTTACCGGACAACGTGCGTGAGGTGCAAGATGAAGGAAAGAAATTATGTTACTCTTGGTTATTGCTTGCTAATTGTGTTGGTAGCATAGGAGACTCCGGAGTGTACCCTCCCGCAGGTGGAGCCCGGCATATGGAAAGGGGTGCACTACGACAATACGTAGGATTCATCGATAAAAAAGAGCTGAAAGAAAATAAAAATTTTTGGATTCTCTTTTTCGAAGACGTCTTTGGTAGCAACGATACATTCATGACCTAGATTATCCCCGACAACATATGAGAAGTATTACAGTATTGGAGACTTTCAGTTACCATGCGCCATGTGCGATTAGGGCACGTCTAGCGACCACTTTGTTTCGCTATAATTTTTCCCACTTATGGTGACCGAAGCGGAGATCGACCAGGTCATTGCGACTCCGGCCAGACACCATGGAAGGTTAAGACTCGGCTCCACATAGCTTGTCACAAACATCATCCTTTGGAAAAGAGACAAAACCATGAGGCAAAGAAAAATAAAGTAGACGGTGCAGAAAATGATGCAAATACGAGCGACAGAAGAAAGATGCTGAAAAATATACCGAGCATAGTAGAGAGAGACATGGAGGAAGATCACGGAGGAGAATCAATTTGGACCTTGGCGGCCTCGATGATCACTGGATGGCTTACTGTGTGCTCGATTCTTCGAGAGGAATGACAGCAGCGCAAAATCCTCAAGGGTGCGTGAAGGAAGAGGAAGGCTCAAAGTTCGGAAAGCACTGAGAGGAGGTTACAGCGACAGAAGATGACCTTGACAAGATTGCGGATGCGATTGCATATATTTCCCGAGGATCGATGGACAACTGATGGAGAAGCGATGCAAATGCAGTGAAGCATTACAATCGTAGAGTTTACGGGTACTATAGTTGAATACGACAATATCCGGGCGAGCATGAATCAAGATAGGCCGATTCAAGCGAGACACCCTACAACCATGATCCCGAGCACAACAAACACTAGGATCTACCCTTCTCGAGCACAATGTCACTCTAGAGCGATTCGAATTGCATTTGCGTGAGTGCGAACCTTCCCGGGAGATGGGGATAGACTTATCGATGTTTCCTAGCAGAAAGTTGCACGTAATCCAAACCATCATCACATATGACCTACGATGTAGGGATTCGCACGTGCAATAGTAGCTGAGTGAAGTCTAGTAGAAGGTTGCGATGAAGACTGAAGAACCACTCCAGGCTCAGACAACACAGTAGGCAGCTATAGCTCAGCAGGCGGAGTCAGAAAATTTGATTGACGAATACGGGCATTGACTTACCGAAGGGTGGCCATCCCCTGCATCCGTCGTGTCAATGGTAAAAGTGGAGAGTTTGGTCACGGCCCACTAAAATCCTCTGTCGGAGATGCAGATGGTCATGCAGAGTTTCGAACAATAGATCATAGTGTTGCAAGCAAAGTTGCAACCTAAAACACCCCCAAAATTGTGTGCAAAGACATGCATACCTTGTAGTAAAAAGGAAGCATACGCAGTATCGTTTCGCCATAGTCTGACAAGGGCACGCGCTACTAGAAAATAACTGTATGGGATTGTTTACATCTATGTAGACTAATCCATTGGTCAATAGATCTCGCATGAATTACGCAGCTAAGGAAGCAGGCATTCGATTACCTTGAAGGCCACCTGCACTTTGTACCTGCTCGTGCATGGCACCTGCTTACGGTCTAGCCGAGATCTTGCGTGACGAAGTAGAAGAGATACGAGAGGAAGAAGCATATCGTGATAGAGAACATGAAGCCATGGGCCGATGAGGCGATGAAGCTATCACGGGATCACGGAATTCGTTGTCAATAATCCGAAACCCAGACCTATGAAAGCATTAATATGACAGCGAAGGGTTGACATCACATAAAATGGTGGAAACAGTGCGTAGTGCGGTTGATCTAGCACCGGGTTTCTGGGGCCCTTCATCAGCTTCCATCGAGGAGTTGCGGCTCAAGATGAATAACCTAACACCGGCCGTGACTTGGGACAAGTCACAAGATTATGTTGAGGGGCCTATTGGAGCATGGGGTCCCTGGAGGACTGCAATTTTAGATAAAAATATAGTATTTTTTTGTAAGTTAAGTTGTGCATGCTAAGAAAAGCATAGGTCAAGTGGCTTTGGGGGCGGGTCAAAGCCCCCTCATGAGTTGTAATGGGAAAAAAGGGTAGAAATAAGGGGCGCAAACCATGGTTTGCGGACCTTAGATGAGTGCTTGAGCTAAACATATAAATAGGATTCTAGATCGAGTCGAGTGGAAAATAAGTATGTCTAATATGTTTTGGTATGATGTTATGAGCTGAAAAAGCGTGACTTGTAGGCTTATAAGGCTCTGTGCTTTGACTGTGCGAGGAGACCTTAGTCTCTTTATTACTGCCATTGTGTCGCGGAGACTTCCTGCACGATGAGCGTGTGTGTGCACGGGTAGAACGTAATTATTGTGAGGGTGATATGAGCTGTGAATGAATAAAGGAATGTTTTTGGAGGAAATCTAAGTATCAAATGCATATGTGTTACGCTTTATGATGCGTTTTTTGTATGTTATTTACATTTCTTTGCATTATCTTTGTTTGGATCGGTTATACGCAACTATCTTACGCTTTATATGAACGTTAAATGAATAGATCCATTATTGTCTAACTTTATGTTATGTATTAGAGACTATGAAAGGATTACGGGAAGCTGTATATCGTACTGTATGGCATAGATAACTTGTGTAGCTGACCTAAATCTAACTCATTAGGGTTTTACGTTTAGGGATTTTTGCAAAGATCGGACCTCTGTTGTTATCAATTTGAAGACACCCCCATCATTTAATTATCTCTCAAGGTGTGGAAACCTGGTTCCAACACCCCCATACTACTTTGGGTGAGACTTTGACCTCTGCAAGTAGGTCACCGTAAAAGGCTAGTAGTAGAGAGGTTTTGTTGGTTACTTTAACTCCAAACTTGGGTTAGGACCCTCAAGCCCTACGAGATTGTACACACCACTTCTTGTACCTTCACATCCATGGGAGAGTGTTTTAATGGATTTTGTAGGAGGCCTTCCATTTTCAAAAATAGGTCATGATTACTTGTATGTAGTTGTGTATAGGTTACTAAAGATGTTTATATTGATGCCAAGTATAAAGGAAATCATCACTCAAAAAACAACTCACTTATTTTTTCAACATGTTTGGGTTCATTTTGGTTTTCCCACATCCATTGTTAGTGATTGAGATTCTCGATTTTTTGGGAATTTTTGGTCAAGTTTTTATGACTTGATGGATACCAAGTTGAAGAAGAGTACAACCTTTCATCCACAAAGCGGATGGTCAAAAGCGAGGTGGTCAATCGAGCAGTCATACATCTTCTTTCGAGGATACTGTATCAAGTATCCTAAGTTGTGGGATGAAAATTTGCACTACATTCAACGTGCTTACAAGCATGTGCAAAACACTCCTCTACAAAAACATCGTCATTTGAGGCATGTCTTGGATACTTGCCTAAATCGCCATTGGATTTAATTTTTTGGGATGGATGTTGCTATTGATAGCCATAACGGCATAGACAATTCCAAGAAGTTCATAGAACAAATCAATTGATACATCAAACGATTCAAGATCAACTTGAAAAAAATCCAAGGCAAGTACAAAGCAAGGCACGACAAGCATCATGTACATCACAAGTTCCAAGTTGGTGATGAAGTTTGGCTTCACATTAGCAAAGAAAGCTCGAGGGGAAGGTAAAAAAACTAAAACCAATCCTTTATGATACTGTTCGAAAATTTTGGAAAAATATTGGTGAAAATGCCTTCAAGTTAGATTTTCCTTTATACATACAAATTTACTCTATTGTTAATGTTGAGAACTTGGCGTTGTATGAGCCTCCGTTGATTGAAGATCAAGGAGAAACGAGTTCAAATTCCTTCTATTGAAGAATTTTCACTGAATACATTGATGAGCTTTAGCAAGACACCATTATTGAAAGAAGAACAAGGACATAAAAATGAGTGAGTGTAGACTACCTTTGTGTGGGGATCAAAGGCACAAATCCTTATAAGGCCAAATGGTTCAATATTGGAAATGTGAGGGGAACTATACCCTCATACGTTGAAAAAAAATGAAAGTGATATTTTGGGGTCCAAAAATCTTCCGGTGGGGAGGAGTGTGTTATCACTCATAAAATTTTGAAACATTTTAGACAAGGTCATATAGGTCACTCACTAAATGGATAAGGTCTCCTAAGCCATTTCAAGGTGGTATAGGAAAAAATTTTGCATTTTTAAGCCTATCCTTCATTTATGCCATTTCATGTCAAATCGGTCCCATACCATGTCAGTTTCCATTCCCCATGCATTTAATTTGGAAAATTACACTTTAGTTAGTTTTACCTCTTTTCATAGCATTTTACACTGTGAAATAGCAGTTTTCGCTACGAAACTACCTAATAGTTTCATTGTGAAAATGTCAAAAAATGAACTAGCCACATGTGTGCTCAACTTAGTGTTCCTAAATTGAGGTCATAAATTGCCAACCAGGGTTAGTAAATTGTTGAAGTGAAGTGCACTATATGTGCCTAGGTATTTCTTTCTCACTACGTTGTGTTTAGTGTTTTTCCAATTTTTTTTGGGTTTTGTGTTTTTTATTCTAGGAGGGAAAAAAAACTAAGTTTTGTGCAAAGAGAATTTGTTGGTCACACTAAAAATGAGAAAAACCTATTCTAAATTATGTATGGCTCTTGAGAACGAGAAAATGCAATACTTTAACAAGAAAAATAACTCGATAGCAAGAACTCAATAACTCACAACATGAACTCAAATAACTCATAACATGAACTCAATCCCATTCATTCATTAGAAATATTTTGGAATAGCTTTGATAAAAGGATAATTTAGTGCCATGAGGTTCTTCTAAGTAAACAACCACCTACAAGATCACGGGAGGAAATCTTATCCATGGCTAGAAATTTGTTGGAACATATTTGGAAAAGATGATCTGCAACACGGTGAGGAATTCTACTCTAAATTAACCTATGACACTGAAATTGATCCATTCAGCAACTTAAATTTTCACTACTAAGCCTTATTTGGGAAATTAGAAGTCCTTTAGGGAATAGTTTTGGGAAAAAAGGCTATTTGCACAATTATAAGAGATTACGAAACGATCGAGGCCTTGAATTGATATCACTAATTCTATCCATATGATGATATATTGGAAGAGATTAATAACAAAAGTAGTTTGTAAATAATGAAGGCCTTGAAATCTAATGGAAACAAAAACTAACATACAAGCGACTAATAAAACTAACAATACAATGGATAAAGTTGAACTAAAATGCAATCATTCAAACTTGAAATATAGTGATCAATGCATTACTAGAATTCCATTATCCTAACATTGAAATATAGTGAACGAGATCCGAGCTAGAGTGCCATTAATCTAACTTGAAATACAGTGAATGAAGCCCGAACTAGTGCACCATTAATCTACGGAGTACTACAACTACACTTATAATGCAACTAATCACCGAAATATTTCACTCTGTCTCATTTGAGGGTTAGTGGTATTTTGGAATAATTCATAGAATAGGATGGCATGTAACATGTTATGTAAATAAGCATAAAAACATAAGTTCAAACAAAAGCGCAACTAAAGCTCTGAAACACTACGACTATGTCTCATCTGAGTTAGTGATATTTTGGAAGAGATTAATAAGAACAAGACTAAGTTGTAACAACTGATGTAATTGAGCTGAGAAAAACATAAAGTTCAAAGAAATGCAAACTAACTCCTAAAATACTACAGTTATACCTCATTCAATATTACGTGATATTTTGGAATAATTGTAAGAACAAGACTAAATTGTAGCATTCCAATGCAAGTGAATATAAAACACAAAGTTCGAGAAAATTGCTTAAACTAGAATGCAACAAAGGCTAAAGTTACTTATCTAAGCAATGTACACAAAGCTTCTCGGGCGTAGGGGCCCTCTACCCCCTGATTAGAATACAAGTCTCATAAAGGTTGCCTCGAATCTTTGCAATAAAGCGGTTCTTCTTTCATTAAAGGAAAAGTATTCAAAAAATAGAGTATCACGGTTTTACGAGATCTAGCAACAAAACATAAATCTAGCTGAGTTTGTTTCTCGGTCTCCCGAGTCATTCTTATAAGAAAAAATTATAGCTGCTCTTGATATAAAATAGGAATAAATTTCTTTCCCAACTAAAATCAAATTAGAACTTTGGTGGTGGTCTGCGTACTATGCTTAAAGACATCGCATGCAGTCCTTGTCCTATTAGAAGTCTTTCTCCTAGTTTTGGTTTTCCCACGTGCATAACCACCTAGAATTGCTCTCAGACTTTGTAGGAGAAAAGGAATGATGTGGATGAAAGTCTAGAAATTCACCCATATGCATTTTTATTTGAGGTGACACTGGAACACTGTGAAAACATGAAGACAGTCTGTGGAATCGACTAACTAGCTATAGAATGACTGCATTCTATAGCTAAATCTAGTCAAAAATTACTACAACAACAAAACCATGAAAGTGTAGCAAGTTAGTAATTATATACATTCTTAAAGCAACTTTAATTAATCCTATTGATCATTTAAGCATGTAATTGATAAGGAACAAGAGAAATGAAGTGAAATTTGGCAAAGGGGAAGGACACCTTTGGGGCTCAACATACCCCACTTTGCAAAAGTTTTTGCATGTCCTCATGCAATCAACCCATATATTCTGAGACTTCTGATAGGAAATCTAGGCTCCTTCTTCTGCTTTTCCTGATATTTAGTGGTCTCCTAGGCTTCTTAATGACCAACTTGAATCTCAAATTTATAAGTGCCCTGCTCAACTTTTTGTTTTTCTTCTTCAATTTCTCACTAGCCTTGTACAACTTTTCCATTTGCAGAGAGAGAGTTGTATTCATATCACTTTTCAGCTTAACCTGCTTCTTTAAAATTTCATTCTCATTCTTGATATGCCTATTGAGTACTTCTAACTCATATTTGTCTCTTCTTAGTACATCAATTGCAGATTTTGGTGGGCTAGGAGTTGTGTCTCTAATTTTTGAGGCTTTCTTCTCTAATGTCTCAATATAATTATAAATTTTTTGTTGAGCTGGGTCTATCTCTGGAGTTTCTTCATCAAGATTCTGTTCATATTGGTGCTCATGTGATCTAGCAGTTGGTGTCTCTTCATCCTCAATGTTTATGATTCATGTTTGTCTAATCCTTGTTTTCTTCAATATACCTCTAAGTCTGTGGCTTCATTTTGGTTGAGATGGTCCTTCACCTCTCTCCTTGGCATATCTTCTTATTATCTTCTTCTTTTTAATTTGTTTCCTAATTTCAGTCAATTTCTCAGAAATTGTCTCTTCACTATCCTCTTGTATAGACTTACCAGTTTTAGTTTCAACAGCTTCGGAATTTTTTCTTCTCCTGCTTCTTCTTGTAGGCTTGCCTTCAGATGGAGGTTCCTTGGGTTCTTCAAAGTGATTCCTTACTAGAAAATCATCCCAATTGTCTCCCACTTTTCTCAAATGATGTTTAATTAGGATTTTAACTAGGCTATGGTGGTACAAAGTGGTTTCTAGGAATTGAACCCTCTTTTGTACATTAGAGACCATTCTCTTTAGACTATGAAATAGGAAAAACGGTAAATTAATTTCTTCATCTAAGAAATGCATCATTAGCCAAATATGATAAACATAGAGGGTACCAAACCTTCCCTCAAAAGTTATAATTTTTTGCAAAATGAGCAACATATTCCGCCATTTATTCTTCAGTGCTAAGCTAGGAATACCCTTCTTAAAAATGGAAACATCCATACCTGGTGTTTTAAGCATTTGCCTCCATGCCTCATTATGAAATTCTCTATTTTTGAACCACCGTTCTCCTTGCCTGGGTAATTCCATTGCTTCTGCAATGAAAGCCTCTGTAATAGTGAATTTAATATCTCCTATTTCGACCTCTGCTCCATTGAAGGACCGTGCAAATGTTTTAGTTACCTCCTTATGAAAACCATTAAATTTTTCCAAGAATTGTAACCACCCAGCCCGCTGTAGCATTTCTCTGATTTGTGGATAACCCTCCAAGTACTTGGTTCCAACTGGTTCGGTTCTTACTATGAGACCCATAATTTATCTTCTCAACCTTCAATTTACTGCTCTTCTATCCACTGTGAAAATGGTTGTTAAAGAGTTGTTTTTGCCCCAAAGGTGTTGTTCTTTGTTTATGCAGTAGGAATTAGGTGTGGAAGGATGATATGAAGAGATTATAGAACGAGTGAAATGTGGTGAGAGTGATTTACACGAGTTAATGAATTTGAGAACCATCATGGGAGAAAAGACCGCGGAAACATTTTGTAAGCAATTCAAAATCATCAATGAATACTTCGGCTGGTGACGTGACCGAATAGGTCACTTCAGTACTTTAACAGTTAAATTTTAAATGATGATTTGAAATGGCGAAGTGGAAGGGATTTTGTCCAAAGTTTTTATGATAGGTTTAATAGGCATGATCAACACGAATAATTAAAACAACTTTTTGAATCATATATGACCTAACTATATTATAACTTTCATATTCTGTCATCATAATAATTTTACAACTTTACCTTTGCCTTTCCTTTAACTTTTGTGATTTTGATATGCTTTGTCCTCCTTTGAAAATAATTAATTCTTCAGTCTTCATAATTCCTTTGATTTTTTTTCTTGTTGACATAGGTGTGCAGGGTCAATTTGCTGCTAGATAATTGTCTTTAGAATGCCTGGCTGCAGAATGTCTATCTGGCTGCAGAATGTCTTACTAGCTGCAAAATGTACCTATAGGAACTTTGAAACATGGAATGGAGTGTTGTATGAAATGGATCATTAAATATGGTGGAATGGATCAAAAGTGAGGTGAAATGTAATGGAATGAAATGAATCACCACTGTGAAGTAGAATGAAACATAAAAGTGGTCTCCAATTTATGATTTGTAACACTCAATCTACAAAAAGAGATCAAATTTAAAAATCTGAGATGGAAATGAAATGGACCATGGAATGGAGTGAATGAAGTATGGATGAATGGAATGAATGAAATATGAATGAATGGAGCGAATGAAATATGAATGAAGTGATAAATGATGGAGTGAAACTTATGGTTTGTGTAATGACTGCTTGCAGAAAAACAAATTTGAAAAGCTAAAGCGCCAGAAAGATTCTTCTTTTCACTTTATCTTTTCTGTATAAACATGCTAATCGGTGATTAGTTTTCATGTTTACACTTTATTTTTTTTTATTTTTTTATTTTATTTTTATTTATTTTATTTTTTTATTTTATGCTTCTGAATTCAGAAAATTTAACTAAGTTGATGAAGAAGAAAAATTTTTCTTCATTAACTTCACATCACTGTTTTCCTGAAATCTCTTGACAAATTCTTCTCTTGAAAGTGGCTTATGATACAGCTTCAATCTATGACCATTTACAAGAAAAGTGACCTTCTCTTCATCTATTGTCCTGATTTTTATTGCTCCATTGTCAAAATTTTTTATAATTTCATATGGCCCAAGCCAATGTGTTTGGAATTTACCTTGAAAATACTTGAACATTGAATCAAACAAGAGAGCCTAGTCACCTTCTTTGAACTTCTTTTCCTTGATGTACTTATCATGCTATCTAGTCCTTTGCTGTTGGACTATATTTGTTTTCTGAACTGCATCTTGTCTGATCTCATCCAATTCATTAATCTGCTCCAATCTGTGCTTTTGTGCCTCTCTTAGATCAAGTCCTAGCTGAACTTCCATTTTAAAAGTTTGAATCTGAAACTATATGGGAAACAAAACTTGTTTTCCATAAACAAGTTCATAGGGAGTATGACCTGTTGTGCTTCTCCATGTTGTTCTATAGGCCCACAAAGCTTCAGGAAGCCTATCTACCCAATCTCTTCTATGTAAATGGACAGTGTTTGTTAGGATCCCTTCAATGACTTTATTGGTAGATTCCACTTGACCGTTTGCTTGTGGATGATAAGGAGTAGATTTTATGTGTCTAATTTTGTACCTCTCCATCATTTGTTCCACTAGCTTTGATGTAAATTGAGCTCCTTGATCTGTAACAATTTCCCTTGGGACACCAAAATGAGTAAAAATATTCTCAAAAAAAAAATTAACTACAGATGTTTCAGTAGCAGAAAGTAATGGCTTGGCTTCTACCCATTTGGTAACATAATCAGTGCAAACTAATATATATTTCTTTTTCTTTGATGGAGGACTAATAGGTCCTACAAAATCTAAAGCCCATTTTTCAAAAGGTTCAATATGTACCTGAGGCTGCAATGGCATTTCACCTGAAGGAGAAGGTTTCCCTACCCTTTGGCAACTGTCACACCTTTTGACATACTCTTTAGCATCTTTAAAAAGGGATGGCCAATAATATCCTAAATGAAGGATCTTATAAGCTATTCTTTTATCAGCAAAGTGTCCGCCACAAGGTTCATCATGACATGCCTTGAGGATCTCAGGCATCTCATCTTCCTGAACACATCTCCTAATGATAAAATCTGGACCTATTTTGTATAACTCATTAGCAACCCATGAATATTTTTCACTGTCATAAATGATATTTCTTTTTTCTCTTGCATTCATTATTGAAGGAAATTTCCCTGAAACTAAATAATTAGCAATGTCAGCAAACCAAGGAGCTTGAGTAGAAATTGCAAAAAGATATTCATCAGGGAATTGATCTTCAACTGGGGTATTGTCTTTGATGTTTTGGAGTCTAGATAGGAAATCAACTATTGTGTTTTGTTTTCTAGGCCTATCTAGAATGGTAATGTTGAATTCTTGTAAAAGCAATAACCATCTTATAAATCTGCCATTAGTAATTGATTTGTTCATTAGATATCTAATTGCATAGTGATCTGTGTGAACAAAATTCTCATAGCCTGTTATATAGTGTCTGAACTTGTTTATAGCATGAACAACAGCTAAAAACTCTTTTTCAGTTACAGTATAATTTAACTCTGAAGGAGTCAAATTTTTACTTGTATAATAGATGGCATAAGGAATCAAGTCTTTTTCTCCCAATATTGCTCCTAGAGTTGTATCTGAGGCATCTGTTGAAATATGAAAAGGTAACTTCCAGTTATATCCCCTTAAAATAGGTGCTTCGGAATTTTTTGTTTTCAGGGTCTTAAAGGCTAACTGGAAATCAGGATTCCACTTGAATTCACAGTCCTTGGTAAGTAATTTGAAAAGTGGAGATGTTATCTTGGTGAAGTTTTCTATAAACCTTCGATAATATCCTGTAAATCCTAGAAAACTGCTAACATCTTTTTGACAACTTCGAATAGATAAGTTAGAGATGACTTCAAACAATTCCCCTGAAATGTGATGTCCTAAAACAATTCCTTCAGTAAACATCATAAAACACTTCTCATGACTAAGTGAAAGATTTGCTTATTTATATCTTTTTAAAACTTTTTCCATGTTTGTTAAGGCTTCTTCAAATTTGTTTCCATAAACTATGAAATCTTCCATATATACCTCTACACAATCATGTATTAGATCTGAAAAAAATTCCTACTAATGCCCTTTGAAATGTTACAGGTGCATTGCATAATCCAAATGGCAAGACTCGGTAAGCATAGGTACCCCAAGGACAGGTAAATGTGGTTTTGTCTTATCTTCAAGTGCTACTTGGATTTGATTATAACCACTAAACCCATCTAAAAATGAGAAGTACTTTTTGCCAGCTAATGTATCTAATACCTAATCTATGAAAGGTAGGGGAAAATGATCTTTAAGAGTAGCTTTGTTTAATTCTCGGTAGTCAATACATACCCTCAATTTACCATTTTCCTTTGGAACAATTACCAAAGGAGAAACCCACTGACTATCTGAAATGGGATAGATAAAGTTAACATTTAACAATTTCTGCAACTCCTCTTTAACAATTTCCCTAAGATTTGGATTCATCCGTCTTTGAGGTTGTCTGATTGGTTTACAATTTTCCTCTATATAGATGTGATGAGTGTAATTATTGGGGCTTATACCTTTCATATCAGTGTACTCCCATGCATATGCAGAAGAATGTATCTGTAAGATCTTGACTAGCTCTTCTTGTTGAGATTTCTCTAGGTTCTTGTTTATGTTTAAGGTTTTGTCGGGAAATATCTCAATTGTAGAGCTGCCAAATTTATGCATGGAATAGAGAGACATCTGTCTTGATGATAAAAACTCAATGTTGGATTCTTCTTGAAATTGTTCATGTTTTTATTCCGAAGAGGATTCAAAGTTTTCTAAGGTATTCAGAATCTAGCTATCTTCACTAATTTCTGAAATTGTGAAGAGAGGTTGTAAGTATTCTTCATCCTCTATCCATTGAGTATCATCTAATTCTTTAATTGTTCTTGATGGAGGATACAAGGTAAATTTCTTGGTTGAACTACCATCAGAGATATACATATCACCAGATCTACAACTAATGAAAGCATCATCTGTAGCTAACCAAGGTCTTCCTAATATAATAGGATGTCCTCCTAGATTATTATTAGGAGTTAGGATCATAAATTCCACAGGATACTCCCAAGAATATAGGGACATTGGAATGTCTTATATTACCCCATTAGGTTTGATCACAGATCTGTCTGCTAATTGTAATAATGTGGGTGTAAAAAGAAGATTAGGAAGTTTCAATTTATCCATGATTTGTCTATTCATGACATTGATTGCTGCTCCTAAATCAATAAGTGTGGTTTGGATCTCAATTCCATTGATGTGTATTTTAACAACTGGATTTCCTGGGTCTAGATACTTTGGAATGGCAATCTTACCCATCATGATATTTGCTATTTTTCCTGCCAGTTGAATTTTCTTTATCTCTCTTATTCTTTTTCCTGTTTTCTTCATGCTCAACTCCTTTATTGTCTTTACTAAGATTGGAATTTCTTTGATAGCTTGCAATAATGGGATCTTAATACAAACATTTCTCAGCTCATCCAGGAAATCATAATTAGGCACCATAATTTGTTTTTCTACACCCCTATCAATTTGTAATCTTTCTGGAAAGGGAGGTGTAGAAGTGGATGTTGATGGCCGCTCTAATATAGGAGTTGAAATTATTGGTTCGTTTTGTTTTGATTTTTCAATGTTTGGGTCTTGGAAATTTGTGTTCTCTTGAAGTCTTTTATTTACCTGTAGAGAATATTCCTCAGAATTGTCTTTCTCTTGTATGATTACAGAAGGTTTCCTTTTTTCAAGTATTCTTCCAGACCTAAGTTGAACATCACTAAGGTCTAAAGGAGTGATCAAATAAGTTGGAAATTGTTGGCCTTCTATCATGTATGTGTTTTGAGGATTTTTATTGTTGGGGTTTGGTATAGTTTGGGCAGGCAACTAATTTGTTTTCTAAGGAAATGGTAATGGAAGTGGTTGATTGTGATGTTTTGGATTTTGAGGATTTTGTTGAAAGTTTTGTTAAGGAGGGAAATGTGAATATGGTGGATAGGGTGGTGGATACTGATAGTACTGAGAGTATCTTCCATAGGGATTTTGTGCTCCTTTTGCCCAAGTTTGTGATTGATTTTGAAATTGGGGCCAAGGTTGCTGCCAAGAATTCCAATTTGGTGGGGGTTGATTATACAACTGATCATGAAATCCTTGTGTTTGAGGTCCTTGGCAAGGCCTCCTGGAGACAAAATTGAGAGATTTTGTGGAAATTTTAGGTTTTTCTTCTTGGAAGACAGCTTTAAGACTAGGAAGTGAAGGACAACTCTTGGTCTCATGTTTTTCTGAACAAATTACACAAGTCTCCGCAACTTTTGCATCCAAAGGGCACTCTCTCAAGGCATGTTTCTTTCTACATTTTGGACAAAAGATTGCTAAGGCATTACATTTAGTTTTCTGCTTGTTTTGTAACTTAAGGGTGTCTATTTGTTCACTAAGACTCCCCAAGATATCAGATTTGAATTCTTCAAGCATATGTCCTATTTATGCCCCACTTATTGTCCTAGAAGCAGACTTACTTGCCCTTGCAAGAGTAGGGTCTCTTGGTCCTTTTAAAGTTTTAGATTTCCCTCTTGAAAGGTTGATACACAATTCAGCTATTTCAGGTAATGTGAGCTGAGATATATCCCCTTTTCCCATCATGTTAAGAATATCTAACCATTCATCCCTAATTTTCTTCAACAAGAGAGCTTTCAAGGTGTCTTGGTCTAAATTTTCCATTTTTTCCCTCTTGATGTTATAGTTGAACCTTTCCAACAAATCTTCCAGATTTTCATCTTCTTTTTGTAACATTTTAAACACTTCCTCATTATGGTTGACTGACATACATTAATCCAAAATACCTCTCTAGAAATGCTTGTTTCATGTCTTCCATGTCCTAATAGAACTGTTGATCAAACTCATAAACCATTTTAATGCTGCTCCTTTCAATTTTGAAGGGAACAGTTTAAGTTTTTGGGCATCTTGTAAGTAGTCATAGGTTCTACATAGGACTTCAAATTCAAATAGGAAGGTTTCAGGATCTTCAGTTTTAAATCCATAAAAATTCGGAAGGACAGAGGGTGAAATGTTTTTCATAGTTGCATTGGTTTCTTAATCAACTATAGGAAACCCAAAAGAGCTTCCCATTTCTCTTCTACCTCTTCCTCTGCTTCCTTATCTTTCTCCTCTACCTCTACCTCTGCCCCCTCCAAATAGTGTGTGTTCTCCATTAAAAACTCCTCCTCCCCCTTCTTCTGCCATAGTTGATTCTTCTGTGGAAGTTGAAAGGTTTATGTCCCTAGCAGGGGTTCCTGAATCTTATTCTAAGATAGGTTCAGTGGATGAAGTGGAAGGTCTTTCTAATGGAATATCTGATATTAAGTCCTATGTTAAGTCCCTATATTAATAGTGTATACCCTTATTATGTTAGTGTATCCCCCCTTATTGTTATTGTTGTACCCCTATAACCCCCATATTGTTATTATTGTGCCCTTACATTATTATTTTTAGGTCGGCTAGGATTACATTGTGGCCCCACTAGGATTATATTGTGGCCCCATGGACTCTTATATATAGAAGGAGGTTTTGTTCATTTGTATCATCCAAGAATTGTCATTTATGTAATGTAATGGAGGTTTCCCCCTCGAAGTGGCTCATTTCTAAGGCAATGATATATTTTTTCTTCTATTTTTGGAGCTGGTTACACAACATTTGGTATCAGAGCTTTGGATTTTAGGGTTTTGCTGCTCCAAAAAGGTCATCGTGGAATTTTCGCTATAACTTTTTTTCTAAGAATTTTCAGAAGCTGAAATTGTTAGGGTACAAAGATGAAATCCTGAGGAAGATTCTCTAAAACTTTCAGAGCTTGGTTCGCAATATTTTTGGAGATATCATCTGTGGAAGTTAGGTCTTGTTTCAGGCTCCTAAACAGGTCATCGTGGAATTTTTGCTATAACTTTTTTTCTACGAAGTTTCAGAATCTGAAATTCGAATGGTACAAAGCTAAAATCTTGAGGAATATATTATAAAACTTTCAGAGCTTGGTTCGCAATATTTTCGGAGATATCATCTGTGGAAGGTAGTGATTTTTCAGGCTCCTGAATTTCATCTCAAAGAGGTGATCGTGGGAAAAGTTCAATAACTCTCTCTGTGGATATCGGATTGGAGTTCCGTAAAAATTGGTCACAATTACACAGACTTCAGTTTCTTGGCTATCAATTTTAGAGACAAAGGATGGAACAGTGACACGTGGAAAGTCATACAAGTTCGCTCTACTGAACTAGTCCAGAATTAGGTCATTGTGGGAGATTGGACACAACTTTGTCTTGGAGAATCCAAATCAGGTCAGACCTATGGAATTTGAAAGATAATTCAGAGGAATACGTTGGTACCAAAATTCAAATATTCAAGTGCTACAATTGCAGAGATAATCCAATTTCAATATCGAGCTTCTCAAAAGCAAGAAAAAGCTATACTATGACGCATGAAGAGGAAGAGTTGCAGTATGAGATATCAAAATTATGATACCAAGTGCAACAAGTTTCAATCTTATTAAGAGAAATTGAAGATGAAATATATGGTTTAAAATCAGAAATGGAGGCTAAGTTGGATGGTTTGAAGGATCAAATAATAGCAAATATGGATGATAAATTAGTGGAAGATCACATCGAGCATCAACAACAAGTTCTCCAACTCTCAAAGGATAACCCAACTTTGGTGCATAATCTAATGAAACAACAGGAAGATCAACATGACATCGAAAGAAGTTATGAAGTAGTCATAGAAACAAGAACTCGACAAGTACGATCAATTTCAGAGTATCTCAGCAAGTGGAAGAACTTTCCTGTAGAATATTTCACATGGGAGGATGAGAATTTTATACAGAAGCATCAAGAAATAATCAAGCGTTGAGGACAACACTTGTTTGAAGGAGAGGGGCATGTTAAGTCCCTATATTAATAGTGTAGCCCCTTATTATGTTAGTGTATCCCCCCTTATTGTTATTGTTGTACCCCTGTAACCCCCATATTTTTATTATTTTGCCCTTACATTTGTTCATTTGTATCATCCAAGAATTGTCATTTATGTAATGTATTGGAGGTTGCCCCTTCGAAGTGGCTCATTTCTAAGGCGTTGATATCTCTTTTATTCTCTTTTTGGAGCTGGTTACACAACATCCTCTGGAAGTCTAGGATCATTAAAGGATGGAATGTAGGTTTGATTTGGAGGTGTACTAACTCTTGGTCTTGGTGAAACAAGTGGTGTTCTAGGAATAAAGCTTCTGCTTCTTATGAATCTACCCCTTGAGTATCTTTCTCTATGCATATCATTGTTTTTTGGGAGGTAAGAAACAAGGCTACCTAGTTACACTTCCCCGGAAACAGTGGCAAAATGTCTGCTCAACTTAGTGTTCCTAAATTGAGGTCATAAATTGTCAACCAGGGTTAGTAAACTGTTGAAGTGAAGTGCACTATATGTGCCTAGGTATTGGTTTCTCACTACGTTGTGTTTAGTTTTTTTCCAATGTTTTTGGGTTTTGTGTTTTTATTCTAAGAGGGAAAAAAATAATTTTTGGCAAAGAGAAGTTGTTGGTCACACTAAAACAAATAAAAAACTATTCTAAATTATGTATGGCTCTTGAGAACAGAAAATGAAATACTTTAACAAGAAAAATAACTCATAGCAAGAACTCAATAACTCACAACATGAACTCAATAACTCATAACATGAACTCAATCCCATTAATTCATTAGAAATATGTTGGAATAGCTTTGAGAAAAGGATAAGTTAGTGCCATGAGGTTCTTCTAAGTAAACAGCCACCTACAAGATCACAGAGGAAATCTTATCCATGGCTAGAAATTTTTTGGAACATATTTGGAAAAGATACTCTTCAACACAGTGAAGAATTATACTCTAAATTAACCTATGACACTGAAATTGATCCATTCTGCAACTTAAATTGTCACTACTAAGCCTTATTCGGAAATTACAAGTCCTTTGGAATAGTTTTGGGAAAAAGGCTATTTGCACAATTATAAGAGATTACAGAACAGTCAAGGCCTTGAATTGATATCACTAATTCCTGTCCATATGATGATGTATTGGAAGAGATTAATAACAAGAGTAGTTTGTAAGTAATGAAGGCCTTGAAATCTAATGGAACAAAACTAACATACAACTGACTAATAAAACTAACAATACAATGGATAAAGCTGAACTAAAATGCAATCATTCAAACTTGAAATACAGTGGCCACAACTGTACTAGAATGCCATTATCCTAACTTGAAATATAGTGAACAGAATCTGAGCTAGAGTTCCATTAATCTAACTTGAAATACAGTGAACAGAAACTGAACTAGTGCACCATTAATCTCCGGAGTACTACAACTACACTTATAATGCAACTAATCACTGAAATATTTCAGCTCTATCTAATTCGGGGTTAGTGGTATTTTGGAATAATTCATAGAATAGGATTGGCTGTAACATGTGATGTAAATGAGCATAAAAAAATAAAGTTCAACAAAACGCAACTAAGCTCTGAAACAGCACAGCTATGTCTCATCCATAGTTAGTGATATTTTGGAAGAGAGTAATAAGAACAAGACTAGCTGTAACAACTGATGTAATTGAGCACAAAAACATAAAGTTCAAAGAAATGCAACTAACTCCTAAAATAATACAGTTATACCTCATTCAACATTAGTGATATTTTGGAATAATTCGTAATACTAAATTGTAGCATCCAATGCAAGTGAATATAAAATACAAAGTTCATAAAATTTCTTAAACTAGGAATGCAACAAGGCTAAAGTTACTTATCTAAGAAATGTACACAAAGCTTCTCGGGTAGTAGGGGCCCTCTACCACTGGATTAGCATACAAGTCTCCTCAAGGTTGCCTAAGATCTTGCAATAAAGTGGTGCTTCTTTCATTAAAGGAAAAGTATTCCAAAAACAGAGTATCACGGTTTTCTAAGATCTAGCAACAAAACATAAATCTAGCTAGCTGTTTCTCGGTCTCCCGAGTCATTCTTATAAGAAAATTACATAACTTCTCTTAAGATAAAATAGGAATAAATGTCTTTCCCAACTAAAATCAAATTAGAACTCTGGTGGTGGTCTCTTACTATGATTAAAGACATCTGTACAGTCCTTGTCCTATTAGAAGTCTATCTCCTAGTTTTGGTTTCCCATGTGCATAACCACCTGTAGAATTCTGATCACACTTCGTAGGGAGCAAGGAATGATGTGGATGAAGTCTGGAATTCACCCATATGATTTTTTCTTCAAGGTGACACCTGGAACCTATGAAAACATGAAGACATCTGCGGAATCGGCAACTAGCTACAGAATGACTGCATTCTGTAGCTAAATCTAGTCAAAAATTACTACAACAACAAAACCATGAAAGTGTAGCAAGTTAGTCATTATATACATTCTTAAAGCAAATTTAATTAATCCTATTGATCATTTAAGCCTGTAATTGATAAGGAACAAAGGAAATGAAGTGAAATTTGGCAAAGGGGAAGGACGCCTTTGGGGCTCAACACCACGCTACGAAAAACAGTTTTATTGTCTGTCTTGTCAAACCTGAGGTGAAGTGTTAGTTCGTCATTGGAGGAGTTAGGATGGATGTCAGTTGAGTCAGTTAGGGTTATTTCAAAAGTACAAATTCATGGCTGAGGTCATCGTTACCATTTTTAGCATGCATGTGTCATGATGAAGGCATGAGTTGTCATCGAAACCATAAAACATTACCCAATTAAGTCTTTTTCTCATTCTCTGCTTTATCCTTGAATGCTATTGAGTTTCTGGAGAGCTGCTTCATCGAGCCAAGCAGGTTGCTGGAATTTTCAAAGGTTGCAGGTGTCATTAATCAAGCGAGGCTGAGAAATATAAAATCACCATGGCTGCAAGGACGAAGACTAACAAAGGTGGTCACTGCCAAAGATATGAGCCATTGGAAATGAATTTTTTAAATGAAGACCCAACTGCCTTGGAGGTATTCAGAAGAATAGGTTGTTTGCAATCTGCCAAAGGCTGCAAGGTTGTCATCTACATTTTTCCAAGGAGTTTATTAATAGTTTCACTGGAACAGCTTCAAAGGTAGGAATGCTAAGCCTCATAGTAATACCATACAACATTTCAGCAGCAACTGGAATCCCTAAAGGAGGAGAAAAATGGTTCAAAGGCATCGATTTCACCATGCAGGACTACAAAGAATACATCAAGCCAGAGAGTAGTGAAATTGATCTCACAAATGCTATCCCAAGGAGCTACATGAAGGAAAACTACTCAAAGTTGATGCTAATCATTCAGAAGTACTTCACCTGTGAAGGAAGGTTTCACATGGTCTACTCCTACCACCTTAGTTTTCTGTTGCATTTTTATGGTAAGAGGTCTTTTGACTTGCCCTTTTACTTATATAGAAGTCTAACTAAAATGTCAGATAATGTACAAGTTAAAAAAGAAGAAAATGAAACTTCTCTCTTTCACCATGGTTTGATTAAGTTCTTGGTGTTAGAGGAGTTGAAGATATTAGGCAGATATTGGTCATATTTTTTGTTCATGAGTGGTTTTAAAGTGGATGTTGTCACTCCTAAAAAATTTCCCAAACCTAGAGATATTTCATCACCAACAGTGGCAGAGCAGTAAGAACCAGTGAGCATGGAGACAGAGCCTTTACAGAAGGTTGATACACCCAAAGCTACACCTGGAAAACAGAAGCCAAAAATTAGCAAGCATGGTAGCAAGAGATTTACTAGGAGCCAAACCATGGTTAAGGGTAGCTTACAGGATATATTGCATGCAATTGATATTGAAGAAACTCCCATTGTCTGAGCTGAAGATGTTGAAGATGGGGGAAGAAAGCTAAAGAAAGAAAAAAAAACTAAAAAGTTAGAGTTTGTAGGTGATGATGTTGGTTTTCTATTTCAACCTAGAAATCCAATGACTATACATGCTAGAAATATCATGGAAAGTAGTAAAGAGACTTATAAGGTTAGTGAAACTGCTCAGCCACCACGAAGCATCATAGACCTCTCCTCACCTGCAAAAGAAGAACTAGTCATCAAGCAAAAGAAGGGTAAAGAGAAAATTACTAAAAAATTAGAAGTTGAAACCCTTAAGGAAAAATTAAAATAGGCAGGTGAAGAGATATCAGTTTCGAGGAAAGAGGGAAAGAAGCATAGAGTTGAAAGAGTTCATTTTGAACAAATGAGGAATATTTGGGAAGATCAAATCACAAGTGCCTCAAAGACCTTGGACAACTAAGAAAAAATGATAAAGTGGACTCATCCACTAAGAAGAGAGGTCAAGCACATAAAAAAGGTAAACTTGAACTTGTAATCCAAGAATAGGACACTCAAGAACCAAGTTGAAAACCTTCAAGAACAATTGGATCTAATTCATGAAGAGCTAGAAAAGAAAGGTTTGAAAATGACTGTGGTGGAAGAGCCAATAGCTCAACTGATCATAAATGAGGAGGAAAGACAACAAGAGCAATAAGTTGAGATTGAATATGCCTTAGAAGGTTCAATACATGAAAAAAATCAATATTTTGCAGCTGGAGGTCAGTTTTTGGATATAATTTTGAAATGGGCAATTTCTGGGTTTTTACACAGTTTTGTAGTGTTCCTCAGGCTTAAAGCTAGGAAAATGCTACGAAAAAACATGTAGCATCCTTTTTACTTCTAAATTCAGTTTTGTAGTTTTCAAGGAGAGAAATTGATGGTGGTGATGTGTCATGACATGATTGACATCATGGAACAACAAAGGAGCGAAGTAAATGGGTGCAAAAGCTACTTTTCCAACGCTACCAAAACTCGCTACGAAACTATCATGTTTTCATAGCATGAAATTATTGAAGGTTTTTTAATTTCTTAAAGGCATTTTTGGACAACTGGAGTCCTCCATCATGTCAACAGAGCTTATAATCAAATACTTATGACTCGAAGGAAGTGCTATGAAGACAAGTCATCAGCCAAAGCAGCTTTGAAGATAAAGGTCATGCATTCCTAAAAAGTAGGGTTATGCTCCACAAGTCAAGGAGGATTTTAAATATGTAAAGTGGGAATGAACTCTGTCATGTGTTTTTCGAGTATGCGATACTTATTTTGTAACCATCATGTAATTTTTTCACAGATAATGTAGAGTTATGTAATAAATAGGAGTTAGAGTCCTATTAGGAGATGTTTTCTTTAAGGTGTAGCTATCAATTTTTTGTTAGAAGTTATGTATTTCAGTTATGAAAGGTGTCGTGGGAGAATTCGATGATACAACTATCAAGTAGATCATCCTTTTTGTAAAGAAGGTCTATTTAAATACAAAGCATCGAAGTAGTAGAGGGTTGGATTTTTTTTTCTCCAAACTGTTTCTTTCATGTATTTGACATATATCAGTAATACAGAGTGACTTTCCTCTTGACAGGCCTAAGATTCTCATGAGGTTTTTGATGTCTTATTGATCTGTATCTTTATGTTTTACCACTTGCAGTATATTTCATCTCTATTACTCAAAATTCATAATTCTATGCTCTGACTTCCTTTAGTGACGAAATGACTGTGTTATCCTATGTTTTATGTGTGAGTTGCCTCTGTTAAGGACCTCTATCTACCTCAGCTTCAATTTCAAGAAATGTTTCCACTAAAACTACTAATTTTTGACTCCATAATCCCAATGGTAGCAAACCCACATTATTTTCAACCTGCAATCATAAAAAACAAGTTACAATTTCCATAGAGTTAGCCATCTAGTACTATCGACATTCAATATCATAAACCCCCTTGAGAGAGCCCTCTCAAAATGAAGAGGCTAAGATTCAGTTAGAAGTGGTTTGAAAAGGTTACACTAGGTTCTTTGATAAGAAACCAATCAATCACAATTTTATGATAACATTTTGGCACCGTTTCCTGGGACAAAGGTGTAAATTTTCTCCGGGAAGAATGACAAGGTTCAAATTTGACTTCTGATGGTGAACAGAATCCAAACACATGAAGGTTGTACCATTCACTTAGCGACTCCATTTTTCAAGATACCGAGCTTCAACGTTTAGAGAAAATTCATTGGGAAGAATCCATATTTCAGAAAATTCATGGTGATCCAAGATGACAGGGTATGTGGCAAACTCTTTATATGATGAAATGATACAAAGTGTAAGGGTTGAGTTTGTAAATTTTAGATAGATGAACATTTCTCCACAATAGTATTTTTTGTTTGAAATCTAGTCGACTCACACTTGAAAATAAATTTTTTTTTCTTGGTTTAGATGTTGAAATATTAGAGAATTAAATTGAACTATTGGATGTTAAAAGTGGATCATATGATTTCCAAGATCCTAAACAGTTCTTGAAAGGTCTTACTCCAGAAAAGGAGGACATTTTTATACCATTTGACTTGCAAATAGAGGAAGAATATGGTTATGAGCTTGATATTGTAGAGTTAGAATCAAGGTTCAGCCTTGGTGAAGAAAATGAAAAGGATATCCAGGATAAATTTTTCATTGAGAGCTTAAAAGGGATATCAATAAATTGTGTCGTCTATGATCCCATAGCTAATTACATAGAAGGGTTCTACAGTCAAACTTTTCAATTATTTTTTCACAATGAAAAATAGATCCATCTTCTCTTACCTTTATCATTTCAGAATACAGTTGGCTTTTGGTTCAAGTGCAGTCAAGGGGTTCAAGTATCAGATCAGCTCATTGACTGGCTTTATTGGAGGTTTCATGTTGCTCGAATCAAATATGAATATTTCAGTTGTTAGGGTAGGTAGGAGCGTGTGTGAATAAGCTCAAGTATACTGAGTATATTTTCAGTATGTATAGATTTGGTTTTACAATAGTAATCATCAAGCTTGAGCCTAAGGAGAAGGTCATAAGAGCTTGGAAAAGTCTTCATCAATTTCAGAAAATTTTCAATTTTTCAAAATATGGATGGCACTGGAACTATAGGTTCTTTGGTGTAACATAGGGGCACACCGTCCCAAGTGGAGCAAATTTTATCACTCATAAAATTGTGAAACATTTTAGATAAGGTCATATACGTCACTCAATAAATGGATAAGGTTTCCTAAGCCATTTCAAGGTGGCACAGGAAAAATTTTACTTTTTTAAGCCTATCCTAAGTTTTGAGATCACCTTCATTTATGCCATTTCATGTCAAATCAGTCCCATAACATGTCAGTTTTCATTCCCGATGTAATTGATTTGAAAAAGGACACTTTAGTTAGTTTTGCCTCTTTTCGTAGCGTTTTACACTGTGAAATAACAGTTTTTGCTACGAAACTGCCTAATAGTTTTGCAGCTAAATTGTCAAAAAATAAACTAGATATGCTACGAAAAACAATTTTCCTATCTGTCTTGTCAAAACTGAGGTGAAGTGTCAGTTCATCATTGGAAGAGTTAGGGTGGATGTCATTCGATTCAGTTAGGTTTATTTCAAAAGTACAAAGTCATGGTTGAGGTCATCATTATTGTTTTTAGCATGCATGTGTCATGACGAAGGCATGAATTGTCATCGAAGCCATAAAAAATTACCCAATTGAGTATTTTTGTCATTATTTTCTTTATCCTTGCATGTTATTGAGCTTTTGGAGAGCTGCTTCATCGAGCCAAGAAAGTTGTTGGCATTTTCAAAGGTTGCAGGTGTCATTAATCAAACGTGGTTGAGAAGATATAAAATCACCATAGCTGCAAGGAAGAAGACTAACAAAGGTGGTCAATGACAGAGATATGAGATAATGGACAAGAATTTGTTAAATGAAGACCCAACCACCTTGGAGGTATTCAGAAGAACATGTTGTTTGCAATTCTGCCAAAGGCTGCAAGGTTGTCATCTACAAGTTTCCAAGGAGTCTGCTAATATTTTCACTGGAACAAATTCAAAGGTGGTAATGCTAAACCTCATAGTAACACCAGATAGAATTTCAATAGCAACTGGAATCCCTAGAGGAGGGGAACAGTGGTTCAAAGGCATCAATTTCACCATGTAGGACTGCAAATAATTCATCAAGCCAGAGCATAGTGAAATTGATCTTACAAATGATATCCCAAGGAGATACATGAAGGAAAACTACTCAAAGCTGCTTCTAATCATTCAGAAGTAGTTCACCTATGAAGGAAGGTTTCATGTGGTCTAATTTTACCACCTTAGGTTTCTGTTGCATTTTCTAGGTAGGATGTCTCTTGAATTGCCCTTTTAATTATACATATGTCTAACTAAAATGTCAGATAGGGTCCAAGTTAAAAAAAGAAGGAAATGAAACTTCTCTCTTTCACCATCGCTTGATTAAGTTGCTGGTTAGAGGAGTTGAAGTTATTAGGGCAGAGATTGGTCATATTTTCTGTTAATGAGTGGTTTTGAAGTGGATGTTTCATTCCTAAAAAAGTTCCCAAACCTATAGATATTTCATCACCAACAGTGGCAGAGCAGTTAGAACCAGTGAGTATGGAGACAGAGCCTTTGCAGAAGGTTGATACACCAAAAGGTACACCTGCAAAAAGAAGCCAACAGTTAGAAAACATGGCAGCAAGAGAGTTAGTATGAGTCAAACAGTGGTTAAGGTTAAGTTAGAGGACATCTTTCATGCAATTGATATTGAATAAACTCCCATTGTCCAAGCTAAAGATGTTGAAGATGGGGGAAGAGAGCTAAAGAAAGGAAAAACAGCTAAAAAGTTAGAGTTTGCAGGTGATGATGTCGGTTTCATGTTTCAACCTATAAATCCAATGACTATACATGCTAGAAAGATAATGGAAATCATCAAAGAGACTTAGAAGGTCAGTGAAACTACTCAGTCACCACCAAGCATCATAGACCTCGCCTCACTTGCAAAAGAAGAACTAGTCATCAAACAAAAGAAGGGTAAAGAGAAAATTACTAAAAAACCATCAGTTGAAACAATTAAGGAATAGTTAAAAGAGGCAGGTGAAGAGATATTAGTTTTGAGGAAAGAGGCAAAGAAGCATGGAGCTGAAAGAGTGCAGTTTGAACAAACAAGGAATATTTTGGAAGTTCAAGTCACAAGTGTCTCAAAGACCTTGGACAACATATAAAAACTGATAAAGTGGACTCTGTCACTAAAAAGAGAGGTCAAGCACATAAAAAAGGTAAACTTGAACTTGTAATCCAAGAATAGGACACTGAAGGACCAAGTTAAAGACCTCCAATAACAATTGGATCTGATTCATGAAGAGCTGGAAAAGAAATGTTTGAAAATGACTGTGGTGGAAGAGCCAATAGCTCAACTGATCATAAATGAGGAGGAAACACCACAATAGAAATAATTTGAGATTGAATATGCCTTATAAGGTTCATTACATGTAGAAAATCAAGATTTTGCAGCTGGAGGTCAGTTTTTGGAGATATTTTTGAAATGGGAAACTTCTGGGTTTTTACACAGTTTTGTAGCGTTCCTCAGGCTTAAAGCTAGGAAAATGCTACGAAACAACCTCTAGCGGAATTTTTGGTTCTAAAGTTAGTTTTTGTAGTTTTCATGGAGAGAAATTGATGGTGGTGATGTGTCATGACATGATTGACATCATGGAACAACAAAGGTGGTAAGTAAATTGGTGCAAAAGCTACTTTTCCAACGCTACTAAAACTCGCTAAGAAACTATCATGTTTTCGTAGTGAACAATTATTGAAGGTTTTTGAGCATCTTAAAGGAAATTTTGGATAGCTGGAGTCCTCCAACATGTCAAAGGAGCTTATCATCAAATACTTATGACTCGAAGGAAGTGCTATGAAGACAGGTCATCAGCCAAAGCATCTTTGAAGAAAAAGGCCATTCATTCCTAAAAAGTAGGGTTATGCTCCACAAGTCTAGGCGGATTTTAAATATGTAAAGTGGTAATGAACTATGTCATGTGTTTTTCGAGCATGTGATACTTATTTTTTAACCATCATGTAACTGTTTCACAGATAAGGTAGAGTTATGCAGTAAATAGGAGTTAGATTCTTATTAGGAGATGTTTTCTTTAAGGTGTAGCTGTTAGTTTTTTGTTATAAGTTATGCATTTCAGTTATGAAAGGTGTAATAGAATAATTTTATGATATAACTATCATTCAGATCATCCTTGTTGTAAATAATGTATATTTAAAGACAAAGCATCGAAGTAGTAGAGGGTTGGATATTTTTTGCACCAAACTGTTGCTTTTAGGTATTTGACTTATATCGGTAATACAGAGTGACTTTATTCTTAATAGACCTGAGATTCTCATGAGGTTTTTGATGTTTTATTGATCTATATCTTTATGTTTTACCACTTGCAGAAGATTTCATCTCTATTACTCAGAATTCATAATTTTATGCTCTAACTTCCTTTAGTGATGAAATGACTTTTTTATCCTATGTTTTATGTGTGAGTTGCCTCTGTTAAAGACCTCTATTTGGCTCAGCTTCCATGTCAAGAAACGTTTCCACTAAAACTATTGATTGTTGACTCCATAATCCCAATGGTAGAAAACCTACATTCTTTTCAACCTGCAATCATACAAAATAAGTTACAATTTCCATAGGGTTAGCCATATAGTACTATCATCATTCAATATCATGAACCCCCATGAGAGAGACCTCTCAAACTGAAGAGGCTAAGCTTCAATTAGAAGTGGTTTGAAACAGTTGCACTGAGTTGTTTGATAAGCAACCAATTAAGTACAATTTTGTGATGACAGAGTGATCAGGTGCTCAAAATTATGCTCAGAACTCAAAGTTGTCGAATTGGTGTGGAACCTAAATGACCACATAGATTTCATTGTTTTGAGTATATAGAAACTCATTTCACGGAAAATCGACATCGTATGCTCCCGGAAATGTGTTTTTCCCTCTTTGTCAAATAGGCAAATTAAAAAGAAAAAAGTAGGACAACCGCTTCAACAGTCAGTACAATTGACTAGGCATTCCTATGCGGTAGGGTGACTATACAAGTTTGACTTGGTCAAGGGTCATCTCGAGTGAATGGTATGGTGCTAAGTGGCGCTTAGTTATTGTTTCGAAATACTGCGATTTTATTGGTTGGCCATGTGGCCAAACACAGGTTTCCATGTGGCCCAACCAGAGGCTACCACGTGGCAACAAAGGAAGCCATAAAATTTTGGTTGAAGTATGAATGGAGTAAGCAGGGGTCGAACCTGCGACCACCGAGCACCAAGCACCAAGTCTTACTAATGTGCCACAACTATGATTCTTATTATATAAGGGTTGGCAGATAGTTTTTTTATGTTATGTTTGGCATGTTGGGGGGAGGGGGCCGCGGTCTTTCCCTAGCCCTAGTCACCACACCATGGGCAAGGACCATGGTCGGGAGGCTAGCCCCGTGCCCCCCCCCCCCCCCCCCGCCCCACATAACTGTAATTGTTACATAGTATGCCAAGGTCCTTGCCACAACGCCAAAGACCACTATGGTGATGGAACTGCTAGCATCTCACCACAACATCCTCTGCCACATGTAACCACGGATATACCAAGCCCGATGGTTAAGTTAACCATTCAGAGTTTGTTTAATATAAAAAATATATATTATAAACTATAACGGATATGGTTTTAAATCCAAATTTTAGGCGTTAGAGGTAAAATTAATGCCCTGACAATTTTGCCCTATTTTTGGCAGAATTGGTGCTCCGATAGCACTTTTGGGGGCGAAATTGTGGGTTCAGTGTCGGATTTTGGGGAAAATGTGGAACGAATAGAGGATAAACTAGTGGAAGTCATAACTTGATGAGTTTGTGGAAAATTTTGATGCAGAAAGGGGCTAAAAAGGAAATTTTGGGCATTCTATAGTTGATGGAACATGTTTCATAGTTGTTTTAGTATTGTGAACTCCTTCATCATGTGCTATTGTGCTAATGTTTATGGTGATGTTCATGTCTGTTAGATGTCGTTGTTTCTATGTTTTGTTTATGTCAATTTTCTCATGAAATTCACATAAAAACACATATTAAACTTTCAATTAACTTCTAAATCCTCAAGAACTTTGTTTATATTTTGAATTGGATCTTAGCACAACAAAAATAATATTCCCATTCAAGTAAATTATGTATCCACCTCCTAATCTGTGGTACCCTTGGATCAGTAGGCTCAAGTATAACCTGTTGAGGCTGAAGTAGTGGCATCTGCTCTAAAGAAAAAAAGACTAATATCGAACCATAACTGAAGATTTTCAACTTCCCCTCTTTCGCTTTGGTTAGTTGTTCCTTCATATTGACCAAGACACCATCACTCCAAGCGAAAAATGTTGGCTCTAGAAATTCTATCCCATAGTGCATGTATGATCGACTCGCTACATGGAGTTTCGAGCTACCTTCAAATATCATAATGAAAAATAGGATCGTTCTCAAAGGTAACTAGGTTACCGTTAGAATGTATTAATCACTATTAAATGACTAAGATGGTACAAATAAATTATCAATCCAAGGACATCTTTTATTTCAATTATAGTTGCACTGTTTGTGCCGATACATCTAACCAGAAGAAAATAAAGAGAAATTGTTGCTGAATAAAATGTTGGAAGAAATCACTCATGTAGAAATAAAAATGATCTACATGAATGTAATCATGCCTCAATTAACTATGCCTAATGCGCCACACAAAAGTTACCTAGCTGGTATCTCTAATCACATCTGTGTAACAGCACAACAATATTGAAATTAAATTAGATCTAATCATGACTAGAACGACAGCAACATCACTTCCACCAATACATAAATCAAATAATAAATATGTACATATACCTTAACCACTACAATCCCTGCTAAAGTCCCTTCCTCCCTAGCAAGGCGCATAAAGAGAAAGAAACTTAAATGGAAACTAAACTAAACAATGCATGTAACAGCATCAACATGATAACTTTGTATTAATGTGAGCCAAAAGTAATATTTTTCTCCGCTAACCCCTTGAATTCCATGGTCAAGGTTTATATAATCATTACATGTTCAAAGAAACGAGGAACAGATCATTCATAAAAATATTACAATTCTCATGCTGATCAAAATAAGATACATATAGCTACAACCACTTCTTAATAAAAATTATGACTGGAAGAATACGTATTAGAATCAAAACTACCCAAAAGATGTCATCCTAAAATACAATATGTAATAACTTATACAACTATCCATGGAAAATCACAACTATAGCATAAGAACAATTGCAGACATGTCGGCATCTAGAAGTTGACAATGTTCAGTCAGCAGTATAGTTCTAACAACAGTTTATATACCGGGTATGTAACAGCACCGTGATGTAACAACATCGTGGTGTAACAGCTCACTATAACAACACACTTTCAATTCTTTTGTACACCTCATGCTCTAGACATTTTTCACTAAAAATAACATCTGGAAGGACAGCGAAAGACCATAGAACTTCTTCCAAAATTTATCCCTATTAGTCATAAAAAAAGACACGATACATAAAAATAATCGACGAAACAAAAAGATAATGAAAATAAGGTAAAAAATCACTGTTTAAGATAGAAAAATAGGAAAAGAGGCAAAGATAGTCCCAATGGTTGTAGTCTCAAGGTAACAGTTGGGGAAATAGATGTAAGAAATGAGTACAAAAATGACACCCAATATCTCCCCCCAACTGAAGCACTTGCATGTCCCCATGCAAAATCTCATCTCCCATGAGAATATCTCCGGTGCAGGTCAGTGAGGTCATAAGCGTTGGTTGTGTCTTCATCTGCATACTTGTACCCTTGGGTAGCCATCATTTTTCATATCCAAGACTCTGCTTCATACTTGCTCAATTCATAATGAATCTGGTAATCCTTTACTGGTAGCCAGATCAAAGGGAACTTGAATCTTAGCCCAAGCCAGGAAGTGCCAAGGGTCTGTATTATCTGTGCATATGCCAGTACATGTGTAACAGCTACCACAAAGTTCTGAAATGAAAACGGGTCCCCTTCCAACATCTCAACACTATTGGCTTCTGTACGCTTCAGAAACCCAGTCAGAGCTCGACCCTTCATTAATGAAAAATGATTAAGGAAAAAGTTCACAATCCTCCTTCTGTAAGTGGCAGCAAGTTCCCTTATCCCAGGAGTGCTCAAAATCATTATAAATTCCCGCCTTAATTCGGCGGGTCATCCTAGTTCTGCTCAGATTCATAACGTTTTCTTCTCTTCATTGGAATCCATAGATTTGGTGGAAAAATTCCACTCATCTTGATTCCTCATAAATGACACAAAGGCTCGTAACTGAAAATCCCCCATGTAGGAGAATATAGTCACCACCATTTTAATACTTACGTGCTCACAAATGATATCATGCAAAAATAACTCACACAACAGGCTTTGTTCGTCAAAATCACAAGCACGAAAGACATCTAAAAATGTGTAAGTGGAAGAACACAGATAGAGCATATTCTCTGTTTTTATGATAACTCTCATCCTACCGGTTTGGAAAAAATATAACTTGAAGTAAGCAAAGAAAATAACCTTTAGAAGAGTAAGCAGACCAAATAAATATAAGGGAAGCATGTAAACCCTCCCCTTATATAAAGTATGCAGACAATAGGAGTTAATGCCGCATCACAGCCACGCAAAGGAGAGGCTGCAGGTCATACATGTGACAACCTGAGTAGCACCACTGCATGGAGGGATTCTGGGGTTACCAAGGATGATATAAAGAGGGAGGAGCTATACCCCCAGGAATGCATGATGTCAAGGGTTGGTGGGGGTAGGTTTGGATCATTCCATGGGGTGGTGGTGCATCGTGAGGGGACTTCACAGGTCCCCGCCAGAACTCTTCAGTGGGCCCCTCGAGACTAACAGGTGGCATGAGTAAATGCAAAGGTAAGGTAAGTTAGGAAAGCTGGTACACGACTAGTACCGATATTTAACCTGGCGCGTGGCTCAGACCTACCCAGCTCCTAGTAGCCAGCAGCCTAATTCCACGTGCCTTAGTGTCGACGTTTTTATGACATCAGCCCTCCAATTTGTTACCCAAACCTCGTTTTTCGTAAATCTATGGCCTATTTAACCTTGTCTTATGCCAAATTTTGGTAAAATACTTACTTTTACGAACTCGCCAAACAATTAAGCTTGGATTATAGCACCAGGTCGCTTTCAACCCCTGCATCGCTTTCCCTCTTGGGGTTTCCTCACTGGTTACAATTATTTTGTCATTCCCGCATCTTACAGTTTTCCTTTCACTTTTCTTTTCAAAATGGTCATCGCGAGAGTCAAGTCCAGAAAGTATGAACCTGAAACCCCTCAAGCCCGCAAAGTTAGGGCTGTCCCTAGACCTGAGCCTCTCATTGAAACACAGGCCCTTATCCGCGACCCGCAGTACCCTTTCAGTGTCTCTCGTGTCAGACCTGACCTGTTAGAAATCCATGTGAAAGGACAAGACCAGTTAAGAGTCATTCGGTATGGCCTATATTACCAAATTTTTCCGCCCACCTTTCTAGTCACCAAGTTCATATGTTGGCTCAGAGATGCCTACGACGAATGCAGGGATGTATTTATTTCAGCTCAAGGAAATAATATTTTTCATATATCCCCTGAGCTCATTAAAGAAGCCCTTTGTTTTCCCCACAGCCAAGAGTATGTTGAGTTCACAGAGTTTTCCCTGTCTCATCAGTTTTCTAAATTACCCTGGAAACAACAGAGTGAATTTCTCTCTTCCATCTCAGACTCTTGTCTCACGTCTATCCTGTCTTTGGATATGGTGCCCTTGACCACATTCATAGACAACCTCTAGTCTGTTCTCGCTTTCATCTCAGGGTTGCTAGGTCTCAGAGAGGTCGAGAGGGTGTCAAAAGAATGCATAGCCATCCTTTGGCTCATGTCATAGCTGGATGTCGTTTTTGACATCCCCACTTTCTTGGCCTCAACCATTGAAACCCAATTTCAAGAACTACCCTCTTCAGGGGCTTTTCGTTTCTGTTCACTTGTGTTTTACCTCTTTCAATTTGAGGATGCGGACAAGTTCGAAGCTCTGGGCCTCGAAAAGCTCTCAAGAATGAATAGCTGGCCAAGAACTGTCTTTTAGTGGAACATCTCAGTACAGCAGTAGCCTAACGAGAGGGGTTACTCAAGGTTTTTGTACAATTTCATGACCATTGCCTACACCATACTTCATGGCAGCCCCCCACCCAGGATTTTTCCCGAGCAGAAGGATTGGCTACAGTTTGGTGATGAGGAGAGCACAGGGGAATGGTACTTCTTTACGACTACACTGAGGTCAGAGTCTATGGTGTAGATGTACCCCCCTATCGCCTACCGTTGTTCCCTTCTATGCGGGTTTTCACCATTGAATACACATGTCAAACCTTGAAAGAAGACCAGTTTCACTTCGTTCCCACGAAGAAAGGCTACATCCTCAAGCTCCCAACCACCATCATCCCTTTTACCATAAACTCAAGACACGCCCTCTCCACAGTGGAGACGTTGCTTCAGGAGATGGATTTAGTGTTGGGGAAATTTTGGCCGTATGACCCGAAAGGAATCCTCTCTAGTAGGAAAAGAAAGATTAGATCCACTCTATATGTACATGATACTAGGCCCTTCATTGAATGGAGAGCTAACATTGACACATGGCCTTGGCTTCGCAGATGGAGACCAAATATTTGGCTCTAGAAGGAAGGGGCAACACCACTTTAGCAGGTACACCACGGAAGGGGTAGACTAACAAGGCCAATTTTTTAGAGGAACCAGAAGGTTTGGATACAGGGGAGGGGTCCCATCCCTCCAAGAAGCATAGAGTTGATGATGTGGACATTTTCTGGGATGAGCCACCGCAAGAGGAGCTAATACTATATGGGGAGAATGAGAAGAGAAAGGACGGTTTCAGGTTAAATTATGATGGTGCTTCCTCTTCAGAACCCTTTGGGACATCACCGGCCGTTTCAGTAAATAGAGCCGAAGTAAGGGAAGAAATTGGAAATAGGAACTGGACGGTAAAGGAAAATCCCTGAGCAGAATTGGCAGGGTTCGTGGATAAATATCATACTCGGCTCAACTCAAAACTGGATATGGATAAAGAACAGTTGATAATAGCTATCACAGAGGTAGTGCTAGACCCCGTTGCTGATGGAGTTAGTTATAGAGCTTTGGAGGTTGTTGTGAATCTATCAAAGGTCCCTTTACTGGACAAAATTAGCCTTCACCAATGCATCGGGGATATGATAAGGGACGAGGTTTTGAAGCTTGCTTCACACTAAGGAAGCTGGAAGACAAATACAAAGAGGTATTAGAGAATCAGAAGAAATAAAGGGCTAGCACCAGGGCCATCAGCAACAACCTGCACAATATTATAAGGATAATGAGTGAAAAGGGAAGCGAGAAAGAAGGAATCCATAAGAAAATCATCCTGGATTTAGAGGTTGAGAACTCAGAGTTGAGGAGGAGACTCAACATCCCCCGTGGGGAATATATACAACCTGAGGAATTAGCCCAGGTGAAAAGAGAAAAATCAGCCCTCACTGACACCATTTCTTGAGAAAGGGATGAGAATGTGAAAACGGCTGCAGAAATGGTTGCCCTTAGACGAAGATTGGTTGAATTGAAAGGGAAATGGGACACACACGTCGGCGTGACTCCAACTTCCAATACACCAAGTGCTACTCCAACACATTTAACCAAGGCTCTGTCAGACCTACAGGTCTTAGAAAAGCAAGCCCAGATAGCACATCAGAAATTTTAGGAGTTGGTAGCAAGGTTCGAACAAAATGATAAGGTAATAGCAGCCCTGCAAGAAGAGGTGGAAGGAGCGAAGAGGGAGAAGTTGCAACAGGAAAAGGTCATCAAGGATCTGAACAATTGGATGAAAGGCAAAGAAACCCTCTTGGAATCTAGGCGCCTCATCTAGACTGACATCATATCGGAGGTAAAGAAACATTGGAAGTACATTATGTTAATGGATGATAAGAAGATTGATGTCTGATTATTCAAACGGACGTTGCAGGAAGGACAAGCAGAAGCCGAGGCAAAGGTGGTCATGGCCAAGAAGTATATCACTTACCTAAATGGATTGGACTCTGAAGAGTTGGCTGTCAAAGGGATTGAAGACTGTTTCAGGGGAGTGATAGAAATCAGAAGGGTAATTGAGAAAGAGACTGCGCATGTAAATGCATTCAGTGGTTTGGAGCAGGTTTCCAAGGGAGTAGATAAGTTTGAGCAGGAGTGGGATGAGCTAGTGAAAGCAGGCCTCCCATCATGATGGGATCCTACAACGACTGCATTTTTAGGTCTAACTGATTAAGAAAATAAGCTGACAGTTGTTATAAATCGGACCAATCTTCCCTATGAGAAAACCACTCGCCTGAAATATGAAACCATAATTGCTGCCCTAGGCACGAAGATTTCTTTTCTTTGTTAGATCAAACAACACTTGGTCGTCCACGATGATTAATTGGAATTGACTGATATACAGACCTTAGTGGATATTTTTGCCACTATGCCCCTACTAGGGGTGACCTTATGGCAGAAAAGCAGTGAGTATGTAAATGTACTAGTTGCCACACCATCCCTCCAGTCCCCACCTCCTCATAAGCATAGAGCTGGCTCGTCCACGTCATCAGTGTTTCCAACTCAACCGGTAGATGCTACACCCCATTTCTCCAAAAAATGATGTTCATGATCTCGCCATAGTGGAATTTTTACTTGTTATTTTTACATGTTCTTAATTTCCAAAGATATAAAATATATTAGTGTAAATAGAGTAGAAAATAAAGCAAAAAATAAGTTAGTAAATAAATTAATAAATAAGTTAGTGTGTATTGTTAATTGGATTTATTTTAGGTATTTGGAAATAACAATTAAGATTTTCCCTTCTCAAATTTAATTTTCTCAAATGATATGATCAAATTTGATGTAGTGGCTTGGAATCTAAAGTTATTTCAATGTGGAGAAAAATAATGTGATGATGATGATGATGGTTAACGTCCACTCAAACCAAACTTTGGTCTCTCGGACCTAAAGAAACAAATTATTTAGTTTTTTTCTTAAATTGTACTCCTATGTTCAAAGAGCTTGGAGAGAAGCATATCGCGCTCACTATAATTTTGACATGTTAAATGGCTAGGAAGGTCGATATTGCAACAAAGATTATGAAACTGAGATCTAATGTGGGTGTACGCAGGGCACTCTAAGAGGAAGTGATTTTCATCCTCAATTGTCATATTCTCACAGAGATGGTAGATGCTTTCCACCCATGGAGTTTTAGGAGCTTCCCAGCGACTTGTTTCACTATGGAGCTCATGAGAGTTCGTTCTTATCTTGGCTATATTAATTTTTCTCTTTGAGATAGTTAAAACAAAGAGATACTTTTGATATTCTAGAGTATGGTTGATGACCTCCTTATAATATCTTAATTTTCTTTTAGCCTCTAAATCTTTATCACACCACATTTTCTCTTTAAAATTAGAAGTAACAATATTTTTAATGTTATTAATATTATGTAATGCAACATTTTCGTCGATCCTCAAATGGTTTAACCAGGCCTTGATATCTTTATACCAACCTCGTTTGAGCCTTAGGTGGTTTTGGCTAGAATTTAAAGCTAGCTTAGGAAGTCTATGGTCTCACATGTTATTGATTTTGTGCTTGTACAACAGGAGCCTAGTCATAGATAGGCTCTCGATAGGGGAAAGACCCACTTCTATAAGGAGAATATGATAGGGTGTAATGCTTTTAATTTTGAGGTTATACGTTATAAAATGCTTCTAGATTTGCTCAATATTTCTCCACAATTATCTAGAGATGTTGCAACCACAAACCTCACATCCATATAAGATAACAGGAGTGCCATTAAAGTTGCAAAGAGGAGCTTCTTTTTATCCCACATCACAAGGTTTGTTGTGATTAAGCTATGCATTCATCACTATCTTTAGTTATATGATTGTATTATTATTTCAGAAATATAAGTAGATGAACACAATCCACATGATTAAAACTTGTTGATATAGTTCATAGAAATCATTAGAAAATGGTTGACAACAACCAATTTTATAGTTGTGATAGTTATTATCATGTTATCAATGTGTTTTAGTATTATTATTATTATTCAATTTTAAGGTCACAACCAAGTCATATAAGATGAAATACATGCTCTTAACCATTAAAAATACTCGAATTGTATGTACATTAATTTAGTTAAGAGACATATTAGTTGTAAATAGTAAAAAAATGTTGATTATTATAAATCAACCATCACTTCTAATTATATGATTTTATTAGTATTTATCAATTATAAGGAGATAAACACTATCAGATAGTTAAAAATATTAGAATTAATCAATATACATTATTAATATCAAAACATTGAAAATGATGTCATTAATTTTGAATGGTAGAAAATGATAATTGGTATATATATATATATATATATATATATATATATATATATATATATATATATATATATATATATATATATATATATATATATACATATATATATATATATATATATATATATATATATATATATATAATAATAACTTTATGACTATTATTCTATAAAAACATCAATAAAATTTGTATAAGAGGGATGGCTTGGAGGAGTTTGAGAAATTTATCCTTATATCCAATATGTCCCCAAAATATAAGTTGGAGATTGTCCTTGATGGGGAAACCAACCCTTAAAGAGTCCGAGATAGTCATGTTTAACTAGATAATCTCGAAATGCTAGTGTAAGCTAGAAATACAACATAAAGTAGATATATATATATATATATATATCTATCTATCTATCTATCTATCTATCTATCTATCTATCTATCTATCTATATATCTATATATATATATATAAAGGACCACGAAACTTGAGGAGGAACTGTCAAATATTGTGCCAACTTCATTCTTAGCAGGGTCTTCTTCCACAATCTGGCAGCCATACTTCCGCATGATCTCTTATTCTTCTGTAGAGAGGATATGCGGGGCCATCGGTGGAGAAAGAGGAGGGGAGGTCATGACCGAAACCTCTGTGTCTTCATCCTTATGTCATGTGCCATTCGCAGGCATAATCAAAACACTTGTCTCTTCGATAGTGGGCGTCTTCACACGAAGACTGTTGGTCTTCCGCAGTGGACGTTGTGAGTGAGGAATGGTGGATTTCATGTATCTTCTTTTTCCAGTAGACGGGCCTGCAACACAGGGTACAGGGCTCATGCCAGGGGAGTCTTTAGTACCAGGGAAGTAGAAAGGGTGAGCCAGGGTGAAGGACATGGAGTCCACATAGAGCATATGGTTGTATTCAACACCTTTGTTGGCTAAGAAATCAGCTACAAAGTTTTCTTTTCCCCGTACATGGAGGAAAGTAATGGCTTTGTGATGTTGCAACCAATGTTCCAAATTCTTGAAGCGAGTTGCCAATCTCCAACTATTGGTAACTTTTGCAAATAGTGCTCTGAATAAGAGGAGAGTGGCCCCTTGAATAATGATATGTGATTCCCCTTCAACTTCCAATGGGAAGAGATTCAACTCGATGGAGATGGATATGCCTTGGATGAGGCCCTCAAACTCCATAGAGTTGTTTCTATCCCATCCTATTGACCCATAGAAGATGTGCAGAGGATTACCTTTAGAGTCTCTGAAGATTCCTCCAAAGCCTGCATCCCCTGGATTGCCTTTCGAGGATCTGTCGAATTTGAGTTTGAAGAGACCATCAAGGGGAGGCAACCAAGCTTCCGAAAAGGTGGAGAGAGTGTTGAGATGAGAGGAGATCTCATTGGGGTGGGCGAGACCCAAGCTCCAATTGTTCCAAATGAGGCATTTAGCGGTGGTTTTCGGTAAGTTGGAATTTTCCCAATGTGTGAGGGCAAGAGTTTCCTTCAGGTAGCCGCAAAATTTGGTCCAAATCATTTCTTGAGGAGCCGAAGTGTCCTTGAATATTCTATTGTTCCTTTCCTTCCAGAGAGTCCATGTTAGAAGGCCAGGAATGAGCTTCCAGAGGTGATTTAGGAGCTCGCACGAGAAAGGATCCTCTTTTCAGTGATTGAGTGTTTGGATGATGTTTCCCAAAGCTCTATTGGTTCTTTTGCATAAAATTGCAATCCTATCCCAGAAGGTGTTAGATAGGGGGAATAGGTCCAAACGATGATCGATTGATTCGGTATCATTTTGACGGAGTGGGCATCGAGAAGTTCCCACAAATTCAGGTTTAAAGAGATTGTCCCATGTAAGGATACGTCTTTTGCTGAGCAGCCAAAGGAATGTAGCGCCTTTAGGCCAGAGTTTGGCTTTCCAGATCTTCATCCATAAATTGTTCTATTGACCAAGATCCGGAGGCTGAAGCATGTGGTATGCCTCCTTGGTGGAGAATTTACCACTAAGAGTGTGGCCTCAACGAAGAATATTTGGTCCCTCTTGGATTCTGATTTTCCTTTTTTCTAATTCATTCCAATATCAAGGTGTTTTTCATTGTGCCATTATTCTTGCCAATAGTTCGTCGGAAGCCAATTCTAAAATCCTTGAGTTGCCTCTTGAGCCCAGAAGTGCTTGACATTATTCTTCTCTCTCACCTACAAAGTGGTGCTCCAGAGGGGGCGATGGAAGAGAGAGGAGAGGCTTGGAAATTGTTGCCGTGAATCTTCCCAGAATCTGGCTTGCATTCCTAATAGAATTTCTGAGAAGCTATGAGCTTGGATGAGGTGTTTATGTTGACTCACGGCCTTCCAAATCAAGAAGCCTCCGGGCTCTTTATTGAATTTTATTAAGTCCTCTCGGGGCCAATTTGCAGCATATTTGGTGGCCCGTAACTGAGCCCAGGGCATGTGAGTGCTCGAAACCCACTTCCACCAAATAGGAGCACCCATGATAATATTTTTGTGCTCAGGATCTCTCAGCTCGAGGCTGCCTTGGACTTTTGGAGTGCAGACGTCCTTCCATTTAACTATCGCCCATTTTTTATTGTCATTGTTACCGCCCTAGAGAAAGGATCTCTGAAGATTGTGAATTGATTTGAGGACCCACTTAGGAGTAGCAAGAGAAGAGAAGAGATATAAAGGCATAGAATGCAAGACAGATTTGATGAGGACAAGGCGTCCAGCGATGTTGAGTGTGTGAAAGGTCCAGGAGGTGAGTCTGGCTTCCATATTGTCCAACAGCTCTTTCTAGGAGGTGTGCTTGATGGAGGAATCCGTGAGAGGAGCATCTAGATATTTGGAAGGGAGAGTGGCAACAGTGAGTCCAAAGATCTTGGCGATGTTATGTTGGGTAATGACGAGCATGTTGATGAAGAAAATTTGGTATAATTAGTCAATATATGCTAACCATATTTGATTTTGATTATATATTATGGTCGAGATGGAGTGTCTATCAACCACTGTTTTAGTTATGTGTTTGTATTATTGAAACGTGTATCAACTATCTTTAATTATTTTGTTGTACTGGTTATTATCAATATGTACTGTAGTTAGTTGTTAGTGGTTGTAGTTTTAATAAATTTTGTTTGAAGTCTTCATCCATTCATTGGTCGTTGTCAATTAGTCCGATATGATCGATTTATATTCACCGAAGAAATGTGAGTTGCTTAGGAGGTCAGTCTGTCATCTGCTGTGGACAAAGTCTGAAAATAACTGGCTCGCTAAGTCTTCTCGTAGTAAATGAGCGGGGTTGTTATATTTAGCCCACTATTGGATTTTGGATTTTGGGAGGGCATTCAACAAAAACCATCATATACAGTGCTGCTCATTTATTGCACAATGGAAAGTTGGTTATTTGTTTCCTATATATATTAGATTGGTCCTAGGATGTTTGGAAAAGCATTAACATAGATTCAGTCCTTTTTTTAAGATTGTGTTAATTTGTTTGTAAAATTCTGTCTGTCTACAATGGCTCTATCACAAACATTTCTGTACCCTAAGCTCAATTCAGGCTTTTTGTCTAAGAGTTATTTGGATTATAAATCAGAAGTGCTCCTCCCAATCAATAGGACTATCTTGTGCTCCGCACTAGTAAATCATCGGGGAGGTAATAAATCAAGAACACTTCATCGATTTTGCTGCCCAGAGATGGACTCAGACACTTTATTTTCATTGAACAAAAGAAGATTATTACAGGAGGCAGCAGTTGCTGAGAATATTATGGAGAGCATCGATACAACTACTGCATGCACGGGTCTTGGAATTGTAGATTTTCTGAGGGACAAGAACTTTCTCATCACAGGTGCCACTGGTTTTCTGGAAAAAGGTATGCAACACCTTCCTCAAGTTATTAATTATTCTCATTTATATACTTTAAGATTTCTCAGTATTTGATCACGGTTGGTTGTTTTCTTTATATGTGCAGTGTTGATAGAAAAAATATTGAGGATGCAACCAGACGTGGGAAAGATGTATTTGATAATTAGGGTTGACGACTCCACTTCTGCGTTAAAGAGATTGAATAATGAAGTAAGATAAGTATTGTATTAATTTTAATTGAGATTAGTGGTTTCCAAATCTATTTAGTGTGTTGAGCAATCTATTTAGACAAAGATTGATAACGCAGAGTCATGTGATTGTCGAGTTCACGTCTAATGATTTAGGTTTAATGATTGACTGATTGAATGATTTTCTAGGGTTAGGTTTTTAGGATGTTTATGGTTTTTTATTGTTTCTCAATAATTAAATAACTTTTGAGCATCATTGTAACATGGTTCAGAAGACAGATAGCTGCCATATATGACTATTATTTTTAGTATTTAAATAAACACAAAATAAATATTATTTTATTAATCAAATCAACCCTAAAAATGAAGAAAATGCCACCAAACAACTCAGCAAGTGAAGAAAATGCTCCTAAAAATGAGCAAATCCAAAACTTGAAAAAGATAGGTAGAGAAATAATCACCTAGATTAATAGTCCTTTGAACTTTTCCAAATTACAATTATAACTATACTAAACACTTTTAACATAGCAGCACTGACTTAACCACCAAAAAATTATGTTGAGAAGTAACATATAGCTTTGGATACAGCATTTGATTCTCCAAACCGTGTAATTTGTGACATTATTTTTTGGATACAACATTTGATTCTCCTACCCGCGTAAGTTGTGACATTATTTTTTTGTATTGACCCAACAGTGTGTTTACTAAATAGAACCAAACATAATTCTAGTGCAGATTTTTAAAATATTTTGAAATATTAGATGTTTAAGAAAATCGCAGTTTACTTATCATAAACTCAAGGTGTTCTTGCAGATAATAGTGATTGAGTGTTGAAATAGAAATTATGTTCATAGATGCACCCAATATTATATATGGGTGTTAATATTTTTTTGGCTCAGTTAAAAGCCTAAGAGTTCATTTATACAACTATGTTCTTCCAACTTCACTCTTATTGGATTTAAACTATCAAGAAGAACAACACAAAAACTATATGCAAAATGTTGAAACTTTCTTAATATTGAGAACTTGAAAGACCAATATGACCAGAATACCCCTAAGATATACACATACCATACAACCATGAGTGCACTTGACGACGACCAAGGTTGTTACCTAGAAGATCTAGACACCTAAGATCTCCATGAATGTGGAACTCTACATGTGTCAAGCGTCCCTCAAGTTGCTACATGTGCTCAGCTAGCCTATGTTGGCCTCTGCCTAGTGACACATGTCTATCTAACATTCTCCATCGATTGTGTTGAAAATCGGTCATAAAATTTGTTGGAATTTATGATAATTCCAGAACAAACACCGAGAGAATAATACTCTCCTTCAAACACAGAGAATTAAAAAAAATTGCGAGATTCACAAACTGTGGTTTTATTTTATTAACTGAAAATATATTACAAAAAATTATCTTCCTCCTCTGAGGGATTACAGACTTCTACAAAAACACAGTGCAAATAACTCTCTATCTTTCTTATAAAAAAAATGCACTCTGTCTCTCTCACAGAAAATGCACACACTCTGTATTTTTTGAAACCAACGCTGTTGTGTATTATATTACATATATATTTTCATTTAGCCTTTGGGTCATTTATATATGTGGCGCAATACATATTTTAACTAATAAAACATATAACTAACATACATAAACCTATCATATAGGCCTCCCGGGGCCCACAATACAATGGCGCAACTTTTTAACAAATAAAAACAAACTATAGAAATATATATACATATATTATAAACTATATAGTTTATAATATACGTTCATATCCGTGTGTAACATTACAAAGCCAAAGTCAAAAGACTTTAGTCGTGCGATATAACAAAACACGAAATTAACCCTTCGCCTGGATTTCAAAAGAAAATTAAACTAAATTAAATTGAAAATTTTGCATCACAAAATCGTATGACGTCACCACGCCCAAACTCCGTGTGAGCGGCCTGTGATTGGTCAAGAACTAGGGCCCACGAATTCCAAATAGTTTATGAGCTGGATTGCACTAATGTTCGCATAACAAATGGTTGTGTTGACGTCAGGCCCATTTGTAACGCAAAATATTTAGAGCAGATTTAATAAAATGCTTTCGAGTTCGTTTTCTAGTATGCTGACGTCAGCACCAAACCAACGCGAAAAGTGTTGATTGGTCCACGTGCTTGTGCGCTGACAGATGGGACAGATGTTGTCATGGCTTGTGGGGACCACCATCTACGTGGCCTCAAACCAAATCAAAAGCTTTTCCCGCGTTCAAAACTAAACTTCCATTTCCCAAACAAAAGGACTGTAAGGATTTTAATTTGAATTGACTGTATATCAAAAATAAGAAGCGATGTTTGACAGATTTCTTCAAAAAAAAAATGGAAAGCGGCGATTGTGTGTAGAGTAGTTGAAGTGAACACTTCAACACTCCCCCTTAAGGTCAAATACTGGGTTATCTATCATACCCATGCATTTCCTCAAATATTCAAAGCTTTTCTACCCCAATGGTTTTGTCAGTATATCTGCAAATTGCTCCTGAGTCCTACAATGTTTTAAAATAATTTCTCCATTGTTTACTAACTCCCTGATGTAGTGAAACTTAGCATCTATGTGCTTTGTTCTTTTGTGAAACATAGAATTCTTAGACAATGCTATGGCTGAGCTATTGTCACAATAAATCACTTTGCATTTTACATGTTCTTGACATAAGCTTCTCAACATTCTCCTCATCCACACTGCTTGACATATTGCTACTGTAGCTACCACATAATCTGCCTCTGCTATAGACAATGCTACAATAGGATTCTTTTTAGAAGCCCATGAAATAGCTCCTGAACCCATATGAAAAACATAACCAGATGTAATTTTATGGTCATCTACACTTCCAGCCCAATCGTTGTTAATGTATCCAATTAACTCGGAATTTTCTGAAGTAGTATACAAAATACCATACCTTTTAGTTCCTTTCACATACCTCAAAATTCTTTTTGTTGCCTGCCAATGTGCTTATTTTGGCGTCTCCATGAATCTGGAAATTAAACTAATAGCATGCATAATATCAGGCCTAGTTGCAGTCAAATACATGAGGTTGTCAACTATGCTCGTGTACAAGCTAGGATCAAAATCCTTGCTGCTATCCTCTTTGTTGAGTTTTAATCCCATTACTATGGGTGTAATTGCTGCCTTGCAATCTTGCATGTTAAATCTTTCCAAAACTTCATTTACATATTTAGCTTGAGAAATAAAAATTTTATTTTCATTTTTCTCTACTTCTATTCCTCAGAAGTATTTCAGCAAGCCCATATGAGTCATCTCAAATTAATTTTCATGACCTTTTTAAAATTTTCAATGAGGTAATCATCATTACCTCTGAAGATCACATCATCAACATATAAAACAACAATCAGCATCTTACCATATTTCTCCTTGATGTATAATGTGGGTTCTCCTTCACACTTTGAAAATGCATTTTCCAATAGATAGTAATCTATCCTACTGTACCACGCTCTTGGTGCTTGTTTCAGCCCATAAAGAGCTTTCTTCAATCTGCAAACTTTGTGTTCTTGGCCCTTTTTCTCATAGCCTAGAGGTTGTTCAACATAAACCTATTCCATCAATAATCCATTTAGGAATGTTGATTTTACATCCATTTGATGAACCTTCCATTTGTGTTGTGCTGCTATAGACAACACTGTGCCACTGTTTCCATTCTTGCAACCGGTGAAAATGTTTCCTCATAATATCTTCCATGTTGTTGCTTATATCCTTTGACAACAAGTCTGGCCTTGTGCCTTTCAATCTTACCTTCAGCATTGCTTTTGGTCTTGTAGACCCATTTCGCTCCAATGACTTCCTTACCTTTTGGGAGTTCAACCAAATCCCTTGTTTTATTTCTCTCTATGGAATTAATTTCTTCATCCATAGCATCTATCCATTACTTATATTTTATATCTTCTTCAAAATGAATAGGATCATCAACATGAAAATATAAAGAAAATAAAGAGTTCATACCTTAATTTGCTGCCTCTTGCTCATAAATATCATTCAAATTTCTTAATCTTGTTCCTCTTTCATTTGGTGTACATGTGCTTGAAGAAGCACTCAAATCTGCTCCTTGTGGTGTGCTTAGAGAAGCACTCTCATTACTTCTCAAGGGTTTTCTTACTCCATATTGTGGTGTCCCTTGCTGCCCTTGTGTTGATGGAGGTAGTGGTGCTAATGATGGATGTATTTCAGCCATATCATCCTCATTTTAATCATGAGACAAACAGTTCTTTACATTGTCTGTTTTCTTAATGCTTCCATCCCAAGCTTCTTCCTCAATGAACTGAACATCTCTGCTCACAATAAATTTCTTGGTGGATGGGTTATACAACCTATAAGCTTTGGATTACTCACTGTATCCAATAAAAATATACTTCTTCCCCTTGCTGTCCAAATTCTTCCTTAGCTGATCTGGAATGTGTGCATAAGCCACACAACCAAAAAATTTCATGTGGCTGACTCCTTGTTTTATCCCACTCCATTCTTCATCCAGAACTCTATTCGTCACTGCTTTTGTTGGGCATCTATTTAGTACATATGCTACACAATGTACAGCTTCAGCCCAGTAATCATTTGGAAAATGTTTTGCCTTCAGCATACTCCTTACCATATCCATGATGGTCCTATTTTTCCTTTCAGCAACTCCATTTTGCTGCGGTGTGTACCTTGTTGTAAATTTCTTGTGTATGCCATTTTCTCTGCAAAAATGCAGAAATTATTTAGAGATATACTCACCTCCTCTATCCGTCCTTAAGACCTTGATACGCTGCCCACTTTGGTTCTCAACAAGTGCTTTAAAGTTGCAAAAATTTTCAAACACTTCACTTTTATATTTCAAGAAAAAAACCCAAGTTTTCCTTGTGAAATCATTAGTAAAAGTCAACATATAATGGTTGTTTGCAAGTGATGGTGTTTGCATTGGTCCACATAAATCTGAGTGGACAATTTCTAAGGGTGCCTTTGCCCTTATGCTTTTTCCTGATGGAAAACTTTCTCTGTGTTGTTTACCCATGATACAACCTTCACACAGGCTGTCTGGTTTATCAATAAATGGTAATCCTCTTACCATTCCTGTCCTATGTAACAAATTAAGACCTCCAAAGTTGAAATGTCAAAATCTCAAATGTCATAAACAATTCTCATCTTTTGCTTCTCTTTGGAAAGTCTCTTGTGTCACTGTTGCCATTTCTTTTCCTTTCTTCAAATCTGCCCTCATCCTGAGAGGGAACATTCTGTTCCTTGTCATCCTTATTTCAGCAATACATTGTTTTCTTGGTGGTTTATCCATGATGGTGCATACAAAATTTTCAAAGAAAACATTGTAGCCCTTCTGAATGAGCTTCCCAATGCTTAAAAAATTACATTTCATGCCTGGTATGCTCTTCTTTTCTCCTTTCTTTTTCAAGACATTTACTATGCCTTTTCTTGTGACATAAACCTTACTATCTATTCCCAATGTGACTTGAGACTTCACATTTTCATCTAATATAGAAAACATAGCAATGTTTCCTATCATATGGTTGCTACATCCTTAATCTAGAAACCATAAATCTTCACTCTTTTCCTCAGCCATATTACATGCTAATTTTTTTTATCTTGGCTAATATTTTCTCTAGTAAAAGTTTCACTGGGTCTATTACCCATGTCATTCTGCTTCTTTCTACATTCATTTGCATAATGCCCATATTTTTTACAATAATGACACTGGACATTGGATTTGTCATACCTTTATCCATGAGCATGTTTTTGTCTACCTTGCTAGCTCTTGCTTTGGCCTTGGTTTTGATTTTGATTACTACCCCTTCCTTGAGTATTTGCAGGGTCGTTTCTTCCTCCTCTGTTTTGGCTTCTGCCTCTAAATTTTCCTCTGTTATTCCCTCTGCCTTGACTTCTTCCTCTTCCAAAGGACATTTGGGTCTTGAAGGCATGCTCCAAAGATGAGTTTTCATTTCTACCCAATCTTTGCTCATGTGTCATCAGTGATGCATGAAGCTCATCAACTGAAAAATTTGAGAGATCCTTTGTCTCTTCTATGGTTGTGACTATAACATCAAACCTTGAGGGTAAGCTCCTCAAAAATTTCTCTACAATTCTTCTTTCTTCAAGTGTTTCTCCATGAGACCTTATCTGGGTGACCATCCCAATCACATGTGTGAATAATGAGTTTATGTTATCAGACTCTTTCATGCAGAGTCTAAAAATCTCTCCTCAACAATTGTAGCTTTGTTTTCTTCACCTTCTCAATACCTTGATAGGCTATCTTGAGATTATCCCATGCATCCTTGGATTTCTTAGCTACTGCTATCATTGGAAAAACACTCTCATGTACTGCTTGATAGAGATAGAAGAGGAATTTTGAGTCCTTCTTCCTATTGCTCTTCAACAAATCCTTCTCTGCCTATGTCAAGCAATTAAACTCTTTTTCATCTATTGGTTCTTAAAATCCATATTCAACAAGCTCCCATAAGTCTTGAGAGGCAAACAGGGCTCTCATGGTGATTTCCCAATAATCATAGTTCTTCCAATTGAACTATGGGAGCTGAGAATTTCCAATACTCATGATTTTTTTGGCTCCTGCCATGCCTAACACTATGAACTATGCTTTAAATCTTGACTGTGATTTTTAAATAAACTGACTATCTTCAAACAGTAACAAAAACTCTATTTTGAGAAATACCTTGGATTTTTGCTGAGCCTTCACACTGCTGGAGAAACTGCTGCAACAAAAAATCCTTCTTTCAGCTTCTTTGACACCTTAAAAGAGCCTGGACTAGCTATGATACCATGTTGGAATTTATGATAATTCCTGAACAAACACTGAGATAACAATGCTCTCTTTCAAACACAAAGAATTAAAAAAATTTGCTCACTGATAGAGAGAGATTCAAAAACTGTGGTTCTATTTCATTAACTGAAAATCTATTACAAAAACTTATCTTCCTCCTCTGAGGGATTACAGATTGCTACAAAAACGCAGTGCCAATAACTCTCCGTCTTTCTTATAAAAAAAATGCACTCTGTCTCTCTCACAGAAAATGCACACACTCTGTCTTTTTTAAAACCAACACTGTTGTGTATTACATTACATATATCTTTTCATTTAGCCTTCAGGTCATTTATATATGTGGCGCAATACATATTTTAACTAATCAAACATATAACTAACACACATAAACCTATCATATAGGCCTCCCAGGGCCGACAATACAATGGCGCAACTTTTTAACAAATAAAAACAAACTATAGAAATATATATACATATATTATAAACTATATAGTTTATAATATACGTTCATATCCGTGTGTAACATTACAAAGCCAAAGTCAAAAGAATTTAGCCATGCGATATAACAAAACATATAACAAAACATGAAATTAACCATTCGCCTGGATTTTTTAGCAAATTAAACTAAATTGAATTGAAAATTTCATGTCTCAAACTTGCATGACGTCACCACACCCAAACTCCGCGCGAACGGCCTATGAATTGTCGAAAAATGGGGCCTGTAGATTCCAAATAGTTTATGAGCTGGATTTCAATAAATTTCGCGTAACAAATGGTTGTGCTGACGTCAAGCCCATTTGTAATGCGAAATCTTTAGAGACAATTTAATAAAATGTTTTCGGGTCCGTGTTCTGGTATGCTGACGTTGGCACCAAACCAACATGAAAAGCGTTGATTGGTCCACATGCTTGTGCGCTGGCAGATGGGACCGCTGTTGTCGTGGCTTGTGGGGACCGCCATCTACGTGGCCTCAAACCAAATTGAAAGCTTTTCCTACGTTCAAAACTAAACTTCTATTTCCCAAACAAAAGGACTATAAGGATTTTAACTTGAATTGACTGTATATCAAAAATAACAAGCATCGTTTGACAGAGTTCTTCAAAACAAAAATGGAAAGCGGTGACTGTGTGTAGAGCAGTTGAAGTTAACACTTCAACAAAATTGATTATTTCATTTTGATCCTCATGTGTGTCATGACTCAATTGCTCCTAGAGCACAATGATTTTCTAAGTTGTGGTTCCAGTATGTGGAAATAGGAAGTATGTCAAGGGAAGTAGGAAGGAGAACCTCACTAGCTGAATGATGAGGATCATTGGTTGTCACCTTGTCAAGGTCAACCTCCTATACATCTCCTCCTTCCATTGCTTTAGTTACTCTTTTGTGCTTCACCCCTTGGCTATGCAAACCTATCCTTCTAAGTGCTCTACCCCGTGCCTCATCATTTTCACCGCAACTCCAATTCACTCCAATTCGGTGTTTCTAGCACTATGCATCCATTGTTTCACCCCAAGCCCCTGATTCTAATAATAAATAACTACCTCAAGCCTAGGCTTCGAGGGCCTCTCTGCTTTAGTGGGCAGTCAATTCCAGCCAAGCCTGTTTCCACCAGAACCCACAAGTTGGCTCCTATGCCAATGATTAAGTATGAAAAACTCGTGATGCACCTATTAAGCCTCAATTGGTCACCACCAGAGTGAGATACACTATTTACCAGTCCAATTTAGTATTAATCTTCTCCCCTTAGCCATGAAGGAATTAAGGACACCATACTAATTTTCACACCCCCTTCTACTACTTGATTGTTTGAAGTTAGATTTGAGACTCAGAGTAACTCTCAACACGAGAGTCACTAATTTTCAATTCCAAATGAAGAGAACTAACCCACAAACTTCACGACTATGTGTTTGGTATGCTAGAAATCCCAGGCTTTATTAAGCCAGAAATTGTGACGTCCAAAGACCAACCCAACTCACATAATGAGTGATCACAATATAAAGACAATGGGGATTGTTTTGGGGGCTTGCCAGTGTTATATTAAAAAAAAAAAAAAAACGATGATCCTTTTCATTAATAAAAATACATTACATAGTTCATTTTTTACATCATTATTCTTTCTATACTTGAATATCTAATTTGTTCTCCATTTCCAAGGACGATTTTAAACCAAAATTAAAAACAATTCCCCTGTCAAAACGCCATTAGTGGCTTACATATTATCTCTTACAAAGCTAAAAAACATAGATTGATTACCTAAGATAATCCTACATTAATATCAAAAGGAAATAATATAGCTAGTTCGATATACATGAATTCTCATTCCGATGTAACTGCATTGCCTAATTTGTATCCAACATTTCCTATCAACCCAAGTCTTGTCAAAAATACAAAAAATAAAATTGATAACCTAAATAGAGTCGATACTTCCCGAGTACATATGGAAGTTTCATTGGTAGGCTTCATAGAAGATCTTGCCCTGCCTCGATTTGTTTCCTCTTTTAGACAATAGGTCGTTCATCTAGTTTTGTTCCATGTAAATGTGGTTGAACTTGACTGACCTGAAAGATGAATACAAAAGATGAATACGGTCCATCCACTTGGAGAGGATAGGTGGCCAGAAATTAGTATAAGTCCTGACCCAATCAATAATACATTTAACATCTCCATTTATGGCTATACTGTCTGAACCTAGCCAGGAAGAAAAGGATGATATACCCGAGAGGGAAATCACCTTAGCTTTGTTGTTGGTACTTGTTCCCTCGTTCCACCAATTGTGGTAGAATTGATCTAGCTCCAATGAAATGATAACACCACATCTGCAGCATCTATTCTGGCATGCACCATCAAATGAGCCCCATGGATAGCCCTCTTTGATGTTCTTGTAAATATCTTCCTAGATTTAGTTCTAGTATTCTTATGCCCTGTCTGATTGAAATAAGAATTAATATTCCTAATATCCCTTCACACCAAGGGAACATGATTTTCAAACAACCATTCATTCCTGCTTCTCCAAATCACCCAGTAAATAAAGAGAGGGAGAGTCTAATACTCCTTATGTTCATTTATCCATCTGCAAAACAATGGACAATCTAAATTAAGTAGTTTTGATACCTCGTGCCATACCTCTGATACAAATGAGAATATAATAAATAGGGGTGTGATTTCCTCCTCTTGTTGGTGGCAAAAAATTCATATACCAGGACCATAAGAACATTTTTCTTTAGCATGTCCTAGGTCATTATTCTGTGATTTATTGTCAGCCATGCAAAGCAGATGATCTTGCAAGGGGTTTCCCATGACCATACTGATTGAACCAATTCTAAACAGGAATATTAAAAATAAGAATGGGCAGGTTTGAGTATATACCTCTCATTGATGGTAATCCATTTTTCCAAGTGTTCACCCATTGAAGAGTGTCGTCCCCAGCCCCAATCACTGCTTTTGAGTTATATAGATTGGTGATGTAAACATCCCATTCTAGTGCAAATATTTTCAAAAGTCCCAATGTAGCTGCCTACTTCCATCTGGGGCTATAAGGCGAGTTGATATGGTTCACGGAAAGTTGTGTAAAACATGTCATCCCCTTTGTTCTAAGAGTGTAAATGAGATCTTCTTATAGTGGGTAATTGCCCTGAAACCTAGATACCATGTCTAGTCCAACAACCGCCAAGTTTCCTTCACCAATTTTCCATTTCATAGAACTTAGCATCCAATGTATGTTCATATTAATGTTGTGCCATGAAAAGGAGGAATTTCCTATTCTAAAAAATCCCCTAGAAATCCTTGATGAGATAGAGTATCCCTTCATATAATTATCCTTTATAATTTTTCTACAGATCGCGTCTTCGTTAGTAGCCCAGAAAAATATTTTAACAAGTAACTCATGGTTGAAATTGCGGCTATTAAGAATACCACATCCTCCAAAAGTGGTCAGTCTCGCCACCACATTCTATTAGGCAAGATGGATCTTCCCATGCTTGGATGCCCCCGACCAGATGAAACGAGGCATAAGAGTGTTGATTTTGTTGCATATTTCAGTTGGGATAGAGAAAAGGTACATCCAGTATACCTAAATGCTCTTGAGAACCGCTCGTACCAATACCAATTTTCCACCCAAGGTCAACCATTTATTTTCCCATCCAGTTATTCTTTTACTATAATTGTTCAGTAGCAAGTCCCAATCTTCCCTCCTATAATTTTTTCTTTGAGGTGGAGGCCTAAATATAGCAGTCCCTCGCTCAACGGTCTCCTTTTGATCCCAAATAGTTCTCCAATTACCCTACAAAATTATTTCTTAATGCCCTCCGAAATCAGAACAAATTTAACCTTTCTCATATTCATACCCAAGGCCTTACTAAAGGTAAAAATAATATTATGAATATACCACCAGTAATCTTTGTAGGGCATGACCCCAAATAATAAGTCATTTATGAACATCATTAGGGGATTTTTGAGGTCTAAAATGGGCCTCCTAAGAAAAATGTACAACCAAAATAAACTTTAGAAGAACCAATAGGATTCAAGATGATGATGTCAACCGTGGGGGATAATTCACTAATTTTTAATTAAAAGGGTAAAAAGATAAAAAAAATAATAAAATTATAAAATCATCTCGTATTTTCAACTTATATCCCAAATTTTTTACTCACATTTCAAGCAGAAGTACTCGTTGGATGCAAAATTTAATTCCTCATCTAAGGAGTACCCATGTTGCATAATTTTGATGGACCTTGGTACACAAAAAATGAGAAATACATGAAAAAACGTGATTGAAATCATGTTTTTCATGTATTTCTCATTTTTTGTGTAGTAGGATCCCTCAAAAGTATGCAACATGGGCACTCCTTGGATGAGGAATTAAATTTTGCATCCAACGAGTACTCCCCTCGAAATTTGAGTAAACAATTTGGGAGATAAGTTGAAAATACGAGTTAAAAAATTAGTTTTTTCTTTTTTCCCTCCAAAATTTGATGATGTAATCAAATATTTTTTTATTATTTCCACTATTATTTTATAATTTCCTTAGGAGGCCCATATTAGACCTCAAAATTCCCCTAATGAACATGATATGGGACACCCTGACCTTGTTGGAAGCCTTGATGCCACATATCAACCCAGACTTCCTGACCTCTTTAATCGAATAGCTCAGGTGATCCATTGCTAGGATAAAGAGAAGTGGGGATAATGCACATATCTGTCTAAGGCCATGGTGTGCTTTGAAAAAACTAGTCATTATCCCATTGATTAAAACAAAAATGTCTGTGGATGTGATACAATCAAGCATCCAGATTGTGCACAGAGAGACCAATTTTATGTAGGATCAGTCAAAGTAAACCCCAATCCAGACAACCAAATGATTTAATCATATCAATTTTGAGCATACTCACCTTATCCTGTCGAGTCTTCATATAATGGAGGCATTCCCGTGCCACCCCAATAACATCCTAGATTTTCCTTCCTTGTACAAAAGCTAATTGTTCAAGAGAGATGTAATTAGTGATGATCGTTTTGAGCCTCATAACCATTAATTTATAAAACATATTATACATTGCATTTCATAAAGATATGGTTCTAAAGTCCAAGAAAGAGGTAGGGTTTTCCATCTTTAGAATTAAGTCAATAAAGGTGGCAGTCAGACCCCCATCAATGACCCGAGGCCTTTTTATTTATTGTTATGATTGATTACCTGTAGGAGCTCCTCCCTTCCTATAGGCTTGCCCATGTACTCATTAGTTTCCAACGTAATCATATGAGGGAGGTTTCTGATCATAATCATCTATGTTCCAGCTCAGGATTAATGGCGAAGAACTTATTTTAGAAATATAACAGTGTTTCCTTCATAAGTTCTCCTTGTTCATTGATAATGTGCCCCTTAGCATCCATAATGTTTTTTATCTCATTCCTCTATTTTCTAGCGTTGGAAAAATCATGATAGAACAAAGTATTCTTGTCACCTTCCTACACCCAGATGGCCCTGCTTTGAGGTCTCCTATCAGATTCCATTATCATAAATATGTTTTTTTATTCCCAATCCACTCATTGATCTTTTGTTTTATGTATCCAAGAAAAAAGTGGATCGAGGGGGTCATTGTAATACTTCAGTGTTGTGTGTATATCTTTTAGTTTCTGTGTTTACATTATTTTATTATCCACTAACCATGCTTTGGTAGCATTTTTGAGAGTTCTCGGTTTGTCCATGATCTGAGCCATAGCACCCTCTACCCTCCTTTCTGATACTTTTCCCCAATTTTCAGCCACCAATGTCTGATATTTCTCATGCTTAATCCATATTGGATTAAATTTAAATGGAATAGATCCCTGTCTTTCCACCCCTTCCCAATGTAATTTAAATGCATAGTGATCTAAAATGAAGAAAGATAGGATAGATAATGAAACCCCCTTATGCATATCCATTAGAGTTGAACTGATAAAAAACCTATCCAGCCTTTTTGCAATGCTCACATTTCCTGATCTCACGTTGCGCCAAGTTAGTAACAAGATATCAGGTTTGACATCCGTGAGATCATGCACCGCAAATAGAGCCCCAAAATAACTCGCAAGTGGATCTAATTGTGCACTATGTACCCATATTTTTTGTCCACCTATCATTAGGTTTAGGTCACTTGCGATAATCATGGATGCGAGAGAGAGAATCCCATAATCGATAATTCTATCCCAAAATATCCTTCTCCCCATATACGACGCATACATGTTCAGGAGTTGAATCCTCTGAGGAGAGCGCTTGTAGTATCCTGTAACCAGAATACCTGCAACAGAAACATATTCAAGTGCCTTGAAGAGTGCTCGTTCCCACATTACTCCTAGTACCCCCAAGTGTCGAACAGCTCCTTTCGCGCATACCAGCCAGTGAGGACATACTCATAACATAAATGACCATGCACAGTTAACATCACACCTGGATTCTTGAAATAAAATAATAGATGGTTTGAGAGGGATAATCGGGTCTTTGAGTGCTCTAATTGTTGGGTTGATGGGGCATAGACCCATGTTCAAAGTGACTACGCAGTCCAAAAACACCCACTATTATTGTCCCTTTCGGCAATTATCTTCTTTCACGGACCGAATTCTCACCTAAGGCAATATAGGGGGATGCTAGAAACGGGTTTATGCATCTAGAGGGATACTGAATATGGGTTTGGGGCTTTTCCTTCTTAACAGAGCTTCGCAGGAAATATTTGTGAGTAATAACAGTGAGGTTCAACACATCTACTGAAATTTGTCACAGGCTGCATGATCTTACTTATTCTTGCATTAAACAAAGTAAATAATCATACACAGGACTACACTACACAATTATATATCAAACACTTTTTTAGCATAAATATTCATATTCAGTAAGTAAAATCACAACGCATCAATATAACTAAGATCATTCTTAATAGTTCTTTCATTAACATCAAGATCCTTCTCATACATCCACTTTCCACCATATGCACACAACTGCAGACTTTCTAAGGTCTCCATGCACACATCTGCAAGAGCCTTTTCCTCTAACCCAAAAACTGACTCCTACTCAAAGCAATATTACATCTAAATGTATCATTCAACTTCTACTTGCCTGCCTATGGCTTCTATCTAGAATCCTTATATAGGTTTGACATTTACAATACCATGGTCCAAAACCATGGGCAGAGTCCAATGTTCACAAAATATCCCATCCCATTACATAAAAGGGGGATTTGACCAACCCCAAAGCCCCTATGACTCAAAATAGACTCCGTGTTGTGTGCTCTGCTCCTTGATCTGCAAATTCTTTCCTCGCTTCTTACTTCGTGGGGATCCCAACTCCAACAGGCCCCCAACACAAAATTGTGACTCATCCTGAGTCACAAAGCTGGTGTGCCATCAGTATTTTCTTTGATGCCACTTAAGGCATCCTTCAAATGGGGAACTGCTTCAGTGCACTACTTTTCAAATTCCTTAACTTTGTCGAGTAACATCTGTGAAACCTTTCTAGCTGCCTTCTGCTCGAATCCTCGCTGCGTTGTGTGAAGTTCCTTCAAATTCTTTTCTACTGTTTGGGATAGCTGGTTGGTCTCAACTTCCCATGGTTTCAACCTATCGGTAAGCAGATACTCCTTATTACATAGCTCATCAACATGTTCCTATAAGAATTTATCCTCCTGGTGACGGGTAAGTCACTACATTGGCATTAAGGTCTTAGCAGTGACCTTAACCTAGTCTAGTTGTTCCTGCTTCTCATGCACTTCAGCCTATAAATTTTGCACTGGATGATCCTCCTATAGTGAGGTATATACACCGAGAACTTCTCTAAAGAAATGTGCACACTCCTGTATGCGAGACTCAACCTATTGTGTAGCTAATTTCAGTTTCACGGAGTGCTGCTCTCTAACATTTGGCAAGTGGCAGGCTGCAATTGTAGCTGCAGCTCGACGATTTTCATTTCCATTTCTAGTCGGACTTCAACAACGTTTTCCTTTGAGTCCCTGATAGCAGTGGCCAACTTAGCCACTTTTTCCTCAGGGGATGATGCAACCTGAATTTCGAGCTCTGGTAGCTCTCTGCACACCTTGGAGATAACCTCCTCTACCTCTTGATGTTTTGTTGCCTTAGCCTCGCGCTATTGGACAACGAGTTGTTTCTCCAGAACCATGCTCTGGTGTTCCTCCTGGACATCTTGAATAACCAGAAGAGCACGTTGTTCCCTTATCTTTAATTCCTTATCAATTCCCTGATGGAACTCATGTAGGGTCTGCAGTGGCATCACAACAAGATTTAGCATTATGTTATTCCATTAGACCACCTACTTAATTTTCTCCGTCGTATCGAAATGCAACCTGCCTACAGGAATAGGCGTTGTGTGAGCATCAGAAGTCAGTGCCAACTCCTACACAGTTGTATTTTTTCCAGTTGGTGCCCTACCTGGGGGAACTAACGTGCTCGCCTCCACCAGAAAATCCTGCAATCCTTTGTGGACATATTCGAGCACTTTCATGCATTGCTCTTCGGTGTTGCCCCATAAATTCTAATTGACCTGGTGCAAAACATCCCATATTTCATCAATGTCCCACTCAGTGAGGACCATGTCTGTTAGACCAGTGGATCTGTCAAACTTGACCTTCTTTCGTGCACCACTCTTCTGTGGCTGCCTTCTCTTGGTGGAAAAATGGGAGGAGGGTTCCAATGGATCTGTGCCCAGATCACCGCCAAGAATATCATCCACTCCAGTCTCTAGAGTCACTGCTTTAGTATCCTTCTACCCTGTTGGCATAGTGGGCTATGCCCCACTTGTTCCTGTCATCTCTGTATGCCCATGCAGCAGTGTTAACCAATCAATCGCGCATCGACTGTTGATGGCCTCTACATCTTCCTCTTCGACCATGTACATGAGCTGGTACCAAACCCCCATAAGGTCCTTCTTTGCCTAAATGTGGATATGATGGAAGTCCACTTTGAACTCTAAAACCTGTTGATATTACTCTAAAATTCTTGGTGACAACTAGGGCTTTTGGTTTATCACTGTTCGTAAGCTCATCTCAACTGTGACCCAAAAAAATTTATTGGACATAACTCTGGCAGGCTCTGTCGAATTCCATAGCAAAGCACATCTCGCTTTTTCGCATAGATCGGGGTTCGCAATATTGAACTGTGACCCTTCAGGTTCCCTCCATTCCATTAAAGCAATAAGAAGCAAGAGCCACATGTAGTGGACTCTCTGCCTTCTTCCTACGTTGCTTTGTAATCTGCGAGGAATTCCATACATACGTAGCCAACCTAGTTGTATAAAATTCCCTGGCACATTTTGTGGCTAAAGCTATGACAGAGGAAGAATCCTCCTCATCCCGGCTCTTTCGCATAATCTTATCCACATGGATGTGCATGGTGAAGTGCACGGTTCTATCAGAAATGGAGTTAATGAGGTAACCCTTGGTCCCCTTCGTTAGATCATAATCATTGATCATCTTGTCTGCCAACTGCTTGTCCTGGCTCTTACCCACAAAAGCCTCTGGGGGGTCTACCCCAAGACAAGGAAGGGTCATAATTCTTCTAATGAGCATCTCAGTAATGGGAATATTCATCCCCATCCATATACAGTTGTCATGCACCAGGGCTAGCAATTGGCGCACAAAAATGGTATTGATGGTACATCACCCAAAATGTGGCATATAAATCATGTTCAGTATCCCTGACTATTGGATACCCTTCAACCATTTCATTGGATCTAATCAGGTAACTCAGTCTTGGTATGCATGTGGGTGCAGATACCTACTGGGCTCGAATTGGGGGTATTTTTTCTGATCATTAAAATCCCAATCCTCCATTCTAAGATATGACAGCTTGACCATCAACTCTCCTTCCACCGACACCTCATCTAGAATCAATGGTGTAAACACCTTGTAATTTACTGCGTCAGGATATTTCACCGGCTTCTTGGACTCTATCTTCCAGGATGAAATATAGGGAGGCAACTCGAAGAGAGGCACAACCTTCTCAATGCCAATTCCCTCTGATGCTTCTTCTTCTTCTTCTTCATCTGATTCGACCTCCATGGCTTTTTCCTCCTACCACTCATGAGCCCCCTTACACCGTTGTTCCTCCATGATTTTCTTCTAGGCTGGGAATCTTAGGATTGGTTCTTAGGCTTCTAAGACGACATTGCACCTGCAGTATTCTGTCCTCTAGGTGACCTTAGCCCTGTGGATGTTACTAGTAGTGTGTACGTCATTGTGTTGTCAAAACCAGGTCGAATTGTGTATTTGATACCTTCCTTGATCAATGCTTCTTTGAAGGCTTCAAATCTGTAATCTGACATGCAACAGCTCACATGGAACTCTTGCAGACAAAAATTCTCTCTTCTTACACTTACTGCGCAAAGTGTTTGAAATAGGGGCGAGGTCCTTGATTTAAAGAAAATTTCAAATTCGAACCTCATCATTGCCCTAAGACGCTCCTCATGAATGCCAATTTGGTGGCGGATTTGGCCAGGTATGCCTATTAAATGCATTTTTCCTACTCCTTCTAACATCCAAGTCATTTTCCAAACAATTTATACTATTCCAATGGTCATATTTTGGATTAACTCCGTGAGACTTTCCCCTTCGGCCCAGTCCTACCTATCTAGGTGCAGTAACCTATAACTATGCTCGTAATCCATCTTTCGTGCAATACTTTGACTACATGGATTCCATCCTTTGCCATACTCTGTCTGCATTTGTTCATCTCGGCATCCACAGATCTCCTCCCCCAACACAAGCTTGTTGGTCAGGTCTGTCCAATTCATCTGAACCAACATCCTTGGCTCCTTGATAATGCGAATTACTCCTGCTTTCATTTCTTGAAGAGCCTCATTAATGCCTTCCCACCCATCAGCGAAACTATATGTTAATAAGAATCCTTCTATCATCTCATTGAAGTCCACAATTCCATGCCACAGCTCCGTTTCTAGATACCATTGCTGAGGTATCACCTCTAAGGAATGAAAGAACATGTGCACCCATTCTAGCTAAGGTTTGGCACCCCAAGATTCATTCCAATGAGCTAAATGCTTGCATATATCCCTCTGGCCATCATAGTTCTCCACAATCTTTGTATGAACCTCACCAAACCTCAACCTTATCAATTTGAAAAATTCTTCCCATCCTTCTAAATTTTCTCTGTGCGCGCCCCACCATTGGGCTAGAGTCAACCTTAATGCGAAGTCCAAATCTTCATATCTCTATTCTTCGAGCACCTTCTGCTAAAATTCTTCCAGAAAAAAGAAAACATTCCCCATGCCATCATAAAAAGGTAAGTCGCATACTTCTGATCTAACTCAACAGTAGAGACTTGGTCACCCTGTTACAGCACTTAATATTCACTTCATGCAAACGGTTATGCCAGTGCTCCAACTCCTCATTTGAATTTGAAACACACGCACTATCGCGCTGCCAACATATTCTACCATCTATGGTGGGATTGATCCAGTCATCATCCTGTGCAGTTAGCTTATATATCTGCTCAATCTTAGCACCCCCATAGTCATGCAGTACAGGCTTTGTATAGTGCACACCCTCAGAAGGATCTAATTGCAGAACGACCTGGGTACCATTATATTCAAAGATCATCTACCTCTTCTTCAGGTTGATTATAGTATTCATGTCATAAGCCTAGTCAAACCCCAACAACACAGGTTATGGGTTACTATCATCAATGATCTCAATCACTTTGAAGTCAAACAACACACCATCGCTATCAATATCTATGCTAATCCCCTACAATCGCCCCATAGGAATGATCTTCAACTGATTTGTCATCTGCATCAAATTGGTGAAAATTGCAGCTTAAGCCTTTCCATCCACTCCCATGTCTGCTTTGGCAGAACGTTGGCATCTGATCCTAGATCCAGAATGACTTGGTCCATCTCATAATCTCTAATCTTTGAATTAAATCGCATCTCCCGGCCAATTCTCTTCTTGTTCTGGTATATTTTATTTACCGTGCATTGTTCTAGCTACAACCTTTCCTTTCCAATGCAGTTATGTGTTATTTCCTACATCCCTTCTACAACCTTCTAGTCCCTAAAAAATTTCATACACGTCTGCAAGAAAGATTCCAATATAGATTGATCCACTTCCTTTAGTTCGGTCTTCTCCTTAGGATTTTTGTCCAATGGAAACAATTGTCTCTTCGTGGTAGATGGCGAAGCTTTAGGAGTCATAAACATATTCCTTGCTTCCACGAATGTCTCGTTCTCACGCTGCACATTGAAGCCAACATTTTTATCCCTAGCCTTCCTGACCCATTTCTCCGTCACAACATTTATTCCTTCTGTGCGGTCTCCTCCGGTATTCACACCAATGCGTGTTACTACATTAATGCTCAGATTTTCCTAGCATGGTTCAGCCCTCATCATTTGTATATTTTTAGTTCGATATTGGTTGCGATTCTCCTACAATTTTGGTAACAAAATGGGACAATATTTGATTTCATGAACAAATTCTTGGCATTAATTACAGGAAACTGCAATGGGATTATGAAAATCCCTGGAAAAATGTCCAGTTTGTATGCAGTTGTAGCAAGTGATCTAACCTCGTCCACGACCTGTGCCTCCTCCTCTGCTGCGCCCTCGACCTAGGAAACCTCCTCGCGTGGTCGGAGAACCCGAAGCCTTGCACCCTTCTATTTGCATATGATACACACCAGAGCTGTTCTGAATCATCAGGTCATATCTCTTACAATGTTTTTCAGCATGCCCTACTGAACCGTAGAAGTTACAGAACAATTTATTTGGTGATCTAACAAATTTCTGTAATAGATGACAAAATTCCGTGGAATTTTGGCCTGCAAATTTGTAGAGGATACACCATACATTAGGCCCCACACTTGGCCTAGTGCTTGATCCAAGCTTCAATGGACTCTGCATCCCAGTGTTCAAATAGTATTTATAAATAGGGCATTTTTCTTTATAGTGACCCTCTGCTTTGCATTTGATACACCATACCTTCATTCTCATCTCCGCGCAAACCTCCTTTCCCTTATTTATATCCTGGAGCTCCATATGAAATCTCGCTAACTGAGTTTGAATCTGTTGCACTTTTATAACCGTCTCAACTACGGGTGATGCTTCAAGCTTCATCACAATCTCCAATGCTTCCACCTGAGTTGCAATCTTCTATTGAGATCATGGTAGTCTGAGATGAGGCAATAGAAAAAAAATGAACCATTCTCTATGTTGTTCATCCGGGATGTTGAAACTAATTTAACTCAACAACATTTTAATCTCTGATCTACCTCCCATACAGAATCGGTAGTCAGCTGCTTAATTTATTTGATATTTTTGATACATTGGGACTACGACTTTGGTTTCTTAAATTCAACGTTCAGTGCATATTTTTCTCAGCCAATGAATCATTAGCATTCATTGTAACATATCTCATGTACTAGGAAATTTCTCTATCTTACAACATTGTAATCAACTGTGCTTTCTTAATGTTTTCATCTGTAATATTCTGCGAACTCCATATCGCTTATACCACAAACCAGAACTGTTCAGGGTCATTTTTCCCCTTGAACACAAGTATCTTCAGGGGTTGGGCCATGGTGAATGGGGGAGGTGGAGGTGGAGGTGGATGGACATAATGGGATGGAGCAATGATGGGGGTGGAGGGTTGGTAAATTTCTTCATCACTTTGTTGACTTTGAGATCTCAATGAGAAACTTCACAGTGTAGCGAGGTTTGTTTCTCCTCTTTCAGATTCAAACAATGGTTTATATTTAGTTTCAATGTAAGTACCCCCAATATATTCTGAATCTCTTAGCGCTTCGCGTAGCACCAAGTTATATTTCTTCAACCATCAATCTGAGTGCATGCGTAATATACCCTTTTCACACAATAGCATTTTAATCCAGAATTTCAATGAATTTAGGTACTTACCTCTATGGTTTCTAAAGAACTTATGCTCTGCTTCCCTATAAGACACATATGTCTTGTTCGAAAACTAAGTGATGAACCCTCCAAGGACAATGTCTATCCAATAATCAACTATCCTCACAATCTCATTATCAGTACTTTTCAACTTCTCAATTAGCTATGAGGTCCACGCAACGGGTCTATTATTGAAATAACCCACATGCGCTACTATTCTTGATATCCACTGGTACAACTCGCTAGAAAATGATGCGAAAAATATATCGCAATGATCTGTATAAATATAATTTTGTAGTGAATTTTTAGTAGAGATGCGCGGACATATGTTTTCTTGCACCACAAATTCATGTTCTTTTCGATCATCCAATTTTCAATCTCTTCCTTACATAGATTCCACATCTAGTTATCCCTTAGTCAGATAGTAGTCCCGACAATGGAATCATTTTTTGGGTTGATGGGGCCTAGACCCAGGTTCAAAGTGACTTCGGAGTCCAGCAAAACTCACTATTACCGACCCTTTCGGAAACAATCTGCTTGTGTAGACCGAAGTCTCACCCGAGGCAATATACTAGGATGCTAGAACCAGGTTTTTGCATCCAGAGGGACACTGGACTATGTATTTAGGGGTTTTTATTCTTAATAGAGCTTCGCAGGCTAGATTTGTCAGTAATAACAGTGAGGTTCAACACACTTGTTGAACTTATACATTCTTGCATTAAAAAAAGTAAATAATCATACACAGGACTATGCTACTACGTTATATATCAAACCCCTTTTCAGCATAAATATTCAAAAATAGTAAGTAAAAGTAAAATACATCAATATATCTCATATCTTTCTCAATAGTTCTTTCATTAACAACAAGATCCTTCTCATACATCAAATTTCCACCCTGCGCACATAGTCGCAGGGGTCTATGCACATAGTTGCATACTTCCTAAAGTCTCTGCACAGACAGTTGTAGGAGTCTTTTCCTCTAACCCAAAAACATACTCCGACTCAAATAAATCTTACATCTAAATGCATCATTCAACTTCTATTTTCCTGCCTATGACTTCTATCTACACTTCTTATATAGGTTTGGAATTTACAATACCATGGTCCAAAACCATGGGCAAAGTCCAACGTTCACAAAATATCCCATCCCATTACATAATAAGGAGCTTTGACCCACCCTAAAGCCCCTATGACTGAAAATAGACTCCACACTGTGTGCTCAACTCCTCGATCTGTGGAGCCTTTCCTCGTTTCTTACTTTGCGAGGATCTTAGCTCCAACACTAATATTATGGGAAACACCCATGCCCCTGATGTTGAGGGATAAAAGGCCATGAAGGCACCGTGTTCATGGGGATGTCCTCTCTATGGACCCGCACAATGCTACCTTAATCCGTCTTGTACCCCCCTGCTAACGTTGTCGAATCCTGAAATTCAAGTGTATCCCTATAATGACTCAGTCCCTGAAAATTTGGGTCAGGGTTTATACAAGAAGATATCTTCTTATATTTGGGTTGACACTTCTTCTTTGAATCAGGTGTCCCCTTTACATTCATTTCCCCATCCCCCAGTGTAGATTGATAACCACTCGTCTAATTTCCGAAGGCTCCATGGAAAAAGAGGGGTAACCTGACAGTAGAATACCTGATTTCAAATCAAGAGAGATGGGGTTAGACAGGGTTGGGATGGAGTGCCTGCCAGCAAAATAAGGAGGCTTATCCAAAAAGGGAGCAAGAGAGATATGAGGCAGATGCCCCAGTGCAACAGGGGTATTCTCTTCTCCCAAAAAACCTAGAGGCTAGAGATTATTTTTTCAGGTGATATCCCCCGCATAGGTAAATTCGATACCTTGAAATTCAAATAACTCAAGTCCAAACCCTTCCCAGTCCCAAGCCTGATAGCAAGAAGCTCCAAATCATTTACAGATAGTAGAGAGGATGGACATAAATAAGTACTTGGAGAGTTATAGGAGATTTTAGGTAGCAGCCCAGGAATGACTGGATCATGCATCTTACCGATGGCCACCACAGGTGAGGATGATTCGAAATCCTTCCCATCAGAGAAGCGCTTCCCACATTCCCGACATAAGTGTCTAGTCTCATGACAGAGAAAACATCTAAAGGGGATTTCCCAATAGTCGATGGAGATAAGAATGGAATATTGTCCCCATTTAATCTCCAGTTCTTCCAACACACCATTGTCGAAGTTAACATCCAGAAGGACCCTTTCCATCCTCTTGTCCATCCGACCCAACCTACCACCATCCCAGAATAAAAAGGAACCCATTCTTTCAGTGATTCTCTGAATAGTGACCTCGTTCAATAATTCGATGGGCAACCCAAGAAGTTTTGCCCAAATAATATTCATGTCTATAGTTGTCGAGAAAGGGTCAAACCCCACATCTAAAGTACCATGAAACCCCTACCTTTGACCCATGGAATTTCCAAGATGATTTTTTCATCCTCAATTGACAAGAATTGGAAGCAAATCCATCCTTTAGATAATAAGCTGATTTTAGGTTTGTATTTGACTTTGGGGAGCCACCAATGCTCAACCCATGACTTCATTTTCTCCTGTTTCATGTTCTGGTGTTGCCAATTTCCCACCAGAGCCTTTTAATGAAGGTGTTACAAGCTGTTCAGAAAGGAATCAGCCTCTAGGAGAAGCGGTGGTGCACCAAAGAAAGCCTTCAACACTCGGTATTGCTTGTTCCTATAATTTTCTTTGCCAGGTGATAGCGAAGTGGAGCAGTTTTGGGAATTTGAAGGTGCAGATGTCTCCGACTGAACCGAAATCATAGGCACATATGGTAAACCAGGCCCCCCATGCCAATGAGTGCCACGAAGGTGATTTTTCCTCTCAATTTGGTTAGCTAACTCAATCAACTCATCAGTACAGATGGAGTTATGATCTAGCATGTCGTCCATCTATAAGGTGATCCAATACCGCCCATTATCCCAAGGTGATCCACCTATTATACCAATAGGATTGTAGATGAGTCAAGCGCAGGATCTGAGCACCACTATCCTTATAAACCTAATGCAATGCACTGATAACCAGTTCAGAGAGAAAAAACCATCCTCTGAATGCTTTTCATCCGAGCATAAACTCATTTATCTCAAATATGTTGGAATTTCTGATAATTCCAGAACAATGACTGAGAGAATAATACTCTCCTTCTAATGCACAGAATAAAAACAAATTTTCTTACTGCTGGATAGAGATGGCATAAAATAGCTTTCTATTTCATTAACAAACTAAAAAATATTACAAAATGATATATTTCTTCCTCCTCTGAGGGATTTACAAAAAATGGACTGACTGCTACAGACGTAGTGCTCACTAATCTTCTCTGTCTCTCAAAACTGCACAAAATAGTGCTCTCTGGTCTTACTGTGTTTTTCTCTAGCTACGGGCTTACACATCAATACAAAATTACTATTAGATACAACTACGAGCCTTTCATTCTTTTATATGGCGCAGCAGAATGAAAACATAAAACAAAATTACAATAAAAGAAACATTGCTGGAACATAAAACTTTCATATGCGCGATGTACGAGTGGAGCCCACATCGCAATTGGCGATCGACGATCAGCGGATGAGTGGAATGGTTTGAACAACAAATTTGTGATGTTGCGATTGCAATTGTGGTGGGACCACATCATATCGCAAGAATTACAATGAGCCTGCAATCTGGGTGGATGGCGATAAGCGATTTGAGATGTGCGATTAGCGATTGTGGTAGGGACCACATCGCATCGCACCATCGTCATAGGAGGAAGACATAAGCGGAGGGTGGAAGACTTGCGATGAGCGATTGCGATGAGTGATTGTGGTGGGACCACATCGCATCACAAACTTTCAATGGAACATAACATATGGCAGTGGTGCAGTTGGTGAATGCGATTACGATGAGCCATAGTGGTGGGACCACATCACAATTCAAACATTCAATCGGCGGTAACACATTTCAGAAGGCGGAAAATACATCGTTCCTTTGCGAAGTGAAATGTGTGATATCACACCATTGCATCACATCGGAACTCCTTCATATCAACAAGACACTTAAAATAAAACTTGTGATTGGCGATGAAGTGGTTGGGACCACAGATGATGTGGCCCATTCAAAATTTTCAAAAATACTTGGCTTGTTGAACAAAAACTTCTTCTTGTTTGGTTTTTGAGGGCTTAAAACCCCGAAATGACTGTCTTTAATAAAACTCTGTTGTTCAGTGGTTTAACCACGAAAGTTTTCATTTCCTTTGCAAATTCGGCTATGCCCATAACAAAATTAATTCATCTCTGCAATGGTGGCTGTGGCCCATCAACATTTAATTCCTCCTTATGTTTTTTCTCCATCTCTGTTAAATGCACAGAAGTGTACACTTAACCTTCTGTTGCTGCCCCTATTGTTCTTTTTTTCTACCTGCACAGGGTACGCAGGTGACTTTAATATTTCAACACTCCCCCTTAAATTCATCTGCTAGGTTATCAGTCATACCCAAGAATTTTCTTAAATATTCAAAACTCTTCTTCCCCAATTGCTTTGTCAGAATATCTACAAATTTCTCCTCTGTTCTACAATGCTGTAAAATGATTTCTCCATTGTTCACCAATTCTCTGATATAGTGAAACTTAGCATCAATGTGTTTCGTTCTTTTGTGAAACACAGAATTCTTTGATAATGCAATATCTGAGCTATTTTCACAATAAAACATTGTGCCCTTTACCTGTTCTTGACACAATTTCCTCAACATCCTTCTCATCCAAACTGCTTGACACGCTGCTACTGTAGCTGCCACATACTCTGCCTCTACTGTAGATAATGCTACAATAGGCTGTTTCTTAGAATCCCATGAAATGGCTCCTGAACCCATATGAAAAACATAATCGGATGTGCTTTTCCGATCATCTACACTTCTAGCCCAATCACTGTCAGTGTAACCAATTAACTTAGAATTTTCTGAAGTAGTATATAAAATCCCATACCTTTTAGTTCCTTTCACATACCTCAGAATTCTCTTTGCTACTTGCCAATGTGCTTCTTTTGGCCTCTCCATAAATCTGGAAATCAATGATTTTGCCTTGACAATCCATAGATCACTTAAAAACTATTGATCCATCCAATCAAAAGACCAATTAAATATAATGAAAAGAAAACCACCTAAACCACCTAAGGATAAAAGGAGTCAGACCATTCCTAGAGCTCAACCAACCAGAGCTTCCTTAATTGTGCATATTGTATGTCCACTGTCATCTTCCCACGATGGTTGTAATATTTTTTGCATGTTGTGGTTGTCACAGCCTAAAAGGAAGTTGTGCAAAGAACCAGCAGCACCAAGAAAATTTACTTTTGTCTAGATCTTAAATCACAAGATTTCCCACTGAGAGGTAGGCTTGTTTTAGAATTAGAGACAATGGTGAACCTCGGTCCTGTAGATAACTCCTCGTCTTGAGTGTGCGTATCCATCACATAATTTATATGGATAAGTCCTCGTCTTTTATTTATATGGATGAAGCACATAATTTTTTTCTTGGTAAGTATTTCATATGGATGAAGCACATAATTTTTTTCTTGGTAAGTATTTCATATTGATTATGTAATATTTGATTATTTAAATATTTCTTTATTCAAATCAGAATTTTGATAATAAGATTTTTTTCAATAGTATTTTATAGTTGTAAAATATTAAAATTAGTAAAATATTGTTTAAAAATAATAAAGACGTTATTATTAATTAAAAATAATTTACTTATATAATTTAATTCAGTGCTAAATGCGGGTAAATATTAATTCACGGTAAAAATCAAATAATTTATTATTTATGAAACATCTCACTTACTCAAGATTAAAAAATCATATAAAATTAGGAAATTTTAAAAATATATAAAATTAAGTAAATTATAATTTTATTGTAAAATATTATTATTATTGTTAATCATAAAAACAATTAATATACATGTTAAATATATATCCATTTAAAAAAAAACATAAAACAAGATTTTTAACTCAGAGTTTTATTTCTACTTTACAATGGAGATTCATGATATGTAAATAGACTTTGGTACAATACCATGAACCAATACCATAGCTTATTAATACCACATGCCCAAGACACCATAACTCACTTCATTTAGCACTTATCCATGACATTTTTTCAATTGATCAATTTAATTAAAAGGGAAACAAATACATTAGAGATAATTATGAATATTTGATTTGTCTATATTACCATGAATATATTAGAATATTTTGAGGTTGAATCCAAACCATCTACGTAATGATTATTGTTAATGAAATTAAAGGTCTATATTACCATTAATATACTAGAATATTGCGAGGCTAAATCCCGACCATCTACCTAATAATTATTTTTAATGAAATTAAAATTCTAGAAGGCTAATTTCAAAATAAGAGGTAGTCACAACTCACTAATTTTTCATGATTTTTGAATAGTCCACTTAACATTCATTGCATCAGGTGATTCTCATAGGGGTGAAGAAGTGGGATTGAAACTAGTGAAATAAATCACCTCATGATTTTTGAATAGTCCACTTAACACTCATTGCATCATGTGATGCTCACATGGGTGAAGAAGTGGGATTGAAACTAGTGAAATGAATCACATAGCGCCAATCATCACTTTCAGGGCTTGCACCCAGTAACCAGGACTTCCTGGGAGGTCACCCATCCCAGAACTCCTCTGGTTCAAGTTCGCTTAACTATGGAGTTTTCATCACAATCAAGCCCACTTAGATTGCTACCCCATTTGAAAAACCTTAACAATTATTATGCCTCATGAACCATTCAAGTAGAGCTCCCTTTACTCTTTGTATTTAAGTATGAGGGGTTTCCGCAGTGCATTATATTATATCTAATATAATGCACTGTGGAAACCCCTCATACTTAAATACAAAGAGTAAAGGGAACTATAATCGAATGATTCATGAGACACGATACCTGCTAAAGTTTTACAAATGGGGTAGCAAGAAGTGGGCTTAATTGTGGGGAAAACTCCATAGTTAAGTGCGCTTGAGTCAGAGGAGTTCTAGGATGGGTGACCTCCCGAGAAGTCCTAGTTACCGGGTGCAAGCTCCGCAAGTGATGATTGACACTATGTGATTCATTTCACTAGTTCTGTTGAAACTTGCAACAAAGAACAACAAAATTGGCATCCAGAAAAAACTTGCAACAAAGAACAACAAAATTGGCATCCAGAAACAATACACACATTGGTGTGGGATCACAGGCCACAAAGTGATGGATCCTAGTGACACATTAGTGTGCAACCAATTTTTAAATATATTGTAAACTTCTCTCATAACAAATTTTAATAGTTAACTAAGTGTGATAGACTTAGTTGGCTTAAGAATTTCGAGTTGAGGGTCAAAAGATAGGCATGTAGAGTGATTCTATTATTAACAGGGTCCAGTTGCAGTTGTAGCACTAGTGTGGTGTGAGTAGGATCAGTTAACTCACATTAATTGAGTTAAAATTAGTTTACCTAGTTCTAATTGTTTGATGAGCTAGTGAAAGATCAAGTGAATTAAGATAGATTTAATTCACCAGAGTGATCTACCAAGTAACTGATGATTCACTATTTATAGCTGCATGCATGCTAATTCTGGTGGAGACCCAGTTGAGTCAAAGGTTCAAGGCAAGTAAACTATGAGTTGTATTTTAGGGAAACTGCCCAGGTGCATTTATATAACCACATGAATCCCATGATGAATTTTGCAATCAAGGAAGGTTGAAATTCATATTTAATATGGGTTTAATTCTCTAGGGATTGCATAAGTAGGGTAGGCTGAGGGTAGGTTGATAATTTGATCCGGATTTATGCAGGAACGCAACAGAATAAACATATAACCGTAAATACATAGATGCAATGGAAATAACACTTCATTTCATTAATATCAAAGAACTGAAATTTTCTTACAGATAGAATGGAAATAAAAATAGTTAGGGCGCTGGTAGCTATCTCTGAGAAGAGATGTGGTGGCTACAAGTCTCTGAAATGAGTTACAATGAGGCTTGAGGGCCTATTTATTATTTATAAATAATGGGAAATCCTAAACAGCCAAAACCCTAACCCTAGGAGATGAAGCTCCAAAACTATGGGCTCCGTTTGGGTAAATTGGTGTTTCAACTTCCCAGGGGCGTAACTTTGGCATACGATCTCCGTTTGACGCGTACCATACCTCGTTAGAAAGATCTATCCGAGGAATACAAATTTGGAACAAGAAATATCAATCCATGGACCCATGTTGCTCTCCGTTTTCCCAAAAAACGTCGTTTAGGGCCTCAAAACGGCTCCAGAAGTTTAGGACCCGAAAAAACTGCTAAAAATAACAAGTTGTGCCGAAACTGAACAACTGAAAGAGACAATGGTGGAGCCCTAAGTGGAATAGGTGGGTGACCACCAATATACACCTGGATCATTCCTCCCCCCTCAAGAAGAAATGGTCCCCATTGCGTTAAGTTCCTCCATGAGATGAGGAAATTTCCGCTGAACTTGGTCCCTGGTGAACCACTTTCCTTGGTGCAGGAGTTGGCCAGCTTTGAAAACCCAATACAGTTGGATCTTCTGTTGGCGAATGTTCTTTATTTTCATGTCCATGATACAATCTGTGTTGGCCTGTTCCATGCAATCTGGATTTAACTCTGTTGGTGTGATTTGTTTTGCAATGTCCGAGGTGTCCAGTAGAGGTGGGAAGTAAGGACGAAGGCGATCCACATTGAAGACTGGGTGCAGACCAAGGAATGGTGGAATACTGAGCTCAAAGGAATTTTTCCCTACAGCCTTGGTGATGGTTTATGGCCCGTATTGGAGTAGACGAAGCTTGCGGTGGGGTCCAGTGAGGCACTTCTTCTGCAAATGTAGCCATACTTTGTCGCCCACCTCGAAGTTGTGTGGCACCCGGTGTTGATCATGGTGTTACTTGTACTTGGCATTGGCTCTGTCCAATATATCATGAACCTGTTGGCAGATGTGTTGAATGTGCTCGATGAAGCTACTTGCTTTGTCAACTTCAGACTGGACATGAGCTGAATCGGCCTGAGCAGCTGCAAATGGCATGGCTACATCAATGGGACATAGTGGCTGGAATCCCAAGCCCACCTGAAAGGGGCTATGGCCGATTGAACTATGGAGAGCCCGATTATAACTATGTTGTACATAAGGGAGGCTCTCGTCCCATGTGCGTGGATTCTTTGAATTGTACATGCGCAGAATGTGTACAATCATTCTGTTGACGACCTCTGTCTGGCCATCGGTTTGGGGATGGAAAGCTGTGGACTTGGTGAGCTTGGTATCCAACATCGACCAGAGGCTGGACCAAAATGTGCTGAGGAACCTGCTATCCCGATCTGATATGATAGACCGTGGGATCCCAAAGTGCACCCACACTCGTTCAAAGAAGAGTTTAGCAGTGGCTTCTGCTGTGATATTCTTCTTGCAGGCCGCCATAATGGCCATCTTCGAGAATCTGTCGACGACCACAAAAACACAGTCATTTCCCTACTTAGTAGAAGGCAGGCCTGACATGTAATCCATGGAGATGGATTCCCAAGGTCGACTAGGGGTAGGTAGAGGAGTATATAGGCCTTGCTTCTTGATGGTCGGTTTGGCAATGGCACGAGCAGTGCAGGATCTGATGTGCTTCTTGACATCCTTTCGAAGGTTTGGCCAATAGAAATACTTCTATAGGATTGCTATTGTTTTATCGACCCCAAAATGCCCAGCGACTCGACTGTAGTGTGATTCCCATATCATCTTGGCACGCTCGCTTGAAGGAACACAAAGGTGTCCCATGTGAGATAAAAGTGCATCTTGGAGGTGAAAATTTGGAACTTGCATACCCCCCAAGAGTGCCTTGTAAGTGTGGCCGAATTCTGGGTCACTCTCATAGAGAAGTGGCCAATCAGAAGTCTCGTGCCCACAAGAGTTGAGCACAGTGGTGAGCGCCACGATTGGTGGTCGGCTGAGGCAGTCTACAACATGATTGGTGCTACCCTTCTTGTACTTGATGTTCAAATGAAACTGTTGCAGATATGTGGACCACTTTTGATGGTGATCATTTTGCAACTTCCCTTGTGTCTGTATGAACTGCAGGGGCCGGTGGTCTGTGTGGATGATTGTTTCCTTCCCCAAAATGTAATGCTTCCATTTTCGACAAGCTTGCACAAAGGATACATTTCTTTGTCATAAGTGGGATACTTCTGAACTGTATCAGACAATGTCTCACTGTGAAATGCCACTGAATGTCCCTGTTGAGTAAGAACTGCCCCAATAGCATAGTCAAAGGCATTTGTCTCGATCTCAAATGGCTGTTGAAAGTCTGGTAAAGTGAGCACTGGGGTAGAACAGAGGCGATTTTTCAATTCTGTGAATGCCTTCTTCCGACCAAAAGAATTTTGCTCTCGCTCCTCCCTTGGTGACTTGTCTCAAGGGCAAAGTGACATGCGAGAATCCCAACATGAACCTCCGGTAGAAATTAGCAAGACCCAGAAAGATGTGAAGCTCTGTTATAGTGGTTGGGGCTGGCCAGTCCTGAATGACTTGGATCTTGGCTGGATCCACATGCAGCCCCCTTTCATCAATAATGTTTCCCAGATATTGAACCTGGGTCATGCCAAAAGTGCACTTCTCCAAATTTGCACACAACTTGTGTTTCCGCAGTGTTTGGAGGACTTGTCAGATGTGGTGAAGGTGCTCTTCCCAAGTCTGGCTGAAGATCAGAATGTCATCCAAGTACACCACTACAAATGAGTTGGTGAATGGATGCAATATGTCGTCCATCATCCTCATGAAGGTTGCGGGAGCATTCGTTAACCCGAAAGGCATGAACAACCATTCAAAAATGCTTTCCTTGGCTTTGAAGGAAGTCTTCCACACATCGGAGGGTTCAATTGGTACCTGGTGATACCGAGACTTCAGGTCGATCTTGCTGAAATATTTGGCACCTTTGAGTTGGTCCAAAAGGTCATCAATCCATGGGATTGGGTACCTATTCCAGACAATGATCTTGTTCAATGCCCGATAGTCAATACAGAGTCTCCACGTCCCATCCTTCTTTTGTACCAACACGATCGGGCTCCCACAGGGCGATGACCTTGGTCTAATGTGACCTTTCTGTAACAGCTCCTGAATCTACCTCTTGATTTCATCATTCTCCATAACAGAGCGCCAATAGATTGGTCCATTAGGTAGTGGCGCACCTGGGGCAGATCAATCGGGTGCTTGACCTGATAGTGCAGAGGAACCCATATGGGTGAGGTGAATATGTCCCCATACTCCTCCACAACCTTATCCATTTGTTGTTGTCATGCAGAGGAGCCATGTTTGGAGGTCGTGGCCACCGTCTTCTTCTTGCCCTGGGGGCGAATCATCAGGAAAATGAATTTCATGGTTTTGGAAATAAGCTTACTGCATCGTTTTGCAGTAACCAAAGAGATAGCGGCAGGAGGTGGTACCTCTGGTATCCTGTACAACTTATTTCCCAAAGTAACAATAACAACATGAGGTCGAGACTCATACACAGCATGACACTTCCACAAGTATGGTTGTCCTAATAATACATCAGAAACATCAATAGGAGCAATGTCACATAATACCTCATCTGTGAAGGGCTTGATGCAATAGGGAAGGTGACACTATTGGTTGACGTGGAGATCTCGTCCTTGGTGAAGCCACCCAATGGTGTATGGATGTGGGTGAGCTGTGGTTGGCAAACCCAACCGCTTCATGGCTTCTGCTGAAATGAGGTTCTTTTAGCTCCCATTGTCGACAATGAACTGTACTGGGGAGCCCTTTACCCACATCTGGGACTGGAAGAGGCGTTCCTCCTCCTCTGGATCTTCCAGTTCCTCCTTCTGGATCTTTGTAGTGGCAACAGTGGCGTTGGGCTCTGCATAAATAATATGTTTCCCTTTTTCATTCCCCTTTTCAGGTTCTGATTCAGAGTCATAGCATGCATCTGACTCAGAAGCCCTCATCTTGGCCACTAGCGACTGCTTGGCCCGACACTCACTTTTGTTGTGAGTGGAGCTCTTATGGAACTCACACCACTTTCATGTGTCCTTCTTTGGCTTTGCGGTGTTGTTCTTTTCTTGTGGCTTTGATGATTTGTCTTTAGCCGCCATGCCTTGGCTCTATCGTTTGTTCTGCAGTTTAGAAGCACCTTTCCCTTGCTTTTGATTCGCAGATCCAAAGTCTCACTTCTTCTACTTGAATTTCTGCTCAATCTTGGCAGCATACCGGTATGTCGTACCAAGCGAGGAGATGTCGAGGAACTCCATTTCCTCCTAAATGTATCTATGCAGACAACTGCGATACTTTAGCACTAGATGTTTCTCTGAATCTTTGATACCCAACTTTGTTCGCAGGGTATGGAACTTATTCGTCAGCTCATGCACATCTTGATCCCTTTGTTGTCGCAGCGTGGTCCATTGTATGTACTTTTCCTCATAGCTCCCCATGGGATAGTACTATTCCTTGACAGCGTCTCGGAAATAATTCCAAGTTGGTACGGCCAAGAACAGAGAGGGTTCTATCTGGTCCTTGTTCTCACAGTAGGTTTCCCACCAGTCCTTAACATGGGGGGTAGCTTTGAGGAGTGCAAAAATAATCTTCTCCCGGTCTGAAAAGTCATGAACCGAGAAATATCTTTCTAACAGATTCAACCATCTATCTATGGCATCTGCATCTATTTGACCCTCAAATATGGTAATGTAAAAATTTACTTGTACCTTAAAAGGAGTCACGCCTCCAGAGTGGCTGCTGGATGCAGATGCGCCACCGGTGGCTAACCGTTGAAGGATCTGAGCAAAGTTGTCCATCATCCCATTCCTTTGTTTTGCGAGGGCCTCCTCGAGCAATATTTTGATAGGATCTCCTGCTCCCTCATCTTTCTTTTCATCCCCCATGGGCGTCCATCGAGGTTTGCGAGGCTGATCTTGCAAAGGTTCCACCAGATCAAGCCCTAGCTCCTTATACCCCGACCTCGTTGGGGACATGCAAAGAAGGATCGAGAAAAAGCAGACCCTCTGATACCACTGATCCGGATTTATGCAGGAATGCAACAGAATAAACACATAACCATAAATACAGAGATGCGGCGGAAATAACACTTCATTTCATTAATATCAAAGAACTGAAATTTGCTTACAGACATAATGGAAATAAAACTAGCTAGGGCACTGGTAGCTATCTCTGAGAAGAGATGTGGCGGCTACAGGCCTCTGAACTGAGTTACAATGAGGCTCGAGGGGCTATTTATTATTTAGAAACAATGGGAAATCCTAAACAGCCAAAACCCTAACCCTAGGAGATGAAGCGCCAAAACTATGGGCCCCGTTTGGGTAAATTGGTGTTTCAACTTCCCAGGGGCGTAACTTTGGCATACGATCTTTGTTTGATGCATACCATACCTCGTTAGAAAGATCTATCCGAGGACTACAAATTTGGAATGAGAAACATCAATCCATGGACCCATGTTGCTCTCCGTTTTCCCAAAAAATGTCGTTTAGGGCCTCAAAATGGCTCCGGAAGTTCACGACCCGAAAAACTACTAAAAATAGTAAGTTGTGCCGAAACTGAACAACTGAAAGAGACAATGGTGGAGCCCCAAGTGGAATAGGCGGGTGACCACCAATATCCACCTATATCATAATTGGCTATATGTTTGTCCAATTTTTCCTAGTTCAGTGTGAAGCAATTGGTAGAGTGTATGAGGTTGTGGTGATCACAAATAAATTTAATTGTTTCATGATTCCTTGGCTGATTATACAATAAATATGGGTTTTGAGGAGTCTCTTTCCCTAGGAATATCTGGTGTTGTGTATTGATTTACTTCTTTCTCTCACTTGCATGTGATTGAGCGCTCGAAATTTATATTCCGAAAATATTGTAGAAGGATTCAGTAACTTGTTTTAGTACATTACATGATTGGATTGAGTCCACTGATATAATTTCTACATGGTATCATAGCCATGTTAGAGATTTTATGCATGGTATCAGAGCAAGATTTTTTTGGGCGGCGAGATTGCAGAGAATATGTGAACATTTTGACTCAAAATTTTCAAAAAGAATAGCATATTTGGATTTCTTGTGAAAACATACCCAAATTGGGAAAAAAAATTGGTCGAATCGGAGCTCAGATGAGGGAGATATCGTCGATTTAAAATGAACTCTTTTTTAAAAAAAAATTGCGACAGCAGGACAATTACAATGTGTGCGAGTTGGAAAAGGAAAGAAATCCAAGGGAAATAAGTCCCAAGGCAAAGAGGGCAATAGGGGAATTTTGAGGTCTAAAATGAACCTCCTAAAGAAATAATAAAATAATAACTAAACCAATAATGTATTGATGTGACTATAAGTAAGAACGAGTTTTTCAAGAAAAAATCATTATCATTGCACAACTAATGCATTTGGCCTTTTTACTTAAATAAGTTAAAATAAAATATAAATATAAATTCATAAATTCTTAATTATAGAATATACTATTAATTAAAAATTATGTTACTATACTTGCATCGCAAGTATATTGCATTAGGTTGGCAATTGATTTGACATTAATTTACTTGTGATTTAAAAAAATTTATACTTGTTACATAGTTTAACTTTAGTCACATTTATTATTTATTTATTTTTATTATTTAAAGATATTTTTCTTGTTTCTTATTGGTTCATATTTTTCACTTCTTATTGCAAACTGCATTGGGATTCACGTTGACTAAACTATACAGACTGGTAGTATGTACGAAAGTATTTATTGTTTTATTTGTTACAACAGTGGTATTCGTTGAATGAACTAAATGCGTATTAATGCTTGACACAACTCTCTGTGTGCCATGATAAATAAATAAATATATGTTGTTTTGGAAAACTAGAAACATTTGTTTGTGTTGGCACTGTTGTGTGTCACATTTATAATCACAATGTACCGACTCTTCTCTTCCTGTCTTCCTCCAGCCCAAAAATTCTTTCAGCTCCCTTCAAAACAACTCTGTCCTTCACACTATATATATTGGTAGGTATTTTAAAATATTGGACAGAAGGTATGAACTGAAAATGCTTGGAAATTGTATTATTTTATTTGTATTTTAATTCACATATTAAAAATTTAATAATATAATTATTATATTAAATAAACAAATAATATAAAATTAATTAATATTATAAGATGATTTATTTATCACTGTAAACACACACACACACACACACATATATATATATCAAAAAATTATTTCATCAAATTTAAAAAAAAAATCAATTTCATATTTTTTAATTTATAAAAAGTTAAATCTAAAATTTTAAAAGAACACAAAGTCATAATATATTTCTACTGTGAAGAAAGAAATTCACCCTATTGATTTTTAATGTATAGGTGTAATTTGCAAATATTGCAACCTAAGTAAGAGCAAGGAGAATTAGGATTTGCAATTCAAAACAATTTAGATGTTGTATAATTTTGACTACAATGAATTTGGTTTTTAACCAATACTATATAAGTTTTTTATTTCCATTATCAAACATGAGTTCAGAGATACATTTTACAAGTGCATTTACAAAACATAATAAATAATTATTTTAATATATATCCATAATGTTCCTATAATTTCACTATCATTTACTAAGCTGCAGGGATAAGCTACTGTAGATTTTATTTTTATGATGATGATGTAAACTTCTCTTCCTACTATATGTTTCTAGTTTTGGGTTTTTAATCTATTTTTTTTAATCTAAGTTATATGAGCTCTTAGCTAATTATAAATTTTTGTAAATTTTATTTCAATATCAAAAACACTTTAAACATAAGTAATGTTCACAACAAAACCTATCCATTATAAATATAGCTAAATAACATTATATTTTTTTAGTACCATGTAACTTTAATTTTATATATATAATCGAATATTATTAATTAAAATTTAACTTTAATTATATAGAAAGTCAAATATTATTTATAATTAAAATTTAACATTTTATCAAATAAAATAATATTTATTAATATTCAAATTGTATTTATTTATATTCAAATTTTATTTATTAATATTCAAATTCTATTTTATGGAAGAATTTTAGTTCTAACAATTTGTTTCATGCTCAAGTTTCTTGAAAGATGTTATAATTGACTCAATAAAATTACCGACTTTGCATAATTTTTTATTCTAATTTAAAAAATATTCAAATTTTATTTTTTAAATCAAATTTAAATAACCATATAAAATCTTATTACTAAAATTTCCATCTTTAACAAAATGTCACAGTAGAATTAGATAATATAATATGAACATAAATAAATTAATAATTTAGAAATAACTTGATAATTTAAATTGAAGAAATAATTTATAATGTGGAAAATTTATCTTTTTAAGAATCATTTAAATAACTAATAATGATTATATATTACTAATTATATTTCAAAACAATATAATAAATCAAATGATTTCTCTAGTTATTGAAAACCAATTTTATAATGGTGAGTGCCTCATTTTAGTGATGGTTTATTGTTATAATCACAATATTTTATAAAACTTATATATATATATATATATATTCAAAATTCCACTATTTATTTATCAAATTGCAACATTTCTATATTTAAATTAAGCTATAGGTAATAGTTATCATGTAACACTTGTTTAAATTATATAATAACATATAATTATTATACCATATAAAAATAATATATTATAATATATGTATGAATTTTATATTACATATTGACCTGATTTTGATTTGTAACATAATAAGAAATAATATATATTATAAAAAATAATATAATATATATTATATAACATTTAAATTATTTTTCATAATATTATATATACTAATATATAATATTAATATAACCATAATGAAATGAATTGTGTTTTATTTAAAATTAAAGAAAAAATAGTTTTGAAATATATTTAATTTATAATTATAAGTATAATATAAGATTTATATATATTTAAATTTAGCATTTTTTTCCCAAATCATGTTGAACCTAATATATTTTTCTTTAACATACAAAACTAATATACCTTTTTGCATCCTACAAAACTAAAATGTATTTTTTCTTTAATTTTAATATGTTTGTATTGCTATTAATATTATAATGATATTATTTGTAGATTTGATTTATCCTAAAATTACAAGGTTACATTTTGATTTATTTTTATTTCATATGTATAATATATATGTATAGATATTAACTTATAATTAATTTGAAATTGTACTATTAAATAAAATGAGATGAATATGTAATTCAAAAATAAATATATGAAATTATACAAATATAATATTTATTGAAAAATGTGTAAATACATGAAGATTATGTAGGGATATGCATTGTTTCTTTCAAAAAATACGAAATGACAATAATAATATTTCATTCAAAAAATGTGAAATAACAATTATTATGAGTACTTTACTTTATGACTTTCAAAGTACTTAGAGCACTACCATGGTTAACCATGAGTTTTTATCCACCATTGAGAATGTGACACCTAAGTATCTTTAACTCAAGCAATGCCACCTCAACCATTAAGGATGATGTCATCCCCTAAAATGTGATTGTGATGCAGGGGCATTAGACACTAGCCATCAATGTAGGAGGTTTTTTCCACATGTTGTGGCTAGGGGAGTTCGAATTCATCGAATTGTAACAGCTAGGTGTCAATACCTCAGCTGACTGTTTCATTTAGACTAGTTAGAGTCCATAGAAGTCAAATAGGTTTGGATTCGATCTATCTATCTTGTTTCAGTTAATTGAATAATTGTAATTAGGCTTTTGGTTTTCCTAAACGGTCCTCGCAGAGGAACCGAACAGAAAAATGTTTATGTATATAAATGTAATCCCTCGAATGTATTAGGGGAGAAGGAGGAGGAAAGGAGAGATTTCTGCAATAAAACTCTGTGTATTGAGCAATTTCTTTCAGTCGAATAGACTTCAAGTCCTATTGATTTCCAAACTATCTGAATTGATAATTGTGAAGAATTTTGTTTAACTATGAAGCGATTGAACTTCGTATATATTAAAAAATTGTCGAATCGAATGGTCCCACAGGCTCCATGACCCCTCTATCTACTATTCCCTAAATGTGTTCATCAACTCTGTTGGTGGAAGTGAAATCTCGCCGGAAGAGAATTACAATAGTTTTGTTGTTAGTTGGAAATCTTACCTGAGGTTAGACCTGGGTCAGTGAGTTCAAAGGGCAGCATAACCTGACTTGAACCGTGGTTAACCCTATCCGAAACCGCAAGCGGATTGCCCATATCGCACTGATTTTGTGGGTTGCATGGTATTCCCAGAATTAGAGCGATTCCATTGAATGGTGGACACGTAGCATATGGTGGGACCGCGAAAACCGCTTTTCCAAGCGCCATCGCACGTTAAAGTTCGTATAGAAAGGCCGTACGATATTGTTGAGTGTCGTGGATCTAGAAGGGAGTCATCGGATGGTGGTCGTTTGACTGAGATGCACGAAGGATAATCAGGTATGATGCATGCGTTTGATTGGGCGATTGGTCGTAGAGGTGGGACCCAGAGCCAAGGTTTATTATATAGTTATTCGTTTAAAACAGAGCGTTGGATTTAATGTGAAGTGTGAAGGGTTATAACCTTAGTCCTAAGGTCCGGAGATAATATATATAGCCGGGAGACATAATTTAATTTTCAAAAGTTATGAATTTTTATTTATCAAATTCTTCAAAATTGATAAATAAATTAAAAAGTAAAACAAAGAGCCATGTGGGGGTAAACTAAAGGAAATGCTGACAGAGTGATTGTAGCAAACCAACTCTCCTTAGGGCTCTGAATTCAGTTTTGTTGTCGTCATTTGTGGTATCAGAGCTGTTGTTTTTGAGTTGTTTTTGCAGAGAGATGACATGGAAATCCGAATTGGTAGAGGTGCTGGAAGAAGGAGACTTGTTGCCAATGCAGAGCTTCGAAGCCAGAGTGGATGTCGTGGAGAAAAGATAGACCAAAGATCCTAAAGACATCAGTGAACCTGAAACAGAGGAAGTGGTGTTGAGATTCCTCTTGACATGAGGCTCCTTAGAACTGTTCTGGGGTCTGCAGTTAAGCCCAGAATTGAAGTGTCGAGTTATGCAGGGGGACTGAATCCAGAGGAACTGGTGGACTGGATTAATGAAATGAACAAGTGCTTCGATTATGAAGAAATAAGTGAAGATAAAAAGGTCAAGTTTGCAGTGACAAAACTGAAGGGACATGCTGCACTTTGGTGGGATGGAGTGCAAGTAGAAAGGAGGAGAGTTGGCAAGCAACCTATCAAAAGCTGGACCAGAATGATGGCTAAATTAAAAGGTAAATTCTTGCCTAGTGATTATCAGCTGACATTGTATAAGCAAATGTAGAACCTGAGACAGAGGTTGTTGACAGTAAAGGAATACATAGAGGAATTCTACAGAGTGAGCATAAGAGCTGGATAATTTCAAGACACACCAGAGAAGACTGCCAAATATGTAAATGGTCTCAGACTAGAGATCCAAGATGAGATAGGTCTTCTGTCTCCTAATACAGTGGAAGAGGCCTACCAGATGGCCTTGAAAGCAGAGGAGAAACTTCGAAGCAAACAGTCTGCCAAGAAGAGAGGTACTTTCCAGGGAAAGGGAAGTCAGGGTGGTAGAGGAAAGATGATTGCACCCAAGGATGGAGCTAACAGTAGCTCACCTCATAATGCATCTACAGAGGATGATGCAAGGGGCAGAAGGGGTTCTTAGAGAGGAAAAGGAAGAGGAGGCAGAGACAGAGGCAGAGGTAGAGAATTGAGGTGTTATAGATGTCAGCAAGTGGGACATAAGCACTATGAATGCCCAGAGAATGTGGGTGCTGGTCCAAGAAATGCTGTTGATGCCCAACCTGGAGAAGAGGCAGAAATTGAAGAAGAAATTCTTCTAGAGAGGGGAGAGTCCTTGGTGGTAAATAAGGTCTTGTTGAAGCAAGCCAAAGAGGTCACTGAGCCTGCACAAAGGAAGACTTTGTTTAGGAGCATATGCAAGGTCCAAGGGATATGCTTCCAGTTAGCCATTGATAGTGGCAGCACGGATAATATGGTTTCCACTTAGGTAATAGAGAAGTTGAAGTTGAAGACGAGGGAACATCCAACTCCCTACAGGGTGTCCTGGTTGCATAAAGGGCACCAGCTATTTGTAAAGGAATAGTGTGAGATAGAGCTGCAAATGGGAAAATATAAAGATAAGGTCCTGTGTGATGTAATGCCCATGGATGTGTGTCATATACTGCTGGGTAGACCTTGGCAGTTTGACAGAGCAGAAGTGCATGATGGCAAGAAGAACACTTACAAGTTCTTCAAGGATAGGGTACATCATACATTTATACCCATGGAAGAAGGAGAACCATCCAGTAGAGTGATTGATCCAAAGACCTTGTTGCTGAGCAGGAAGGAATATCTGCAGCAGATAAAAGAAGAAGAGGTAAGTTTTTCTTTAGTTTGCAAACCTAAAGTAGTTCTTACTTCTACAAATATTTCTGATTTTCCAGTAGAAATCCAAGAGATGTTAGAGGATTATTGTGACATTATTATGGATGATTTACCTGATGAGTTGCCACCTGTGAGAAAGATCAGCCATCAGATAGATTTTATCCTTGGTTCCAATCTGCCGAATAAGGGAGCCTACAAAATGGCTCCTAAGGAAAATGAGGAAATCAGGAGACAAGTATAGGAATTGGTGGACAAGGGACTGATCAGAGAAAGTTTGAGTCCATGTGCAGTACCAGCAGTATTGAGCCCAAAGAAAGATGGAGGTTGGAGGATGTGTACCGATTCCAGAGCAATCAATAAGATCACAATCAGGTACAGATTCCCTTTGCCCAGAATTGAGGATTTAATGGATTGTTTGAGTGGTGCTAAATATTTTTCAAAGATAGATTTAAAAAGTGGATACCATCAGATTAGAATAAGAGAGGGTGATGAGTGGAAAATTGCCTTTAAAACAAATGAAGTACTATATGAATGGATGGTAATGCCTTTTGGGTTTTCAAATGCACCTAGCACTTTTATGAGACTTATGAATGAAGTATTGAAGGAATTCATTGGTAAATTTGTGATAGTATATTTGGATGATATATTAGTTTTCAGCAGAACTAAAGAAGAACATTTAAGGCATCTTAATCATGTCTTGAAGAAGCTGCACCAAGAGAAACTGCTGATAAATTTGAAGAAATTATCATTCATGAAAGAAGAGTTGGTGTATTTGGGTTTTTTTTTTCTGCAGAAGGATTGAAGATGGACCCAGAAAAGGTTAAGGCAATTGTGGAGTGGCCTTCACCCAGGAATGTTTTTGAGGTAAGAAGTTTCCATGGACTTTGCAGTTTTTACAGGAAGTTTATAAGAAACTTCAGTAAGATTAATGCACCCATCATTGAGACAATAAATAAGAGCAAACAACCATTTAAGTGGACTGCTGAAGTAGAAAGAAACTTTAAATTTTTGAAGCAAAAGATAACGAAGAAGCCTGTTTTGATTCTGCCTGATTTTACTAAACCATTTCAAGTAAAGTGTGATGCCAGTGGAGAGGCCATTGGAGCTGTGTTGAGTCAAAATGATAGGCATGTAGCCTATTACAGTGAAAAGCTAAATGACACCAGAAGAAAGTACTCCTCTTATGAGAAGGAGTTCTATGCAATTGTTCAAGTGCTGAAAAAGTGGAGACATTATTTGATGTCCAGGGAATTTGTATTGTATTCTGACAATCATGCTTTGCAGTATATTGTACAACAGCCCAAGCTGAAACATAAGCATGCCTAATGGGTTGAGTATCTTCAAGGTTTTAATTTTGTTTTGAAACATATAAGTGGCCAATCCAATAAAGTAGTTGATGCTGTGAGTAGTAGGCACATGCTGGTTCAAGAAACTAATTTTGAAGTTGTAGGATTTGATTTTCTCAAGGAATTGTATAAAACAGATCCATATTTTAAGGAAGCATTTGAGGCATGTAGTAACCCTGTTTTAACAGATAGAAGCCAGTGGCTAGATTATTTCTTGCAGGAGGACTTGTTATTCAGAAGAAGCCAACTGTGTGTACCAAGATGTTCCATGAGAGAAAACTTGATCAAAGAGAAGCATAGTGGTGGACTTGCTGGACACTTTGGTACTGATAAAACTTATGAGCAGCTGAGTCATTTCTATTACTGGCCCAGGATGAGAACAGAAGTGGACAAGTTTGTGAAGAATTGAAAAATCTGTCAATATGCTAAAGGAAGGAGCCAGAATGCAGGATTGTACACTCCCTTGCCTATTCCAGACAGGCCTTGGGACATGGTGAGTATGGATTTTGTTCTAGGATTGCCCAAGACTCAGAGAGGGGATGATGCAGTCTTTTTTGTAGTGGACAGATTCTCCAAAATGGCACTTTTTATTCCATGCTATAAAACTAGTGATGCCACCCATGTTGCTAACTTGTTTTTAAAAGAAGTTGTTAGATTGCATGGGTTGCCCAAGAGTATTGTTTCAGAAAGAGACACCAGATTTGTGGGTCATTTTTGGAGGACATTGTGGAAGAAACTTGGTACCAAACTGAGTTTCATCTCAGCTTATCATCCCCAGACTGATGGACAAACTGAGGTGGTGAATAGGATTCTGGGAGATTTGTTGAGAAGTCTTGCAGGAGAGCATCCCAAGCAGTGGGACCATATTTTTCCCCAAGAAGAATATGCATATAATGACTCACCAAACAGGAGCACAAGGCAGAGTCCATTTCATATTTTTTATGGAATGCACCCCAGAGGAATATCAGAGTTGAGAAATCTGGGAAAGGCAGAGCTGAGAAGTGTTGATGGTGAGGAATTTGCTTCAGAGATCCAGGCCATACATGAACAAGTGAAACAACAACTACAAGGCAGAAGCATCAAATACAAAAGTAGAGTAGAATTGAGCAGAAAAGAAGTTCATTTTGAAGTAGGAGATCAGTATTTGGCACACTTGAGAAAGGAGAGATTCCCAAAGAAGCAGTATAATAAACTGAAGTTCAAAAATATTGGGCCATGCAAGATACTTGGAAAGTTTTATGCAAATGTTTATGAGATTGAATTACCTCCTAATGTTGGAATATCTCCCATTTTTAATGTTGCAGATTTGTACAAGTATGAAGATGATGGTGAAGAAGAAAGATCAGCAGACAAGGAACAGATTGAGTGGAAAGAACAACTACCTCCAGCGCAACCATTGCAACCAGAGAAGATATTGGACAAAAGAGTATTTAGGAAGACCAGAGGACAAGAGTACTTTCAGTACTTAACCAAATGGAAGGATAAGCCAGAGGAAGATGCCACTTGGATGACTGAAGGAATGTTGCAGAAGATAGGCAGATCAGTGGAAGAGCTCATGGACAGGAGCCCATGAAGAAAATTTCCCTTGGGAGTTTGATGCAGGGGAATTAGACACTAGCCAGCAATGTAGGAGGTTTTGTCCACATGTTGTGGCTAGGGGAGTTCGAATTCATCGAATTGTACTAGCTAGGTGTCAATACCTCAGCTGACTGTTTCATTTAGACTAGTTAGAGTCCATAGAAGTTGAATAGGTTTGGATTCGATCTATCTGTCTTGTTTCAGTTAATTGAATAATTGTAATTAGGCTTTTGGTTTTCCTAAACGGTCCTCGCAGAGGAACCGAACAAAAAAATGTTTATGTATATAAATGTAATCCCTCGGATGTATTAGGGGAGGAGGAGGAAAGGAGAGATTTCTGCAATAAAACTCTGTGTATTGAGAAATTGCTTCCGGTAAAATAGACTTCAAGTCCTGTTGATTTCCAAACTGTCTGAATTGATAATTGTGAAGATTTTTTTTTAACTGTGAAGCGATTGAACTCCGTATATATAAAAAAATTGTCGAATCAAATGGTCCCACAGGCTGCGTGACCCCTCTATCTACTGTTCCCTAAATTTGTTCGTCAACTCTGTTGGTGGAAGTGAAATCCCGCCGGAAGAGAATTACAATAGTTTTCCTGTTAGTTGAAAATCTTACCCAAGGTTAGACCTGGGTCAGTAGTTAAAAGGGCGGCGTAACCCGACTTGAACCGTGGTTAACCCTATCCAAAGCCGCGAGCAGATTTGTGGTATTGGATTTCCCATATCGTACCGCTTTTGCGCGTTGAGTGGTATTCCCATAATTAGAGCGATTCCATTGAATGGTGGACACGTAGCATATGGTGGGACTGCGAAAAATACTTTTCCGAGTGCCATCGCACGTTAAATTTCGTACAAGGAGGCCATGCGATATTGTTGAGCGCCATCGATCTGGAAGGGAGTCATCAGACGGTGGTCGTTTGACTGAGATGCACGAAGGATAATTAGGTACGGTGCATGCGTTTGATTGGGTGATTGGTCGTAGAGGTGGGACCCGGAGCCAAGGTTTATTATATAGTTATTCGTTTAAAACAGAGCGTTGGATTTAATGTGAAGTGCGAAGGGTTATAACCTTAGTCCTAAGGTCCAGAGATAATATATATAGCCGGGAGACATAATTTAATTTTCAAAAGTTGTGAATGTTTATTTATCAAATTCTTCAAAATTGATAAATAAATTAAAAATTAAAACAAAGAGCCACGTGGGGGTAAACTAAAGGAAATGCTGACAGAGCGATTATAGCAAACCAACTCTCCTTAGGGGTCCGAATTCAGTTTTTTCGCCGTCAGATTGGTTCTCATAAAGTGAATTTAAATTTTACATTTTCCTTAGGAGGCCCATTTTAGACCTCAAAATTCCCCTAATGGAAAGAGAGACTTGTCCAAGATCAGGTGTTTTCACTATCATGAGCATGGGCACTATGCCTCAAATTGTCCACAGAAGAAGGCAAGCAAGAAGGAGCCTGCAGTTATAAGGGGTGAAGCATTGGCTTCACAGTTCGAGCTTGATTTTACTCTCATTGCATGCATGGACAACACTGTAATGAGATGCATTTGGTATCTAGACAGTGGTTCGTCGTTCTATATGATGGGGAATAGAAATCTCTTCAGTGACTTGGAGGATAACGACCTCCAACAGAACATAGAGTTTGGAGATGACGGGAGGTATTAAGCGACTGACATAGGTACAATTACCTTTCAGAGGGAGTCTGGCTCCCCTCTCAGACTAGCAGATGCTTTGTATGTTTTAGGCCTAAGGAAGAATCTCGTGTCTGTAATGGTATTGGAAGACCGTGGTTATGAGGTGATGTTTAGAAAGGGACAACTTTTCCTTAAACACATAGCCACGGGATAGGTGAAGGAGATCAGTTCAAGATTCAAGAACCTATATGCTCTTGAGGTTGAGAATGCATGTAATGCTTTGAGGAGCAAAGCAGTGGTTAATGACTTGGTGGTTAAGAGGGAGCAATTATCTCTCAACATGCAACCTCAGAAGCAGTCTCAAAAGGTTGTGGAGCAACCACAATTGGAGAAGCAGAGAGGAGACTGAGTGGAAGATTCCACTCAAGCAGAGACCTCAAGGAGGGGGGAATTTTGAGCAATATGGGCAGAGGGAGTACATACAGCTATATCTCAAGGTGTGAGGTGGGGTGATGCGCATAATTGATCCCAAGAAGAAATTTGGGCAGGGTCCATTGAGATGGTATGTCTCATGGATCGAACCTGGCTACAAGGAACCCACAATAAAATAGTAGCAGGAAGGATCAGTTAGATTGATGCAGTCAGGTGTTAGGAGGATAGAAATCAGAGTGACAAGTGTCAGATACTGGAGGGAAAATCAGAGTTGGCAGTAGTGCAGAGTGCATAGATGCAGATGTTAGCAGCATAGGGAGTCTAGTAGACATGTGTTGGTGTCCAAGTCTGAATGAATATTCAAACACTTTCCCACATTAATTATCAATCCGAGTGCATTGGTTATTGCAAGGATAATGCACACAGTATATGCAGATACAATAGCACAATTCTGATATCAATTGTGGATTCGATAATTTAAACAAATAAAAAATCACTGTAACAAAAATAAAAGAATGGAAGTAATAAATTGTAAAGCTTGCAATGCATTCACAACAATAATTATACTAGAAAATAGATCTACTGTTACGATAATTATGAAATATGAAAAACAGAAAACATAATTAACAATGTACAGAAAGAATGTTGCACTTGATCAGGAGAGTGGGCCCAAATCTCTGATCAAGGTTGCAATGTACTTACAAACTTAGAAGAGTAACACGAAGATAACTTGCATTAACTCAATGAAATGTTCTATTACAATTCTCCATTCCCTGCACAACCAACCCTCTATGCGTTATCTCCTATCGTTCTATTCTCCCCCCTTCTCTCTGATTTGTGCCCTTTTAAATATACAAACAACAAAGGGGAGATAAAATAATTATAAAATCTCAATAAGAAAGATGGGATCTGAAAGATCTTTCCATCATGATTCAGCTGGCACAAGTCGAATCTGGCAATTATAACTGGGGCAATTTTGGAAAACGGCCACAAGAAAAAATCTGCAAATTTGTCTTTCGAAGAACCCTGAATTTCTCTCATTGAAGACCTAATTTTGAAAAATTTATTAAATTAGAACTAACTGGGTCTATTTTGCACAAAACCTATGTTTCATATTTTCAATATTCTTCTTCATTTGCCCAAAATTTTAAACGCAAAACCGTCTCTTGTTATTCCAGCGAATTTCTGAGTTGGAATATTTAATTATCAGATCAAATATGCAATCTGAAAGATTTCTTGGAGGCTAAAATAGTGAGTGATGTTATAACGAATTCATTAATAAACCTTCATTGGAAAATCATGCATAATAATCATTAATTTATTAAAATAAAGGAGAACAAGTATTATTTATCCAAAAGAGCATAAATAATTATGAAATGGAACTATATAATAAATTATGATAAATAATGTGATAAAAGAACATTAAAAATGGATGTTAAAAAGTTATAAAAATAATACAAATTAGTAGCCCAACATCTCCCCCAAAATTAACATGTTGCTTGTTCTCATGCTGCCCAATGCCTCAGTATTAACCAAGTTGTAATACAATAATAAAAATGCTCACCCCAACACATCATATTGATGGAAGAGAAGGCTTCTTCCTCAAATGCTTCCTTAAAATAATTTTCATGTATACTTTCAACTGTATGTATATGAAGTTGCAACAAATTTTGATACAAGCAAATACAAACTTCATCACAAACCAGTTTTTGCTGAATTTTTGTAAGCAAATTTATACTATAATAATGATTCTCCAATCCAAAAATCAAATCAATGCAATGAACGGATTTCAATATATAAGAAAAATGGTTTTAGGTAATAATGCATAATTTTTTTGGAATTAACAAAATTGGTTTATCTTGAAAATTTCTGGGTTTAATGATACATCTTTGTTGTCCAAAAATCAGAAGAATCCAGTTGATAATTTTAAGGATATACAGAAATCAATTTTAGGATTGTATACCTTAAATGAGGAAGAAATGAGAAATCATTCATCATGCATAGCAACTTGATGAAAAGCTAAATCTACTATAGGGTAGATTATCTTTCATTTTATCAATATGAACCTACAACCTTCAAAATATCTATCAAATTTGCAGATTCATAACCCCGATACTTCAATTCTAGGACCCGTGGGTTATGTGCCCACGTGTATATACATATATCGGAAGCAAATAAAACCATCGAATTCCATAACCTTTGAACAATACATGTTGGCCTCTTTTTAAACCCTTAACATCGGAATGTATCGGAAGCAAAGAAACATAAAAAACAGTTACTACAATAGTCTTTAACCAACAACCACTGGTCCCACCTTTACGCGCTTAAACCCGGAACTTAAAAAGGATTCAACCAAAATTTATAATATATCGGATCCATTAACTTTTTAAACCCCGAGCATCTTCTATTAGCGATAACCGTCGATCTAAGATCAGACGATTGTCGCACCACGTAAATCACTTAAACGTTATATGAAATAACGCTGAGGGCTCCACACATTTTGATTAAACTCCATGCAGCTACCGATGTGATCACCGTTGGATCTCCGACGATCATGATCGGACGACTATCGCATAGAAATAGCCCCTGAACTTTATCACTCCAAATTCACGCGAAACTGGCGGTTTTGCCTCCATGACGTGTCGTGATCCGATACAATCGCGTTCGATTGCAATGAAACTACTTACCGTCCCAAGGCTGCGTGAAAACCATTCATGGTTTTCAAAAATCACCTACACTATTCCAAACACATAATTTCTCCTGCTTCCACTGTGCCTTCGTCTCGAGGTTCAATATGAATGTAGTTTCCAAATCGCAAGGCTCCATCGTAGGTTTAAATCCGCCATACTCTGTAACAAAACTCACGCTACAACATTATATCTTATTGGATTTCCATCGATCATTACAGTGATTGATGATCGATCATGAAGTCATAACATAAAATTTAACTTTAAATAAACCACATTCTGACACACAGATACACCGAAATCCAAATAACACATATTTCAATTATATACAAAATTCGTTTACAGTCTAAGTCATTTCAGCCTTAGTCAGAATTTCTCATGCCACTACATTGTGTTCACTCACCACTCCACACATCACAGAATTTATTTTATATATTTTACAAGAGCGTTGATCATCTAAGATCCACGGTTTTCTCCCTCAATTTCTCAAACAAACCCTAAATCTCTCGTTATACATAAATGACGGATAATTACAATTAAATAGCTCCAGCAATTTAGCTCTGTTTTAACCAATTTTTGCCCCGATTTACAATGTCTGTCCACATTTTTCTCTCTACAGCTTTGGATTCTAATTTTAATGAGAGTTTTCTTGGATGCCTTTGCATCAGACTCCTGAGGCACAAAAATTTTATGACCTCCTGGTCATATGTCTTCTACATTTGTCAGCAATTCTTCCCACATCCTCTGTGGAATTGCCCTTTGTGATCTTCCTATAACAACATTCTTGAACAATTCTACCCACATCCTCTATGGAATTGTCCTTTGTGAGCTGCAACAAAACCTCTGCAATAGCAAGTCCTCACTGCTACCAGATACCTCACCAAGCTTCTCTCCTCTAAGCTTAGTCTTTCGGCATCTCTCTAGTTCACTCCTGTGGAACCATTTGAGCACTCCTTCTCTAGGCTGCTACAATATTCTCACCTTCCTCTACTGCTACCTTCACAAAATATAAAAACCACAAGCTTTACAAAACTTCAACAAAACTGTACCTCTTCTTTCTTTGTATGCAAACTCCTTCTTCGCAGGAAATCCTTTCCCTGCTCTGATACCAGTTGATGAAAATCCAACCTTCTATACGGTAGGTTAACTTTCATGTTATCCACATGAACTTGCAACCCTTTCTCCAAATGCGTAGCAAAGCCACAAGATTAAAAAATCCGATACATTCGATACATAAAAAACAGTGATTACAATGTCTTTAACCAACAACCGTTGGTTTCACCTTTATGCGCTTAAACCTGGAACTTAAAAAGGCTTCAACCAAAATTTATAATATATCAGATCCATTAATGTTTTAAACCCCGAGCATCTTCTATTCGCGATAACCATCGATCTAAGATCAAACGGTTGTCGCACCACGTAAATCACTTAAACGTTATATGAAATAACGCTGAGGGCTCCACACCTTTTGATTAAACTCCACGCAGCTACCGACATGATCACCGTTGGATCTCTGACGATCATGATCAGACGAATATAGCGTAGAAATAGCCCCCGAACTTTATCACTCCAAATTCACGTGAAACTGGCAGTTTCGCATCCATGATGTGTCCTGATCTGATACGATTGCGTTCGATTGCAATGAAACTACTTACCATCCCAAGGCTACGCGAAAACCATTCGTGGTCTTCAAAAGCCACCTACATTGTTCCAAACACATAATTTCGCCCACTTCCACTGCGCCTTCGTCTCAAGGTTCAATATGAATGTAGTTTCCAAATCGCAAGGCTCCAACATAGGTTTAAATCCGCCATACTCTGTAACAAAACTCATGCTACGACAATATATCTTATTGGATCGCCATCGATCCTTACAGTGATCGATGGTCGATCATGAAGTCATAACATAAAATTAAATTGTAAATAAACCACATTCTGACACATAGATACATTGAAATCCAAATAACACATATTTCAATTATATACAAAATTCGTTTACAGTCTAAGGCATTTCATCCTTAGTCATTAGAATAAATCATTAGAATATAGCTTTGAGGACAAAGCTTTTGAAGGAAAGGGAAATGTTATGAATATAATTCATAACAAATAGTATAAATAGAATAAATATAATTATTAGTAGTCAAATAAAGATTATGTAAGTATTCATTAAGTTAGTGAAAGAGCATGTCTAAAAGACATGCCCATTCATGAAAGGCCACCTGCGTAGGTATACAAGAAGGGCCTCATTGTAACATTTTATCACCTCTTATATTTTTTATATATAATATATTATTATTACAAATACCTCTTGTGTATTTCACAATTAAGTCAACAAGCCTATAGCTTTGTTGCTCCATTGACATGGTACAAAACTTGACTTCTTATTCTGATTACTAGCTTCATGTCTTTTGCCTCGATCTCGATCATATTGTAGGGTGGTTGGTGTTTTTGGTCAGTAACTAAAGACAAGATTCAAGAGTTTGAGTTTCATTGGATGAACTGAACATTAGGTGAATTTTCACTTTTCTTTGACTTGAAAATTTGTATTCATATTCTGAAATATGAATTTTTTTAAAATTGACTTTGAAAAGTCCTTTGTCCATGGAGTTCTCCTCTTAAATCTTCTTATGACCTACAAAAACATAGCATTTGACTGCAGTAAAATATTAGATGATGGAGGAAGAGAGGTGTAAAGTCTCTCTTCTTCCAATAAATATGTAAAATAATTATAAGCAATGCTTGAAAATAAGTGTAAAGATGATATACAAAGAAAATGCATTTGTTTACCCGTTGAGGAATGGTGGCCAACCTATACCTCTTAGCGGTATTTTGTTCACAAAATATTTGTTTTATGTCCAATTAGCTTGATTACAAAGTCAAGATTAAGTGAATTTATATGGATAGCTCCAGTATAAATAATTTTTTTAAATGGTTTAAAATTATATGCTAAAAATTATGAGAAGTATCATGTTTGATAGAGCTTCTTATGAATGTTTGACTAGACCAACAATTACTATTTGGAGTGTAACCTTTTCGTTAAAGATCAGATCGATGTGATTCCACTTAGATATCAAAGTAGATTCATTCTTTTCTATCTAGTAGAAACAAGTTTTTAAAATAATTAGTTTTGATATCATAAAATTGGTGATGAACAGACCTAGGAGGAAGAGTTTGACTATGCTAATTTTAAGACATGCAATCACTAAATGTGGAATAATTTTTTCACCTGGCCTTCAAATGAGATGATTAAAATTGTGTCATAAACTAGACTTCAATATATATCTCTCTTGGAAACATGTTTTGAAAATAATATGGTTTAGTATGTGAAATATGTCAATGAACTATGAATACCTAGAATTGTCACCATGCAAATGTTTCAACAAGAAGCTAATATTTTGAACATTGATTTTTCATATGATGTTGGATTGAGGTGATTCAAATCAATTTCGAACCTAGATTCAAAGGGATATATTTCCTATGAATATCATGTAAACATGTTTCCATTAGAATCCTCGAACCATTGTTGTACTAAACATGGAAAAGTTTAGGGGCTAATATTCGCAAGTGGGCTAATTTTCCATGGTTTTTCCAAAAAACGGATTCTTGAATTTCCATTTTTTTCTAAAAGTGATTCACCCAAATTTTATAGTATAAAATTATGTTATCCTAAAAATCACCAGAATATTATAGGGACTATATAAAATCATTATAAATTTTGATATTTTTACAAAAATATCACTAAAATTTTTACAATTTTCATATTAGGGCCTCGTAAGATTCGCCAAGGTTTCTAAATTTTAAGATAAATTTCCATCCTTAAAATTCTCCCTAGTACTAACTCTATCCTCAAAAATTTCACTTGAGACCTAGTATTTATTTTTATCATATTTTTTTGATTTGTGATCCAAATTGAAAAATTCAAAATGGATTTAAAAACTAGATTTCAAGAGATACCTTGTTTAAACATGTGCTTTTAAAAATGATCCTATATGGTCACCCAAAATAATATTTTCCTTCCTGCATTTTTTCATGAAATCCTTTCAAATGAGTATTGAACAATGATGTGAAGATTTTATCACGAGAGTTTAAACCAAAAGTTTTATTGTCAACTCATTCCACCCATTTATTTATTTTATTCTATTCTAACCTACTCTATTATATAAAAATTAGTCATTCTCTCAAGTATAAGAGAATTTCCAATGCATCCATTTGCGTAACAAGATCATAAGTAAACTCACATCCAAGTTTGAAAAATATATTTTAATGAATTTTTAGACATGAAAAATTATTTGATCATAAATATTTGATGATAATTAATGTTGAAAAATGGAGTGGTGTTGTGGCCTGATGACTAGTTGCAACCAAGTTTTGAAATGATATTTGTTTTCTTGGCTTTCCTTAATTGTCATATCACAAAGTTTTTCTTGTGTAACTTGTTCAAAATCATGAATGCACAAGGGATCATATAATAGATATTCTTCAATTTTTATCTCTATTGTTTGAAATTCATTTCATGTGATCCATAACTAATTGATCTCATTACAAAGATAAGTAGAATAAATTTCTAGATTCTCTTCTTGTGGATCCTCTTCATGGATGCTTTTTTCCTCTTGTATCTTTTGAAATAAAGATTCATCCCTAGTGACCATTCTAAATTGTGGACAACGATTTAAGAATATCTTTGTGGTGACATACCTTCCTTCTCTAAATGACTTCTTTAACATCATGTTTTGTAGATATTGTTTTGCAAATGGATTTTGCAGTTATTTAGTTTTAGTTTTTTTTTTGTTGGCGGTTTTGTTTTGGCGATATACCTTTCTAATTTCTATGTCTAAGCATGAATACCCATAATGAAAAGTGTTTTTTATTTTTATTTTGTTGTTGTTGTTGTTGTTTTTTTATCTTTTATATATTTTATAAACAATCTTCCTAACTAGCTCTATCTAAGCATGCTTCCCTGACAATGACGCCAAAAATGTTGGGTAAATTTACTAAGTAAACTAACGCAAGTTTTTACTTGTCAATCCGGGTTTGTAGACTTAGAAGCAAACCAAAGTATATGGAATTTTAGATTAAACTAGTGTAGGAACTAATTTTTTAGATGAAAATAATGGAAATGTATATTACAAATATAAGATCTAACTAAAAAGTTCCTGATTCAAGATGCAGCAAGTGAAGGAAGAGGCTCCTAACTTAGGAGGTCCTGGTTGTCCTTCCCCACAGTACTGTCCTCAAGAAGAGAGACTAAAGAGCAATAGTTTGTTATGTGTAGAAATAAAGATAAGAGGCTCCTAACTTAGAAGGTCCTAGTTGTCCTTCTTCATAGTTCTACTCCAAAAACATTACCATTACATTTAAACTAGAAATTCAATAAAAAATTCAAGAAAGGAAACTAAAGAGCAGCAGTTTATAATGTGTAGAAAGCAAGAGAAGAGGATCCTAACTTAGGAGGTCCTGGTTTTCCTTCTTCATATTTCTACTCCAACATCATTACCATTGCATCAAATCATAAACTAGAATTCATGAAACAATTGAAGAAATGCAAAAGAATGATTTTTAGTTATTATTCATAACTTGATAGAAAGAGAATTTAACTTAAATCCTTGGTTATCCTTTCGTATGCAAATTATATTTAAAAAAAATCATCCAGTAATCATAAAAAAATCATAACACATCTAAATAACTGCATCATAAATCTGAAACAAGAACTAATGAATCAAAACTATGCTAATTTAACCAAAGTGTACTTAGCCTAGTATGGGGGTCCTCCACCCTTTCCTTGTACACTTGAAGAACTCTTCAACTAAAAAAAATTTAATAAAGCATCCACACCATGAAAAAAAAATAGAATAGTAGAACTGGTTCTTCAAATTATCTCGAGGTTTCCAATAGACTCAATACAAAATTACATACATTCTACATATCTCAATGTTCCATAAAAATTTGTTTAAATAGGAAAATCATAAACAAACTTTTCTATAATGGCTCTAACAACATTATCAATCCTAATCCATCCATACAGGTCAAAATCATCCATTCTAGTTCTCAAAATCAGGAAAAATCCCACAAAATAATAAACCTGCCCCTTTTTATGAGCGATTCCTGAATGGCACCTCAAGTTTGAGTAGCGTTGACCATGCATGTTTTTTCTTTTTTTGTCTGAACCAATAGGTGTTTCTCCATTTGTGGTTCCCAATATTTCCAAATATATGCTTAGATCTTGCCCAAGTGTCTTGCACATATGACTTCAATGGATCTATTACGGGAATTTTTAATGCATTCCAAAATTACTCTTAAAACCCATTTTTTACAAAATTTTCCAAAAATTGAAAAAATTAATTTAGTCAAGTGAATATGAAAAATAAGACTAAAATGAGGCATATATGGGTGAAGTAGGATGAAATATGGTGGTAAATATATGGATTTAGGATATGAAAAAATTACCAACATTGAGGGCCAACAGACCCTAAGAAAATTAAAGCCATAAAGGAATGGAAAATCCCCACAAAATTAAAGAATATTTGAGGATTTATCGGTTTAATAGGTTATTATTGAAATATTGGAAAATAGGAGCACCAATAACAATGTTACTGAAGAAAGATGCATTTTTTGGTCTTTAGAAGAAGCTAAGACCTTTGAACATCTTAAAGAGGCAATGTGTCGATCTATGGTCTTAACTACACCAACATTCAAAACATATTTTATTGTGGAATGTGATTCTCGAGGAAATGACATTGGTGTTGTCTTAATGCAAGAAGGGATACCTATTTCTTTTGAAATTTGTACAATCAACGGAAATTATTTACACAAACCTATTTATGAGAAGGAAATGTTGAAAATACTACATGCTCTAAATAAATTATTCCCTTACCTAATGGGAAGACACTTCAAGGTAAAAATAGATCATTATATTCTTAAATAATTTTTGGAACAAATATTATCTTCAGAAGAGAAACAAAAATAAATCACAAAGATGTTGAGTTATGACTTTGAAATCATCTAGAAAAAATGGAAACAAAATGTTTTTCAGATGCACTCTCAAGAATGGATGAAGATGTGGAAGCATTGCTCTGTTCCATTTCTATTATCCAACCTGATTGGATAATTAAGGCAAGGGATGAATGGAAGAATGACAAAGAGGTTTGGACACTCATTCAAAAGTTACAACAAGATCCCTGTGCATATGATACATTTATTTGGAAAATATATTCACTATGGTATACAGATGATTTATATTTATGTAATAAATCCCAACTCAAAGAAAATGTTATTATGGATGTGCACACCTCTCCTATAGTAGGGAACTCAATATTTTTAAAAATTTAGCACAGGGTCAAGAAGGATTTTTTTTGGGATTTCCTTAAATATGATATTGGGAAGTTTTTGGAAGAATTTTTTTTTTGCAAACAAAATAAAGTGGAGATAATTAATACCTCGTGTCTTTTAAAACCATTATCCATTCGAAGTTAGCGTTGGAAGGAGGTCTAAATGGATTTTATCGCAATTATACCTAATTCCAAAGGAAAGAGTCTCATCATGGTGGTTATTTATAGACTTAACAAGTATGCACACTTTTGTGCACTATCTCATCCTTTCAAATCTAGAAAAAGTTCTACTACTTTTGTAGAAATAGTTCAAAAGCTACATGGAAACCCAAATATTATTGAAAGAGAGAAAGATCCCATTTTCATTGGAATTTTTTGGAAAAAAATATTTTCTTTCCTTGGTACTCGGTTAGATGATAGTTCACCTTATCATCCTCAATGTGATGGGTAAAATGAGATAGTGAACAAATTTTTGGAATAATATCTTCATTTCTCTGTATCAGATAAACAAACACAATGGGTGAAGTGGTTACTTCTGGTAGAATGGTAGTATAACACTTCCATATTGCAACAAAAAATACCCCATTTATGTCACTTTATGGATATAATCCACCATCAATCACATTGTCTTTTAGAGACAATTATAAGGTTCAAGTAGTGGAATATCACATCGAGCATAAAAAACAAGGTATCCAACTTTTAAAGGATAACTGAATTGTAGCGCAAATCCCAAGGAAACAATGGAAGATCAAAATCACACTACAAGAAGTTTTGATGTGGGTGATTGGGTATTTTTACAACTACAATGATACAAACATATGTCTCTCAAGAAAGATAACAAGTATAATAAATTATCACCCAATTACTATGGCCCATGTAAGGTGTTGCAAAATATTTGGGGCTAGCTGCATCTTTCCGCGTACATCAATTTTTCCATGTTTCATATTAAAATAAGGTAATATGTGACAAGCTCCCATTTCAAACTATATTTCCAAAACTTGACGAGGAAGGAAAAATCACATTGGATCCTGAAGCAATCACAAAAACAAGAATCCAACAACTACAAAATCGATCAGTTTTAGAGTATCTCATAAAGTTGGAAAACTTACCTGTTGAAGATTCCACATGGGAGGATGATAATTTCATACAAAAGCATCTGGAACTACTCAAGTATTCAGGACAAAAAAATTTTTAACGAGAAAGGAATGTTAGGTCCTTATAATACTAGTGTAGATCGCATATTATGTCCCTATAATGCTAGTGTAGCCCCCATATTTTTATTATTATACCCCATAGAAGCCCACTATTGTTATTGTTGAGCATTTACATTATTATTGTTATGCAGGCCCTAATTATATCTTGACCCTTTATACCAAGGAGGTATTTTCATTTGAATCATCCAATAATTGTTTATTTATGTGATGTAAAATGAGCTTTTCTCCTTGAAGAGGATTATTTCAAGTCGTTGATCTATTGTTTCTTCTGTTTTTATGGTTTGTTACATAACAAGTTTTCTTTACTAACTGAGCTTTGTATTTATCCACTTTTCCTTCTATATTCATCTTCTTCTTCAACACCCATTTTCTACTAATGACTTTCCTTCCAGCTGACAACTCCACCAAATCCAAACCCTCTTTTTTGTCTAAAGTTTCGATTTCTTCAACTATGGCTTTCTTCCAAATTTTTCCATCCTCTAAATCAATTACCTCCCTGACAGTTCTGGTATCATCATTAGTAATAGATTAAGAAAAGTATGAACAAAAAGTATATGGACTATACACCTCTAGCTTCATTCTCTCTTGAATTGATCTTCTCAAAATTGGAGTGTATGGCTCATCCTCTTTTGATTCCTATTATTCTATAGAGTCTAATTATTCCTCCTTCTGTTCAAACTCTATCTTCTCTGGTTCCTTTTCCTTTTGTAGGAATTCATGTTTAATGACATCTTTCACTTCTTTAAACGTGACATTTTGATTGTACACAATGTTCCTTTTTTATGGGTTTGAAAACTTATAACTTTATAAACCATCCTTATACCCAATTAAGATGCACCTTTTATATTTACTATCCAACTTGGTTCTTCTCTCCTTTAGAACATGTACATATGCATCACACCCAAATAAAAAAATATATGAGAGAGATGGTTTCTTACAAGTCCATACCTTATGTGAAGTATTATCCTCCAGTGATGATGAAAGTGATCAATCAAATAGATAACATGCAATACTGCTTGCATCTACCCATAATTCCTGCCTTAATCCAGGGAAACTGAGCATGATTCTTTCATTTTCCATGAACGTCTTGTTCATTCTTTGTGCAACTCCATTTTGATGAGGTGTGCATGGAGTAGTCTTTTTCCATGCTATACCAAACTTCTTACAAAAATATTCAAATTCCTTATTGCAAAATTCTTCACCATTACCTGTCATCAACACTTTATTATTCTTCTCCATATGATTTTCCACCAAAAAAATAAATTATTTAAACCTATCAAAGACTTGATATTTATTCTTGAGGAAATCTATCCATGTATTCCTTGAGAATTCATATAGAAATGGTACATAATACACAAATTTACCCAACAATGGAACCGAAAGAGGTCTAAACACATCACTGTGCACAATCTCTAATATCCATTTTTCCCTCTTATCATGAGAGGAGAAACTCACCTTATTCTACTTCCCATATACAAAATGTTCACAAAAATCAAAATCCAAAGATAGATTATACATACCTTCTACCATACCAATACCATGTAGTATTCAAAAGCCCTTCTCTCGAATGTATCCTAGTATTTTATGCCACACCATAGTATTTTCACTATACACTAGAAGATTTCTACTCCACTTTCAGGAACCACAATTGTGTTTCACTCATCAATAACAATACTTCACAAGAACTTGTATAGAGTTTCATTCTGAACTCCACTCTTTAATACTAGTGCTCCTCAAACCATCTTACAGGTACCTTTATAAAACACTATTTTTACAACTACATCATCCATATTTGTTACAAAAATTAGATTACTGGTCAATCCTAGAATGCACATAACACCATGAAGTGTTCTAATCCTTACACCTTGTATCATTAGCTTGAATTTTTAATGTATTACAATTTTGTTGTTCTTGTCGTCACCTAGGATGATATCACCACCATCATATTTCGCATACTCACATAACCACTCCCTATGTGGATTCATGTGAAAGGATGCACCTAATTCAATCAACCATGTCTCATAATATACATGTGTACTTAAAGAAGAAGGCAAGTAAACATCCCCACCTTCATCTTAAGTGGTTTTCGCCTCTATAGAAGGAGCATCATCAAATCTCTTTTCTTTCTTAGGAGTTTTAGATCCAATATCCTCTTTATAGTGCCCTTCTTTTCCACATTTCCCGTATATCTTTACATATTTTCCTAGAGATATAGATATCCCTCTAAATTTAGATCTCCCACTTGAGGACTTATTTCTATTTTCATTCTCATACTGTCTTCTTACAGACAAGACATCTCCATTCTGGCTCTCCATATTTTTTCATTCTCGTCTCCTTTGACAACAAGGATGAGACTATTTCATCAGATTTCAAGGTAGTTACATTGCTACCTATAACAGCAAGAAGACTATCCCATGAGTCTAGTAGAGAAAAAAACAGTTTGATGCACTTATGTTTTTCTAAAATTTAAATATAAATAAATTACAACCGACTTACCACAATATTGAAGGCATTCAAATACTTTGTTACCAAGTATCCATCTCTCATCCTTAGGCTATATATATATTTTTTGTTATTTTTTTGCAGGAATAATTTGTTTACTAGGGGCATAGATTGATACAAATCCCCTAACTTGTCCTGCAAAGCCTTTGTTGTAGCTCCTCTTGAAACATTCAACGATATTGAATCTGAGACACATATTCATATCACATTCTTTTCCTTCTGATCTAAATTTTCCCACTCTTTTTTTTACATTGTTGTTGGTTTATTACATATATCTACCATAATCTATTGATCTTTATCCACCAATAGATCCTTCATTTTAAGTATCCACAACTCAAAACTATGTCCATTGAATTTCTTGATCTCTATCTTTCCATTGTTAGCCATCACCTTTCACCACAAGAATCAATCCCACAAATCTCCCACTATAACAGGGTATACCACACGCCCAAGCAAAACCCCTCATCCGCAAAGGCATCCCCTTGAAGTTGAAATTGATCTTAAACCACTTGTATGTTTCTACCCTGTACAAAAATTACTTTCAAATGAATTCTTAAAAAATAGAAAATATAGAATAACAAGAACAAAAAATATACATAGAAATATTTCTACTAGAACCCAAAACTTGGAAAACCATATTGATTTTTCATTATATTCCTTTCAATGTTACAATAAATTATATACATGTTGAAGCATTCATAAACCCCATTCCATTAACCCTGGATTAGAACATAACCATAGTTTTCTTGACCAAATCTACAAAATACCATGGGAAAAACCATCATTCCCAAAACCATGTACAAAACCATGGGTGGGTATACACACCATCCTTAGGTCTGCCCAACTAAAAAAAACTAGGGTGTTGTTATGGACCCCATGGAGGGGTCTACTGCCCCCTACAAACCCCTAGGCAAGGGGGGTTGTCACCTCCCCTGTGCCACCCCACTACTCCGCACACAACATAACATTGCATGGGACTAATCGTGGAAAAGATTTAACACATACCCACTTATGCAGATAAGAATATTGGAGGTATTGGTGATTTCAAATTATTTTCCAAATCTACAATAAAATTAAGTTTAATCTCTTTTTAAAATCATTTTCTAATAAAATAACAAAATTAAATATCTTAAAAAATTAAATTTGATTTTATTGTAATTGATATTTAATGATATTGTTACGCTTCATACTATGATTATAGCCAGAGATGCTTATTTCACTCTGCCACACATTCACTATGAAGTAGGAATATAATAACAAGAAAATATTGTAGTTAACTATGCAGAGTGCTTTTCTTTTCACCTTCATCTAGGATAATTTGACTTGCGATACCATAAGTATATTTTAGAAAATGCGAGAAACAAAATTTATACCTAAGTTACTAAATAAATAGAATTTTTCTAAGATTTATATTTATGAATTATAAGTAGATTAACCTAAATAGAATTTTTCTAAGTTTTATATTTATGAATTTTAAGTAGATTAACATAATCGTAAAATTGAAAATGATTGATATAATTAATAAATATTCTTAAGAAGCATAAAATTGAAAATGATGGATACCATTAATAAATATTCTTAATTTACAAAGATATAAAATATGTTAGTGTAAATAGAGTATAAAATAAATTAAAAACTAAATTAGTAAATAAATTAATAAATAAGTTAGTATGTATTGTTAATTGGATTTATTTTAGGTATTTGGAAATAATGATTAAGATTTTCCCTTCTCAAATTTAATTTTCTCAAATGATATGATCAAATTTGATGTAGTGGCTTGGAATCTAAAGTTATTTCAATGTGGAGAAAAATAATGTGATGATGACAATGATGGTTAACGTCGACTCGGACCAAACTTTGGTCTCTCGGACCCAAAGAAACGAATTATTTAGTTTGTTTTAAAATTGTACTCCTGTGTTCAAAGAGCTTGAAGAGAAGCATTTCGCGCTCACTATAATTTTGACATGTTAAAAGGCTAGGAAGGTCGGTATTCAACAAAGATTATGAAACCGAGATCTAATGTGGGTGTACGCAGGGCACTCTAAGAGGAAGTGATTTTCATCCTCAATGTTCATATTCTCACAGAGATGGCAAATGCTTTCCACCCATGGAGCTTTAGGAAGTTCCCAAGACTTGTTTCACTATGGAGCTGATGAGAGTTCATTCTTATCTTGGCTATATTAATTTTTTTCTTTGAGATGGTTAAAACAGAGAGATACTTTTGATCTTCTAGAGTAGGGTTGATGACCTCCTTATAATATCTTAATTTTCTTTTAGCCTCTAAATCTTTCTCACACCACATTTTCTCTTTAAACTTAGAAGTAAAAATATTTTTAATGCTATTAATATTATGTAATGCAACATTTTCGTCGATCTCCAAATGGTTTAACCAAGCCCTGATATCTTTATACCAACCTCGTTTGAGCCTTTGGTGGTTTTGGCTGGAATTTAAAGCTAGCTTAGGAAGTCTATGGTCTCACATGTTATTGATTTTTTTCTTGTACAACAGGAGCCTAGTCATAGATAGGCTCTCAATAGGGGAAAGACCCACTTCTATAAGGAGAATATGATGGGGTGTAATGCGTTTAATTTTGAGGTTATACATTATAAAACGGTTCTAGATTTTCTCAATATTTCTCCACAATTATCTAGAGATGTTGCAACCACAAACCTCACATCCATATAAGATAACAGGAGTGCCATTAAAGTTGCAAAGAGGAGCTTCCTTTTATCCCACATCACAATGTTTGTTGTGATTAAGCTATACATTCATCACTATCTTTAATTATATGATTGTATTACTATTTCATAAATATAAGTAGATGAACACAATGCACATGATTAAAACTCATTGATATAGTTCATAGACATCATTAGAAAATGGTTGACAACAACCATTTTTATAGTTGTGATAGTTATTATCATGTTATCAATGTGTTTTAGTATTATTATTATTATTCAATTTTAAGGTCACAACCAAGTCATATAAGAGGAAATACATGCTCTTAACCATTAAAACTACTCGAATTGTATGTACATTAATTTAGTTAAGAGACATATTAGATGTAAATAGTAAAAAAATGTTGATTATTATAAATCAACCATCACTTCTAATTATATTATTGCATTAGTATTTATCAATTATAAGGAGATAAACACTATCGCATAGTTAAAAATATTAGAATTAATCAATATACATTATTAATATTAAAACATTGAAAATGATGTCATTAATTTTGAATGGTAGAAAATGATAATTGGTATATACCAGCTCCAGATTAGGGTAGGGATCGACTGAGCTCCTCCAGCCATCCCTCTCCCACAACGTTTTGTACAATATTTTTGTATAAATAATGGATCATAGTCCAAATTATATATATATATATATATAATATATATATATATATATAATTTGGACTATGATCCATTATTTATACAAAAATATTGTACAAAACGTTGTGGGAGAGGGATGGCTGGAGGAGCTCAGTCGATCCCTACCCTAATCTGTCTCCAAAATATCAAAGTTGGAGATTGCCCCTGACGGGGAAACCAACCCTTGAAGAGTCTGAGATAGTCATGTTTAACTAGATAATCTGAAATGCTAATGTAAGCTAGAAAGACAACATAAAGTATATATATATTAAGAAAAAGGACCACGAAACTTGAGGAGGAACTGTCAAATTTTGTGCCAACTTCATTCTCAGTAGGGTCTTCTTCCACAATCTGGCATCCATACTCGCGTATGATCTCTTATTCTTATGTAGAGAGGATATGCGGGGCCCTCGGAGGAGCAAGAGGAGGGGAGGTCATGATCGGAACCTTTGTGTCTTCATCCTTATGTCATGTGCCATTCGCAGACATAATCCAAACACCTGTCTCTTCCGTAGTGGGAGTCTTCACATGGAGACTGTTGGTCTTCCGCAGTGGACGTTGTGAGTGAGGAATGGTGGATTTCATGTATCTTCTTTTGCCAGCAGACGGTCCTGCAACACAGGGCACAGGGGTCATGCCAGGGGAGTCTTCAGTACCAGGGAAGTAGAAAGGGTGAGCCAATCAATGGACATGGAGTCCACTGAGGACACAGGAGCCACCCCCAAGGACTAAGGGGTGTTGCTGTGGTGTGTGTGTGTAGAGAGAACGCCTTGCACATTACCCTGTATGGTCATATGATGCTAGTGAAGGGGCATAGTGTAGCTGATGAGAGAGGAGACAAGAGGCACAACTAGGACACAATGGGGGTGGAGGTAGTGGCGGGAAGTTTGGGCTTTGAGGCCATAGAGGATGCAGAGAACGCAGAGAGGAGAAAAATGAGTGAGGCAGAGGGAGTGGTAATTAAATTTCCAAGGAACATTAAAGGCTGGCGCTGAATTCTCCAGATGGTGTTGGGAGAAGTTGGTGCCAATCCCCTTACGTACATTAATGATAGACATCATTTCCTTCCATTGATTTGAAACATGCCAAAGAAACTTTCCCATCCATCGTCCGTAGGGTGATTAATACTGGAGTTTGGCCTTCCACACATCATGTTAGAAACATTGGCATGTGGAGGCCTCGTGTCGGGTTCTCGGCTAATAACATCCGCATCCAGGGGTTCAAGGTCCTTATGCATGAGATTGATGCAACTCATCCAAAGGGACTCATCCATGACAGACTAGAAGTTATAGGTATAAAGAGGATGGTTGTATTCAACACCTTTGTTGTCTAAGAAATTAGCTACAGAGTTTCCTTTTCCCCGTACATGGAGGAAAGTAATGGCTTTGTGATGTTGCAGCCAATGTTCCAAATTCTTGAAGTGAGTTTCTAGTCTCCAACTGTTGCTAACTTTTGCAGATTGTGCTCCGAATAAGAGGCGAATGGCCCCTTGAATGATGATATGTGATTCCCCTTCAACTTCCAATGGGAAAAGATTCAACTCGATGGAGATGGATATGCCTTGGATGAGGCTCTCAAACTCCATAGAGTTGTTTCTATCCCATCCTGTTGACCCATAGAATATGTGTAGAGGATTACCTTTAGAGTCTCTGAAGATTCCTCCAAAGCTTGCATCCCCTGATTGAATTTGGAGGATCCGTTGAATTTGAGTTTGAAGAGACCATCAAGGGGAGGCGACCAAGCTTCCGAAGAGGTGGAGGGAGTGTTGAGATGAGGGGAGATCTCATTGGGGTGGGTGAGACCCAGGCTCCAATTGTTCCAAATGAGGCATTTTGCGGTGGTTGTCAGTAAGTTAGAATTTTCCCAATGTGTGAGGGCAAGAGTTTCCTTCAGGTAGCTGCAAAATTTGGTCCAAATCATTTCCTGAGGAGCCGAAGTGTCCTTGAATATTATGTTGTTCCTTTCCTTCCAGAGAGTCCATGCTAGAAGGCCAGGAATGAGCTTCTAGAGGCAATTTAGGAGGTTGCGTGAGAAAGGATCCTCTTGTTAGTGATTGAGTGTTTGGATGATGTTGCCCCAAGCTCTATTGGTTCTTTTACATAAAATTGCAATCCTATCCGAGAAGGTGTTAGATAGGGGGCATAGGTCCAGACGATGATCGATTGATTCGGTATCATTTTGACAGAGTGGGCATCGAGAAGGTCCCACAAAGTCACGTTTCAAGATATTGTCCCATGTAAGGATACGTATTTTGCTGAGTAGCCAAAGGAATGTAGCGACTTTGGGCTAGAGTTTGGCTTTCCAGATCTTCATCCATAAATTGTTCTGTTGACTAGGATCTGGAGGCTGAAGCATGTGGTAGGCCTCCTTGGTGGAGAAGTTACCACTAAGAGTATGGCCTCAACGAAGAATATTTGGTCCCTCTTGGATTCTGATTTTCCTTTTTTCTAATTCAGTCCAGATATCAAGGAGTTTTTCATTGTGCCATTATGCTTGCCAATAGTTCGTCGGAAGCCAATTCTGAAATCCTTGAGTTGCCTCTTTAGCCCAGAAGTGCTTGACATTGTTCTTCTCTCTCACCTGCAAAGTGGTGCTCCAGAGGAGGCAATGGAAGAGAGAGGAGAGGCTTGGAAATTGTTGCCGTGAATCTTCCCAGAATCTGGCTTGCATTCCTGATAGAATTTCTGAGAAGCTATGAGCTTGGATGAGGTGTTTATTTTGACTCGCAACCTTCCAAATCAAGAAGCCTCCGGGCTCTTTATTGAATTTGATTAAGTCCTCTCGGGGCCAATTTTCAGCATATTTGGTGGCCCGTAACTGAGCCCAGGGCATGTGAGTGCTGGAAACCCACTTCCACCAAATAGGAGTGCCCATGATAATATTGTTGTGCTCAGGATCTCTCAGTCCGAGGCTGCCTTGGAATTTTGGAGTGTAGATGTTCGTCCATTTAACTATCGCCCATTTTTTATTGTCATTGTTACCTCCCTAGAGAAAGGATCTCTGAATATTGTAAATGGATTTGAGGACCCACTTAGGAGCAGAAAGAGGAGAGAAGAGATATAAAGGCATAGAATGTAAGACAGATTTGATGAGGACAAGGCGTCTTGAAATGTTGAGTGTGTGAAAGGTCCAGGAGGTGAGTCTGGCTTCCATATTGTCCAACAACGCTTTCTAGGAGGTGTGCTTGATGGAAGAATCCGTGAGAGGAGCATCCAGATATTTGGAAGGGAGAGTGGCAATAGTGAGTCCAAAGATGTTGGCGATGTTATGATGAGTAATGATGAGCATTTTGAAGAAGAAAATTTGGGATAATTAGTCAATATATGCTAACCATCTTTGATTTTGATTATATATTATGGTGGAGATGGAGTGTCTATCAACCACTGTTTTAGTTATGTGTTTGTATTATTGAAACGTGTATCAACTATCTTTAACTATGTCGTTGTACTAGTTATTATCAATATGTACTGCAGTTGGTTGTTAGTGGTTGTAGTTTTAATAAATTTTGTTTGAAGTCTTCATCCATTCATTGGTCATTGTCAATTAGTCCGATATGATCGATTTATATTCACCGACAGAATGTGAGTTGCTTAGGAGGTCAGTCTATCATCTGCTGTGGAAAAAGTCTGAAAATAACTTGTTCGCTAAGTCTTCTCGTAGTAAATGAGCAGGGTTGTTATATTTAGCCCACTTTTGGATTTTGGATTTTGGGAGGGCAGTCAATAGAAACTATCATATACAGTGCTACTCATTTATTGCACATTGTCAAGTTGGTTATTTGTTTCCTATATATATTAGATTGGTCCTAGGATGTTTGGAAAAGCATTAACATAGATTCAGTCCTTTTTTTAAGATTGTGTTAATTTGTTTGTAAAATTTTGTCTGTCTACAATGGCTCTATCACAAACATTTCTGCATCCCAAGCTCAATTCAGGCTTTTTTTATAAGAGCTATTTGGATAATAAATCAGGAGTGCTCCTCCCAGTCAATAGGACTGTCTTGTGCTCCGCACTAGTAAATGATCGGGGAGGTAATAAATCGAGAACACTTCATCGATTTTGTTGCCTAGAGATGGACTCAGACAATTTATTTTCATTGAAAAAAAGAAGAGTATTATGGGAGGCAGCAGTTGCTGAGAATATTATGGAGAGCACCGATACAACTCCTCCATGCACGGGTCTTGGAATTGTAGATTTTCTGAGGGACAAGAACTTGCTCATCATAGGTGCCACTGGTTTTCTGGTAAAAGGTATGCAACACCTTCCTCAAGTTATTAATTATTCTCATTTATATACTTTAAGCTTGCTCAGTATTTGATCACGATTGGTTGTTTTCTTTATATGTGCAGCGTTAATAGAAAAAATATTGAGGATGCAACCAGATGTGGGAAAGTTGTATTTGATAATTAGGGCTAACGACTCCACTTCTTCGTTAAAGAGATTGAATAATGAAGTAAGATAATTATTGTATTAATTTTAATTTGTTGGAATATTTCAAATTTCAGAACAATAAATGGAGAATAAAACTCCCCTCTTCAACACAGAGAAAATATTAAAAATTTCTTCACTGGAGACAGAGTTCAACACTGAAAAATTCTATTTCATTCACTGTAAAAATCTATTACAATAAAAAAAAACTTCTTCCTCTAAGACGGATTACAAAATGCTGGACTGTTACAAGACACAGTGCCTAAGCAAAACTCTTCTCTGTCTCTCACAGAAAATACTTTGTTCACTCTTTAATAAAAATAAATGAACTGCTGTGAAATTCAAACTTTTACACTCTGCTGTGTGTAAAAATTTAAAAATTATAATCTATCTTTCACCTTTTTATACACTGCTGTTGTTTTTTTTTTTTTAAATTACACAGTAAATAAAAAAAATTACATACATAGCCCCTTTTTTCTCGTTTTGGCTTTCGAGCCTTTTAAAACTTTCTAGAACATAACTTTTAAAAATAAAACACTACTTATATATATTAAAAATATTAAAAATATTTATAATATATATTAACCTTAGTAAAAAAAAACTTTGCCGTGACATTTAACGAAACATGTTTTTTTTTTAAAAAACTTTTACCCAAGGTGTAAAAAATTTATGAAATTTTCACGGACTTCAATGATAAATCAAACTCTATTGTAAACGCTCTTCGCGTTCCAAAATGGGATGCTGACGTAGGCCCAAAGTGTTATGCGAAAAATCTTATGCAATATGATTAAAGGTTTTTCGGGTCCGATTTTCAGGTTTTCAGATTCCCTTTAAATTCATGCGATCTAATATATTTACTCCACGTGGCCCTTTCAGACAGATAAAGATCTGACGGTGAATTTCTGAGCTTTGAATGTGGTGGTTACAGAATTTAAAAAGTGGCAACGACAACATTAAAGTTTTCTGGTTGCGTGGTTTGGAACCAAAATCTCTTCAATGTTCAGGCGGCTCTTGCAGAGCCATTAAACAACAACTTGCAAGTTTAATTAAATGCACCAGACAAATTCCTGTAGCGTTTTTCCTTCTCTGCGTTGCTGCAGTTGAAGTTAAAATTCAACACTCCCCCTTAAATTCAACTGCTGGGTTTTCTTGCATACCGAGGCATTTCCTAAAATGTTCAAAGCTTTTCTGTGCAAGTGGCTTTGTGAGAATATCTGCAAATTGATCCTCTCTTCTACAATGTTGCAAAACTATCTCACCATTGTTAACCAATTCACGTATGAAGTGAAACTGCGTGTCAATGTGCTTTTTCCTTTTATGAAAAACTGAATTTTTATACAATGCAATAGCTAATCTATTGTCACAAAAAATCACTGTCCCTTTTGTCTGCTCTTGGCACAAACTTCTTAACATCCTCCTCATCCAAATTGCTTGACATGCCGCTGCTGTATCTGCCACACATTCTGCCTCTGCTGTAGACAATGCCACAATTGGCTGTTTCGTAGAAGCCCATGAAATGGCTCCTGAACCCATGTGAAAAACATAATCGGAAGTGCTCTTCCAATCATCTACACTTCCAGCCCAATCACTGTCAGTGTATCCAACTAAATCTGAACATTCTGAAGCAGTATATAAAATACCAAACCTTTTTTACCTTTAACATACCTCAGAATTAGTGGTTTCCCAATCTATTTAGTGTTTTGAGAAATCTATTTTGACAAGATTGATAACGCAGAGTCGTGTGAATGCTGAGTTCACATCTAATGATTTTTGAAAATTAGGTTCTGAAAACCGAGTTATTCAACGGGTTGCGTGAAATCCATGGCAATGACTTCCAAGAATTCATGCTAAAAAGACTGCTCCCTGTGGCTGGAGACATGACAAAACAAAATCTTGGAATTGAAAAAGATATGGTTCATGTGCTGGCAAAGGAAGTGGACACTATCGTCAGCTCCGCAGCCACCACAACATTTGATGAAAGGTTTTGTATTTTACCCACAAGCATAAGCATATATTTAATTAGTATACTTTTTAATTAGTATATATTTTTATTTTTTTTAAATGGATTTGAGTCATGTTCATATAGGTTGAAATATATTTTAAATAATAAAAATTATTAATTTTAAAGCTATTATTATATTGTATTTTCATTTAATTTTGGTGAAAGTGAGTTTTTTCCAAAAAAATATATCCTTGTGCTTATATATTTTAATTAGGTTCAAAAGGGTATTTCATAACCTAGGTGGTTGGTGCTTGATTTTAATCCATCATATATTATTTAGGTAAGTTATATTATTAATGGATGATATTATTTGGGTATGTGGTATCTATAGTATTGATAATCTATAGTGTGTAACCATGATATTGTAACAAATTATTTATAGGATTTGTTTGTTTGTAATAAAGCATGTTTACAAATTATTATTTGTAAGGTTTGTTTTTTTGTATTCTTTTTATTTAATTGTAGTGGCTCCAATGGGAAGAGTATTCACCTGAAAAGATAGACATTCAATTTTCAAAGCTCTAATGATAAATAGTGTAGTGTTTACTGAAAAAGACACATAATTAAAATCCTCCACACAATTAAATTTAATTGAAAAATTCTCTCACCCCACACAATTAAATTGAGAATTCTCTCACCCCCAATTTGTGTTATCTTTAAAATAAAAAAATACAATTAAATTAGGAGTATTCTCTGTTACAGATATGATTTCGCCTTGGAAATGAACACAAAAGCAATTTCTTGCCTTCTGGAATTTGGAAAATGCTACGAGAAATCCCAACTTTTCGGTAACCCATCGATTTCATTCTCAGTTTATAACGTTAGTAACTCATCGATCTCATCATCCATTGTGCTTACTTGTAATGCTCCATTTCATTGCAGCATATGTGAACGGGCAGTTACAAGGTCGATCAGTGGAGGAGCATTTTCAGATGGGGTACACTATAGCCGGGGAGAAATCAGCCTCTGTTCCAATTCTGGATGTCCAAGCTGAATTTCAGTTGGCAAAGAAAGCTCTGGAAGATTTTGAGAATGAATTTTCAAATCTCCAGGACTGCAAGTTGAAGAAAGCGAAAGTCACTCAAAGGATGAAAGATTTGGGAATGGAAAGTTAACATTATAAATATAAATATGGTTGGTGTTCATTAGAATTAAATTAAATGGTTCAGTTTAATTTATTAGAATTAAATTAAATGGTTCAATTTGAATGTTGAAGTTTACTATGTCTAGAGTGATGACAATGTTGTTTTACAGGGCAAGATCATACGGATGGCAGGATACATAAGCGTTCAGCAAGGCAATGGGCGAGATGATAATAGCTAATCTGAGGGAAGATTTACCAGTAGTTATTGTTCGTCCCACTGTTATTGAAAGCACAAGCAAGCAACCTTTTCCTTTAATAATTTGTGGATTGAATCTAAGCGAATATTAATGTTATATATCACACCAGGTAATTAGTCTACTATTCATGAAATTGCAGAATGATTGATTAGTCATCACACACCATGGCAAAGGTCAGTTATCTTTCTTGTTGGGCAATCCTGACACTGTGATAGATCTGGTCAGTATCCATATAAACACATGAATCTGCAGAACCGTTAATTCCTAACTCTTTGGGGTTCTCCTTTTTTCATTGATGTGTTATTGCTCGTTGAATTCAAATTATAGATACCCGCAGACATGGTTGTAAACGAAAATTTAGCAACCATGGAAAAACACGCAGGAAAGGCAGGCCTAAATTTTTATTAGTGTCACGCCGCTACACCTCGGGTGTCTTCCAACCACGTCTTGTAGGCAGGTGCGGCACTGCCATACTTTTTCTTTTTCTAAATACTCAAGTACCCAGACTACGCCTTTAGCAACATTCATTAGTTATTAGCAAATGTTCTTTCAATTATGCGGAATAAGACATAAACATCATTATCAAACCACATGTACACCCATACATGCAAGGGAGGGGAAACTCCCTATTAAAATGAATCCGCCCAGATAATATGTTTCATAAAAATATGAGTACAATGTCCAATCCAGCAGAAACCACTCCTGCTCCTTGGCACGGCTATTTGCCTCTTGGCCAATCTCTAAGGCTTTCCAATCCTCAAAATAGCTTACAACAGACTTTTACAACCATTTACAATCATCAAGTTCACCTTTAGAAGTGCTGCCCCAAAACTGCCCAAGTGCTGGTCACTCGGGTCACTCAACTGTTGTTCCAAATCAGTGCAGAGATTTTTCTGAGCTGACCGTGTGTCCAATCCATCCCACACCCATATGGTTGGATGCATCTCGGAAATACACACCTTCTGCAATTTACGACACCTCAATCCGATACTCGACGCTCCCGGAATCGCGTGTTTAGTGTTGGGTCGTCCCGTTCATGGGCGCCCAGACCGACCCGACCCGACCCGACTGTCATGCAGCTGCGTCTGACCCGACCCGACCCGAACTGTGGTGCGGCCTGCGGTGCGACATGCCCGACTTCGACCCGACTCGACCAATGCCTGTTTGCTATCGTGCCTTCGTCGTTTCTTCCACCAACGAGTTGTTGGCAACTCGTGGTGTGACTCTCCTTGATGTTGTTCGTTGATGCCTTTTCGCTTTTCGCTTGCCTCTACTCTCCAACACACCATCCTATATATATGAACACTCAATTGAAGTGTGGTCGCTCGTTTTCCACGAGCCGACCCGTCCGTTTGGTCATCCGCCCACGAAGTGTCGCGACGCCCACGCCCAATACGTCGATCGACCCACCAACTCGTCCGTTGATCTTGGCTCGCCCAAGGTGTGCCCGTGGTGGTATAAACGCATCTTTCCAATGCCGTGTTGGTCAAGTGAGATGCGCCTCTCCTCCAACTCGCCCTTGTGACTCGCCCCTGCTACACCCGTGCGCCCGTGCCTCTCCAGTGCGTCATTCCACCCGTTATGTCGCACGGCGCCTGAACTCGTCCAAACACCCAATGAGCACGCCCGTTCCACCGAACGCGCCCATGAAGTCATGGGGCCTTACATCCTCCTCCACTTCAAATACGAATATCGTCCCGATAGTGCTACCATCGTCGCATCATATCGTCGCAACTTTCGTGACAAAGTCTCATTGCACAATATCATTGCAACGTCGTTGCATAAACCGGCAAGGTTCATGTCCATGAGATATCTCCTCCAACCATCGTCAATTCCATGTGAATCTCTGCATCAAGTGCTCCAACCAACTCAACACAATAAAGCTGCTATGTATCCAGCATAACTCAGTGTACTGCATGCCCCCATAGCTCGAACTAGTTGGGTAGCTAATCCAACCATAATGTCCAAAACAATGAGAATACTCCTCCTCATGCCACCGTTAGTTGTTCTTCCTGCAAACTATCACATCCATCAAATCGTCAAGTCTGAATCTCATCCAAGTGCCATGTTTGGGTCCATGAAGTGTATCCATCTCGTCCACAACATGCTATCCATGATGCTAATCCATGTGCTACTCGTATGCAAGTAGGCTCATCCTCCAAGCATCATTAAAGTAAGAAGTGTGGCTAAGTCAAGTAGACTTAAGCCCATGCCAAAGTGTGTGCCACCAAGGCATCCATCATGAAGTCCCATGCCTCATCATATCAAAGCGTTGGTAAGCCTACTTGTATTGGCCATGAGTGCCATCACAAGTTCTCACTCTACAAATCATATGAATGTTTCATAGGCTGCTCATCCAACCAATGTCCAAGTTGCTCATGGTGAACAACGTCCCATCATTCCATCTATAGAAGATCTCCATGTAGTCCATTTCAATGATTTTGGCTCCCCATGTGTTCATCTAAGTGAACTCAACTCAACTCTCATCATCATCATGTCCCAACATATCGAAGTGAAGTGCTCTCGGTCACTCCTATCTATATCATATATGTGAGTACTTCCTTCAAGTTTCTCCTCCACTAAGGGTCTGCCCAGAGGTCCTTCTTGGTTGAAGCCATGAAGAAGTCTACTCCACCAACGTGCCCTACCACCAAGGTAGTGTATGGGTCATGCCGGGCACTTGCCATTTTCTATGGCTAATCATGACCCTTTCCATCACAAAGGTCATCACGTTCCACCCTTGTCTTGGGCATTTGAACCATCAAGTGTATAGTCACAAATTGCCCCAACAAGGTTTGCATCGTCCCATGTCCCTTGTTCCATCAATGTACAAGGTCTCATCGTGGGCATCCAAGGAGTAGTCATCAATGGTGTTGGCAAAGAATTCATCTTCTTCCTCATCCCCATATGTGGTCCATCCTCCTTATGCTTCCATGAAACACAAGTCATCTCTCCATGAAGACTCCTCAAGTGAGTGTCCTCCATCCTCATCAATGCCTTTGATGTGTTCGATCCTGGTACCACCTGCTCATCAAGTTCCTCCTCGATCATGGTCACATTTGCAACATCTCCATGTGGTTTGTCCACCAATGCTTGCAATGTGTCTAGTCTTGGTTCAACTTGTGTCACAAGTTTGTCCTTCATCTCTTCAATCATCATAACATCCTCATGAGAATCATCCATCTTCGATGCTTGCAACGTGCTTGGTCTTGGTCCAACTTGGTTATCAAGTTCACCCTTGACATCTTCTACATCTGCAACATCCTTTGGTTTTCCAAGTTCAGCAGTTCGCCCATGAAAGTCTTTCAAGAAATTATGCATCTCCACCATCTCATCTTTCATGTGTTCCAAGTGTTCCTCCACTTGCACAAGAGCCTTGTAGTGTTCCTGCCTTCTTTCCTCCAAGAGCTTCGTCATGTTTATAAGCTTCTTTCGAGCCTCCAAAACTGCTTTCCTTGTAGCTTCAAGCTCCAATGTTTGTGGTGTCTTTGGTTTAGGTTCAACTTGGTGTAAAAGTTCTTCCTTTACCAAAACAACATCCATAACATTCTTCTTCAGCTTCCCCATAGAAGGTTTTAATCTCTTCTTATGGTTCTTCTCTTCAAGTCTAACAAGCTCATCTCGGTGAGTTTGTAGCTCATAGCATAATGCCATCCATCCATCAAACTAGTCCATCTTGTCTCAAAGTCTTTCAGCTTCATCTTGGTTTGAGTCAGAGATCCCGTCCTTGCATAAGGCCATAAGAGCAATCTTAGCCTCATTAACCTCTTCATGACTCTTCTTAGCCTTCTTCCAAGTTTCCACCAATTTTCTTTCCAAGACTCCAAGTTTGTTCTGAATCCTTCAGATTTCTTTGTTCAGCTGCTTTATCCAATGCAATGCTTCACAAGTCTTCTCTTCGAATTCTTCCCAACTCGGCATGTCTCCTTTTCTAGCTTTAGCCCTGGAAAATGCCTTTCTTCAGCTAAGGTATCAAGAGAAACCCCAAATATATAAGTCAGCTTCAACAGCGTCTGCAACCCTGCAACTCTGTCCAGCTCTAATACCAACTGATGTGCAACAACAGTTGTGTTATCAAGCTCTCATCTGTTTGTCAAGGTTGCTCTGATACCAACTGTCACACCCCTACACCTCGGGTGTCTTCCAACCACGTCTTGTAGGCAGGTGCGGCACTACCGTACTTTTTCTTTTTCTAAATACTCAAGTACCCAGACTACGCCTTTAGCAACATTCGTTAGTTATTAGAAAATTTTCTTTCAATTATGCGGAATAAAACATAAACATAATTATCCAACCACATGTACGCCCATACATACAAGGGAGGGGCAACTCCCTGTTAAAATGAATCCGCCTGGATAATATGTTTCATAAAAATATGAGTACAATGTCCAATCAAGCAGAAACCACTCCTGCTCCTTGGCATGGTTATTTACCTCTTGGCCAAGCTCTAAGGCTTGCCAATCCTCAAACTAGCTTACAACAGACTTTTACAACCATTTACAATCATCAAGTTCACCTTCGGAAGTGCTGCCCCAAAACTGCCCAAGTGCTAGTCACTCGGGTCACTCAGCTGTTGCTCCAAATCAGTGCAGAGCATTTACTGAGCTGACCGTGTGTCCAATCCATCCCTCACCCATATGGTTGGACACGTCTTAGAAATACCCGCCTTCTGCAATTTACGGCACCTCCGATACTCGACGCTCCCAGAATCGTGTTTTTAGTGCTGGGTCGTCTCGTTCATGGGCGCCCAGATCGACCCAACCCGACCCGACCATCATGCAGCTGCGTCCAACCCGACCCGACCCGAACTGCGGTGTGGCCTGCGGTGCGACGTGCCTGACTTCGACCTGACTCGACGAACGCCCGTTTGCTATCGTGCCTTCGCCATTTCTTCCACCAACGAGTTGTTGGCAACTCGTGGTGCGACTCTCCTTGATGTTGTTCGTTGATGCCTTTTCTCTTTTCGCTTGCCTCCACTCTCCAACACGCCATCCTATATATATGAACGCTCAAGTGAAGTGTGGTCGCTCGTTTGCCACGAGCCGACCCGTCCGTTTGGTCATCCACCCACGAAGTGTCGCGACGCCCACGCCCAATATGTCGGCCGACCCACCAACTCGTCCGTCGATCTTGGCTCACCCAAGGTGCGCCCGTGGTGGTATAAACACGTCTTTCCAACGCCGTGTTGGTCAAGTGTGATGCGCCTCTCCTCCAACTCGCCCTCGTGACTCGCCTCCGCTACACCCGTGCGCCCGTGCCTCTCCAGTGCGTCATTCCGCTCGTTACGTCACACAGTGCCCGAACTCGTCCAAACGCCCAACGAGCACGCCTGTTCCACCGAACGCACCCATGAAGTCATGGGGCCTTACAATCAGGTTGCTTCTTCGGTGGCAAATCCATTAATATTACGACAAGTTTTTAAAATAATATTTGAACATTTTAAATGCAATCCATACATTGATCACAATGGAAAGCCAGTCAGATTGATGAAAGAAATGACGTGGGTTAATACTATGGAGAACTACTGGCAGGATTTGAATACAACATTTGATTCTCCTACCCCTGTAAGTTGTCACATTAGTTTTTTGTATTGACCCACTGAGCAGTACTGTGTTTACTGAACATAATTCTAGTGCACATTTTAAAAATATTTCGAAATATTACATCTTTAAGAAAATCACGGTTTACTCATTATAAAATCAAGGTGTTCTTGTAGATAAATGGGTTATCAACAGAACGTATCATGCAGCAATTGAAATACATGGCCAAAATTCATGAGCCATACTCATTCTGTAAAGTAAGGTCAGTTGTTTGCAAAAAGAGCAAATATTTCAGGCCGAAAATTATTATAATTAATTAACAGCTAATTATTTCTGTGGATACGTACATAAACTATTGTTTGTATATATTTGTGCAGATTCGATATCTCAAATTCTAAAAAGTTGTCTCAGAGCTCTCTCCAGAGGAAAGAGAGAGTTTCGGATTTGATGTTAAGGATATCGAGTGGAAAATTTACATTGGAAATATTCATATTCCTGGACTCAGGAAACATGTCTGGAAAGGACGCGGTACGGGAAAAAAGATTATAATTATCTAGCACCTGCATTAACTAATTAATGTCCAGGGTTTGAGGTTCATTCTCTTCCATGATCATAGAAAGTGGAGCAAACTCTGGACAATACATTTGTTTTTGGCCGTTGTGTAGCAATAGCGCAGTTACAGGGTATGATTAAGGTCTGTAGTGTGATGTTTCAGTTATGTTAGAGGATATTTGTGTTGTTCAGAATTTGACGCAATGTTGGGTTAAAATAAAATTTCCTTCAGAATTCTGAGGAAAAATCCGACACGACGTTGTATTAAAATAATATTTGAGGGAGATTTCTATGGAATATAACATTGGCAAGTAATTTTTTTTCATCTCGGTTCGGTTTTGAGTAGTGATTGAGTGTATATGCATTTAATATTGCATTTATATGACATTTTTTAAATTGATTAACTTAATTAAAAGAAAAATAAATATATAATTATATTGGAGATAATTTTGAATATTTGATTTTTTTATATCATCATGAATATATTATAATATTTTAAGGAAGCTAAATCTCAATCATTTACTTAATAATTATGCATTTTGGATTTAAAATTTTAGAAAACCATTTTCAAAATAAGGAAGTTTATCAATATCACATTATTATTATTATTTTTATTAATTAAAAAAATAAATATGAGTCAAACATATGCATATTTGAAAAAACATATTCCAAAATTCTGAACCATAGAGATTTATTACACTTCACTATTAAAAATTTTAACATTTAACATCCCATGCAAAAAGGGTGATTGTGGAAGGGGCCAGCTCAGGAGATCTGAGTTGTTTCCAAACTGAAGCATACATCACACAGGTAGATGCCCCGTCATCAATAATACACCTAGACACGTTAGCGTTCCGAATTTTGACTAGGATTTGGAAAGCAACGGAAGCAGGAAGGGGAAGATGGTCTGACTAACGGGCATCGAAAACAATCAATTGGTCATCAGCAGGATCTACAGTGCCCATGGCAGATAGTAGAGCCTTCTGTTGAGAAGGACATGACTAGAGGAGTTCTAGTGTTGAAATGGCAGCAGGAGACTACGCCAAATCATCTACTATGCTATGCGAATGAGCAGCTCGACCAGAAGCAACATTTTGGCGTAATGGGCCCTTAGGAACCTTGGTATGACCCTCAAATTTGGGTTGAGGGATCTGCAAGGGACCATTGGGTGTCGAAAGAGGCTCTGTAGGACCTGAAGAAGGTGACTCGATGACAGACGGAGCGGGAGGCTTGGGGTACTGACGAGACCGAGTTTGATGGTGAAGTTCAATGGGTAAAGGTGTATCAGAGTTCATCATGAGGATTTGGTAATCAGAGGATCCAGAAGGGGAATGTGGAGTGGCTACCGATGCGTGAGGTGGTTGGGTAGCCATGAATCCTTGCTGAGGGAAAGGATCGGTAAGCACAGCCGGTTGAGAAGTAGCCACATTGGGGGGAATAGTAGGGGAGGCATTTTGTCCGCGCAATGTAGCCTGAGACTCCCACATCTACCGCCTTTGTGGTAATAGAGGACAATTGTGAGTGTAATGACCATAAACACCGCAACACAAACAAGGCTTATTTGTATGAAGAGGCCTGTCTGGCTTGGGCTGAGAGCCCTGTTGCTGGTTAGCAGTGTTAGATTCAATACCTGAAGGATTGGATCCACGATTACCAGGGGCAGATTGATTTTGATTTCCTTTCCTCTTTCTTTGAGAAGAAGGAGGATTAGTCGTACCCCGCTGTGCAAATACTTGCTCTGGAGGGGGTGGTAGTTGCTGTTGCTGGGGTTGAGAAGGCAAGGGAGGTGGAGGTACAAATTCTAGAGGGGCTGGGGCACTAGGTTGTGGATAAGGATAATGGGTAGGTTGGGTAACATTGAGGTAAGAAGGAGGTTGGGCAAAAGGAGGAGGCATGCTGTATCCTAGATACATGCTACCTGGAGGGGGGAAAGTGCTGGAGGTGCTGGCCCCTCCCGGAGGGAGACCGTAGCCCATAGGAGGTTGAGCTTATGGATGTGAAAGAGCTCCAATGATACCGTCGGCAGAATGAGGTGCCCTTGAGGCTTAGCACTACCGGGTCTAGGGAGGTCGGAAGGATAGTATAAACATAACCAGATTGAGCATAGATGAGGTCATATTTCAAGGCTATTTGGAGGGCGGCTTCTTCGGTTTGAGGGAATTGGGATGCGACATCTTTGTCGATGGCAGGTAAGAGAGATCTAAGGAAACAATCCATGTAGACGCGATCTTCAAAGGGAGGAGCTCGACATAAGCTCCTTCTTCTCCACCATTCGTGGACATGAGCAGAAAGGCATGTCGTATATAATTGATAGAAAGAAGTCAAGAGTTCGGTACCAGTGTCGTATCAGAGAGGGAGCTGGAAATAAGATAAGAAGGCTTGGGCAATGGTCACAAAGCTGGTATGGGAAGAGGCGGTCTGATCAACATACCACTTAGAAGCTTCACCTATAAGCGTGCGTTGGAACAATCTAAGATAGATGGAATCATCAGTAATGGAATTGGATGAACATCACATGTGGAAAGATCGGATATGGTTGGAGGGATCTTCTCCAGCAAGGCCTTTGAACTTGGGAATGTCGTAGGGGAGCTTGGTTGGCGTAGCAGGCCAACCAACATCGTGGCAGATAGGATCATTGATCAACTGATTGAAATCGGGGAGACTGAGACCTGCCATATAGGGGAGCAAAGGGACAGCTGAGGTAGTTCCCGTGGCAGTTCCGCTAGTGACATTCCCAGCATTAGGGCTGGGGTTGGTGCTAGCGTTAGGCCCTGGACTAGAAATGGTGAAGGTAATAGGGGGAGAACCAAAAGTAGGGGGAGAACCCAAAGAATCAGAAGAGGAGTCAGAGTGCGGACTCGGGGGAGGACTAACTCGACGACGGCGGGAAGGACCAAGTCGACCAACTAGAAATTGAGGGTGAAGGCCAAGAAATCTCCAGATATATGCCTTGGGGACGCAATGATGATGGCACAAAGAGAAGAAGAATGGCCAACAAGGGCAGGGAGGTGCAGAATCAAGTGATTACAATGTCGAAACAAGGGCAGAGAGGTGAAGTGTCAATTGATTTTAAATTCTTTGCCTGGAGGTGTTAACCAATCCCTTCTTCACTTAGGGTTAGTGTGTGGCGTGTGTTAATTTTAACTTTTAAACCTAGACGTTTTGAGAGTAAAAGAAAAAGTGTGCTGCGTAACTGAAAATAAATCTGCAGAGAACAGTATATAATGCTGAAATAACATAAAATTAACAGCTAACAATGCATCGATCTAACCCAAGAAGGTGGGCTCTCAAAACTAGTCTAAAAGAGGGAAAAAATTTAGTCAAAACACACTAAAAAGGGGCCAATAGATCTAAGGTTGGGATGGACAAGGATCTAAAGGAGAAATCTGCTGAAAAGAGGTGCAGAAAACAACAAAGAGGCAGAGGCAAGGTTACTGCAACAAAGGAGGAAATCAACTAAAGGTAGAAGGGACAAGGAGGTGACCCTAGAGGAAAACCCAAAAAAAACTATATGAGGTGATTTGAAAGGGAGAATAGCTGATCTAAAAGGGATCTGAAAGTGAGCTATTAGATCTGAAAAGAAAAAGGATGAAACTCTGAAAATTCAGACGGCTGAAACAACTAAAACTCTTCCACAAAAAGTGGAGGGTACTAAAGCCCTAAGGGGCTAGATTCCCACTTATTTGAGTAAAAAAAATCAGAAACAGGTCTAAACAGGCTGATACAGAGGCTAGAAAACCCTGACAGAAGCTTCAGACAAACCCAGAAAAATCGCTGGAAAATTGTAGAAAAAGTGTCAGTCATAGGTTCTGACCTGTTTTCTGTCTAGGTTGCAGATTTTGGGCTGAAAAGTGCGTCCTGCAGTCCAGGTCGTAGGTTCTGGGCTGAAAATTGCGACCTGCAGCTCCGGGTGACTCGGCGGCAAATTTAAGAAAAAGTTGTTGTCTCAGTTGCAGCTGATGTCTATTACCTGCACAATAGGGCCAGAAACACACGGAAGTTAGAAATTTTAATGTGTTAGGGTTTTAGAGGTGAAAAACACCATAAAAATAGGAAAAACAAAAATATGAAGAGAAACCCTAGGGTCTGAAATAGCTGGATATGCAGGAATATAAAAAACAACGGCGGTCGTAAAGGAAAACCCGTGTGGAGTCGCCAATTGTTAGTATAAATCTTTTGTCGAAGTTTACAAAAAAAGAACACTTTAGCTACGGATAACTTATAGCCCTAACATCAAATATGGCTGCCAATATCTTCATATCTGTAGTTAGTTGATCAAGATAAATGCTACAGAAATCCAGATCTATGCATAAAAATACATTAAGTAGTAAAAATAAAGTTTTGCTCCATACATCCAATAGACAAGACAAGAACGATATTTTTGAAAGAATTTTATATTAAAGGCACCTGAGAGGAAAATAAGAAAGGTGTTTCCAATTATCCTCAATGGGATGGGTTCTTGAAAGTCCTCAGCATTTCAGATCTAGCATTTCTCTCTCTTGTTGGCATAGAAAACCCATACAAAATATAGAACTCAAAGGGAGCTCACAAAGAAAAGATAGAAAATATGACAATGATAATGGCTCAAAGTCAGACCAAGAGTAAAGATCTAGAGTGATCTCATGGGCAACAAAAGGTGATGAATGGTAGGAAAAACCCTTCTATTTATAACAAAATATTAGGGTTGTCTATAACTTGGTGCATGAATAAAATATTATTAACCAAATTCTAGAACTACCTTTTAGGAATACTTTATTATATTTGTTGGAGGGAAAAGGATTTTGACTTGGGTCAAATCCTTTATTTATATATAATAAAGAAATAAATGATTTATTTATTATTTTAAGGAAATTGTGGAAATATAATTAAATAAATAATGATTTATTTAATTATTTATAAATGATTTAGTCAAATTTAACTAGGAATGTTATTTAAATAAGGATTAAATAACTTATTCCTAGGAAATAACCAAATAAATAAGGATTTATTTAATTGATTTCCTTGATTTGGGTTAAATATGACCAGGAATAATAATTAAATTGATGTTTAACTAATTATTCATTGAGGAAATATAAACAAATATAGATTTGTTTATTATTTCCTTTTGGGGTTTCCTGTTTAGACCATAAACAACTTAATAAAGGTGTTTTACTCAGTTGTTTCACGTAGTGAAAAAGCAATTTTACTTAGGGTAAAATTGGTCTTACATGGTGTACTTGGGTCCATCTAATGATAATAGGTTATATGACCAAAAAATGGTGTAACACAACTGTTGGTAACTTTTGCAGATGGCGCTCCGAATAAGAGGCGAGTGACCCCTTGAATGATGATATGTGATTCCCCTTCAACTTCCAGTGGGAATAGATTCAATTTGATGGAGATGGATATGCCTTGGATGAGGCCCTCAAACTCTGCAGAGTTGTTTCTATCCCATCCAATTGACCCATAGAAGATGTGTAGAGGATTACCTTTAGAGTCTTTGAAGATTCCTCAAAAGCTTGCATCCCTTAGATTTCCTTTGGAGGCTCCGTCGAATTTGAGTTTGAAGAGACCATCAAGGGTAGGTGAGCAAGCTTCTGGAGAGGTGGAGGGAGTGTTGAGATGAGAGGAGATCTCATTGGGGTGGGCGATGTTGGGGTTCCCATGTTTTGGCAAGTTTGGAAATACCAAAAGATGAGACAACATCAAAACCACTTTCAGACCTCAGGATATAGCCCTCCTAGGTACAGAGAGGGATCTCTCTATATGAGCAAAGGGTTTTATGTCTTTGAAGCTTTTTTTAAAGGTGTTAGGCTAGTTATAAAGTGCGAGGTTTGTTTTTTTTTTTTTTGGTTGCTGGGAATCAGGAAGGAAGGGTTCAGTATAAGACAAGGATGAACAAAGAGGATTTTAGGCAAAGGAGAGATAATTCAGGGAACACTTGAGACCATTGGGAAATGGAGTTAGGAAAGGTTTTACTTGCTATTCAATATGCAGGCTTTCAGTTGGGTTGGTCATCTAAAGCGTTGGATCTTAAAGATGATAGTGTGATATGAAAAGGTAAGAAGAAAGGTGAAAGGCAAGGAAACCTCCAAGATGACCACTTAGGAATTAGGTCTAGGGACAGGACATGTCGTTAGACACCTGTGATCCAACTCCTAAAAGGTTAACTCTTCAAACAAATGAAACATTAAAGATTTAAACACAAAGGTGAAGGCCTGAGATCATAGAAAGACTTTGAACTTTCAATGCTTCGACATCCAACTTAGGGGAACTTAGAAAGGCTCAATTAATCAAAAAGGACCCTAGTGAGACAGAAACAACATTCTAAAGTCCCAGTATCCCAATCTTTTTAATTGAAATCCAACAAGAAAATCTAAGACAGATTCATTAATTCATACATCAGCTAGCAGTAAATATAGCTACTACACTGGTTAAACTAACTTGAATCAGTGCTCAGATAACACATATAGCAGAAAACATCAAATGTAGGGAGAGCAGAAGCTTACGGTACCATGCGAGGGTATATCCTAAACCAGATTTCTAATGCATACCAGAGAAATGAAATGTGATGAATTACAAAGGAAAACAGAGACAAAGTAGGATAAACATCACCGCTGCTTTAAATCGGGATCCAGAGAAATGTGCTTGTCATATTAAAGAGCAACACCAGTCATGTACACCATTTCCAACAGCTTGATATTCAGTCTGAATACATCTTCCTCGGCCTATCTTACAACTTTACACAGAGAACTATATCTCAAAAGAAACAGCTTACAATTCACAGATATCCGATCAACAACCTTTACAATGAGTTTCTTCATGAGTTTTATAGTTGAAAGAGAGGCAGAGGAGCTAGATGAAACACTAAATGAAACATTAAAACGGAGCAGAGGAAGTGGCTCGAGGCCCATTCTGTCTTAATATCTATGCATTGATTTTTGGTACTCTTTGGATGAAAGAGTGGTCTTCGATAGGCTTAAATTTACTCCAGGTATGCTCTTGATGTACTTTCGCTGCAGTACTCTGTAGTACTCTGGTGAATAAAAAAAAGGTTGATAAATAACTTCAAGGTCTGCCATACTGCGTACCAAATTCTCTGGTAGTACTAGGACTGTTTTCAGGGTGGAAATATTCTCAGGAACACGTTGTAGAATAAAAACAGTATGGGTATTGTGTCCTTTCTCAGGAGGAAACTTCTGCGGATATGAAACAATGTCAATATAGTCTTCTGTGTGTTAGGCCTCTTTAGGCCTTCTATGTCAATCACAAGGTCTTCAATCGGGTACCTTTGCCCTTTAAACATTGAATCAGAGCTTAAAATCTTCAATTGCAAGCATTAAATTCTCTGATTATCCACTGATACTCTTTTCCGCTTCATTATTGTCTCTGTCTGTGAAATTGAGGCTTCTAATGGTGCTGGAGAGGCTTTACAGAGTTAAACTCTGTACTTTGATGAAAATTACGTCTTAACACCTTCCCAGGCTCTTCTCTGCAATATCAGGCCTTGAAAATGGCCCTTCTTGCGCTCTGTGCCACTGTAACAGTGACTGTGAACAACGGTAGTTTACACCGCATGTATCATGAAAAACACACAACTATGTTAAGAAATCCATGCATGGGAGAGGATGGGTGCAGTGGAATGCTGTGAGAATGGCAGCGCACATAGGTGAATGCCGTGGATGTGATGGAAAGCGGTGGCAAATGCAGTGAAACAGTGAAAAATGCATGTGGACCGTCTGATCGTATCAGGAGGTGATGATCGACGGTGGGGATTAACCAATGGAATGACTTTGAAAGGTTGGAAGATATGCAATGAACTTTAATATAAAACATTAAAGTCACGGAATGATACGAGCTTTGATGTAACACATTAGAAGATTAATGTTGTAACACCAAAGTCTGATGTTGGGTGGGAGAAATCATTTTTAATGCAAATTATAAGGCTTGGGCCTTCGAATGAAATACACTGAGAAAGTATGAAAATGAAACGAAATGATATTGAATGGTGGGACCCGGTCATGGGCGGAGGGCGATTCAATTAGGGCCGTCAAATCTCGATCAAACGGATGGTCACGATTGGATCAGAGGATCGCAATCGGGGGAGGCAGAGGGTAAAACATTAAAAACTTCCGATGCGCGATGGGGCGATGATGCGATTGGCGCTCGACCGTTGGATTTAAAGGGGAATCAACGACGAAGATCTATCATAAGGGGAGAAAGATGGAGGCAAATGAGCAGGGAGCGGAGGAATCTGGGTCGTTGGATCGGAGTGAATGAATGGAAAAGATTGGATCGGGGTTACATGGGAATGTTAAGGGGCATGATGAAACATGCGTGGATCTTTTTAGATCAACGGCAAAGATTACTTCAAAGGCCGACCGACCAAAAGCACTATCGCATCGGAAGAAATCAATTTGTAAAAGAAATGCGTGCTCCATTCAACTTCCGATGCGATGAGCACTTTATGGATTAGCGCTTGGTCTTAGCGCTTGAGCTCATGGAGGGGAAGTGGTTAGGGGCTGGGCCGAAAGGGGGTAAGCCTGCTTTACAATAAAAATGGGTTTTTTTAGCTTAGAAACAGAGTTTTTAAGGCTAAAAGAGGCTTTCGGTAAAGGTAAAAAAGGGTTTTAAACTAAAATGAAGGGATTTCACTTGGTTTAAAGAAGGAATTATATGGTTTGGAAGAATTAGGAGGGATTTTTTGGGGTTTAAAATGGGAGACTTTGAAAATGGACAAAAGGTTAATAATCAGGAAATTTGCAGGGACAGAAGGGGCAAATGAAGGCCTTTCTGAGCACAATTTTTTACAAACGGTGAGGCTTTTTTGGACGGAAACAACAGTGAGAATATTTTAAAAGGAAATGGACACACAGAGGCTTCAAGGATGAGATATTTTCATAGGAAATGTATCTCTTGAAGGCTTAAAACAATTTAGCCACCTATTTGCTTGGCAAAAAATTCATAGGTGGCTAACAGGCGAGACCCAGGCTCCAATTGTTCCAAATGAGGCATTTTGCGGTGGTTGTCGGTAAGTTAGAATTTTCGAAATGCGTGAGGGCAAGAGTTTCCTTCAGGTAGCTGCAAAATTTGGTCCAAATCATTTCCTGAGGAGCCGAAGTGTCCTTGAATATTCTCTTGTTACTTTCCTTCAAGAGAGTCCATGTTAGAAGGCCAAGAATGAGCTTCTAGAGGTGATTTAGGAGGTTGCACGAGAAAGGATCCTCTTGTCAGTGATTGAGTGTTTGGATGATGTTACCCCAAGCTCTATTTGTTATTTTGCATAAAATTGCAATCCTATCCCAGAAGGTGTTAGATAAGGGGCATAGGTCCAGACGATGATCGATTGATTCAGTATCATTTTAACAGAGTGGGCATCGAGAAGGTCCCACAAATTCATGTTTCAAGAGATTGTCCCATGTAAGGATACGTATTTTGCTGAGCCGCCAAAGGAATGTAGCAACTTTGGGCCAGATTTTGGCTTTCTAGATCGTCATCCATAAATTATTCTATTGACCAGGATCTGGAGGTTGAAGCTTGTGGTACGCCTCCTTGGTGGAGAAGTTACCACTAAGAGTGTGGCCCCAATGAAGAATATTTGGTCCCTCTTGGATTCTGGTTTTCCTTTTTTCTAATTCAGTCCAGATATCAAGATGTTGTTCATTGTGCCATTATGCCTGCCAATAGTTCGTCAGAAGCTAATTCTGAAATCCTTGAGCTACCTCTTGAGCCCAGAAGTGCTTGACATTGCTCTTCTCTCTCGCCTGCAAAGTGGGGCTCCAGAGGGGGCGATGGAAGAGAGAGGAGAGGCTTGGAAATTGTTGCCATGAATCTTCCTAGAATTTGGCTTGCATTCCTGATAGAATTTCCCAGAAGCTATATTGAGCTTGGATGAGGTGTTTATGTTGACTCGCGGCCTTCCAAATCAAGGAGCCTCCAAGCTCTTTATTGAATCTGATTAACTCCTCTTGGGGCCAACTTGCAGCATATTTGGTGGCCCATAATTGATCCCAGGGCGTGTGAGTGCTGGAAACCCACTTCCACCAAATACGAGTGCCCATGATACTATTGTTGTGCCCAGGATCTCTCAGCCCGAGGTCGCCTTGGACTTTCGGAGTGCAGATGTCCTTCCATTTAACTAGCGCCCATTTTTTATTGTCCTTGTTATCGCCCTAGAGAAAGGATCTCTGAAGATTGCGAATGGATTTGAGGACCCACTTAGGAGCAGCAAGAGCAGAGAAGAGATATAAGGGCATAGAATGTAAGACAGATTTTATGACGACAAGGCATCCCGCGATGTTGAGTGTGTGAAAGGTCTAGGAGGTGAGTCTCGCTTCCATATTTTCCAATATCTCTTTCTAGGAGGTGTGCTTGATGGCAGAATCCGTGAGAGGAGCATCTAGAGATTTGGAAGGGAGAGTGGCAATAGTGAGTCCAAGGATCTTGGCGATGTTATGTTGAGTAATGAGTAATGACGGGTGTTTTGAAGAAGAAAATTTGGGATAATTAGTCGATATATGCTAACCATCTTTGATTTTGATTATATATTATAGGTGGAGAAAAGCAATTTTGGAAAATAAAGATTATTACATAATTTTGAAATTTAAAAAATTATTGATGGAATGTCTATCAACCATTCTTTTTGTTATGTGTTTTTATTATTGAAACGTGTATCAACTATCTTTAATTATGTCGTTGTACTGGGTATTGTCAATATGTACTGCAGTTAGTTGTTGGTGGTTGTAGTTTTAATAAATTTTGTTTGAAGTCTTCATCCACTCATTGGTCGTTGTCAATTAGTCCGATATGATCGATTTATATTCACCGACGGAATGTGAGTTGCTTAGGAGGTCAGTCTGTCATCTGCTGTGGACAATGTCTGAAAATAAGTGGTTTGCTAAGTCTTCTCGTAGTAAAGGAGCGGGGCCGTTATTAGCCCACTATTGGATTTTGGATTTTGGCAGGCAAGTCAACGGAAACCGTCATATACAGTCCTGCTCATTTATTGCACATTGGCAAGTTAGTCATTTGTTTCCTAATATATATAAGATTTGGAAAAGCATTAACATAGATTCAGTCCTTTTTTTAAGTCCTGCTCATTTATTGCACATTGGCAAGTTAGTCATTTGTTTCCTATATATATATAAGATTTGGAAAAGCATTAACATAGATTCAGTCCTTTTTTTAAGATTGTGTTAATTTGTTTGTAAAATTCTGTCTGTCTACAATGGCTCTATCACAAACATTTCTGCATCCCAAGCTCAATTCAGGCTTTTTGTCTAAGAGCTATTTGGATAATAAATCAGAAGTGCTCCTCCCAGTCAATAGGACTATCTTGTGCTCCGCACTAGTAAATCATCGGGGAGGTAATAAATCGAGAACACTTCATCGATTTTGCTGCCCAGAGATGGACTCAGACACTTTATTTTCATTGAACAAAAGAAGAGATGTATTACGGGAGGCAGCAGTTGCTGAGAAGATTATGGAGAGCACCGATACAACTCCTCCATGCAGTACGGGTCTTGGAATTGTAGATTTTCTGAGGGACAAGAACTTGCTCATCACAGGTGCCACTGGTTTTCTGGCAAAAGGTATGCAACCCCTTCCTCAAGTTATTAATTATTCTCATTTATATACTTTAAGCTTGCTCAATACTTGTTTTCTTTATATGTGCAGTGTTGATAGAAAAAATATTGAGGATGCAACCAGACGTGGGAAAGCTGTATTTGATAATCAGGGCTGACGACTCCACTTCTGCGTTAAAGAGATTGAATAATGAAGTAAGATAAGTATTGTATTAAGTTTAATTGAGATTAGTGGTTTCCCAATCTATTTAGTGTGTTGAGCAATCAATTTTGACTAGATTTGTGAAAATTAGGTTCTGAAAACCGAGTTATTCAACGGGTTGCGTGAAATCCACGGCAACGACTTCCAAGAATTCATGCTGAAAAGACTCGTCCCTGTGGCTGGAGACATGACGAAACAAAATCTTGGAATTGAAAAAGATATGGTCCATGTGCTGGCAAAGGAAGTGGACATTATCGTCAGTTCCGCAGCCACCACAACATTTGATGAAAGGTTTTGTATTCTACCCACAAGCATAAGCATATATTTAATTAGTATACTTTTTATTATATATGTTTGATAGAATTTATTTTTTTTTAAATGGATTTAAGTCATGGTTATATAGGTTGAAATATATTTTAAATAATAAATATTATTAATTTTAAGGCTATTATTATATTATATTTTCATTTAATTTTGGTGAAAGTGAGTTTTTTCAAAAAAATATATCCTTGTGCTTATATATTTTTATTAGGTTCAAAAGGGTATTCCATAACCTAGGTGGTTGATGCTTGATTTTAATCCATCATATATTATTTAGGTAAGTTATATTATTAATGGATGGTATTATTTGGGTTTGTGGTATCTATAGTATTGATAATCTATAGTGTGTGTAACCATGATATTTTAACAAGGTATGTTTACAAATTATTTATAAGATTTGTTTGTTTGTAATAAAGTAGGTTTACAAATTATTATTTGTAAGGTTTGTTTGTATTCTTTTTATTTAATTGTAGTGGCTCCAAAGGGAAGAGTATTCACCTAAAAAGATAGATATTCAATTTTCAAAGCTCTAATGATAAATAGAGTGTAGTGTTCACTGAAAAAGACACATAATTAAAATCAGAATTCTCTCACCCCCAATTTGTGTTATCTTTAAAATAAAAAAATACAATTAAATTAAGAGTATTCTCTGTTACAGATATGATGTCGCCTTGGAAACCAACACAAAAGCAATTTCTCGCCTTTTGGAATTTAGCAAATGCTGCGAGAAATCCCAACTTTTCTTGCACATCTCTACCGGTAACCCATCGATTTCACTCTCGGTTTATAACGTTAGTAACTCATCGATTTCATCATCCATTGTGCTTACCTGTAATGCTTCATTTCATTACAGCATATGTGAACGGGCAGTTACAAGGTCGATCAGTGGAGGAGCCTTTTCAGATGGGGTACACTATAGCCGGGGAGAAATCAGCCTCTGTTCCAATTCTGGACGTGCAAGCTGAATTTCATTTAGCAAAGAAAGCTCTGGAAGATTTTGAGAATGAATTTTCAAATCTCCAAGACTGCAAGTTGAAGAAAGCGAAAGTCGCTCAAAGGATGAAAGATTTGGGAATGGAAAGGTAACATTATAAATATAAATATGGTTGGGATTCATTAGAATTAAATTAAATGGTTCAATTTGAATGTTCAAGTTTACTATGTGTAGAGTGATGACAATGTTGTTTTACAGGGCAAGATCATACGGATGGCAGGATACATACGCGTTCAGCAAGGCAATGGGCGAGATGATAATAGGTAATGGGAGGGGAGATTTACCAGTAGTTATTGTTCATCCCACTGTTATTTAAAGCACAAGCAGTCAACCTTTTCCTGGATGGATTGAAGGCCATCGGTAAGTGGTTTAATCATTTCTGGATTGAATCTAAGCGAATATTAATGTTATATATCACACCAGCTAAGTGGACTATTCATGAAATTGCAGAATGATTGATCCAGTCATCACGCACCATGGCAAAGGTCAGCTATCTTGCTTGTTGGGCGATCCAGACACTGTGATAGATCTGGTCAGTATCCATATAAACACATGGATATCATAGCCAATCCAGGCTATTTGAAGGTCAAATAAGCTGAAGGAAAGGGGTTCTTAGTTGCAGCAGCTTCTCCAGCAGTGTGAAGACTCAGCCAAAGGAATCCAAAGGTATTTCTCTATAAAATTTGTTGTGTTACTGTAGCAGTACAGTGAGCTATTTTAATACACAGTCAAGTGTTTTTAAATCATAGTTAGAAGTGCAGAATGGCTGGTTCTAGCACAGGTATGAGTTTGGGAAATGTCCATCTCCCACAATTCAATGGAAAAAATTATGATTACTGGTCAATAACCATGAAAGCTTTATTTACCTCACAAGAGTTATGGGAATTAGTTGAGGATGGATTTGAAGAGCCAAAAGATGATGCAGAGTTTTTTATGTTAAATCAAGTAGGAAGAGAACAGTTGAAGAACAATAAGAAGAGAGATGCCAAGGCTCTTTTCTTTTTGTATCAAGCAGTGCATGAGAGTGTGTTTCCTAGGATAGCAGCAGCTAAGAAATCCAGTGAAGCATGGGAAACTCTCAAGACAGCCTATCAGGGTATGGAGAGAGTGAAGACAGCAAAACTTCAATTGCTGAGGAGAGACTTTGAGACTCTCTGCATGAAGGAGTCAGATAACATTGACTCATTCTTCACTCATGTGATTGGAATGGTCACTCAAATCAGATCTCATGGAGAGACTCTTGAGGACAAGAGGATTGTGGAAAAACTCTTGAGAAGCTTACCCTCAAGATTCGATGTGATTGTCACCACCATAGAAGAAACAAGAGATCTCACAAAGTTTTCAGTGGATGAACTACATGCATCACTGATTACCCATGAACAGAGATTGGGTAGGAGTGAGAACTCATCTCTTGAACATGCTTTTAAGTCCCAGATGTCTTTCGGAAGAGGAAGAGGGCAAGGCAGAAGAGGAAGAGGCAGAAGCCAGAACAGAGGTGGAAGGAACAGTCCAACAAATGCTCAAGGAAGGGGCAGCAATCCAAATCAGCATCAAGGCCAAGGCAGCAGCCAGCAAAATGGTCAGCAGAATGCACAAGGACAAAGGTATGATAAGTCCAATGTCCAATGTTATAATTGTAAGAAATATGGTCATTATGCTAATGAATGTAGAAAGAAGAAACAAGATATGAGAAGTGAAACTAGTGCAAATTTCACTAAAGAAAACAACAGTCAAAGTAATTTGTTTTTAGCTTGTAATATGGCTGAAGAAAAGAGTGAAGACTTATGGTTTCTAGACTCCGGTTGTAGTAACCATATGACAGGGAACTTAGCAATGTTTTCTATGTTAGATGAAAGTGTGCAGTCACAAGTCACACTAGGAACTGATAGCAAAGTTTCTGTTATGGGAAAAGGAGATGTAAATGTTTTAACAAGATTAGGTGCAAGAAAAACCATAGCAGATGTTTATTATGTTCCAGGAATGAAGTGTAACCTCTTAAGTGTTGGACAGCTTGTCCATAAGGGGTACAATGTTTTCTTTGATAATGATGTTTATACCATCATGGATAAACCACCCAGCAAACAATGTATTGCTGAAGTGAAGATGACAAGGAACAGGATGTTCCCTCTCAGAATGAGAGCAGACTTGAAGAATGGTGAAGAGAAAGCAGCAGTTGCACATGAGACTTTCCAAAGTGAACCAAAAGATGACAATTGGTTATGGCACTTGAGATTTGGTCATCTCAACTTTGGAGGTCTAAATCTGTTGAACAGAAAAGGAATGGTAAGTGGTTTACCATTGATAGAGAAACCGGACAGCCTTTGTGAAGGTTGTATTCTTGGGAAACAACACAGAGAAAGTTTTCCTTCCGGGAAAAGCATAAGGGCGAAAGCACCCTTAGAGATTGTCCACTCGGATGTATGTGGACCGATGCAAACTCCATCACTTGCTAGCAGCCACTATGTCTTAACATTCATAGATGATTTTACAAGAAAAACTTGGGTTTACTTTTTGAAAAAGAAAAGTGAAGTGTTTGAAAAATTCTGCAATTTCAAAGCACTTGTTGAGAACCAGAGTGGGCTGCATATCAAGGTCTTAAGGACTGATAGAGGAGGTGAGTATATATCTAAAGATTTTCTACGGTTTTGTAGAGAAAATGGTATTCATAAACAGTTTACCACTAGATATACTCCGCAGCAAAATGGAGTGGCCGAAAGGAAGAACCGAACCATAATGGACATGGCGAGGAGTATGTTGAAGGCAAAGCATTTGCCGAATGATTATTGGGCTGAAGCTGTACATTGTGCAGCGTATATTTTGAACAGGTGCCCTACAAAAGCGGTTATGAACAAAGTGCCGGAAGAGGCATGGAGTGGCGCAAAGCAAAGTGTCACACATATGAAGGTTTTCGGATGTGTGGCTTATGCACACATTCCGGATCAGCTAAGGAAGAAGTTGGACAGCAAGGGGGAGAAGTGTATTTTCATTGGATACAGTGAGGAATCCAAGGCATACAGGTTATATAACCCATCCAGCAAGAAGTTTCTTGTGAGCGGGGACGTACAGTTCATTGAAGAGGAAGCTTGGGATGGAAGCATAGAGAAAACAATGAATGTTAAACACTGTTTATCTCATGATGAGAATGATGATGAGGTGGCTGAAATACATCCCCAAACAGCAGCATCAACACCGCAAAGTACACCCTTGAGGAGAAATGACAGTGCTTCTCCAAGCACACCACAAGGAGGAAATTCAAGTGCTTCTTCAAGTACTTGTACACCTACTGAAAGAGGTAAGAAATTCAGAAGTTTGAAAGACATTTATGAACAAGATATATCTAATGAAGGTATCAATTCTTTGTTTGCTTTATATTTTCATGTTGATGATCCTGTTCATTTCGAAGAAGCTATCAAGGATAGGAAATGGATAGAAGCTATGGATGAGGAAATAAATGCCATAGAGAGGAACAAAACTTGGGATTTGGTTGAACTCCCAAAAGGTAAAGATGCCATTGGTGTTAAATGGGTCTACAAGACCAAGAGTAATGCTGAAGGCAAGATAGAGAGACACAAGGCAAGGCTTGTTGTCAAAGGCTATAAGCAGAAGCATGGCATAGATTATGAGGAAACTTTCGCACCGGTTGCCAGAATGGAAACCGTGAGAGAAGTGTTGTCTATTGCAGGACAAAACAAATGGAAAGTTTACCAAATGGACGTGAAGTAAACATTCTTGAATGGAGTGTTAATGGAAGAGGTTTACATAGATCAACCTCTCGGCTATGAGAAGAAAGGCCAAGAGCACAAAGTGTGCAAGTTGAAGAAGGCTCTTTATGGGCTGAAGCAAGCGCCAAGAGCGTGGTACAGTAGGATAGATTCATATCTACTGGAAAATGGTTTTGAGAAATGTGAGGGAGAACCCACCCTCTACATCAAAGAACAAGACGGTAAAATCTTGATTGTAGTCTTGTATGTTGATGATGTTATTTTTACAGGTAATGATGATTGCCTTATTAAACATTTTAAAACAGTCATGAAGGATGAATTTGAAATGACTGACATGGGTTTGTTGAGATACTTCTTGGGAATAGAAGTAGAACAAGATGAAAGTGGGATTTTTATCTCACAGGCAAAGTATGTTAATGAAGTTCTTGAAAGATTTAACATGCAAGAATGCAAAGCAGCAATCACTCCCACAGTGATGGGATTAAAGCTCAGCAGAGAGGACAACAGTAAGGATTTTGATCCTAGTTTGTACAAGAGCATAGTTGGCAGCCTCATGTATTTGACTGCAACTAGGCCGGACATAATGCATGCTGTTAGTTTGATTTCCAGATTCATGGAAAAGCCAAAGGAAGCACATTGGCAAGCAGCAAAAAGGATTTTGAGGTATGTTAAAGGTACAAAGAAATTTGGTATTTTTTATACTACTTCAGAAAATTCAGATTTAGTTGGATACACGGATAGTGATTGGGCTGGAAGTGTAGATGATCGGAAGAGCACTTCCGGTTATGTTTTTCACATGGGTTCAGGAGCCATTTCATGGGCTTCTAAGAAACAACCCGTTGTAGCGTTATCTACAGCAGAAGCAGAATATGTGGCAGCTACAGCAGCAACGTGTCAAGCAATTTGGATGAGGAAAATGTTGAGAAGCTTATGTCAAGAACAGGTAAAAGGGACAGTGATATTTTGTGACAATAGCTCAGCTATTGCATTGTCTAAAAATTCTGTTTTTCATAAAAGAACAAAGCACATTGACACCAAGTTTCATTTCATACGGGAATTGGTTAGCAATGGCGAGATTGTTTTGCAGCATTGCAGAACAGAGGATCAATTTGCTGATATCCTCACAAAGCCACTACAGCAGAAAAGCTTTGAACATTTCGGAAGATGCATGGGTATGCAGGAAAACCCAGCAGTTGAAATTAAGGGGGAGTGTTGGAAATAATTACCAACTACCCACAAAAGGCAGCGGACAGTGCAGGCAAAGGTAATTCCGATGGGGTCCGGCAAGTCTGGCCAGGGGAGCATCATACCCCATCGAACTGGCCCCACATCATACCGCTGCAATGGAAGTCCGAGGGGGTCAGGCAAAGCAGCCGGTTGGAGTAGCATACCCTGTCGGAATTGATGACGTATGCTGGGGGCCCACAAATGTTATACGGCCATATGAAATATATGTTATATGTTATATTGTGATCGCCAGTTGAAATTTTATCACGGCATTTTTTTAACAGTTGTTTATTTTATTTTTAATATATGCAATGCACAGATATATTAAAAGGCCGTGAAGGAGAGGTGAATTTTTAATTACACAACAGTGTAAATATAAAAGGAAAAGACAGCAGTAAATGTTATTACACAGGATTTTTTTTAATGAACAGCAATGCCAGAAAGTCAATTTTCCATCAATGAGAATTGAAGCGGTGCTGACAGAAGTTATTGAGACCATTAAAGATTTCTGAAGCGGTGAAATTTAGTGGTTGGGTCATCTTAATGACATATAGATATTTCTGTTTGTAATATGGAGAGACAGAGCCATAATTTTATTATGTGAAATATGCACAACAGTGCGTTGATTTACACAGAGCAGAGTTTTTTTTTAATACACAGCAGAGTGTATTGTTTGAAAAAGACAGAGAGTGTTTTTGCAAAACAGAGTATTCACAGAGTGAATGATTTTAGTGAGACAGTGAGTTCTATTTGTGCACTGTGACAACAGCAGTCACAATTGTAATCCCTCCAAGAGAGGAAGTCTGTAACAGCAGTTTTTTATATATATTGAAATATAAATTTTTCTGAGTTGAATTCTGTCTGTAAGTGAATTTTTTTTTGAATTATTCTCTGTGTTGAAGAGGGCAGTTTATTGTTTTGGAATTCTGAAAATTCCAACAGATTCTGCAGAACCGTTTGAGATTCTCTTCTCTATTTTTCATTGATGTGTTATTGTTCGTTGAATTCAAATTACAGATAGCCACAGACATGGTTGTAAATGCAACTTTAGCAGCCATGGAAAAACACGCAGGAAAGGCAGGCCAAAAGGTTTATCAGGTTGCTTCTTCGGTGGCAAATCCATTAACATTACGACGAGTTTTTAAAATAATATTTGAACATTTTCAATGCAATCCATACATTGATCACAATGGAAAGCCAGTCAGATTGCTGAAGGAAATGACGTGGATTAATACTATGGAGAACTACTGGCAGGCTTTGGATACAGCATTTGATTCTCCTACCCGTGTAAGTTGTCACATTAGTTTTTCGTATTGACCCACTGAGCAGTACTGTGTTTACTGAACATAATTCTAGTGCACATTTTTAAAATATTTCGAAATATTACATCTTTAAGAAAATCTCGGTTTACTCATTATAAACTGAAGGTGTTCTTGCAGATCAATGGGTTATCAACAGAACATATCGTGCAGCAGTTGAAATACATGGCCAAAATTCACGAGCCATACTCATTCTGTAAAGCAAGGTCAGTTTTTTGCAAAAAGAGCAAAGATATCATGCCGAAAATTATTATAATTAATCAACAGCTAATTATTTCTGTGGATACGTACATAAACTATTGTTTGTATATATTTGTGCAGATTCGATATCTCAAATTCTGAAAAGTTGTGTCAGGAGCTCTCTCCAGAGGAAAGAGAGAGCTTCGGATTTGATGTTAAGGATATCGAGTGGAAAAATTACATTGGAAATATTCATATTCCTGGACTCAGGAAACATGTCTGGAAAGGACGCGGTACAGGAAAAAAGATTATAAATATCTAGCGCCTGCATTGACTAATTAGTGTCCAGGGTTTGAGGTTCATTCTCTTCCGTGATCATAGAAAGTGGAGCAGACTCTGGACAATACTTTTGTTTTTGGCCGTTGTAGAGCAATAGTGCAGTTACAGGGTATGATTAAGGTCTTCAGTGTCATGTTTCAGTTATGTTAGAGGATATTTGTGTTGTTCAGAATTTGACGCAACGTTGGGCTAAAATAAAATTTCCTTCAGAATTCTGAGGATAAATCCGACACGACGTTGTATTAAAATAAAATTTGTGGGAGATTTTTATGGAATATAACATCGGCAAGTAATTTTTTTTCATCTCGGTTCGGTTTTGAGTAGTGATCGAGTGTATATGCATTTAATGTTGCATTTATATGAATTTTTTTTAATTGAGTAATTTAATTAAAAGAAAAATAAATATATAATTATATTTTAGATAATTTTGAATATATTATAATATTTTAAAAAAACTAAATCTCAATCATTTACTTAATAATTATGTATTGTGGAATTAAAATTTTAGAAAACCATTTTTAAAATAAGGAAGTCTATTAATATCATATTATTATTATTATTAATTAAAAAAATAAATATGAGTCAAACATATGCACATTTGAAAAAACATATTCCAAAATTCTGAATCATAGAGATTTACTACACTTCACTATTAAAATTTTTTACATTTAAATATGTTTTGTTAGGATAAAATAGTTCAATATTATAGTTATCAATACCAAATGTCCAAAAAACCCATAATTCATTCTATACAATCTATCCTATGATAATTTGTTTAAAACTATAAAAAATCCTAATTACTTTTAAGTGAAATCTCAATTTTTCATATATATAATTATTTTAAAGAATATTCTAGAATATTTCAAGAAAATTATTAACTAATTTTCAACCAAATATTTTTAATAAAAAGAAGGCAATTTTTTTATATTTTTAAATTTTAATAAACCATTTTTAATTTTAATAAATTTTAATTATCATTTTATAAATATTATGTAACTATATATATATAGTATTTCATTATGTTTTTATAATTTTTTACATTTATATTAAAAAAAAATGTTTTTTTTTAATTAAATATATAAATATAATTTAAAATATAAGACGTAAAATTTAAAATAAAATTCATTTTAAATTAATTAATATTTTATTTATTATTTTAAAAATTATTATTAGCATTTAAAGTGAAGTATATAAGGTTTCAATCTCTTAAAAATACATGTTTTACCATATCTTTTTTCACATTTGGAATTCTTGTATTCTACACCAAATGTGAAGTATACAAGATTTCAATCTCTTAAAAATACACGTTTTACCATCTCTTTTTCCACATTTGGAATCCTTGTATTCTTCACTAAATGTTATGTTCCCATGAATGCTTTAGATTGTATACAAGATTTCAATCTCTTAAAAATACACGTTTTACCATCTCTTTTTCCACATTTGGAATCCTTGTATTCTTCACTAAATGTTATGTTCCCATGGATGCTTCAGATTGTGATTAGGTGGTTTTTCAAATATTATTTGATAAAAAAAATATTTGCATATTATTTATCATTTTAAATAGAACTTTATTTTTTTTAGATTTTAATTGTAGTTCATTAAATTTAAAGTTTAAGATTCATAAGAACACAAATGAAATTCATAAAGAGAATCAATTTCCTAAAAATTAGAAATGTCTCATGCATAAAGTGTTTCTTTATTCCTTTTAAAAGAGTTTTATGTGGAAGAGCTTATTTCCCAGGCTATCCAATCATAAATGCACCTGGGAAGTAAATGCCCACCGCTGGATGGTGTACTTGCTTTAATCTTAAGGTGAACATTTACTATTAGATGCATTTATGGCTGGATAGCCTTAGAAGAATTTATGGCTTGATAACCTTACAAATAAGCTTTGTCCTTTCATGTATGTCACCCACCAAACCTTGTCTCCACCAAACCTTGATAGTCATGTACTTTTCTCCATGTTCCTCTCAAGGACATAATTATTCATTTGACAATTTTAGATGACATGTTTGACAAACCTAAATCCATTTAATTGTTTTTTCCTTGGTAAACCATGGTTAATGTTAATTCCAATATATTTTCTAACAAATGTTAAAATAAACCATTTTAAATTTAGATTAAATCTATTTTTATATAATTATCTAAAGTATTTTTAAATATGATTAAAAGTTAATAAATGCAAAAAATGAAAGGTATATTATGAAGCCAAACCCAAGTTAGCAATATTTTTATAGACTTAGAGGTAAGCTCAAAATCAAGGAAGAGTGTGAAACCAATAAAAAATCCATAGAGCATAAATAAATAATCCTTTGGTCAAACAAATTCACTCGTTATAAGAATGCGAAATAAACAACTAGAAATAATTGAATTTGCATATTACTAAAGAAATTTGTAAAAAGAAAATAAGTTTGTAACAACAAGTATGGATACATACATCTTTGGCACTTCTTTGGAATATTCCTAGTCATAGATAAAGGGTTAAGATTTATGTCCAAGTTACATATGCTTTTTTTAATAATTCATCTCAATTTAATTAATTAATGAAAATGTCATATTGGGCATGTCATATTGATAAGCCATGGTAATGACCCATGATATTGTAACAAAGGCTTTTTACAAGTTAATAATTTCCATGGTAAAGTGGGGGTGAATCTCCATGGTTAAGAATATTATTACACGTTTTTTAAAATGTATATGTGTTTAACTCAATACTAGTTCTTTTACAAAAAAAATTGGTCAAGTTGTGTGACTCTTGAGATGATTGCACACTTAACCTTTAACTTGAGAAAACATGACCCATGGGCATCTAAGCCCACAAAATGACCAGGGGATCATACCCTACCTAGGCCACACTAACTCTTAACATGGTTGGAAATTTTCCCACAAAGTTTCAAACTTGTGAAATTCACATCACAGGGCACCTTAAAACTACATCCCATCACCATCTATTCTCTGTTCTATGTGATCTAGGTGTATATTGGTGGCCACCTGCCTATTCCACGTGGACCCCACCATAGTTTCTTTCAGTTTCCTTAATTGTAGCATTATGCATAGTTTACTATTTTTGACAATTTTTCAGGTCCAAAACTTATGCAACCTTTTTTAGGCTCTAAATGATGTCTTTCTTGGAAAACTGGCAAACTTGTAGATATAGTCGAAATTTGTAGTCATCAGATAGACATTTCCAACGAGGTATCATACATGTCAAACAAAGATCATATGCCAAAGTTACGATCCCTAGAAGTTGATGTACCAATTTACCCCAATGGGGCCCACAAAATTTTGGTGCTTCATCTCCTAGGGTTAGGTTTTCAGGATGTTTATGGTTTTTCATTGTTTCTCAATAATTAAATGGCGTTTAAGCATCATTGTAACACGGTTCAGAAGACAGGTAGTTGCCACATGTGACTATTATTTTTAGTATTTAAATAAACACAAAATAAATATTCTTTTATTAACCAAACCAACCCTAAAAATGAAAAAAATGCCAGAAAACAACTCAGCAAGTGAAGAAAATGCTCCTAGAAATGAGCAAGCCCAAAACTTGAAAAAGGTGGGTGGAGAAATAATGTCACCTAGATTAATAGTCCTTTGAAATTTTCCAAATTATAATTATAACGATGTTGAACACTTTTAACATAGCATAAAGGAATTAACCACCGAAAAATTATGTTGGGAAGTAACACATAGATTTGGATACATCATTTGATTCTCCTACCCGTGTAAGTTGTGGCATTATTTTTTGGATACAACATTTGATTCTCCTACCTGTGTAACTTGTGACATTATTTTTTTGTATTGACCCAGTAGTGTGTTTACTAAACATAATAGAACTAAACATAATTCTAGTGCATATTTTTAAAATATTTTGAAATATTTCATGTTTAAGAAAATCACAGCTTACTCATTATAAACTCAAGGTTTTCTTGTAGATAAATTTCTTATCAACAAAATATATTGTGCAGCAGTTGAAATACATGGAAAAAATTCACGAGCCACAGTCATTCTATAAAGAAAGATGAGTTGTTTGTAGAAAGAACAAAGATTTCATGCCAAACATTATTGTAATGAAGAGTTAATTATTTCTATGGATACATACATAAACTATTGTTTGTATATATTTGTGCAGATTCGATATCTCAAATTCTGAAAATTTGTCTCAGGAGCTCTCCCCAGAGGAAAGAGAGACTTTCGGATTTGATGTTAAGAATATCGAGTGGAAAATTTACATTGGAAATATTCATATTCATGGAATCAGGAAACATGTCTGGAAAGGACTCCCTAATCGGGGTGCTTGAGGACATCTGCCACCGGGCAGACCATAGGACAGGTGTAGGCAAGGTACCACGCATACACCAGCGTGATACTCAAGCATGATAAGCATGCCATCAATTAACTGAATTAGGAGGTACGCGAGGGATATGAGGATGCTTTCACATTTAGTAAGACAACCTGTGCTGTCACAAGGGCGGTGTAAAAGGCAGAATAAGGTAAGCCTCAAAAGGTCTAGTTTGGCACTGCAAAAACCATTTTCCTCTGGAAGAAACTGGGATTTGAGGTGACGGACGGAAGCTGGTGCAACCATCATTCAGAGGGTTCACGCTTTGGTTCAGGTTCAAAGGGTTCACACTCTAGTTTAGGGGTATGTTCTTCTTAATTTCAACCTCACGCTTTTAGATATCAATTATTCCACGAAGCAAGATAGTGAAGGGTTTGAAAGGATAGGAATGTTTTTACCCATTTGCTACTCTGTGGCCAGGAAAGGAAAATCCATATTTAGCCTTGTTTTGGTGACCCTTGAAGGTCGGGAGGTCTAATCATAGCTCTGTGTTTTATTTTGATGAGCATTGCAGTCTGTTTGATAGATGTAATAATTCCTTCATGCATGGTGGTCAATTCGATTCGGTTGGGTTTTGCCTGTGCTTGTTATATTTGGAAAATAGAAGGGTTAAATGGGGGAACCACTGTTGTTTGTGGGCTTGCCTTACTGAGTTATGGCAAAGAAAATTCCGTAATTTTAGCTTTGGACATTTTAAAAGTAATGGTTTTTATGTCGACCTCGATAGGTATAAGCAGGGTATTATGTTGCAAATTTGTCATTTACATGCTCTCTGTTTTGGTTTTAACATTTATGTTGCAAATCCATCATTTAAATGCTCTCTGTTCTGGTTTTAACATTAATCCTTGTAATTATGGGAGTCTACCCTATTTGGTTAGAGTCTTTATAGCTATCATAGAGAGTCAATCCTAGGTATGTCTCTATGTCCAGTATAAAACTTGTTTTGCCAATTTTCTCGGTCTATCACATTATCTCTATCATGAGGAGTATCATGAGCCTCAGGAAGATTTTTTTCAGAAGAAAAGACGTTTAACTAAACATCCTGCAACTCATATAACATGATCCATATGTCTAAAAATAGACATAGTCTAAAAATAGACTTTGCGCCAAAAATAGCCCGCGGGCTCACTTAGTGAAGGCGACTTATTTCCACTAAGCTCATCATCTTGTTGAAATCTCAACACTCCCTCTCAACAAGGTAAGGATTATCTGCCACCCCTATCCTGCCTCTGTGGTATTCGAATTTTCTCCTGGTGAGTGCCTTCGTCAAGATATCAACATCCTGATCCTCCGTGGGAATGTATGAAAGTAACATGATCTTCCGCTGCACACAATCTCTCATATGATGATATTGATCCATGAAGCCATGCCGGCTCAACTCATCCTCCTGTCTGTACCATGATCCATATCCTGATGTACCTCTGAGATATCTCAATACATGCTTGCCTACCTTCCAGTAGAGCTTGGTAGGCTTAACCATATCTTGTGAAAGCTGGTTCATAGCACAGAATATGTCGGGTCGTGTATTGACCAGATACATAAGCGACCCCACCAACTATCGATAAATAGTGGCATCCACTACCTCCGCCGAAGTAGCATCCTCCTTCCTCCATCCACTAGGAAGAGGAGTATCAACAGGCTTATAACCATGCATGTTGAACTTCTCCAGTATCTCCCGGGCATACTTTCCTTGAGAAACAAACAATCCATCACTGCACTGCCAAATTTCCAATCCCAGGAAATAATGAAGGAGGCCCAAGTCCTTCATCTCAAACTCCTTTGCAAGATCAGCCTTGCATGAGTGTATCAACAGCTCATCACCTGTCAAAATCAAATCATCTACATAAATTACAATGATCTACAACTTACCCTCCACCACTATCTGGTATAGGTTCAGATCTGCCTCACTCTTGGAGAATCCAATTCCGGTGAAATAACTGTCTATCCATGTGTACCAAGCACAAGGTGCTTGTTTCAACCCATACAGCGCTCTCTTGAGCCTACACACATGCGACTCACTGCTGAAGATATCAAAACCTTCAGGCTGCTCTATGTACACCTCCTCCTCAATGACTCCATTGAGGAATGTAGTCTTCACATCCATCTGATGAATGTTCCACTCCATCTGCGCTGAGAGAGCAAGAATAATCCGTATGGCAAAGGTTTCCTCATAATCGATCCCCTCAATCTGTGAGAAGCATCAGGCAACAAATCTTGCCTTGTACTTCTCCACACCCCCGTCAGCTGCCTGCTTCACTTTGTATATCCATCTCAAACTCACCACTGATTTCCTTTCCGGCCTTGGGACAATCTCCCATGCACTGTTTCTGAAAATCGAATCATACTCTTCCACCATGGCATCTACTCATGTGGGATCCTCCACAGCTTCCTCGAAAGAGGATGGCTCTATCACGATACACTTTCTCATAAGAGCCATGTATCTAGTATACCGGTCAGGTGATTGTCTTTGTCTGCGCTGTGATGTAGATGCTCCTACAACCCTCTCTGCATCTTGAGCCAGTCTCTCAGCTTCTGTAGTGCACTTTCGCCCTCTGATGGTTGGCGCTGCATGAGTGGTCTCTTCCACTCCATGAACCTCCTCTTTTGGCTGATCCACATCTTGAGGCTCATCCTTAGGAACTAATAGCTCCTCATCTACATGCAACTGTGGCTCCCTCTCAAGCGAACACTTCATGGCTTTCTCCTCATGAAATTGTCTGCTGGTCTTAAGTAATAAAAATACACCCGATAGTTGACGGTGTGTCAGTGTATACCCCAAAAAATATCCCAACCTCTTGATGGATCCAGCTTCCTTCTCGCATCCTTCGTCACATGCATGTAGACAGGAGATCCGAAAATCCGCAAATGGGAAATATCGGGCCTCTTGCCAGAATAAGCCTCCTCTGGTGTACTCATGCCAAGAACCTTGTGAGGACAACGGTTCTACACATACACTGCTGTATTGCATGCCTCAGCCCATAAGTGAAGGGGTAGGCCCTGATCATGCAACATCGCCCGTGCAGCACCCACGATCGTTCTGTTCTTTCGCTCAGCCACCTCGTTCTGCTGTGGGTTATGGGGTGCGATGAGCTCTCTCCGAATCCCTTCTGCGCTGCAAAAGTCTTTGAATTCAGCCGAGATGAATTCACCACCATTGTCGCTCCTGAGAGCCTTCACCTTCTTCCCCGATTCCTTCTCGACCAGTGCTTTGAACTCACAGAACTTAGAGTATGTCTCGCTCTTCTTCTGCATGAAGAAGATCCGGCCTCAGAAAATCATCAACAAATATCACATAGTACTTTTGTGCTTTCTTGTTGAAGCACAGAAAGGTCCACCGTACGTATTGTGAATTCTCTCAGAAGGATCGTCGCGCGCTGTCTTCCTCGTGAGTGGATTTCAAAATTTTTCCCGAGTAAAGCGGGATGATGGCGAGTTGTGCTTTTGAGGTGGGCCACCTTCTGCATACAACCATTGTTAGCATGGCAATCATGTTACAATTGATAAAGTTCTTTTGAACCCCTATCCTCGGGTCTCACTAGTTTCCTTCTTTGCGCAGAAAACACCATAATAAAGACAACATCATATCCTTATCTTCTAACATGTGTGAAGATGATTCTTCTTCAATCCTTGAACATCACTTTAACTAATACGAAGGTTTACGAATCCCCTCAAAGGAAATAGTGCGTCGTTACTATATCTACCATCATCGCCCATCTCGATGTGCACTCCAAGATCTTTCTTATCCAGATCAGTAAACAAATCTCGATCTCCTGTCATGTGAAAATATGCACCACTGTCAAGAAACCACACTGAACCCATCACACTTGAGACCAAGCATGTGATCAGCGAAAAAACCAACTCAAACTACGAGCCTAAGGCCTCTCCAGCTACAGATCCAGTAGCCTGCTTATTTTTCTTCTTCTGTGGACAACTAATGGCATAATGTCCGTGTTGGTGACAGTGAAAGCACTTCACCTTGGACATGTCCTGCTTCTTGCCTTTCGAACCGGATTGAGAAGCATGCTTCTTGCTCTTCCCCTTCTTTGCTTTGGCAGCCAAAGCACAATTTTCTTCATCAGAGTTCTTTGATGAAGATCCATCCCTGGTACTTCGCCTTATCTCCTCTTGCACAAGATCCGACCAAAGTCGCTCCCATCTTGGCAATTTCTCCTGACCATTGATAGAGTCCTGATAGGAATGCCAACTCTTCGGAAGCCCAAGGAGAGCCAAGCTCACCAAGTCCTCATCATCAAAAATAACCCTCACACTTCCCAGCTCATCCCTGCATTGGATGAACTTCGTGAGGTACTTGGGCATATTGTTGCCTTTCTCCATTTTTATGTTTCTGAGTTTATCCTTGAGCGCCAACTTCCTCCGGTCGCTCTTGCTTTGAAATAAATTTGTCAAAGCTTTCCACATCAAGAATGGAGAAGCCTTACCATGAAGGCTGGACACTATGTGATCCTTCACACCTTCCAACAGAATTCTTCAACACTTTGATGTCTTCTTTTGCCATGCGTCCAGTACGACAACATCACTAGAAGTAGGTTTTGGAATTTCTGCATCTATGAACTCCTTCAACCCATTGTCATCCAGCACCTCCTCCATCTTGTCCTTCCATGAAATATAATTCGAGCTGCCCTCAAGGGCATACTCCAATCGCAATCTGTTTAAAGACATCTCAACTTCGACACCAAGAAAACACTGCTGCAAATTCGAATTCCACCAGCACAAAACTCAACCACTTCAATGTTTTGCAATTGCTCCAATGATCAATATCGCTTTGATACCATGTAGAAATTTGAATAACTGATATATTATTCACCGAGATTCTCCTGATCACACACTATTTTAACTTCATGCACAATACAAAATCTCTTCTACCATTGATCATTACATGCAGAAATAAAATTAATTGCATGCGCACATTAAAACCATAAACAATCACACATATGAACACAATATTTCATGGGAAAGCTTAAAGCTGAAAACCCCCAACTATCTATATATTATATGTCATAGAGATCATGTAACAATCATTGTACAAATCTCCTCACAAGCTCTCAGTACAACCTGCAATTGCTACACACTAATCAAGCTAGATCTAGCAAAACACATGCTCCAATCTCTGCCACCTGATAGCAAGCCTCTATTGTGTAATCAATGCTGTATAATGGCTCATAAATAAATTTGAACCACCTAGCTTGTACTGCGTAATCCTCATTGGCTTCTCCAATCACTGGTTGTTGCAAATATGCAACAGTATAGTCACAACTGATAGTTAACCTGCTCGTTCACCTGTCTCTATACTGGTCTCCACTGAAACTGTCCATGCACTAAAGTTAATTGATGTATTATTTAGTTGATTAATGAGTTTATAATTATTGAATTAATTAATAATTAATTCACACCACTCTTCACTAGTGTATTAATCAGTTAGACTAAATACAATTAGTTCAACTATGTTTAGATTAGTTAAACTGAACACAACTCCATTAACTCCTCAATCAACTCCACTAAACTCTGTCACATGAGTTCTAACTTAAGTATCCATGCAATAACTCCACTTAACCCTTAGGAATAGCGTAATTCCTTCTGTCAGCTCCTGTGCCACATCTGTGCACTTAACTGAAGTGCTCCAAGAGAATAAGATAATGTTTATAGTCCAAATATTATTAAGAGCTAATAATATTCGACATATCTATTTTTAGACTGGCAATCTAAAAATAGATTCAGCCCAATATGTCTAAAAATAGAAGTCCATCTATTTTTTCCGACTTGACCAACCATCCACAAATAGCATCCTGCAACTCATAGAACATGATCCATATGTCTAAAAATAGACATAGTCTAAAAATAGACTTTGCGCCAAAAATAGCCTGCGGGCTCACTTAGTGAAGGCGACTTCTTTCCACTAAGCTCATCATCTTGTTGCAATCTCAACAAGTCTAGACAATAGATTTGTTTTTGGTCGTTGTGTAGCAATAGTGAAGTAATTTGTTGAATATAAGGTGCAGTTGTAGGGTATGATTAAGGTATGCAATGTGATGTTATAGTTATGTAAGAGGAGATTTGTGTTGTTTAGAATTTGACACAATGTTGGGTCAAAATAAAATTTCTTTCAGAATTCTGAGGAAAAATATGACGCTACGTTGTATTAAAACAAAACTTCAAATAAAATTTGAGGGAGAATTCTACAGAACATAACATCTGGTAATTTATTTTTGTAAGTAGTGATTGAGTGTTGAAATAGAGAGTATGTTCATAGATGCACCCAATATTATATATGCGTGTTAATATTTTTTTGGCTCAATTAAAAGCCTAAGAGTTGGTTTATACAACTATGTTCTTCCAGGTTCACTCTTATTGGATTTAAACTAGCAAGAAGAACAACACAAAAATTGTATGCAAAATGTTGAAACTTCTTAGTATTGAGAACTTGAAACACCAATATGACCAAAATACCCCTAAGATATACACATACCATACAACCATGAGTGCACTTGACGACGACCAAGGTTGTTACCTAGAAGATCTGGACACCCAAGAACTCCATGAATGTGGAACTCTATATGTGTCAAGCATCCCTCAAGTTGCTACATGTGATTAGCTAGCCTATGTTGGCCTCTGCTCAGTGACACATGTCTATCTAACATTCTCCATCGATTATGTTGAAAATCGATCATAAAATTGATTATTTCATTTTGATCCTCATGTCTATCATGACTCAATTGCTCCTAGAGCACAATGATTTTTCTAAGTTGTGGTTCCAATATGTGGAAATAGGAAGTATGTCAAGGGAAGTAGGAAGGAGAACCTCACCAGGTGAATTATGAGAATTATTGATCATTACCTTGTCAAGGTAAACCTCCTATACATCTCCTCCCTCCGTTGCTTTAGTTACTCTTTTGTGCTTCACCCCTTGGCTATGCAAACATATCCTTCTCAGTGCTCTACCCCGTGCCTCATCATTTTTACTGCAACTCCAAATCGGTGTTTCTAGCACTATGCATCTGTTCTTTCACCCCAAGCTCCTGATTCTACAAAAAAATAACTACCTCAAGCCTACGCTTCGAGGGCCTATCTGCTTTAGTGGGTAGTCGATTCCAGCCAAGCCCGTTCCCACCGGAACCCACAAGTTGGCTTCTATGCCAATGATTAAGTATGAAAAACCCGTGATACACCTCTTGAGCCTCAATTGGTTGCCACCAGAGTGAGATACACTATTTACCAGTCCAATTTAGTATCAATATTCTCCCCCTAGCCACGAAGGAATTAAGGACACCATACTAATTTTCACACCCCCTGCTACTACTTGATTGTATGAAGTTATATTTGAGACTCAGAGTAACTCTCAACATGGGAGTCACTAACATTCAATTCCAAATGAAGAGAACTAACCCACAAACTTCATGACTATGTGTCTGGTATGCTAGAAATCCCAGGCTTTATTCAGCCAGAAAATGTGGCGTCCAAAGACCAACCCAACTCACACAATGAGTGATCACAATATAAAGACAATGGGGATTGTTTTGGGGGCTTACCTATGTTATATTTTTTTAAACAAAAACAAAACGACGATCCTTTTCATTAATAAAAATACATTACATAGTTCATTTTTTACATCATTGTTATTTCTATACTTGAATATCTACTTTGTTCTCCATTTCCAAGGAGGATTTTACACCAAAATTAGTAACAATTCCCATGTCAAAATAACATCAGTGGCTTACATATTATCTCTTACAAAGCTGAAAAACATAGATTGATTACCTAAAGATAATCCTACATTAATCTCAAATGGAAATAAGATAGCTAGTTCGATATACATGCATTCCCATTCTGATGTAACTGCATTACCTAATTTGTATCCAACATTTCCTATCAACATGAGTCTTGTGAAAAATACAGAAGACAAAATTGATAACCTAAATAGATTCGATACTTCTTGAGTACATATGGCAGTTTCATTGATAGGCTGCATAGAAGATCTTGTCATGTCTCGATTTGTTTCCTTTTTTAGACAATAGGTCGGTCATCTAGTTTTGTTCCATGTAAATCTGGTTGAACTTGATTGACCTGAAAGATGAATACAAAATATGAATACGATCCATCCACTTGGAGAGGATAGGTGGCTGGAAATTAGTATAAGTCCTAACCCAATCAATAATGCATTTAACATCTCCATTTATGGTTATACTGTCCAAACCCAGCCAGGAAGCAAAGGATAATATACCCGAGAGGGAAATCACCTTAGCTTTGTTGTTGGTACTTGTTCCCTCATTCCACCAAATGAGGTAGAATTGATCTGGCTCCAATAAAATGATAACACCACATCTGCAACATCTATTCTAACATGCACCATCAAATGAGCCCCATGCATAGCCCTCTTTGATGTTCCTGTAAATATCTTCCTGGATTTATTTCTAGTATTCTTATGTCCTGTATCATTCAAATAAGAAATAATCTTCTTGATATCCCTCCACACTGAGGGAACATGATTTTCAAACAACCATTTATTCCTGCTTCTCCAAATCACCCAGTAAATAAAGAGAGGTAGAGTCTGATACTCCTTATGTTAATTTATCCATTTGCAGGTGGAGGTGGTCAGAGTGTCGCACAACAATGGACAATCTAAATTAAGTAATTTTGATACCTCATGTCATACCTCTGATACAAATAGGGGTGTGATGTTATCCTCCTGTTGGTGGAAGAAAACACATATACGAGGACCATAAGACCATTTTTTCTTTAGCATGTACCAAGTCATTATTCTGTGATTTATTGTCATCTAGGTGAAGCAGATGATCATGCAAGGGTTTCCCATGACCATACCTGATTGAACTAATTATGAACAGGAATATTAGAAACAGGAAGGGGCAGGGTTGAGTATATACCTCTCACTGATGGTAAGCCATTTTCCCATGTGTTCACCCATTTAAGACTATCCTCCCTAGCCCTAATCACTGCTTTTGAGTTATATAGATTGGTGATGTACACAACCCATTCTAGTGCCAATGATTTCGAAAGTCCCAATATAGTTGCCCACTTCCATCTAGGGCTATAAGGCGAGTTGATAGGGTTCATGGAAAGTTGTGTAAAGCATGTGATCCCCTTTGTTCTAAGAGTGTAAATGAGATCTTCTTATAGTGGGCGATTGCCCTGAAACATAGATACCACATCCAGTCCAACAACCGCCAAATTTCCTTCACCAATTTTCCATTTCATAGAACTTAGCATCCAATGTATGTCCATATTAATGTTGTGCCATGAAAAGGAGGAATTTCCTATTCTAAAAAATCCCTTAGAAATCCTTGTTGAGAGAGAGTATCCCTTCATATAATTATCCTTTATAATGTTTCACCAGATCGTGTCTTTGTTAGTAGCCCATCAAAGGCTTTTAATAAGCAACACATTGTTGAAATTGCAGGTATTAAGAATACCACATTGTCCCAAAGTGGCCAGTCTCGCCACCACATTCCATTAGGCAAGATGGATCTTCCCGTGCTTGGATGCTCATGACCAGATGAAACGAGGCATAAGAGTGTCAATTTTGTTGCATATTTCAGTTGGGATAGAGAAAAGGTACATCCAGTATACTGCAATGCTCTTGAGAGCCACTTGTACCAATGCCAATCTTCCACCCAAAGTCAACCATTTATTTTCCCATCCGGTTATTCTCCTATTGTACCTGTTCAGTAGCAAGTCCCAATCTTCCCTCCTATAATCTTTTTCTTTGAGGTGGAGGCATAAATATAGCAGTCCCTTGCTCAATGGTCTCCTTTTGATCCCAAATAGTTTTCCAATTAACCTGCAACGTTCTTCCTTAATGTCCTCTGAAATCAGCATAAATTTAACCTTTCTCATATTCATACCCAAGGCCTTACTAAAGGTAAAAATAATATTATGAATATACCACCAGTAATCTTTGTAGAGCATGACCCCAAACAATAAGTCATTTAAAAACATCATTAGGGGAGTTTTGAGGTCTAAAATGGGCCTCCTAAGAAAAATAAACAACCAAAATAAACTTTATAAGAACCAATAGGATTCAAGATGATGATGTCAACCATGGGGGATAATTCATTATTTTTTAATTAAAAGCGTAAAAAGATAAAAAAATAAAAAAAAAATAGTAAAACTACATTTTCAACTTCTATCCCAAAGTTTTTACTCAAATTTCGAGCAGGAGTACTCGTTGGATGCAAAATTTAATTCCTCATCCAAGGAGTACCCATGTTGCATACTTTTGATGGACCTTGGTACACAAAAAAACGTGATTGCAATCATGTTTTTCATGTATTTCTTATTTTTCGTGTAGTAGGATCCCTCAAAAGTATGCAACATGGGTACTCCTTGGATGATGAATTAAATTTTGCATCCAACGAGTACTCCCACTCAAAATTTGAGTAAAACATTTGGGAGATAAGTTGAAAATACGAGTTAAAAAAGTAATTTTTTTCCTTTTTCCCTCCAAAATTTGATGATGTAATCAAATCTTATTTTATTATTTCCACTATTATTTTATAATTTCCTTAGGAGGCCCATATTAGACCTCAAAATTCCCTTAATGAACATGAGATGGGACACCCTGACCCTATTGGAAGCCTTGATGCCACATATCAACCCAAACTTCCTGACCTCTTTAATCGAATAGCTTAGGCGATCCATTGCTAGAATAAAGAGAAGTGGGGATAATGCACATCCCTTTCTAAGGCCATGGTGTGCTTTGAAAAAATTAGTCAATATCCCATTGATTAAAACAAAAATGTTCGTGGATGTGATGCAATCAAGTATCCAGATTGTGCATAGAGAGACCAATTTTATGCAGGATCAGTCGAAGGAAACCCCAATCTAGAGAACCAAATGATTTAATCAGATCAATTTTGAGCATACTCACCTTATCTTGTCGAGTCTTCATATAATGGAGGCATTCCTACACCACCCCAATAACATCCTGGATTTGCCTTCCTTATACAAAAGCTAATTTTTCAGGAGAGATGTAATTAGTGATGATCATTTTGAGCCTCAAAACCATTAATTTATAAAACATATTATACAACTCATTTGATAAAGATATGGTTCTAAAGTCTAAGAAAGAGGTAGGGTTTTCTATCTTCAGAATTAAGGCAATAAAGGTGGCATTCAAACCCCCATCAATGGCTCGAGGCTTTTTTCTTTGTTTTTATGCTTGATTACCTCCAGGAGCTTCTCCATTGCTATATTCTTGCCCATGTACTCATTAGTTTCCAACGTAATCATATGAGGGAGGTGTCTGATCGCAATCTTCTATGTTCCAGCTCAGGATTAATGGCGAAGAACTTATTTTAGAAATAAAACAGTGTTGCCTGCATAAGTGCTCCTTGTTCATTGATAATGCGCCCCTTAGCATCCATAATGTTTTTGATCTCATTCCTCTATTTTATAGCGTTGGAAAAATCATGATAGAACTTAGTATTCTTGTCACCTTCCTGCACCTAGATGGCCCTGCTTTGAGGTCTCCTATCAAATTCCATTCTCATAAATATGTTTTTTTATTCCCAATCAACTCGATTATATTTTGTTTTTATGTATCCAAGAAAAAAATGGATATAGGGGGTCATTTTAATACTTCAGTGTTGTGTGTATATCTTTTAGTTTATGTGTTTCCATTATTATCTTGTTCACTAACCATGCTTTGGTAGCTTGTTTGAGAGTTCTCAGTTTTTCCAAGATCTGAGCCATAGCACCCTCCACCCTTCTTTCTGATACTTTTCCGCAATTTTCAGCCACCAATGTCCGATATTCCTCATCCTTAATCCATATTGGATTAAATTTAGACAGAATATATCCCTGTCTTGCCACCCCTTCCCAATGTAATTTAATTGCACAGTGATCCGAAATGAAGAAAGATAGGATAGATAATGAAAACCCCTCTTGAATATCCATTAGAGATGAACTGATAATAAATCTATCCAGCCTTTTTTCAATGCTCAGATTTCCCGCTTTGCGCCAAGTCGGTACCAATATATCAAGTTTTACATCCGTGAGATCATGCGCTTCAAATAGAGCCCCAAATAATTCACAAGTGGATCTGATTGTGCACTATGTCCCCATATTTTTTTCCACCTATCATCAGGTTTAGGTCACCTGCAATAATCATAGATGGGAGAGAGAGAATCCCATAATTGATAATTCTTTCCCAAAATACCCTTCTCCCCATATATGATGCATATATGTTCAGGGGTTGAATCGTCTAAGGAGAGCCCTTGTAGTATCCTGTAACCAGAATACCCGCATCAGAAACATATTCAAGTGTCTTAAAGAGTGTTCGATCCCACATTAATCCTAGTCCTCCAAGTGTCGAACAGCTCCTTTCGTGCATACCAGCCAGTGAGGACAGACTGATAACATAGATGACCATGCACAATTAACATCACACATGGATTCTTGATAGAAAATAATAGATGGTTTGAGAGAGATAACCGGGTCTTTGAGTGCTCTAATTGTTGGGTTGATGGGGCCTAGACTCATGTTCAAAGTGACTACACAGTCCAACAAAACCCACTATTATTGTCCCTTTCAGCAATGATCTGCTTTCGCAGACCGAAGTCTCACCTAAGTCAATATAGGGGGATGCTAGAACCGAGTTTATGCATCTAGAGGGATACTAACTATGGATTTATGGCTTTTCCTTCTTAACAGAGCTTCGCAGGTAATATTTGTGAGTAATAACAGTGAGGTTCAACACATCTATTGAAATTAATCACAGGTTATGTGATCTTACTTATTCTTGTATTAAACAAAGTAAATAATCATACACAGGACTACGCTACTGAATTATATATCAAACACTTTTTCAGCATAAATATCCAGAGACAGTAAGTAAAAGCACAACACATCAATATAAATAAGATCATTCTTAATAATTCTTTCATTAACATCAATATCCTTCTCATACATCCACTTTCCACCCTGTGCACACCACTGCATACTTCCTAAGGTATCCATGCACACATCCAAAAGAGCCTTTTCCTCTAACCCCAAAACAGACTCTGACTCAAAGCAATATTACATCTAAATGCTTCATTCAACTTCTACTTGCCTGCCTATGACTTCTATCTAGAATCCTTATATAGGTTTGACATTTACAATACCATGGTCCAAAACCATGGGCAGAGTCCAACGTTCACAAAATATCCCATCCCATTACATAATAAGGGGATTTCACCCACCCCAAAGCCCCTATGACTCAAAATAGACTCTGTGTTCTGTGCTCGACTCCTCGATCTACAAATTCTTTCCTCTCTTATTACTTCACGGGGATCCCAACTCTAATAGGCCCCCAACACAAAATTGTGACTCGTCCTGAGTCACAAAGCTAGTGTGCCATCAATATTTTTCTTTGATGCCACTCAAGGCATCCTTAAAATGCGGAACTGCTTCGGCGCACTACTTTTCAAATTCCTTAACTTTGTCGAGTAGCATCTCTAAAACCTTTGTGGCTGCCTTCTGCTTGAATCCTCACTGTGTTGTGCGAAGTGCCTTCAAATTATTTTCTACTGTTTGGGATAGCTGGTTAGTCTCAGCATCCCATGGTTTCAACCTATTGGTAAGTAGATACCCCTTCCTGCATAGCTCATCAACCTGTTCCTATAAGAATTTATCTTCCTGGAGACGGGTAATTAGCTGCATTGGCATTAACGTCTTAGCAGTGACCTTAATCTGGTCTAGTTGTTCCTACTTCTCGTGCACTTTAGCCTATAAATTTTTCACCGGATGATCCTCCTATAGTGAGGTCTATACACTGAGAAATTTTCCAAAGATATGTGCACACTCCTGTATGTGGGACTCAATCTGTTGTATCACCGATTTTAGCTTCAAGAAGTGCAAATCTCTAACATCTGGCGGAGTGGCAGGCTGAAAATGTAGCTGCAACTTGGCGATTTTCATTTCCATTTCTAGTCGGACTTCAACAACGTTTCCTTCTAGTCCCTGATAGCAGTGGCCAACTTAGCCACTTTTTCCTTAGGCGATGATGCAACATGAATTTTGAGCTCTAGTATCTCTCTACACACCTTGGAGATAGCCTCCTCTAGCTCTTGAAGTTGTGTTTCCTTAGCCTCGCTCTCTTAGACAATGAGTTGTTTCTCCACAACCATGCTTAAGTGTTCGTCCTGGACATCTTGAATAACCAGAAGAGCACATTGTTCCCTTATCTTTAATTCCTTAGCAATGCCCTGATGGAACTCATGTAGGGTATGCAATGGCATCACAATAAGATTTAGCATTATGTTATGCCATTAGACCACCTACTTAATTTTCTCTGTTGTATCACAATGCAAACTTCCTGTAGGAATAGGCATTATGCGAGTATCATAAGTCAATGCCAACTCCTATGCAGTTGTACTTGTTCCAGTTGGTGCCTTGCTTGGGGGAACTAATGCACTCGCCTCCACCGACAAATCATGCAATCCTTTGTGGAAATATTCGAGCACTTTCATGCATTTCTCTTCGATGTTGCCCCAAAAATCCTAATTTACCTAGTGTAAAACATCCCCTATTTCATCAATGTCCCCCTTAGTGAGGACCATGTCTGTTAGACTAGTGGATCTGTCAAACTTGATCTTATTTTGTGCACTAGTCTTCTGTGGCTGCCTTCTTTTGGTGGTAAAATGGGAGGAGAGGTCCAATGGATCTGTGCCCAGATCACCGCCAAGAATATCATCCACTCCAGTCTCCAGAGTCACTGCTTTAGTATCCTTCTACCCTGTTGGCATAGTGGGCTCCACCCCACTTGTTTATGTCATCTATGTATGCCCATGCAGCAGTGTTAACCAATCACTCAGCCATCGACTGTTGAATCCTCTTTGAACATGTACATGAGCTCGTACCAAACCCCTGCAAGGTCCTTCTTTTCCTAAATGTGGATATGATGTAAGTCCACTTTGAACTCTGAAACCTGTTGATATTGCTCCACAATTCTTGGTGACAAATAGGGATTTTGGTTTATCACTGTTCGTAAGCTCATCTCAACTACCCAAAACAATTTATTGGACATAACTTTGGTAGGCTCTGTCGAATTCCATAGCGAAGCATATCTCACTTATTCGCATAGATCGGGGTTCGCAATATTGAACTGTGACCCTTCAGGTTCCCTCCATTCCATTAAAGCAATAAGAAGCAAGAGCCACACGTAGTGGAACTGTCTGCCTTCTTCCTACGCTGCTTTGTAATCTACGAGGAATTCCATACATTTAAAATTCCTTGGTGAATTTTTTGGCTAAAGCTATGACAGAGGAAGAATCCTCCTCATCCCAACTCTTCTGCATAATCTTACCTGCATGGGTGTGTGTGGTGAAGTGCACAGTTCTGTCAGAAATGGAGTTAATGAGATAACCCATGGTCCCCTTCGTTATATCATACTCATTCATCATCTTGTCTGGCAACTGCTTGTCCTAGATCTTACCCACAAAAGCCCCTGTGGGGTCCTCCCCAAGACAAGGAAGGGTCATAATAATTCTAATGAGCATTTCAGTAATGGGAATCTTCATCCCCATCCATATACAGTTTTCATGCACCAGGGCCAGCAATTGGCACACACAAATGGTATTGATGGTACATCACCCAAAATGTGGCACATAAAGCATGTTCAGTATCCCTGATTATTGGATACCCTTCACCCATTTCATTGGCTCTAATTGGGTAACTCCGTCTTGGTACACATGTGGGTGCAGATACCTACTGGGTTCGAATTGGGGGTATTTTTTCCAGTCATTAAAATCCCAATCCTCCATTCTGAGATACGACACCTTGACCATTAACTCTCCTTCCATCAACACCTCATCTAGAATCAATGGTGTAAGAACCTTGTAATTTACTGCATCTGGATCTTTCACCAGCTTCTTGGCCTCTGGCTTCTAGGGCGCAATATAGGGAGGCAACTCGAAGAGAGGCATAACCTTCTCAATGTCATTTTCCTCTGGTGTTGCTTCTTCTTCTACTTCGTCTTCATCTGATTCGACCTCCATGGCTTTTCCCTCCTGCCACTCATGAGCCCCCTTACACCGTTGTTCCTTCGTGAGTTTATTCCAAGCTGAGAATCTCAAGATTGGTTCTTAGGCTTCACAGATGGCGCTGCGCCTGCAGTCTTCTATCCTCTAGGTGACCTTGGCCCTATGGATGTTACTAGAAGTGTGTACGTCATTGTGTTGTTGCAACCAGGTCGAATTGTGTGTCTGATACCTTCCTTGATCAATGCTTCTCTAAAGGCTTCAAATCTGTAATCTGACATGCAACAGCTCAAGCGGTACTCTTGCAGAAAAAAATTCTCTCTTCTAACACTTAGTGCATAAAGTGTTTGAAATAGGGGCGAGATCCTTTATTTAAAGTAAATTTCAAATTCGAACCTCATCATTGCTCTAACAGGCTCCTCATAAATTCCAATTTGGTGGCGGATTTGGTCAGGTATGCCTATTAAATGCATTTTTCTTGCTCCTTCTAACAGCCAAGTCATTGTGCAATCAATTTCTACTGTTCCAATGGTCATATTTTTGATGAACTCCATGAGACTTTCCCTTTCGGCCCAGTCCTACCTATCTAGGTGCAGTAACCTATAACTATGCTCATAATCCATCTTCCGCGCAATACTTTGAATACATGTATTCCATCCTTCACCATACTCCGTCTGCATTTTTTCATCTCAGTATCCGCATATCTCCTCCCCCAATACAAGCTTGTTGGCCAATTCTATCCAATTCGTCTGAACCAACGTCCTTGGCTCCTTGATAATGCGAAGTACTCCTGCTTTCGTTTCTTGAAGAGCCTCATTAATGCCTTCCCACCCATCAACGAAAATATATGTTAATAAGAATCCTTCTATCATCTCATTCCAGTCCACAATACAATGTCGTAGCTCCATTTCTAGATACCATTGCTGAGGTATCACCTCTAAGGAATGAAAGAACATGTGCACCCATTCTGGCTAAGTTTTGGCACCCCAAGATTCAGTCCAACGAGCTAAATGCTCGCATATATCCCTCTGGCCATCATAGTTCTCCGCAATATTCGTATGAACTTGACCAAACCTCAACCTTATCAATTTGAAAAATTCTTCCCATCCTCCTAAATTTTCTCTGTGCCAGCCCCACCATCGGGCTGGAGTCAACCTTAACGTGAAGTCCAAAGCTTCATATCCCTATTCTTCAAGCACCTTTTGCTCAAATTGTTCCAGAAAAAAGACAACATTCCCCCTGCCATCATAAAAAGGTAATTCACATACTTCTGATCTGACACAACATAGAGAATTGGTCACCCTATTACAAAACTTAGTATTCACTTCATGCAAACGGTTATGCTAGTGCTCCAACTCCTCATCTGAATCTAAAACACACACACTATCGCACTCCCAACATATTCTACCATATGTGGTGGGATTGATCATGTCTTCATCCTGTGCACTTAGCTTATATATCTGCTCAATCTCAGCATCCCCGTATTCATGTGGTACAGGATTTATATAGTGCACACCCTCAGAAGGATCTAATGGCAGAACAACCTGGGTACCATTCTATTCAAATATCATCTACCTCTTCTTCAGGTTAATTATAGCATTCATGTCATAAGCCTAGTCAAACCCCAACAACACAGGATATGGGTTACTGTCATCAACGATCTCAATCACTTTGAAGTCAAACAACACACCATCACTATCAATATCTACGCTAATCCCATACAATCGCCCCATAGGAATGATCTTTAGCTGATTTTTCATCCACAGTTGAATTGCTGACAATTGCAGCTTAATCCTTCCCATCCACTCCCATGTCTACTTTGGCAAAATGTTGGCATATGATCCTAGATCCAGAATGACTTGGTCCATCTCATAATCTCTAATATTTGAATTAAATCGCATCTCCTAGCCAACTCTCTTCTTGTTCTGGTATATTTTATTTACCGCATGTTGTTCTAGCTACAACCTTTCCTTGCAAACAAAGTTATGTGTTATTTCCTAAATTCCTTCTACAACCCTCTAGTCCTTCAAAAATTTCATACATGTCTACAAGAAAGATTCCAATATAGACTGATCCACTTCCTTTACTTCGGTCTTCTCCTTAGGCTTTTTCTCCAATGGAAACAATTATCTTTTCGCAGTAGGTGGCAAAGCTTTAGGAGTCATAAACATGTTCCTTGCTTCCACGAAAGTCTCATTCTCATGTTGCACATTGAAGCCAACATTTTTATCCCTATCCTTCCTGACCCATGTCTCCGTCACAACTTTTATTCCTTCTGTGTAGTCTCCTCCGGTATTCACACCAATCCGTGTTACTACATTAATTCTTAGAGTTTCCTAGCGTGGTTCAGCCCTCATCATTTGTATATTCTGAGCTGGATATTGGTTGCACTTCTCCTACAATTTAGCTAACAAAATTGGACAATATTCGATTTCATGAACAAATTATTGGCATTAATTACAAGAAACTATAGTGGGATTCTGACAATCCTTGGAAAAATGTCCAGTTTGTATGCAGTTGTAGCATGTGATCTAACCTCGTCCATGACCTGCACCTCCTCCTCTACCACACCCTCGGCCTAGGAAACCTCCTCGTGTGGTCGAAGAAACCGAAGCTTTTCACCCTTTTATTTGCATCTGACACGCACCATAGTTGTTATGAATCATCACGTCATATCTCTTACAATGTTTTTCAGGGTGCCCTACTGAATTGAGAAAGTTACAGAACAATTTATTTGGCGATCTGACAAATTTCTGCAATAGATGAAAAAATTCTGTGGAATGTTGGCCTACAGCTTCGCAGAGGCTACACCGTACATTAGGCCCTACACTTGGCCCAGCGCTTGATCCAAGCTTCAATGGACTCGACATCCCAGTGTTCAAATAGTATTTATAAATAGGGCACTTTTCTTTATAGTGACCCTCTGCTTTACATTTGATACACCATACCTTCATTCTCATCTCCACATGAACATCCTTTCCCTTCTTTATATCTTGGAGCTCCATATGAAATCTCACCAACTAAGTTTGAATCTATTGCACTCTTATAATTGTATCAGCTACGGGTGATGCTTCAAGCTTCATCGCAATCTCCAACACTTCCACCTGAGTTGCAATATTCTATTGAGATAATGGCAGTCTTAGATGAGGCAATAACACAACAATGAACCATTCTCTATGTTGTTCATCCGGGATATTGAAACTAATTTGACTCAACAACATTTTAATCTCTAATCTACCTCCCATACAGACTCAGTATTCAGCTGCTTAATTTCTTTGATCTTTTTGATACACTGGGACTGCGACTTTGGTTTCTTAAATTCAACATTCAGTGCTATATTTTTCTCAAACAAAGAAGCATTAGCATTCATCATAAAATATTTCATGTACTAGGAAAATGCTCTATCTTGTAGCACTGTAATCAATTGTGCTTTCTTCATGTTTTCATCTGTAACATTCTGCGAACTCCATATCGCTTCTACCACAAACCAGAATTGTTCAGGGTCATTTGTTCCCTTGAACACAAGTATCTTCAAGGGTTGGGCCATGGTGAATGGGGGAGGTGGAGGTGGAGGTGGATGGACATAATGGGATGGAGTGATGATGGGGGTGGAGGGTTGGTAAATTTCTTCATCACTTTGTAGACTTTGAGATCTCAAAACAAACTTCATGGAGTAGCAGGGTTTCTTTCTCCTCTTTCAGATTCAAACAATGGTCTATATTCAGTTTAAATGTAAGTACCCCCAATCTATTCTGAATCTCTTAGCGCTTCGCGTACCACTAGTTTCTATTTCTTCAACCATCAATCTGAGCGCATCCCTAATATACCCTTTTCACACAATAGCATTTTAATCCAAAACTTCAATGAATTTAGGTACTTACCTCTATGGTTTCTAAAGAACTTATGCTCTGCTTCACTATAAGACACATATATCTTGTTCGAAAACTAAGTGATGAACCCTTCAGGGACACTTTCTATCCAATAATCAACTATCCTCATGATCTCGTTATCAATCCTTTTCAACTTCTCAATTAGCTATGAGGTCCACACAATGGGTCTATTATTGAAATAACCCACATGCGCTGCTAGTCTCGATATCCACTTGTACAGCTCGCTAGAAAATGATGTGAAAAATATATTTTAATGATTTGTATAAATATACTTCTGTAGCCAAAGTTCAGTAGAGATGCACGGACATATGTTTTCTTGCACTGCAAATTCATGTTATTTTCGATCACCCAATTTTCAATCTCTTCCTTGCATAGATTCCACATATAGTTATCCGTTAGTCAGATACTTGTATCGGCAACATAATCATTTTTTGGGTTGATGGGGCCTAGACCCAAGTTCAAAGTGACTTCGGAGTCCAAAAAAATCCACTATTACTGACCCTTTCGGAAACGATATGCTTGCGCAGACCGAAGTCTCACCCGAGGCAATATAATAGGATTCTAGAACCAAGTCTTTACATCCAGAGGGACACTGGACTATGTATTTAGGGATTTTCCTTCTTAACAGAGCTTCGCAGGCCATATTTTTCAGTAATAACAATGAGGTTCAACACATTTGTTGAACTTACAGATTCTGGGATTAAACAAAGTAAAATCATACACAGGACTACGCTACTAAGTTATATATCAAACCCCTTTTCAGCATAAATATTAAAAAATAGTAAGTAAAAGGAAAATACATCAACATAACTCATATCTTAGGCTCAATAGTTCTTTCATTAACAACAAGATCCTTCTCATACATCAAATTTCTACCCTGCGCACATAGTTGCAGGGGTCTATGCACACAGTTTCATACTTCCTAAAGTCTCCGTGCAGACAGCTGCAGGAGCCTTTTCCTCTAACCCAAAAACATACTCCAACTAAAAGCAATATTACATCTAAATGCATCATTCAAATTCTATTTTCCTGCCTATGACTTCTATCTAGACTCCTTATATAGGTTTGGAATTTACAATACCATGGTCCAAAACTATGGGCAAAGTCCAATGTTCACAAAATATCCCATCCCATTACATAATAAGGAGCTCTGACCCACCCTAAAGCCCCTACAACTCAAAATAGACAACACACTGTGTGCTCGACTCCTCGATCTGTGGAGCCTTTCCTCGTTTCTTAATTCACGAGGATCCTAGCCCCAATACTAATCTTATGGGAAACACCCATGCCCCTAATGTTGAGGGATAAAAGGAAATGGGGCCATCACGTTCATGGGGATTTCCTCTCTATGGACCCGCACAATGCTACCTTCATCCTTCTTGTACCCCCCTGCTAACGCTATCGAATCCTGAAATTCAAGTGTATCCCAGTGATGACTCGGTCTGTGAAAATTGGAACTAAGGTTTATACAAGAATATATCTTCTTATATTTCGGTTGACACTTCTTCTTTGAATCAGGTGTCCCCATTACATTCATTTCCCCATCCCCTAGCCTAGATTGATAACCACTCGTCTAATTTCCAAAGGCTCCATGGAAAAAGAGGAGTAACCCGACATTAGAATACCTAATTTAAAATCAAGAGAGATGGGGTTAGACAGGTTCGGGATGGAGTGCCTACAAGAAAAATAAGGAGGCTTATCCAAAAAGCGAGCAGGTGAGATATGAGGCAGATGCCTCGGTGCAATGGGGTTATTCTCTTCTCCCAAAAAACCCAGAGGCTGGAGATTATTTTTTTTAGGTGATATCCCCCTCTAGGTAAATTCGATACCTCGACATTCAAATAACTCAAGCCCAAACCCTTCCCAATCCCAAGCCTGATAGAAAGAAGCTCCAAATCATTTACAGATAGCAGAGAGGATGGACATAAATAAGTACCTATAGAGTTATAGGAGATTTTGGGTAGTAGCCCAGGAATGACTGGATCATGTGTCTTACCGATGGCTACCATAGGCGAGGATGATTCCAAATGCTTCCCATCAAAGAAGCACTTCCCACATTCCCGACATAAGTGTCTAGTCTCATGATAGACAAAAAATCTAAAGGGGATTTCCCAATAGTCGATGGAGATAAGAATGGAATATTGTCCCGATTTAATCTCCAGTTCTTCCAATAGACCATTGCCAAAGTTAACATCCACAAGGACCCTTTCCATCCTCTTGTCCGAACCAACCTACCACCATCCCAGAATAAAAAGGAAACCATTCTTTCAGTGATTCTCTGAATAGTGACCTCGTTCAATAATTCAATGGGAAACCCAGGCAATTTTTCCCAAATAATATTCATGTCTATATTTGTCGAGAAAGGGTTAAACCCCACATCTAAAGTACCATGAAACCCCTACCTTTGACCCATGGAATTTCCAAGATGAGTTTTGCATCCTCAATTCACAAGAATTGGAAGCAAATCCATCCTTTCGATTATAAGTTGATTTTAGGTTTGTATTTGACTTTGGGGAGCCACCAATGCTTAACCCATGACTTCATTTTCTCCCGTGTCATGTACCGGTGTTGCCAATTTCTCACCAGAGCCTTTTAATGAAGGTGTTACAAGCTGTTTGGAAAGGAATTAGCCCCTAGGAGAAGCGGTGGTGCACCAAAGAAAGCCTTCAACGCTCAGTATTGCTTGTTCCTATACTTTTTGTTGCCAGGTGATAGCGAAGTGGAGCAGTTTTGGGAATTTGAAGGTGCAGATGTCTCCGACTGAACCGAAATCATAGGCACAAATGGTAAACTAGGCCCCCCATGCCAATGAGTCCCACGAAGGTGAGTTTTTCTCTCAATTTGGTTAGCTAACTCGATCAACTCATCAGTATAGATGGAGTTATGTTCTAGCATGTCCTCCATCTATAAGGTGATCCAATACCACCTATTATCCCAAGGTGATCCATCTATTATACCAATAGGATTGTAGGTGAGTAAAGCGCAGGATCTGAGCACCACTATCCTTATAAACCTAATGCAGTGCAATGATAACCAATTTAGAGAGAAAAAACCATCCTCTGAATGCATATTGTGATAGGTACTATTGTATTGCTGTGTAAGTGAAATAGCCCACAGGTAAAGAGAAAACATATTAAGACCAGTAAGCACTGTTTTGTGCATTTTGAGTGACAGAGAGAGAAGTTTTGAGAGCACTGCGTCTGTATCAGTCTCAATGATATTTTTGAATCCCTCCAGAGAGGAAGAAATCTATCATATTGTAATAGTTTTTAGTTATGTTAATGAAATAGAAAGAAAAGTTTTATTATGCAATCTCTGTCATTTTATTCTCTGTATTGAGGGAGAGTCTCATTCTATCAGTTATTGTTCTGGAATTATTAGAAATTCCAACATATTATCAGAGCTAATTCAGGCTCTTTGAAGGTGTCAAAGAAGCTGAAAGAAGAAGAAGATTTGTTTGCCTTCACGCAAGGCTCAACAGAAGATTAAAGTCTGGGTATTTCTAAAAAAAAACAGAGTTGTTGTTTTGTTTAAAAGAGTAGTCCTCAGAGACAAAGTTTTGTCTTTTAAAGAAGGAAAGACAGTTTGTTTAGAAAAACACAGTCAATTTTAGTTTAGAGTTCAGTTTATAAGCAATGGCTGGACCAAGCACTGGTATGAGTATTGGAAATGCTCAGCTTCCACAATTTAATGAGAATAATTATGATTATTGGGCCATTACCATGAGAGCCCTGTTTTCCTCACAAGACTTATGGGAATTTGTAGAATATGGTTTTGATGAACCAGTTGATGAGCATGATTTTAATGCCTTAACTCAAGCAGAGAAGGATTTATTGAAGAGAAATAGGAAGAAGCACTCTAAAGCCCTCTTCTATTTGTATCAAGCAGTACATGAGAGTGTGTTTCCAAGGATAGCAGTAGCTAAGAGATCCAAGGATGCATGGGAAACTCTGAAAGTAGCCTATCAAGGTATGGAGAAATTGAAGACAACAAAACGACAGTTGCTGAGGAGAGATTTTGAAACTCTTTGTATGACAGAGTATAATAATATAGACTCATTCTTCACACATGTGATTGGGATGGTCACACAGATAAGGTCCCATGCAGAAACTCTTGAAGAAAGAAGGATTGTGGAGAAACTATTGAGGAGTCTACCCTCAAGGTTTGATGTTATAGTTACCGCCATAGAAGAGACTAAGGATCTCTCCAAGTTCACATTGGATGAACTTCATGCATCGTTGATGACTCATGAAAAAATATTGGAAAGAACAGTAAACCCATCTCTAGAGCATGCCTTCAAGACCCAGATGCCTTTTGGAAGAGGAAGAGGTCAAGGCAGAGGAGGAGGAAGAGGCAGAAGCCAAAACAAAGGAGGAAGGAACAACCCTTCACATTCACATGGAAGGAGCAACAGTTAGAATCACAGCGACAACCAATGCAATAGCCAGCGAGGTGGATACCAACATGCGCATGGACAAATGTATTACAAATCCAATGTCCAATGTCATTATTGCAAGAAATATGGGCATTACGCCAATGAGTGTAGGAAAAATAAAAATGACATGAATAATAGGAAGAATGCTAATGTAGCAAAAGAAGAAAAGAACCCAAAGAATGTGATGTTAACATGTAATGTAGCACAAGATAGACAAAATGATGTATGGTTCTCATATTCAAGTTGTAGTAATCACATGACTGGAAACATAGCAATGTTTGCCAATCTTGATGAGGAATTTAAATCAGAAGTAACAACAGGAACTAATACTAAGATCTCTGTAAAAGGAAAAGGCAGAGTTAGTATTCGTGCAAGAAATGGTGAGTAGAAGTTTGTGCCAGATGTTTATTATGTTCCTGGTTTGAAGTGTAATATTTTGAGCGTTGGGAAACTCATAAAGAAAGGTTACAACGTATTTTTTAAGAATGATGTGTGCACAATAATGGATATACCTCCAAGAAAGAAGATTATTGCTGAAATACAAATGACCAGCAATAGAATGTTTCCACTCAAGCTCAACACTGACTTGAAGGGAAAAGGAAAGAATGTAGCAGCTGTAACTCAAGAGGTCTTTCAGAAGGAAGTGAAAGATGAGAAATGGTTATGGCACTTGAGATTTGGACATCTCAATTTCGGAGGATTAAATTTGTTGCACAGAAAAGGAATGGTAAGAGGTATACCATTTATTGAGAAACCGGATAGCCTATGTGAAGGCTGCATCTTGGGAAAAAAACATAGAGAAAATTTTCCATCAGGGAAAAGCATAAGGGCGAAAGCACCCTTAGAAATCATTCATTTAGATTTATGTGGGCCGATGCAAACAACATCAGTTTCAGGCAGCAATTACATGCTAACCTTCATTGATGATTTCACAAGGAAAGTGTGGGTTTATTTCTTGAAATATAAGAGTGAAGTCTTTGAGAAAATTTTCCACTTTAAGGCTCTACTAGAGAAACATAGTGGGTAGCATATCAAAGTTCTTAGAACTAATAGAGGAGGTGAGTACATCTCAAAAGAGTTCTTGCATTTTTGCAAAGAGAATGGCATACACAAGCAGTTTACTACAAAGTATACACCACAACAAAATGGAGTTCCTAAAAGGAATAATCGAACCATAATGGAAATTGTGAGAAGTAGGATGAAGGAAAAACACTTTCCAAATGAGTAGTGGGCAGAAGAAACAAATTGTGTTGTGTATATTTTAATTATATTCCCAACAAAAGATGTAATGAACAGAGTTCCAGAAGAATCATGGAATAGCAGAAAACAAGGAGTCACCCACATGAGAGTTTTTGGGTGTGTGGCATATGCACATATTCCAGATAAGTTGAGGAATAATTTGGATAGTAAGGGGGAGAAGTGCATCTTCCTTGGATATTGTGAAGATTCCAAAGGATATAGATTGTATAACCCATGCTCAAAAAAAATTGTGATAAACAGAGATGTGTAGTTCATTGAAGAGGAAGCATGGGATGGAAGCATTGAGAAAACAGTAAATGTCAAAAGCTGTCAATGTCTCATGATGAAGATGAGGAAGATATGGTTGAAAATAACACCACATCGGTAGCACAACCTCCACCAACAAAAGGACAATAAGGGACACCTCAAGTAGGAGTATGAACACCCTTGAGAGGAAATGAGAGTGCTTCTCCAAGCACACCACATGGAGCATAATCGAGTGCTTCTTCAAGCACAACTACACCAAATGAAAGAGGAAAAAGATTCAGAAATTTAAATGAGATATATGAGTAGAAAGCAGCAAATGAAGGTATGAATTCATTATTTTCTTTTTATTGTCATGTCGATGATCCTATTCATTTTGAAGATTCCATAAAAGATATAAAATGGATAGAATATATGGATGAAGAAATTAATTCCATAGAGAAGAACAAAACATGGGAGTCGGTTGATCTCCCGGAAGGTAAAGAAGTCATTGGAGTAAAATGGGTCTACAAGACCAAAAGAAATGCTGAAGGTAAGATAGAAAGACACAAGGCCAGACTTCTTGTCAAGGGATATAAGCAGCAACATGGAAGAGACTATGAAGAAACTTTTGCACTAGTTGCAAGAATGGAAACAGTAAGAGCAGTGCTATCCATAGCAGCACAGAACAAATGGAAAGTATACCAGATGGACGTAAAATCCGCATTTTTAAATGGAGTGTTAATGGAAGAGGTATATGTTGAACAACCTCTCGGCTATGAGAAAAAGGGCCGAGAGCACAGAGTGTGCAGATTGAAGAAATCTCTTTATGGGATGAAGCAAGCACCAAGAGCATGGTACAGTAGGATAGATTCCTATCTACTGGAAAATGGGTTTGAAAAATGTGATGGAGAACCCACATTGTACATCAAAGAAAAAGAAGGTAAGATGCTCATTTTTGTGTTATATGTTGATGATGTAATATTCACAGGTAATGATGATTACCTCAGTGAAAATTTTAAAACAGTCATGAAAGAATAATTTGAAATTACTGACATGGGATTGTTGAGATACTTCTTAGGAATAGAAGTAGAACAGAATGAAAATGGGATTTTTATCTCACAAGCAAAGTATGTGAATCAAGTTTTGGAAAGATTTAATATGCAGGAGTGCAAAGAAGTAAACTCCCACAGTAATGGGATTGAAGTTGAGTGAATATGACAACAACAAGGATTTTGATCCAAGTTTGTATAAAAGCATAGTTGGCAGCCTCATGTATTTGACTACATCTAGGCTAGATATTATGCATGCTGTTAGTTTGATCTCCAAATTTATGGAAAGGCCAAAAAAAGCACATTGGAAAGTAGCGAAGAGAATTCGGAGGTATGTGAAAGGAACTAAAAGGTATGGGATTTTATATACTACTTCAGAAAATTCAGAATTAATTGGTTACACTGACAGTGAATGGGCTGGAAGTGTAGATGATCGGAAAAGCACATCCGGTTATGTTTTTCATATGGGTTTAGGAGCCATTTCACGGGCTTCTAAGAAGCAGCCTATTGTAGCATTATCTACAGCAGAGGCAGAGTATGTGGCAACTACAGTAGCAGCATGTCAAGCAGTTTGGATGAGAATAATGTTGAGAAATTTGTGTCAATAATAGGTAAAAGGCACAGTGATTTATTGTGACAATAGCTCAGCTATTGCATTATCAAAGAATTATGTGTTTCAAAAAAGAACGAAGAACATAGATGCCATGTTTCACTATATCATAGAATTGGTGAACAATGGAGAAACTATTTTACAACATTGTAGAACAGAGGAAAAATTTGTAGATATTTTGACAAAGCCATTGGGGTAGAAGACTTTTGAATGCTTAAGAAAATGCTTGGGTATGACTGATAACCCAGTAGCTGACTTTAAGGGGGAGCACTGAAATATTAAAGTCATATGCGTACCATGTGCAGGTAGAAACAGAGTATGATAGGGGCAGCAGCAGTAGCAGAAGGTTGAGTGTACATTTCTGTGCATTCAAGAGGAATGGAGGAAACTGTAAGGAGGAATTAATGTTTGATGGGCATCAACCACCATTGCAGAGGAGAAGTTATGCTTATATGGGCGTAGCTATTTTTGTAGAGAAATGAATACTTTCGTGGTTCACCCACACAAGAACATAGTTATTAATGAAAATATTCTTTTCGGGCTTTTAAGCCCTCAACAACCAAATATGAAGAAATTTTGTTTAAACGGAAAAGTCTTTTAAGTTTTGAATGAGACACGTGATAGTGGTTCCCACCACTTCACTGTCGATCGCAATTGCAAGTTTTATGTTAAGTGTCTTGTTGATATGGAGTGTTCCAATGCGATGCGACGTGATCACAATCGCAATCGCAAATCACAAAGGAGCAATGCAGGTTCAGCATCCAAAAGTTTTTTCGCTGATTGAGTGTTTGTGATGCAATGCGATGTGGTCCGATCACAATCACAAATCGCAATCGCTTGTCGCGAAGAGTCTCCACCATATGATTTGTTCCATTGGATGTTTGCGATGCGATCGCAATCGCACAATCACAATCGCAACATCACTTAAGCATTCCGCCATCCGCATTTTTATTTCCGCCTATGCGATCGCCGATGTCGCTAATCACACATCGCAATCGCAAAGGTCATTCCACTTATGTTATCTGCCGATGCCGATGGTGTGATGCAATCTCAATCACAATTGCAACATTGCAGTTTGTTGTTCAACCATTCCGCTGATCGCAAATCACAAATCGCAATTTCAAAGTTCATTCCGCCAAGTTTTATGATCTGCCGATTGCCGATTGCGAAGTGGGCTCCACTCGTACATCGCGCCAAAGAAGTTTTAGGTTAAATTTTTATGTTTCGGCAATGTATTTCCTTTGTAATTTGTTTTATGTTTTTTATTTCCGCCATGCCATATAAAAATTGAAAGGCTCGTAGTATTGTGATAGGTATTATTATATTGTTGTGTAAGTGAAATAGCTCGCAGGTAAAGAGAAAACATAGTAAGACCAATAAGCACTGTTTTGTACGTTTTGAGAGACAAAGAGAGAAGTTTTGAGAGCACTGCATCTGTAGCAGTCTCAATCATATTTTGTGAATCCCTCCAGAGAGGAAGAAATATATCATATTGTAATATTTTTTAGTTCTGTTAATGAAATAGAAAGAAAAATTTTATTATGCAATTTCTGTCATTTTATTCTTTGTGTTGAGGGAGAGTCTCATTCTCTCAGTTATTGTTCTGGAATTATCAGAAATTCCAACATGCCTATCATCCGAGCATAAGCTCATTTATCTCAGAAAGCCCATGTTTGCATGAGGAGCTTCAATGATTTCGCCTCGATGGTCCATATATCACTTAAAAATTATTGTTCCATCCAATTGAAAGACCAATTAAATATAATGAAAAGAAAACTGGCTAAAAAATGACCAAGTCCCAGGATAAAAGGAGTCAGAATGATTCTTAGAGCTCAACCAACCAGAGCTCCCTTAATTGTGCATATTGTATGTCCACTGTCATCTTCCCACGATGGTTGTAAGATTTCCTGCATGCCGAAGGGCGAAACTCATTCCAATGAAGTCATGGTTGTCGCAGCCTAAAATGAAGCTGTGTAAAGAACCAGCAGCACCAAGAAAAATGACTTTTGTCTAGATCTTAAATCACAAGATTTCCCACTGAGAGGTAGGCTTGTTTTATAATTAGAGACAATGGTGAACCTCGATCCTGTAGATAACTCCTCGTCCTAAGTGTGCGTGTCCATCACATAATTTATATGGATAAGTCCTCGTCTTTTATTTATATGGATGAAGCAAATAATTTTTTTCTTGGTAAGTATTTCATATTGATTATGTAATATTTGATTATTTAAATATTTCTCTATTCAAATCAGAATTTTGATAATAATATTTTGTTCAATATTATTTTATAGTTGTAAAATATTAAAATTATTAAAATATTGTTTAAAAATAATAAAGACGTTATTATTAATTAAAATTAATTTACTTATATAATTTAATTGAGTGGTAAATGCAGGTAAATATTAATTCACGATAAACATCAAATAATTTTATGAAACATCTTACTTACTCAAGATTAAAAAATTATATAAAATAGGAAATTTTAAAAATATATAAAATTATCTAAATTATAATTTTATTTTAAAATAATTTTATTATTGTTAATCATAAAAACAATTAATATATATGTTAAATATATATCTATTTAAAAAAACATAAAACAAGATTCTTAACTCAAAGATTTACTCCTACTTTACAATGGAGATCCATAATATGTAAATAGACTTTGTTACAATACCATGGCTTATTAATACCACATGCCCAAGACACCATAACTCACTTCATATAGCACTTATCCATGACATTTTTTTAATTGATGAATTTAATTAAAAGGGAAATAAATGCATAACTACATTGGAGATAATTCTGAATATTTGATTTGTCTATATTACCATGAATATACTAGAATATTTTGAGGCTAAAGCCCAACCATCCACCTAATAATTATTGTTAATGAAATTAAAAGTCTATATTACCATGAATATACTAGAATATTGCGAGGCTAAATCCCAACCATTTACCTAATAATTATTGTTAATGAAATTAAAATTCTAGAAGGCTAATTTCAAAATAAGAGGTAGTCATAATTGACTAATTTCTCATGAGTTTTGAATAGTCCACTTAACACTCATTGCGTAGAAGGCTAATTTCAAAATAAGAGGTCGTCATAACTGACTAATTTCTCATGATTTTTGAATAGTCCACTTAACACTCATTGCATCATGTGATGCTCACATGGGTGAAGAAGTGGAATTGAAACTAGTGAAATGAATCACATAGCACTAATCATCACTTCCAGGGCTTGCACCCAGTAACCAAGACTTCCTGGGAGGTCATCCATCCCAGAACTCCTCTAGTTCAAGCGCGCTTAACTATGAATTTTTCACCACAATCAAGCCCGCTTAGCTTGCTACCCCATTTGAAAAACCTTAACAATTATTATGCCTCATGAACCATTCAAGTAGAGCTCCCTTTACTCTTTGTATTTAAGTATGAGGGGTTTCCACAGTGCATTAAACCCCTCATACTTAAATACAAAGAGTAAAGGGAACTCTACTTGAATGGTTCATGAGACACGATACTTGCTAAGGTTTTACAAATGGGGTAGCAAGAAGTGGGCTTGATTGTGGGGAAAACTCCATAGTTAAGCGCGCTTGAGTCAGAGAATTTCTAGGATGGGTGACCTCCCGAGAAGTCCTAGTTGCTGGGTGCAAGCCCCAGAAGTGATAATTGATGCTATGTGATTCATTTCACTAGTTCTGTTGAAACTTGCAACAAAAAACAACAAAATTGGCATCCAGAAACAACACACACATTGGTGTGGGATCACAGGTCACACAGTGATGGATCCTAGCAACACATTAGTGTACAACCAATTTTTAAATAAATTGTAAACTTATCTCATAACAAATTGTAATAGTTAAATAAGTGTGATAGACTTAGTTGGCTCAAGAATTTCAAGTTGAGGGTCAAAATATAGGCATGTAGAGTGATTCTATTATTAATAGGGTCCAGTTGCAGTTGTAGCACTAGTGTGTTGTGAGTAGGATCAGTTAACTCACATTAATTGAGTTAAAATTAGTTTATCTAGTTCTAATTGTTTGATGAGCTACTGGAAGATCAAGTGAATTAAAATAGATTTAATTCACCAATAGTGATCTATCAAGTAACTGATGATTCACTATTTATAGCTGCATGCATGCTAATTCTGGTGGAGACCCAGTTGAGTCAAAGGTTCAAGGAAAGTAAACTGTCAGTTGTATTTTAGGGAAACTACCCAGGTGCAGTTATATAACCACATGAATCCCATGATGAATTGTGCAAACAAAGAAGGTTGAAATTCCTATTTAATATGGTTTTAATTCTCTAGGGATTGTGTAAGCAGGGTAGGCTGATAATTGGCTATATGTTTGTCTATTTTTTCCTAGATCAGTGTGAATAAATTGGTAGAGTGTATGAGGTTGTGGTGATCACAAATAAATTTAATTGTTTCATGATTCCTTAGCTGATTATACAATAAAGATGGTGGGGTTTTGAGTGGTTTCTTTCCCCAGGAATATCTAATGTTGTGTATTGATTTACTTCTTTCTCTTAATTCCATGTGATTAAGCGCTCGAAATTTATATTCTGCAAATATTGTAGAAGGATTCAGTATCTTGTTTTAGTACATTACATGATTGGATTCAGTCTGTTGATATAATTTCTACATGGTATCAGAGTAGGATTTTTTTGGGCAGCGAGATTGCAGAGAATATGTGAAAATTTTGATTCAAAATTTTCAAAAACAAATAGCATATTTGGATTCCTTGCGAAAACATACCCAAATTGAAAAAAAACATTGGTCGAATCGGAGCTCAGATGAGGGAGATATCATCGATTTAAAATCAAATCCTTTTTTAGAAAATTTTGCGATGGTGGGACAATTACAATGTGCGCGAGTCAGAAAAGGAAATAAATGTAAGGGAAAGAAGTCCCAAGGGAAAGAGGGCAGTAGGGGAATTTTGAGGTCTAAAAATGGCCTTCTAAGGAAATAATAAAATAATAGCTAAACTAATAAAATAATATTTATGAATTTGCAATTCACTTTTTGCACCAAAACCCATGTAACCATGGTTAAATTCAATTCAAACATTGTACCAAAATAAAATTAATAAAAAAAATGTATTGATGTGCCTATAAATAAGAATGATTTTTTCAAGAAAAAATCATTATCATTGCACAATTAATGTATTTTTCCTTTTTACTTAAATAACTTAAAATAAAATATAAATATAAATTCATAAATTCTTAATTATAAATATACTATTAATTAAAAATTATGTTATTATACATGTAGCCATAAGTATATTGCATTAGGTTGGCAATTGATTTGACATTAATTTGCTTGTGATTTAAAAAAATTTATACTTGTTACATAGTTTAACTTTAGTCACATTTATTATTTATTTATTTTTATTATTTAAATTTATTTTTCTTTTTTCTTATTGGTTCATACTTTTCACTTCTATTGCAAACTGCATTGGGATTCACGTCGACGAAACTATACACACTGGTGATACGTATGAAAGTATTTATTGTTTTATTTGTTATAGTAGTGGTATTCGTTGAATGAACTTAATGTGTATTAATGTTTCTCACAACTCTCTGCGTGCCATGATAAATAAATAAATGTATGTTGTTTTGGAAAACTAGAAATATTTGTTTGTGTTGGTGTGTCACATTTATAATCACAATGTACCGACTCTTCTCAACCTGTCTTCCTCTAGCCCAAAAATTCTTTCAGCTCCCTTCAAAACAACTCCGTCCTTCACACTATATAGATTGGTAGGTATTTTAAAATAGTGGGCAGAAGGTATGAACTAAAAATTCTTGGAAATTATATCATTTTATTTGTATTTTAATTCACATATTAAAAATTTAATAACATAATTATTATATTTAATAAAAAAAATATAAAATTAATTAATATTATAAGATAATTTATTTATCAACGTAAACACAATTATATATATATATATATATATATATATATATATATATATATATATATATATATATATATATATATATATATATATATATATATATCAAAAAATTAATTCATCAAATTTAAAAAAAAATCAATTTCATATTTTTTAATTTATAAAAAAGTTAAATATACAATTTTAAAAGAACACAAAGTCACAATATATTTTCTCACGGTGAAAAAAGAAATTCACCCCATTGATTTTTACTATATAGGTGTAATTTGCAAATATTGCAACCTAAGCAAGAGCGGATTTGCAATTCAAAACAATTTAGATGTTGTATAATTTTGACCACAATGAATTTGGTTTTTAACCAATACAATATAAGTTTTTTATTTCCATTATCAAACATGAGTTCACAGATTCATTTACAAAACATAATAAATATATCCATAATGTTCCTATAATTTCACTATCGTTTACTAAGGCTGCCCAGATAAGCTATCAGTGAGATTTTATATGATGATGATGTAAACTTTTCTTCCAATGATATGTTTCTAGTTTCCTTGGGTTGTTAACCTATAATCTAAGTTATATGAGCTCTTACCTAATTATAAATTGTTCTAGAATTTTATTTCAATACCAAAAACACTGAAAGCATAAATAATGTTCACAACAAAACCTATCCCTTATAAATATAGCTAAATAACATTATATTTTTTTAGTGCCATGTAACTTTTATTTTATATATATAATCAAATATTATTAATTAAAATTTAACATTTTATCAAATAAAATAGTATTTATTAATATTCAAATTATATTTATTAATATTCCAGTTGTATTTATTAATACTCAAATTCTATTTTATGGAAGGATTTTAGTTCTAACAATTTGTTTCATGTTCAAGTTTCTTGAAAGATGTTATAATTCGACCTCAATAAAATTGCAGCTTTCCATAATTTTTTATTCTAATTTAAAAACTATTCAAATTTTATTTTTTAAGTCAAATTTAAATAACCATGTAAAATCTTATTACTACAATTTCCATCTTTAACAAAATGTCACAGTAGAATTAGATAATAAAATATGAACATAAATAAATTAATAATTTAGAAATAATTTAATAATTTAAATTGAATAAATATTTTATAATGTGGAAAATTTATACTCTTTTAAGAATTTCATTTAGTAATATTAACATTAAAATAAATAACTAATAATGATTATATATTACTAATTGCATTTCAAAACAATATAATAAATCAAATGATTTCTCTAGTTATTGAAGACCAATTTAATAAGAGGTAACAATTACCATGTAACGCTTGTCTAAATTATATAATATTATTTAATTATTATACAATATAAAAATATTATATTATAATATAATATATGTAATATATTGTTTTATGTATGAATTTTATATTAAATATTGAATTGATTTTGATTTGTAACGTAATAAGAAATAATATATATTATAAAAATGAATATAATATATATTATATAACATTTAAATTATTTTCATAATATTATATATACTAATATATAATATTAATATAACCATAATGAAATGAATTGAGTTTTATTTAAAATTAAAGAAAAAATTGTTTTGAAATAAATTCAATTGATAATTATAAGCATAATATAAGATTTATATATATTTAAATTTATCATTTTTTTATTTTTCTTCAACATACAAAACTAATATATCTTTTTTCATCCTACAAAACTAAAATGTATTTTTTCTTTAATTTTAATATGTTTGTATTGCTATTAATATTATAATGATATTATTTCTAGATTTGATTTATTCTAAAATTACAAGGTTGCATTTTGATTTATTTTTATTTCATATGTATAATACATATGTATAGATATTAACTCATAATTAATTTGAAATTGTAATATTAAATAAAATGAGATGAATATATAATTTAAAAAAGTAAATATATGAAATTATACAAATATAATATTTATTAAAAAATGTGTAAATACTGTGAAGATTGTGTAGTGATATGCCATTGTTTCTTTCAAAAAATACGAAATGACAATAATAATATTTCATTCAAAAAGTGTGAAAGTAGCAGCTTTATTGTGAGATTACTTTACTTTATAACTTTCTTAGCATTAGAGCACTCACCATGAAATGAATTCCATGAGCTTTTTATCCACCATTGTGAATGTGACAAGTAAGTATCTTTAACTCAAAGCGATGCTCTGGGTCCATTAGGGATGATGTCATCTAAAATGTGATTGGCTCTCATAAAGTGAATTTCGATTTTACATTTCCTTAGGAGGCCCATTTTAGACCTCAAAATTCCCCAATGGCAAGAGAGACTTGTCCAAGATCGTGGTGTTTTCACTATCACGAGCATGGGCACTGTGCTGCAAACTGGCGCACGTAAGAAGGCAAGCAAGAAGGAGCTTAGCTAGGCGTGGGTGAAGCATTGGCTTCATAGTTTTGAGCTTGAATTTACTCTCATTGCATGCATGACCAAACACCGTAATGAGATGCATTTTGGTATCTGAGACAGGTGCTTTCCTCGTTGCTATATGACGCAGGGAATAGGAAATCTCTTCAAAGTGACTTGGAGGAGTCTCGACCTCCCAACGTAACATGAGATGTTTGGAGATGACGGGAGGTATAGAAAGCAGCTAAGCATAGGTACAGGCTACCTTTCGTAGGAGGGTAGCTCCCCTCTCGGCACTGTGTGTACGCTTAGTAGTGTTCTGAGCTCCAAGGGAAGAATCTTGTGTCCGTAGCTGTATTGGAAAGACCGTGGTTGTGAGGTGATGCTTTAGAAAAGGGACAAATTTTCTCCATAAACACGATAGCCACTGGGATAGGTGAAGAGATCAGTTCAAGAGTCGAGAACCTTTATATGCTCTCGAGGTCGAGAATGCATGTAAGGCTTTCGAGGAGCAAAGCGAGGAGTTAATGACTGGGTGGTTGAGAGGGAGCAATTATCTCTCAACATGCAGCCGCAGAAGCCGGTCAAAAGGTAGTGGAGCAAACCACAATTGGAGAAGTAGAGAGGGCGAGTCCAGGAAGAGTCCATACTCGGCGGAGAGCTCAAGGAGGAAATTTCGAGCAAGATGGGCGAAAGAGGAGTACATGCGGCTATCTCTCCGTGTGTGAGGTGGGGGCGATGCGTAGAATTGATCCCAAGAAGAAATTTGGGCGGGGGTCCATTGAGAGCAGGCATGTCTCATGGATCGAACTCCAAGCTACGAGGAGCCGATACAGTCAAAACGAAAGGCAGCTGGACTCAGCTCAGATTGATGTGTTCGAGGTGTTAGGAGGATGGCGAACCGAGACGAAGCAGTCGGATCTCGGAGGGCATATCGGAGTCGCGGTGGTGTGGGGTGCATAGATGTGCAAATGTTAGCAACGTAGGAGTCCAGTAGACATGTGTTGGTGTCCAAGTGTGAATGAATATTCAAACCCCTTCCCACATTAATTATCGGTCCGATTGCATTGGTTATTACACGCTAACGCACACGGTGTGCGTATACAATAGCACACTCAGAGTATCAATTATGGATCTCGAGATTTAAACAAAGCAAAAATAAGCAGTAACAACAATAAAAGAATGGCGTTACATTAAATTGTAAAGCTTTGCACTCATTCACAGACGAATAAATATGTCTCGACGAATTAGATCTACTACGTCATGACAATTACGAAATACGCAAAACGAGTAAAACATACTGTTTACTAATAGTACGGAGAAGAATGTCACGGCTCGATTAGGAGAGTGGGCCCAACTCTCTGATCAAGGCTGTGATGTACTCAAAAAATTACAAGAGTAACAAGAATATAACTTGCATTAACTCAATGAAATGTTCTATTACAATTCTCCATTCCTTGCACAACCAACCTTCTATGCGTTATCTCCTATCATTTTATTCTCCCCCCTTCTCTCTGATTTGTGCCCTTTTAAATATACAAACAACAAAGGGGAAATAAACTGATTACAAATTTCAATAAGCAAGATGAGATCTAAAAGATCTTTCCATCATGATTCAAATTTGGCACAAGTCAAATCTGGCAATTATAATTGGGGAAATTTTGGAAAACATCCACAACAAAAAATTTGCAAATCCGTCCTTCGAAGAACCCTGCGTTTCTCTCAATGAATACTAAATTTTGGAAAACGGCTTGTATGATAACTAATTGGGTCCGTTCTGGACAAAACCCATGCTTCTGATGTTCAATATTCTTCTTCGTTTTGCCCAAAAACGTTTAACGCAAAAAACCGTCTCTTGTTATTCAAATCGAATTTCTAAGTTGGAATATTTAATTATCGATCGAAGATAAAATCTTCAATCTGGAAGAGATCTTGGAGGCTAAAATAGTGAGCGATGTTATAACGAATTCATTAATAAACCATCATTGGAAAAATCATGCATAATAATAATTAATTTATTAAAATAAAGGAGAACAAGTATTATTTATCCAAAAGAGCATAAATAATTATGAAATGGAATTATATAATAAATTATGATAAATAATGTGATAAAAGAACATTAAAAATGGATGAAATGGATATTAAAAAGTGATAATAATAATAAAAATTAGTAGCCCAACATCTCCCCCAAACTTAACATGTTGCATGTCCTCATGTAGCCCGGTGCCTTAGTATTGACCAAGTTGTAATACAATAATCAAAATGCTCACCCCGCTGCATGATATCTGACGGAAGAGAAGGCTTCTTCCTCAAATACTCCTTTAAAATAATTTTCATGTATACTTTCAATCGTATGTATATGAATTTGCAACAAATTATGATACAAGTAAATACAAACTTCATTACAAACTGATATTTTGCCGAAATTTTGTAAGAAAATTTATACTATATTAATGATTCTCCAATCCAAAAATCAAATCAATGCAACGAACTAGATTTCAATATATCAACAAAATGGTTTTAGGTAATAATGCATCATTTTTTTGGAATTAACAAATTGGTTTATCTTGAGAAAATTTTACGGGTTTAATGATACATCTTTGTTGTCCAAAAATCAGAAGAATCCAGTTGATAGTTTTAAAGATATGCAGAAATTAATTTTAGTATTGTATACCTTAAATGAGGAATAAATGAGAAATCATTCATCAAGCATAGGAACCCTTCCCCCAAACTTGAGAATTAGCATGCCCTCATGCTACACTAGAAAACAAATTGGGGTGGTTTCTACAATCATGGCTGAAATCTTTGTTTGGTGTATAACAACATGGAAAAAGAGAGATTTTGAGAATGAATAATGAGATCGATGGATGATAAAGAATATTAATGGCATATTCATGATAATGAAAGTAACACTCCTCCAAACTGAAATATTTTGTCTCTAAAAAATGGGAAGTGGTAAAGAAAGGGAAATAATGGTTGAAAAAATATGAGTGAATAATGCTCAATGGTTTTTCATGACATTCTCCTAAACTTTTAATAAATTAATACCTTATGCTATTTTACCTCAAGTTTTACCTCCATAAAAATGTGGAATGACATGTATGGATTGACATTTTTTTGGAAGTTGATGTAGGGCCGAGACGATCTGTCGAAAGTGGTGCGAAAGGTGGAAGCCATGCACGCTGAAAAAAATTAATCGGGTGATAGTGTAATAGGGTTTCCTTCAACCAAACTAATTAGTTTCCCCGTCATCTATATCTCATGAGTATCCTTAATCGCAATTCATCACCTAAATTACCTCATTACATATAAAAGTGACATAATCATATTGTGAATGGCATGGGATAATAATGGATAAGAAGGGAAAAGGTGCATTCCCTATACCCATAGGCTTTGGTTGTCATGAGAACGGAAATTATGAGAATTAGTTATCTCTGGCTTTTTTCTTCTCACTAGCTGTCAATTACATGGGATTCACAATCGAATTAGGCCTCTTTATTCTACCTCAAAAATAATGGTGTTGTTAAGATATGAATACATGGTGATTGATTGGGAAAAGCAACTATGATACTTGTAGAATAAAGGAATGATGAATTAGACGATACAAAATGTCAAATATCAAATATCCTAAAAATCTCATCCCCCGACATGCAAAGTAAATATTTATAACTCAATAGTAGATATAAACCATAACCACCATCATCTAAGAATTGATTAAATATTACCCCATAAACCATGTGTCTGAAAACTTTGTATCTCCAACAATCGACTTTATCGGAAATTAGATTTTGAGGAAACAAGGTAACCAACTAGATTATAGTATTAAATTAACTTATATACCATAGGCATAGCCACTGACGCCAATGCAGACGTCCATAGCCTCGACATGATGCCTTTTTAACCCATTTAGATGCTAGTGTCCCATCTATTAGAAATAAGTACATAGTTACAAAAAGCATTTCAATTTACTTAGATGTCAACCGAAGATCATTGTTCGGCGTGGTAACTAGTTAATAGCAATGCCATTCACAGGAGCTAACAAAAGTGAAAAAAGTCAGCTCGTGATGAGACCTCTTGTCCTTCATTTTTATGACGGAAGGCCATTACCATGGCTTGGTGACCAGCAGTGGTAATGTCACTTTATTAGAACCTATGATCATGGTAGGCCAGCTACGTGATGAGACCTCCCATCTCTAGTTGACTATTTATGTTTAAAATTCAACTATGGTTATCGTTAATCAATAAGGATCACTTAATATATGGGGTGGTAGGTCAACTCCTTAAGAGCTACGGATGGCGTAAAAAGTTCGTAGTAAATATTTTCAACTTTGATATTTTTTTCTTCTCAAAAACTAATAAACTTCAAATGACTTCGATCAATATAGTTTTTCATTGCTAAGATTAGGGTTGAGGAACAATTCATCGATAATCGACGGGAAAGATTTAAATACAATTTTGTGGTCATCATCATAAATTTTACAAGATCGTGGACTTGACCAATTAGGAAAGTTAAAATCTAGCATGATGAAATCCTCTTTGCATTATTATTCCTTAAAAATAAGATTATGTTTATAGGTAAACAAAGATAAATTGACAACCCAATCATTATGTCAAGGAGGTCCTAGACCATTAAAAGTATTTATCATTCACCAAAGAGAAAAATGAATCGGAAAGACCTAAATATGTTGAATTCAACATGAAAATGGCCAACAACAATAGTTGTGATCGAGGTAACAATAACCATGAATTAGGTAATAACAAGGAAAGGGGAAAAATAACGATGTTAGGGAAGGTGACATGAAGGAGGATTAGTCACTTTACAAAAGAATGAGGAATTAAGAGTGGATCATTCCCGACAAGACTTACCATAATAATCATCTTAAATATGAGACCTCCCCCCCCAAGTAAAGTATGTTTGTCATCAATCATAGTTGGTCATGTCGTAAGTAAAATACCAATTAAATCTATGAAGCCTGGTCAAGGACGTACTGCGACTTACCTTAGCAAAGAGTAACAACACCGGAGGAGTAACAACACTAAGTACTTAGAAAAAATATCACCATGGAGTAACATCACCGGAGGAGTAACAACATCGAGAGGAGTAACAACATTGGATACTTAGAAAAAATTTCTGAGTAACAAGACACCAGAGGAGTAACAACACCCAAGGAGTAATAGCAAGTAAGTGATCTGCACAACAATCGACGAGTAATAGAAGTGGCATATTCATAGCAACGATGGAGTAACAACACCCAACACTTCGAAAAAAATTTCGGAGTAACAACATCGAAGGAGTAATAGCACCGAAGGAGTAACATCATTCGATACTTAGAAAATTTCCAGAGTAACAACATCCAACACTTAGAAAAATTTTCCAGAGTAACAATAGTGATGGATTCATAGCACCAACTGAGTAATAGCAAAGTGACGGATTCACAACACCGATGGAGTAATAGCAATGATAGCATTCACAATGACGAAAAAGTAACAAGAGGGACGAATTCACAAGACCAACAGTAGTAACAACAAAGGATGACGATTTACAACATCGGTGGAGTAACAACGTTGATGGATTCATAGCACCGATAGAGTAACAAGAGTGACTTGATTCACAAAGCACCGACTGAAGTAACAACGACAGTGATTCACAACACCGACAAAGTAACAACAATGATGAATTCACAACACCGGTGGAGTAACTGTATGAGCGATTCATAGCACCGACGGAGTAACAACAAGTGATGGATTCATAACACCTACCGACGGATTCACAAGACCGACGGAGTAACAACAATGATGGATTCATAGCATTACGACATAGCAGAACATCCAAGGAGTAACAACATCACGAGTAGCAGCATTCAGAGTAATAGCATCACGTGAGTAGCAACATCCAAGGAGTAACAACATCAAGGATTAACAACATCGCGGAGTAACAACATCCTAGAGTAGCAAAGATCTCGAGGAGTAACAACATCCCGAGTAGTAGCATTCGGAGTAACAACATTCGAGGAGTAAACAACCAAGGAGTAACATCATTACGGAGTAGGAGCATCCAAGGAGTAACAACATCACGAGTAGCGACGATCCGAAGTAACAACATCACTGGAGTAACAACATCCAAGGAGTAACATAATCAAGGAGTAGTAGCATTGCAGAAGTAGCAACATCCGAGGAGTAACAACATCCCGAGTAGCAAAGATCCGGAGTAACAACATCCAAGGAGTAACAACAACCAAGGAGCAACAACATTATAGAGTAGCAAAGCATCCAAGGAGTAACAACATCATTAGTAGCAACATCCGAGAGTAACAACATCACAGAGTAGCAAGATCTCGTGTAACAACATCACGAGTAGTAGCATCCGGAGTAACAACATCACGAAACTTAAGAGCTCGCTCATTTTTATGTTGAGAATAAAAAAAAGAAATGTTACTATGAAGTAAACAATACTCGAAGCATAAAAACACAAGAGAAATCGTAAAAATAAACTACCCCTTATTGAAAACCAATAAATAAATAAATAACTTAAGTTATAATGATTATGATTTTTTTTATTTTTTTTGCAAAGAATGTTGTTTGTGAATGGTGAATGAATGGAATCATAAATGACTTGGATTTTTCAAATGGAAATCAATTCCCCATTTTACTCATGTTATAAATCCGTTAATTGATGAAAAGTATTCATGTTTTTTTTCTCTCGTGTGAGGAAACGTCTTTGAAAAATGTTTTTATTTCATTATCATTGCCTTCAAGAATCACTTGTTCATAAATTGACCTCATTTATTCTCCCTGGAATCGTAGAAAAACGAGTGTCTACCCGCAATAAAACATGAAATCATGGAAGAAGAGAGGTGATCAGATATCCTAATAAAATAAATATGCAAAAAAAAATACTTGGTTACCTTATAAAACAAATCCATGAAAAAAAATAACAAAGTAAAATTAATTTATTACCTACGGGAGAGTGGTGGCCAACCATACTAACCAACAATGTTTCAATGATAACTTCTTTGTTTTTCATCCGATTTGAGTGATTCAAAATCCAAATGAAAGTGAATTTAGAGAGATGTATTCAATAGAAACGGATTTTTTAAAATTTCGTGTAATGGTATCGTAATTTTCTTATAACAACTCCGCATAATAGAGTCATTTTCGATTTTCCAACTCGTACCAATAGTTGATAATTCAAGAATAATGTTTTCATTTGATGATGGATTGAACCGATTCAAATTGGAGATTAAATTAGATTCATTTATATATCTCCAATAGAAACAGGTTTTTAAGGAAAGAATAATTGATGGATCAAACATTTTAGTGAACAACCGAGAAAATAGAGTTTCAAGTGTGCTGATTTATGATAAGCAATCGGGTATTTTAGTCATAACTTCCTAATATGATATCGAAATAAAGTGATTCAAATTGTGTTGTAAACTATATTCATAGGGGAATATACCATAGAAATAATTTTCCAAAAATCTATTCATTTAAGCCTCTAAAAATGGATTGTCCCAACTCTATTCCTTAGCTACCTACTAGACATCCCGTCATTGTTTTGCTCATAAAGTTTTCGTTTCAACTAAAAATCAAGTGATTCAAATTGGGTTAGAAATTATACATGAAGGGATACATAGGATAGAAATAGGTCTTGAAAATATACCCATTTGGTCCCTCAAAACATAACTATATCGACTATTTTTCTAGAATTTTCATCAATCCCGCAAGCCATAAGATATGATAATTAATGATTTTTTACCAATAATGTGATCAAGATGAATATGAGTGTTTGTAGAAATTTTATTTTCGATATAATTCATCTACATACATAAATAAATTTGAATATTGATCACCAATGTTAATTTTCGTAACGTGTTGCAACAAAAACAACTATTTTTTACATCTAAAAAAATTTATTTATTTATGTCTTTATTCGTTCTATATTTTATACTACACTACTCTACTTTGAAAAATAAAAAATAATTACATATAAGAGTACTTCCAAAGTGAATCCATTTTAGAAATAATGCCTCAAGTATGCACATACCCGTATTTGAAAAATGTATGTTAATAAGTACACTGGGTATGAGAGACCAAGTTCCCTATTAAGGATGGTGCCAAGAGTTGTTGAAGTGCAGAGTGATGTTGCGAGAAAACAACAGAGTGAAACTAGTATTCAATATAGTCTTGATTTCCCATATTTTTTGCATCTTGAAGTTCCGTGATTGAGTTCAGCATTATGTTGATGCTTTCTTCCTTGACCTTATCCTCTACCTTTTTTGTTTAGATCTCTATTCATGGAACCGCGAGGAAGGAAAAAAAAACAAACAATTCTTAAAGCTCAGATCCGGGAGCAGGTGAAACTTCCCTCCCCACAATGAGAGATTGGGTGTTTAAACAAAAAAGAAAGAAAGCAAGAAAGAAAATCAAGAAATATTAAGCTTGGGACTTGGTGCGAGTAGCATTTCCCTCCATAGGATGAGAGATTAGGCCCTAAGAAATCATCGTAAATAAAAGAAAATAAAAATGAAAAATGCTCAAGACCTAGAGCAGGGTAGCATTTCCTCTCCCTAGGACGAGAAATCGGTTCCTAAGAAATCAATCAAAAAGAAAAAAAGAACAACCGCTAAGTCTTAGAGCACGGGTTGCATTTCCCTCCCTAGGACGAGAGGTTGGTTGCTAAGAAATCAATCAAAAATAAAAACGAACAACTATGCTCAAGGCCTAGAGCGGGGTAGCATTTACCTCTCTAGGACGAGAGATTGATCCTTAGATCAATATGAATCATGTTCTTGCACCTTTTTTAGCCTCCTTCTCAACAACGCCAAAATGTTGGTTTCCAATTGTGAATGAATATTCAAACCCTTTCCCACATTAATTATCAATCTGGGTGCATTGGTTATTGCAAGGCTAACGTGCACGTATGTGCGAGATACAATAGCACAATTATGATATCAATCATGGATTTGATAATTTAAACAAAGAAAAAAATCACTATAACAATAATAAAATAGTGGCGATAATAAATTGTAAATCTTGCAATGCATTCACAACAATAAAGATACCAAAAATTATATCTACTATTACAAAGAATTACGAAATATGCAAAAGCAGAAAACAGAATTAACAATGTACGGAAAGAATGCAAAGACCTAATTAGGAGAGTGGGCACAACTCTCTGATCAGGGCTGCAATGTACTCACAAACTTACAAGAGTAACACAAAGATAACTTGCATTAACTCAATGAAATGTTCTATTACAGATCTCCATTCCCTACATAACCAACCCTCTATGCGTTATCTCCTATGCCTTTTATTCTCCCCCCTTCTCTCTAATTTGTGCCCTTTTAAATATACAAACAACAAAGGGGAAATAAAATGATTACAAAATCTCAATAAGCAAGATGAGATTTGAAATATCTTTCCATCATGATTCATATGGCACACGTCGAATTTGGCAATTACAATTGGGGCAATTTTGGAAAATGGCCACAACAGAAAATCTGCAAATTTGTCCTTTGAAGAACCTTGCGTTTATCTCAATCAAGACCGAATTTTGGATACTTTCTCATACGAAAACTAATTTGGTATGTTCTGTAGAAAACCCATGTTTCATATTTTCAAGATGCTTCTTTGTTTTTTCCTGAAACGTTCAACGCAAAACTGTCTCTTGTTATTCCAATGAATTTCTGAGTTGGAATATTTAATTATCAACTAAAGATCAAATCTGCAATCTGGAAGAGATATTGGAGGCTAAAATAGTGAGTGATGTTATAACAAGTTCATTAATAAACCATCATTGGAAAAATCATGCATAATAATCATTAATTTATTAAAATAAAGGAGACCAAATATTATTTATCCAAAAGAGCATAAATAATTATGAAATGAAATTATATAATAAATTTTGATAAATAATGTGATAAAATAACATTAAAAATGGATGAAATGGATGTTAAAAAGCGATAACAATAATAATACACATTAGTGGACCAACAACATGTACAGTAGTTAGCAGCACTCAGAAGACTTTGATGACATATGCATTATATTGATTCAGTTGTTTGGAGGCTATTCAGTTTTAGGAGAGTTGCATGTACGAAAAACACTACGAAGTGTTTCATATAAGAACATTCCAAAGGTACGGTGTATTGGGCAGAAGAGCCCACAGATAAGGAGCAAGGAACAATGTTGTTTAAGGGCAGTTGGTGAAGGTTTGGATGGGGATCGAAGGTGCAGTCCACTGCTGGGCCTTAGGAGCTATGTCTTATACTCAGCATGTGTCTTTGGAAATGGCACTATTGCTTGCAGAAAGGCCATCTGAATATTTCCTTTCTCACTGTCAAAGGCAGTGAGAAGTCTATGTTGTTATGTAGATGTCTATTTCCAGAATTGGCTGTAAACATATGCTTTTACTGCTTCATTCTTCTGCTTGATGTCTAGAAATTTAGAAAATATATTTTTCTCTTCAAAAGACCTGGCATCTGAATACTGGATGATTTCTAGTGCCTTCTTGCAGGTGATGCTGATGCAAGAGTTTGAGGAACATTGGTGGATGTGGACACTTTAGTATCTCCCAAATCTATGATCTCTATTTTGTCCTTTGAAATGAAGGTGGAAGTTAGCTTTGCCTTGTTGTGTTATAAGATGAATCCTTTCATGATTTCCTTGGAATGTGGTGTCTCTTCTCTGCTCCTCTTTTGATGCATACTGTCAGGCATTGGTGTTTCTACATTTGAATTGGAAATGACTTGTTCATCTACTTCATGTAGAGTAACTTCTACCCAATCCTCCTGGTTCCTGTATTTATCTATTTCTTCTCTGGAAATATGTGTGTTAAGGAGTTGTATTGAGTTCAACCCTCAAAGTAGAAATAATGCCATGGGGGTCATATGACCAGGTAAAACTTGATTGAAATCCCATCTTCTTTAATACTGCATTAGCATCAACACTAGCTGCTCTGGTATTGCAGATGAATGATCCAACATTGGCCTTGATTTTAAATTGGGATTTCCTCTTTCCTGAAACAAAATGAGTTCATCCATATTCAACATTTTTCTTATGTAATCTAAGGATAAAATTCTCATAGGCACATATCTTCGAATTTTTTATGGTTCCTATTCGCAGCCATACACCCTAATTTCTATGTAATTCTTATACAGATACCAATCACCTGTCTTTGCTTGTTCCTTGAGGTGCATAGTTCTTTTAATGTCTTCTCCAATTGTGGGCTCTGATTGACTTGTAAGGAGCTGCCTTACTGGACGAATGAATTAATCTATGAATTGTGAGAAGGAAGTGGTTGTTGATGAAGCTCTGGCTGATTTTGTCCAGTGAATCACTGATTGATTCACTCCTTGTGCATCTTGTCTGTTCAAGTGATTAGGCAACATTTCTGCATGCTGAAACAAAATCATATGAATAATCACAGAAGAGTAATTAAATTCTCCTTGTGTGGTGAAGTTCATGAATTGATCATGTATAATATCACCCAAGAAATAGTCGTAATTGTACATAAACAATGGTGAATTGTCAAGACTAAAGATAGATAAGAAACCTAGAATGGGTTCATCAATAGTTTCATCGTTTGGATATCCTAAAAGACAATAAAGAAGGGAGATGCAGTGTTTGGAAGCTATAGGGAAAATGAAATATGAATATGGGAGATTTCTCTTTGGTGATTCTGCATATTCAAGTAAGAAAATATCAAATATATCAACTCTCTGAGGGAAATATAATTTATGATAAAGGTCCATGAGGGTAGCAGGAGAGAAATATGATAAGGCATCAGAAGGAGGGATGAGAATCATCTGGTTAATAGTTTTAGGGGATATGGTGATTATATTTTTTCCATTCTCATCCACGAGTGACCTGGTTATAGGGTCATACTTCTTCTGACACCAGGCAATTAGATCCGTAAATGGGTGAGTTTGAGGAAATGAAAACAAAGAAAACATAGATTCCCAAAACCTGATAGGGTCTTTGTTATCCATCTGCCTCTGTTTTAGCCACATGAAGTTCATAGAAACCAAATTCACAATGGTAGTTTGTTATTTTGAAATAAGCATTGACTAAGGGTATGAGGTCGATATTGATTACCGGAGTTGCAGGAATGTCTTCTGCAACGGATTTGGCAGCTTGAGGAATGACCTCAACAGCTGAATGAGTGACCTCGGAGATGACCTCTGCAACACTGTCGACATTTGATATTTCTTTTGTCACTCTTTTCTTGCCTTTACCTTTAGGAATCATTTGTTTCATCATTTTGGCCTTAGGTTCCATGCTTGACTGATACAGACTAGTACAAGACTTTGAAGCTCGGGTTAAAGAAACAATGCCAAGGTTTCAGGAATATGAAGGGTGTTTACAAAAATGGCAGTTCATTGTGAAATGAAATGAAGGATGAAAGGAATTTGATTGAAAATGTATAGTAAAGAATCGAAGGTTGTTGGTAATTTTATAGACTGCACTTTGGCTTTAACGGTCATGGCTAATAGTCTAATGAAGTTTAATTACGTAACGGTCCAATTAACGGTCTAGGAGTCGATCTATTTCCCAATGGGAGGATTAATGGTATGATGGATCATATGGGACTAATGGACAAGTGAAGTGGAGGGAGAGGATTGATTGGTCAACAAGGGATATCGTGCGGGAACAAACGGTCGTCAGCAGATGAAAACCAGAGGTGGATTTCGGAGGGGGGTGAAGGTGATCTCCGCCGTGATAATGAGACCTCCAAACTGTCAAACATACTGCCGTTTATCTCTAGTGATTTAACCCTTTGTCATTTAGCAACCTTATAATAAAATTATATATATAATATATATATATATATATATATCTATATCTATATCTATATCTATATCTATATCTATATCTATATCTATATCTATATATATATATATATATATATATATATATCGATTTAATAAATGAACATCAAACCCTTTTTCAAAGGTTTTAACATACATAAATTAAAAATTTACATTTTGAAAATCTGGCACATTTAAACATGCAGCCATTTTTCATTTTAAACACTAAATCATTAGCATTTTTTTTATTTCATGTTTCCCTAACATTTTTTCTTTTGCTTCATTTATTTATAGCAAACTACTCTATTATTTTTTCTAACATGGATGTAAAAAAATATATTTTTCCTAACATTTAAAAAAAAAAAATCTTTTTCATCCATGTTCTAACTTACAATTTAATTTTTTATTTTTTAAACTACCATGCTAACTTATCAAAATCAAATAATGTTACAACAAGAGGAAATTGGATGGCGAGCATCGAATCACACAATTGAAGATTTTAGATTAAACAAAAGAGATCACATCGCAAGGTAAATGATATAACTTGTGATGTAATGGAGAGCGAGTAGTGTTGACCGTTAGATATGGCCGCAGATCAATGGTGGACGGAAAATCACAAGTTAACACATCGTATATTTCACCAGATAGCGTTAAGACTTGGCTGCATAAGCTATATTTCTTGTGATGCGATGAGGAGAAGGGCCACGTGTTGACATACCACATTAGTTCTTATCACACATTGCATGATTTACGGTTTAACCATTATCGATATAAGATTTAAACTTGCGAGCAAGGGAAATGCGGCAAGTTATAAAAGTTCCTATGTTGTGATGTGACATCGTCATCACAACTGCGCGTCGGTGGGATTATATGTTTTTCGTTAAATTTATTTGTTAATTTTGTTGATATACGATGCGCCATGATTGGTCACCATATTGTGGGACCATAGAACCATAGTTCCGCCTGTAGGCATGTTTTTTGGGAGTATTTGCGCTTTGTTTAAAGTCCCAATAAAGTGATCATTGTTGATTGCACATGTATGTATGTTTAATAAAACTTCAAAAAATTATTCCACTGCGAGTAAAGGGAGTTTATGTGGCCCTTACATGTACCGCAACAAGATTCACGACTCCTTTCGGCATTCCCTTGCACCTCCCAGTGATATTGATAGTATTTATTATTTTAAATAGTGTTTAGTTTTCTTTTACCCATACACATATTAAATACCTAAAAACACGATGTGATGCTTCTTCATTCACACATAATGATATCTATTTCAACTAGCGTAAGAACATATGGAGTCTCTCCCTCTATTCCTTGTGTTTCTGTCAAAAATTATTTTGTATTATTTCAACCTTCTATCAAAAAAAATCTAATGAGATATCACTTCAATTGAAATATTTTTGGGGATCTAATTGTCACACAAGAATTAAATTAAGTCAATGAATGGTTTTCGCCATCCTCTCAAAAGAAAGATTAACTTTGAGGTTGAAATATTGAGTAAGAAAAAGCTATGAGATTTAAATGTCCATTACTATGAACATGTATATTTTGTATACATTACTTTGGATTTCCCACCGAGTTAAAACATAAGTAACCAAACAGGGTTTTACTGTTAAAAATTGATTATAATGCTAGAGTCCAAACATCATTGTAGCATTAAATGGGAAATGTCTATTTAGGTGCACATCAAGGGCATAGTTAAATTGAAAATAATTTGAAGGCCACAAGGATGACATCTTGCTACTTAAACAATTTTATAGGGTCAAATTGTGACCATTTATGTTAATATGTATTTCCATTACTAGCATGCTTGATATCACCTAAAATATGGATATAAGACCTATTCGGTGTGAATCATTATTTAAAAAAAAACTAGTAATCTATATTTGTATTATAAAATAATCCTTTGTAGAATAAATTTTATTCCAATTTACATACACAATAAAACTTAATTTTAATATATGATAATGCTATATAATAAAAATAATATAGGTAAAAATTTTATTCAATATTTTATGTGTATAGATATATGGTCAATTCATTAATAAAATACTAACTAAAATTGAAAATAAACATATATAAACAGGGATAAAAAAAATTAAAGGATACCAAATATTAAGATATCAAATAAGCATAGCTATATGTTATTATTTTTAATGGGAGTTGTCTTTAGTGCGACTTTTTGGAGTTTCAGGTGCCGAAATCCGGTGAAAAAAATTCAGGTAAAATCTTGATTTTTGTTATTTAAGCTGGCTTTTTTACTGTAAATATGGATTCAACACCCTAAAAAACCCATAAGGCACTTCAATTGTGCAATGTTACCCATCAAAATTCTATTTTCAATAAATTCCTGCTGGAATTTAGAGAAATTAAACGAGAAAAAAATACCATAAAAGCCTTCAAAAATTCGCACTATAGACTACTCGTTTTTAATGTGAATATGAAGAATTAATAATGTTGAATATATTATTTCCCAATTGGTATCTTCATTGATATATATGGTTTTATCACATTGTTGGTTTAATTTGGTATATAAAAATTTATGGACTAATATTAGTTAGTGAAAATCATTGTTATCCACATAGAAAATTTAAGTAATATGATTAATTGAATATAAATGTATCCAAGGATAGCGATTAATTGAATATAATTTAATATAAATGTATCCAAGGATCGAGGTCACCATTAACGGATCCAAGGATAGCGATTGGAAAAAGGTATTTATTTCTATTTCATCTTTGCATTGTAAGAATTTATTAATAAATCTTATCTTAGAAAGAATATCATGTTGCTAGACCCACTCTAGGGATAGAGAGATCTCCTATTTCCGAAGAGGGGATTTATCTTGACAAGAGAACTGACGACTCCACTGGGGAGCTTTAGCCTTTTAAGTCCTCCTTCCCCAAATTGATCTTGGATCAGTTTCTTCGATTTATGAAATTTAAATCTGCTTAGGTCTCTCTCAACTTGTGTAAAGGTTGTTTGTCACTTCATTGTATCAGGTATGTTGTGTCTGTGAGACTCTTTTTGTTTTTTCCTTTTTTCAGGGACCAACGCCTCTTCTATCCTTACAGTAGCACTGACAGCGTTGTTCTATATGTTGGAAATTGGATAAACCAACATTCCTCGTGTGTTTCGTGACATGGAATAACTGCTTCTTGTGGATCCTTATCTTTGGCAATGCGATCATTGACTAACACCTACAGGTTTTGGTATAATGGAAATCATGATTCCCAGCAAGTGGTATCAGAGCATAGGACACGAGTTAGATACACACCTGGCTCCCGTTGTGGGGGAGATTGTTGGACATTGGATAAACCAACACTTCCCATGTGTTTTGAGACATGGACTAACCGCCTCTCATGGATCCTTATCTTTGGCGATGCGATCGTTGAATAACACTTGCAGGTTTTGGTCTAACGACGATCATGATTCCCAACACTATATATTACAATCACATTGATTGGCCTTTCAACATGCTTCTGCTCAGTACAGAAGTGTTGATCTCAGCCTTTGGAAAATTTGAGTTTCCCTCCTAATCATCCAGTGTGTCCTAGCCCTTGAAGGAGTCTGTGAGATCTTAGTGATCTCCTTGTTGTGTGTTTGACTTACCTATCTCCTCTGAGCGAGTTTGTTTCGTCTCTTTCCGTTTTTATAGGTTTGGGAACTTTTTTCCATTTAAAACACTCTTTGTCGCATTTGTTTCTTGTCTTCTTTCGAAGAGAGTTGGTGTATGCTTTGGTCATCTCTACATTTCTGACTGTTTCCCTTTGGTTCAATGTCAAGCACGAGATTACAATTTTTTTGACACACAAGTATAGAAGAGTGTGTTTTTTCTAAATTCAAAAGAAATTGGAAGTGATTTTATTTTTCATTTTTATTTAGAGTATCCTTGTTGTTTTAAGAAAAGTGAAAAACATTTCATTTATGCAGTTTTTAAAGCGATTTTTGTTTGGTTCGATTGAAGGAAAAGTAAGGAGATTTTTCATTTCTTCCTTCATTCATTTGTTTTTCTTTCATTTCAAAGTGAAAAAAAAAAACAAAAATTAATTTTTTGCATCTTAGTGAAAGGAAATGCATTTTCATTTTCAATTAAGTTTCATTCATTTGGAAAGTGAATTCATTTGAAAAGCATTGTATTTTCGTAACTTTGAACTAGTTTGGGGTCATTTTCATTGTTGCATTGAGTGCATTCTTGTTTGTATATCTTCCCTAAGTAGTTTAGATTTCATCGAAATTGAAAGCTTATTTCTCACATTTAGTCAGCATCACAAGGATTAAGGTAACATTCGTTTTGAGCCTTGAAATTGAAACTTTAATCAAGATCAAATTAAAATGAACCCAATTTACATTAATGAGCATTGGAATTAATGAGAATATTTAGTGGACTAGGCTAGAGATGTGTTCTGACGTCGTTAAGCGTAGGATCTCTCTGTGTTACAACAAGGGGGTGATATCCCATCCCACATATGGAAGTATATTCATGTATGATAAGTATATTTGGGACGCTCTCCTCGAACAGTTACACATTAGACAACACTACTATAGATTGGACTCCCACGTACCGTCACGTATATTTTTGGAGAAACCACTAGGTTGCAAGCTTGCCATAGGTAACTAAATCGGCCTCCTTGTTGATGTGATACACCGAACACCTCATTCTGGGAGACTTGTTGTCGTACGTTAATTCCTTGGTCATTTCTCTTTCATTTGATCACCAAAGTGTATATTAGAGTTCACAGATACTTGGTAAACCTTTATGCCTAGCACATCCCTTTTTATTTATTTATTTATTTTAATTCTAAAAGTAACTTCCCATGAAAACATCTCACCCTTGTAGTTCTCCAATTTTTATTGCTTGGTAAGTTGTGATTTTTTTCACCTCTTTCCTTTTTTATCTTCTTCTCGAAGGTCATCATGGCTAAATCATCGAATTCACCCACTCCCTCCTATGATGGATCTCGCCAACCACCTCTATAGGTTCCTTGTTTTATGGTTGGACCCCTCGAAGCACAAGGTAAAGAGCTTGGAATTGTCATGAGCATTCAACCCATATCATATTGAGCACCTCCTGACGATTCTCCTTGGACCACATCGGAAGAATCTAAAGCGAAAAGCCCCGAACAAGCTGCACATTTCTCGGTCTTTCCTTCGAATTCGCTCTTTGATCTAATTGTAGTCTCTCTTGAGCAACCTTAAAACTCTTTCGATCGGCCCAGAATCCCTTTTTCAAGTTTCTCTAGTAGCATATCACTCTACCGTTTGTCGGTTGTTTTTGAACAAAATGGCGTCAAATTCTGATGACGTTACGTTTGTCAGTGCTCCTAAAAACACTCTTTAGGAAACCTCTAGCTCAGATATCCTAGAAGCCTCTTCATCAGTTTTCCCGTCTGAGGGAGAGTTTTTTGGATCCATGCCTCATGATTTGGGTATTGGAACCGAAATACCATCTAGTTTTGTTGCGTCTATGCTCCGGGACAGTTATACCTCTTTGGGAAACCTCATTTCTGGAGCTTCCGGTGGTACACCCTTATTTATGGATCCCATTTTGTCAACGAGTATTCCTTTGTCTTCCGGCCCATTTATTTCGAATGTGGCCGCAGTGTCTCAACCTTTTGTTCAACAGACAGTCACCATTGGTCAAATGACCATGTCTTTTGGATCCTTTGTCCCCTTTTCGCTATCTACGATTACTGCAATCCCACCATTGAGTGGGCAATCCATGGTTTTTCCCGTGCCTGGGGGGAAGTCTAACCCTCTCTATGTAGCTCCCATTTTGGGTGGGGGCAGCCAATTTCTGGGTCTATTCCTAGGGCAAGTCAGCTCATGTTCAATATTCCCAGGTTCAACAGTCTTTTCTGCAACCAAACCCAGTATATTTGTATGTTCAACAACCTAACATTCCTTATGTTCAAAGGCCGAATGTATAATATCAGCAGTAAATCCAACAACCCTAGCCTTCTATTAATGTTGTTGTGACCAATCCTAAATTTAGTTTTTACACTGAATCTGGTACGAATCTCCTTTTGGGTCAACCTAGTCCTTTCCCTCATCAGGCTCGTACTTAGTACTAGCCTTTTCCTCAAGGTTAGTACTAGCAACCCTAGACTGGGCCTCAACCTAGTGCTTCATATTAGCAAATCCCTCAGTACCAGTAGGCTTAGCTAGGACCTAGGGCGGGATGCTATGTTCAACAAGGACCACAGTTTGGACCTCATGTTCAACAAGGACCATAAGCTGGACCTCATGTTCAGCAGGGACCGCGGGCTGGACCCTACTCTCAGCAGGGGCCAAAAACTGGACCTTATGTTCAACATAGACCTTATCCTAGACCCCGTGTCAAGCAAGGTCCACAACCTCAGTCCCCAGAGGGGCCATATCAACAATCCCAACCACATCCCTATCAAAAATATATGCAACAAGGTCTGTACCAGCCATGGGGGCAATATGGGTCAGAATCCACCCTATTGGGGCCAGAATCCTTATCAATCAAGTTGGAAACCTTGAAATTTCTCACCTCATCATCCTCCTTTATAATTATTGGATACCCTGGAATTTCCAAATGTGTCAAATCTCACAAATGACCCCATCCAGCATTAACTACATTAGCCGGTGATTCCAACTAAGATTCCAGGAGATTGTCCAAAGTTCTAAGGAAAATCTGGGGAAGACCCTCAAACCCATGTTATGACATATCATTTGTGGTGTTCCTGTAATCTTTGGTTGATGATTCTATTCATATTTGTCCTTTCTAGTTCAATTTTACTAGTGCTACCACCAAATGGTATGTTGAGCTCCGTCGAGGAATTTTCTTTGATTTCAATTCCTTTGCTATGACCTTCCTCACTCATTTCCACTTTCATGTCCAGTATGAAACTGACACCCATTTTATCACTTCGTTGAAGTAGTCTACTGCTATGTATATCTCGGATCACATCCATGAATGACGAAATCGCCATCGCCCTATAAAATTTGAGATCCTAGATCAGTTGTTGACAGAATGGTTCACAAAATCATTCTTTCCCAAAATTGCAAAAGATCTTGCAATGGGTGGGTGTGTCACGGAAGAGGAGCTCATTGCTAGAGCTCAATACCTTGACTTGGTTTATTCCCAATACAAGACTCTATACAAGTTGTTACCTGATGCAGTGTATCCTTCGACTAATCCTTCATCATCTCAGTCTCATGTTACGTCTATGGTGGATGGTGTTATTGGGACAGTGGCTCATACTGATAGTAGTGCACCTAAGGCTTCCTCAAAGTCCAAATTCAAGGTTTTTGTTGTGCCTCCTCCTTCTTAGGATCAGAAGAATCTTGGTAAAACCTCAGAGGTAAATGTTGTCCATTCTACCGTAGAATAAAAATCCTCGAAGGGTAAGAACAAGGGTAAAGACAAGTCTAAGTCTGAGAACCCTAAGAAAGATTCAAATAATTTTTCTATTGGAGATTATTCATCACGTAAGCCCAAATATCCTTGTATAATATGTGATGAAGATCATTACACCAAGGATTGTCCTCGGCGTACTGAATTTTCCCGTCTTCTAAAGGACAAACCCGAGACTTTGAAATTTTTGAAAGAACCGTTCCAATCCCAGCATATGTAGATGGTAGAACAGGCTAAATCATCTAGTAGCTCTTAGTTGTTCATGGCTAGAATGCAATCCGTTTCCATCACCATGAGAAAGAAAGAGTATCCCAATTCATCCAAGGCTCATGTGGATCTGGAAGTCTCAGATCACTCTTACTGTTTTGCACCTCCTACCTCTAGTCCACTCTAGATCGAGAGACCAAGTAATGTCTCAATCATTCGAGCACCCCTAAAAGGTTTTCTTCAGAAATCATCTTACAATCCTAATGCGAGAGGAGCACATCACTACACTATTGTATAAGATCTGGCTCAGGCAGCTTCGGTGATGTCGGCTTTGGAGGTCCTTAAGTCGTGCCCATCACAATGGAAGGAATTACTCACTGCCATTGGAGGGATTGATCCTTCAGATTCTAATATGATTATTTTCGACCTCGAGAATTTTATTCCTTGCCTCCCATATTAGGTAGATTTTCTGATTTAAGTTACCATCATGGGAAAAAATATTCATCGGACTGTCGTTGATGAAGGCGCTTAAACCTTCATCATGTTTGTCTCATGCTGGAAAGCCATCGACTCTCCTGCATTGAGTCAGCCCCCAAATACCTTATAAGCTTTTGATGGTTAAGGTTCTCAACCGTATGACATTCTTAAGGCGTTACCCATCCTATTGGAGGGGAAAACTGTGAACATGGAAGTTGAGGTGGTAGATGCCAAATTGAACTATAATCCCCTTCTTGGACGTAGTTATACAAATGCTATGGTTTGTTTGGTCTCCACCCTCTTTTGCATCCTTCGTTTCCCTCATAAAGGGAATAGAATGACTGTGGATCAGTTGGATTTCTTCCCCTCTGAGTCTTCAACAGGCAACATTCCATATTTTGGGAAGGCCACTACTCCTTATGAGAACATTGGGCTAGGTATTTTCAAAGACTCATCTCTTATGGGTGTTTTTCCGCTTCTTCCTCCAAATTTCGTCTCCGTCATAGGATTTAGTATGGTCACGATCCATGGATTTTTCCCAATCCGGACCAGATTGAGATTTTTGGTGACGTTATGCCTCTTATGCTAGCTAAGCAGATGTATCAAGATATCCTCACGGCTTCCGAGGTTGCATCCAAGACCAATACTCATTTAGTTTTTTCCCTAGACACTTATGCACAGTCTCCCTCATTTCATTATTGGGACTTTGATGATCCCTTGAATGAGATATTTCCCGCTGACGAGAGTATCGTGGAGGTCATGTCTCTCGAAGAAACTCCATGGGATGATGGACATCATCATTCCTTGTTTCTCCGAATCCCAGGTGATATTCCCACCTATCTAGGATCCCATGTTTTCCATTACCGACTAACCCACATCAAAATCTGGATTTGATTCATGAAGTGATGTCCGAGGGAAACATGGGAAATATCACTCCGACCGATCTGATCGACATCTCTATTAAACCAAGGATTGTTGAGAATGTGCATATAGGTGCGTCTTGTTCTCCCGATGAGATCAAGATCTACAAGGAAATTTTTCAAGAGTTCTGTGATCTCTTCACGTGGTCCTACGAATAAATGTATCACACTGATCTGAGTATCATGGTGCATGAAATTCCCACTTATCTAGAGTTGAATCCCATTTGCCAATGACTTCGTCTTGTGCATCCAAGAAAGGATACCACTATAAAAGGTGAAGTTGAAAAACTTCTTAAAGCTGGTTTTATCTAAATACCCTTGATAGATTGGGTATCCAATATTTTTACTATCAATAAGAAGTAAGGAACCATTAGGGTTTGTGTTAATTATCGTGATATCAATAGACATTTTCCTAAGGACAATTAACCCACTCCATTTATCAATTAGATCATTGATGAATATGTCGAGAGTGAGTTATTTTCCTTCATGGACAGTTTCTCTAGCTACAACTAGATTAACATCACTCTTGCTGATCAGCACAAAACTACTTTTATCTGTCCATGGGGGACATTCGCCTATAACAAGCTCCCTTTCGACTTGAAGAATGCTGGAGAAACCTTCTAGTGAGCTATGTCTTATGCATTCAATGACATGAAGCACTTAGTTTATCCATATCTCGATGACCTTCCTGCTCATTCCACGAAACGTTGATATCACTCGAAGCACCTTAGAGTTATCTTCCTACACTATTGACACTATAATATCAGGTTAAATCCTCATAAGTGTGTCTTCTGCGTCGAATTCAGATGTCTCCTAGGCTTCGTGGTGTCTACAGAAGACATCCACATAGATTCTTTGAAATTCGAGGCAATTTCCAACTTGCCTCCTCCTTCTTCCATTCATCAACTCCAAATTTTGCAGGGGAAAGCTAATTTCCTCTGTCGATTCATACTGAATTACGCTAAAATTTCCAAAGACTTTGCGTGCTTATTGAAAAATGGAATCACGTTCTTATGGGATGAAATTTATCAGAGCTCTTTCGATTCCATAAAGAGAGCCCTCATCATGGCTCAGTTACTGCATCCTCGCAATTACCAAATCGATTATTGCTTGTATTTGGAATTGTCAAAAATAATATTGGCATGATGTTCATTTAAGATGATGACGATGGTCAGAAACATGTAGTATGCTACTTGAGTCGTAATCTCTTCGATACTAATACTTGGTATGCTCATATAGTGAAACTTACATTGGTTGTTGTTCATTTCATTCAACATTTCCACCACTACATTCTCCTGTGAAAAACCCTAGTGATTTCTGATTGCAACCCATGAATTACATTCTGACAAGTCAGTTATTGGGGGGAAATACTCAAAATGGATTGTTATCCTACAAGAGTTTGACTAAGAATTCACTGCTGCTAAGTTGAAGAAATCTCCAGTCTTTCCCGAGTTGATCTGTGATCTTCCTACTATGGATGATCGCACTCCTATCGATGAGTCCATCCCCAATGAGACTCTCTTTCTCATTAGTACTCATGATACATGGTATGGGGACATCATCATATATCTCCAAACCAAAAAATATTGGCTAGAGATATGGCACTCTGAGTGAAGATGGATTCACTACCAGTCCCAACCATATCGCATCGTTGGGGACACCCTCTATCATACTAGTGTTGACTCTATCCTCTGCCATTTTCTGACTCTCAAGGAATATGAGAAAGCTCTGAATGACTGTCACTCCAGGGCTTGTGGTGGTCACATGTCTGGTTACACAAATGCTCAAAAGATCCTTCATGCATGTTATTTATGGATGTCTATTTTTAGAGACTACATCATCGCAGTCAGAAAATGCTATGATTTCAAGATTTAATCCTGAAAAGAATGTGCCCCACACTCACCCTTGCACCCAGTTGTGACCGTCAGTCCTTTTGAAAAATGGGGCATTGATTTTATTACCTATAACCCTCACTCGACGGGGGTGCATAGCTATATCATCGTTTTCGTTGGCTATTTCACCAAATGAGCTGAGGCGATGTCTACATATGATAATGAAGGTCTCACTGTGGCATAGTTCTTATTCAATCATGTCATCGCTCGGTTTGGTGTCCCTAAAGCGATTGTCACTAATCATGGCACTCATTTTCATAATCATATCATGAAATAGCTCTTTTCTCAGTTGGGGTTACATCATGATAACTCCACCCCTTACTATCCACAAGAAAATGGCCAAGTTGAAGCTATCAACAAAGTCTTGGTGACCATGCTCCAACATACCATTGGTAAGCACAAGCGTGACTGGAACCTCATTCTTTTCTTCACTCTATGGGCATACCAAACCTCTGCTAAGATTTCCACTCAATTCACATCATTCCAATTGGTGTACGGTCTAGAGGCTACACTCCCGATCAAGTGTGAGATTCCTTCCCTAAAGCTGGCTATCGAACTCCTTCCTGGTACTTCTCTAGAAGAGGAACGTCTATTTAACCCCGAGCATCTCAATGAGACCAGAAGGCTTTCTGCTTTAGTTATTGAAGCACAAAAATGATGAGTCAAGGTGCAATATGACAAATCTATCAGACCTCTTGTTTTCTCTAAAGGTGACTTGGTCCTACTATACGACCAGGCCCATGAAAAATTGGGAGTTGGAAAGCTCGAGCCTATGTGGCATGGGCCCTATATTATTCAACGTGTTTTGGAATGTTGAGCCTATGAGCTAGATGATTATGAAGGAAACCCTTTGGTTTATCCCTGAAAAAGGCTCTATCTGAAGAAATATTACGATTAATATTAAGTGTGATAATTTTTTACATTAGTGTGTAATTCATTAGTGTGCTTTGAGTTGATTTTTGATGTGATTTTTTGCCTTGCAGACATGTTTCCTTTGCTTACCTTGTGTTCCACTTGGTTTGCAGATGTCCTTGGATCACTACATTGGTTTTGCTGATGGTGCTTACATCCTTATATCCTCGAAATCTAATATAAAGGATAGATGGAGAAACAAGAAGAGAAGAATTATTGGCTGGAATGCTGAGTGTATTGTAATGTTGCCCCTTTTTCTACTGAATTTTATCCTTGTGTCTTGGGTCTTTAATAACCATGTAGATTCACTTAATAAGACCTCCAAAAACCTCATAACCACCTCTCACAATCACTTGTACTATCCATTTGATTATGGGTTCTTATCCATCCTTAACTGGCTCGAAAAAACTTGTTGGCAGGTGTCAAAATTTAGTTAAAATAGATGCTTCCATAAATTTTGGTAAAAACCCGTAACTACGCAAAATCTAGAGTGCTACCAGAAATTCCAGTAGCACACTGATTCTTTTTCAAAATAGATAGAAAAATGCTGAAAATTTTGGTGCTGACTTATATTCCATGAAACCTAGGCTCTTATTCAAAATTTATAACTGACTAGAAAAAAGGGATTAGTACCAAAAACCTCTTTACCTTTCCTCTAAGTGTGCTGCAACTTCAACCATTTTATCTAATTCAGTTTTGTTGTTAGAAGCTGATGTTCTGGATCTAGTTGGTCTTGTAGTTGTCTCCTTGATAGGGTATTTTTCCTCCTTATAACCCCTTTGTGTTTTTATTCTTTTTGAGGGCTCTGAGTGTTTTTCTGAAGGGGTTGGGTTCTTTCTTTTCTTCATGGACTTTTTTGTTTTATCTGTATTTTAACTTTCAGGTTTCCCTTCAACATTAATGACTTATGTCTTTAGGCTTGGCTCAGGAAGAGCCTTGGAGTTAAGCCTAAACTTATTTCTTTCTCTTGTATGTATTTTTCTAGTGCTAGAAATAGGTTTAGCTTCTTCCTTCTGCTTCCTGTTGCTAATTTCATATCCAACATATTTAAGGAGTTCCTCATCTGTTGGTGTAGTCTGATACTCCTTCTGCAACTTTTTCTGAACAGGTGCTTCCTAAATTTTTGGTAGCACTTGCACTTTTGATTTATCTACTGTTGTAGACCTTCCTCTTTTGGATCTAGTGTATACATTTGGAAATAAAGGAACATGGGGTACTATCTTCATGGACTTGGGCTTGCCTACTGAGGAGCTCTCTCCTTTTTCCACCTTTCTTACAAATTTGCCTATAGAAAATTTCTCTTTCTTTCCCTTGCCCTTATTATGAATGTTTTCTTGTTGGTCCTTTCTTTTTGTTATTCTCTTTGTCGGCAGAGGGTTTGAATATGGAACTAGAGGTGTAGGTGCAGGTTGGCCTGCCTTATAGAATAGAAAATTGTCCTAGGTCTGGTTTCTCATCCTCAACTCTTCTTCAACCAGAACTTTTATCAAATATTTATGGTACAAGATGTACTCAAAAACATCATTATGGGTCTGAACCCTTGTTGACATCTTGGTCAGGATTTTCAACAAGAAAAATGGTAGATTCAATGTCTTCATCCTTTCAATATGAAAAATAAACCTCATGTGATAGAGAAATACCACTTTATACCTCCTTTCACATGTGAGGTATATCTTGATAAGCTTGATATATTTTTCCCATTCATTCTTAAGGTAGCTTCTTCAGATGCCTTTTTCCCAGTTTGTATCTCTGTGAAAATCCTTAAGGAAGTTGTTGAAATCACCTCCTGTGATAACTTATCCCTTGAATCACCTTTCTACTTCTTGGCGAAGATTAAAGGCTTCAGCAATGGATTCTTTAGAAACCTGCAAAGTGAGGCCATAAACTGTAGCCTCATGTCCATTAAAAGAGTTATGTAACTCTTGAGAAACCCCTGAATGTGAGATTCTCAACTTGGTACAAAGAGGATACCATCTTGACTGCTTAAACAGAGTTATTACCCTTGGATTAGCATTAACCAAATCTGCACCCTATGGCTCTATTCGATTTATCTTACCACTTGACTTAGTCATCTTCAGAAAAATAAATGAATATGTCTCCTACAAATGATAGGTGGCAGAATAGGAAGATTTTACCTTATAGTTGTGGCCTATATTCTTCTCGAGAACCTTGTCTAAAATCTAGACTTCTTATCCAAATATAACTCTCAGAAAATTCGAATCCAGTAGCTCAAACTTCAAATGAAAACATTCATATTTTTTAGGTGGTTTTAAAACTAAATCTTGGTTCACCACCCCATGAAAATTACCCTCCATTATTAAAAATATTCATGATCATGATGTGCACCATGTGACATACCATAACCACCATTAGTTGGTTTTGTTTTCCGTATGGGAGTCCCAAATGGCTCATGGAAAGTGTTTTTATGACTTGCAGTCACCACCGCAAACTGTTTTTTTGATTGGTTGGAATTTCTGGCAGCACTGATGTGCAGTGAGTCAAACAATTATGGTGTGTGGTGTGATCACCATGATCCCTTAGATTTAGAAAAACACATACCTTGTCCTCTAGATAACTAACTTGGCGTAGAAAGGTATTGTTATCACTCAGAAAAAGTGAAACATTATTTGACATGGTCATAGAGTTCATTTGTCACAAGTTGGTATAGGAAAATTTAAATTTTTTTCATCTTTAACCTATCCTAAAGTTCAAACCCACCTCCATATAGGTAAAATAATGTCCCATCAATCATCATTTACTGTCATATTTCATTCCCAAGCGCTTAAATTTGAAAAAAGGACACTTCAGCCAGTTTTTCCTTTTTTCATAGCATTTTACACTATAAAATAGCAGTTTTCGCTATGAAAGTGCCTAATAGTTTAGTAGCGAAACTGTCAGAAACTGAACTAGTCACGCTATGAAAAACATTTTTTCTGTCTATCTTGTAAAATCTGGTGCAAGGAATCAGTTCATGATTAGAGGAGATAGGGTGGATGTCATTCGATTCAATTAGGGTTATTTCAAAGGTACAAGGTCATGTCTGAGGTCATCATTACCATTTTTAGCATGCATGAGTCATTATTAGGGCATGAGCTGTCATCAAAACCATAAAAAATTACCCAATTGAGTATTTTTTTCATTCTCTACTTTATCCTTGCATGTTATTGAGTTTCTCGAGAGCTTCGTGATCGAGCTAAGCTGGTTGCTGGCATTTTCAAAAGTTGCAGGTGTCACTAATCAGGCAAGGCTGAGAAGATATAAATTCACCATGGCTATAAGAAAGAAGACTAACAAAGGTGGTCACTGCCTTAGTTATGAGCCCATGCACATGAATTTTTTAAATGAAGACCCAACTACCTTGGAAGTGTTTAGAAGAACAGGGCGTTTGCAATTTTGCCAAAGATTTTAAGGGTGTCAGTTTTAGGTTTCAAAGGAGTTTGCGAAAAGTTTTACTGGATCAGCTACAAAGGTGGGAATGTTAAATCTCACAGCAACACCAGACAATATCTTAGCAGCAACTAGAATCCATAGAGGAGGGGAACAATGGTTTAAAGGCATCAAGTTCACCATGTAGGACTACAAAGAATTCATCAAGCCAGAGCATGGTGAAATTGATCTCACAAATGCTATCCCAAGGAGCTACATGAAACACAACTACTCAAAGCTGTTGATGATCATTCAGAAGTACTTCACATATAAAGGGAACTTTCACATGGTCTACTCCTACACCTTAGGCTTCCGCTACATTTTGTGGGTAATAGGTCTCTTGACTTACCCTTTTACTTATATAGAAGTTTAGGTAAAATTTCAAATAAGGTTCAATTTAAAACATTAGGAAATGAAACCTCTCTATTTCATCATGGTTTGATTAAGTTGTTTGTGTTAGAGGAGTTGAAGAGATTAGGCAGAGATTGGACATCATTTCTATTCATCAGTGGTTTTGAAATAGATTCTCTCACTCCTAAAAGAGTTCCCAAACCTAGAGATGTTTCATCACCTACAGTGGCAGAGCAAGTTGAACCAGTGAGCATAGGGACAAAGCCTTTGCAAAATATTGACACACCCAAAGCTACACCGAGTAAACAGAAGCCAACATTTAGAAAACATGGTAGTAAGAGAGTTACAAGGAGACAAACAATGGCTAAGGGTAACTTAGAGGAAATATTTTATGCCATTGATATTGAAGAAACTCCCATTGTCAAAGATGAAGAAATAGATGAGGGAGGAAGGAAGCTTAAGAAAGGAAAAAATGCTAAGAATTTAGAATTTTTAGGTGATTATGTTGGCTTCATGTTTCAAGCTAGAAAACCAATGACAAGACATGCAAGAAAGGTCTTAGAAAGAAACAAAGAGGCTCAAAAGTGTTAGAGTCTCGTGATTTGGTAGATTGGTAGACCAAATGATAGGGTAACATGAAACTAGTCTTTGGAGCGCTAGGACCTAGCCTTCTTCGAATCAGAGAGGGATCAATTTATTTGTTTGTAAAGGATATGAACTTGTTTTCTTTATAGGGTTGATTTTAGACTAGTTATTAAGTGTGTGGTTTTGTTGTTTGTTTTGGTTGGGTATAATGATCAAGAAGCATACGTATAATGAGGAAATATCTAAGTCATTGGGTAGTGGAGTCTAATGGAATTCATGATAAGTTCATTAATGGATCGGGGAGCATCATAGGAAAAATCTAACTTGGTCAGTGGATCTTCAAGTTTTTAGGGGTAATGAGATGGACATCAATTGTAAGAATGAAAAGTAGGAAAAAGGGCAATCAAGAATCCTTTATCATATGTACTTCTCAACAAAGGGACTTAAATATCATAAGCATGAAGAGGTAATCAATAGACAGGGAAAACCATAAATTCTTTGATTCAACTAAAGTAGATGATAATTCAAGACACACTTTTCCAATGAAATATAGAAGGTGAGATACTCATTTAACTTCTAGTAATTTCACCTTCAAGGATAGAAAACACTTAAGACACACATATAATTGTAATCAGAGAAGACAGAACTCCTAAACATCCTTGATTATAGTTATGAAGATCTCTAAAACAATTAGTTAAGCAAGTACAAAGGGTATGATCAAAACAAAACCTCTTTGGCAGAATTTAAATAATGGTACTTTAGAGAGAGACTTCAAAAAAATGTTTTAGTGGCAGCAAGTAGGCAGGGCTAGCCATAAATCATCCTTGATACCAACTGTATTCAACTATTTATGAAATAAACAAGCTTAGGGGGTCTAGAGAGAAATGAAGAATTCTCTAAAATGTCGTAGCAGAAGAAAATATTAAGGAAGTGAAAAATAAACATAACTAAGGTGCTTTCAAAAGACATTTCTTAGTCTAAATATTTTATTCTACTGCAACATAGACAGGTGGGAACATAATGAAATAGGAAATAACAATAAAATATTAAAATCACTTCACCAAAAACCAAGCTCAGGGATCTAGTGATCTAGCCTCCTCCATCAACAAACAACTCAGGGCATCCACAAATTCCACGACATCAATTTGTTTTCAACTTCCAAGAGACTATGTATTACTTCAAAGAGTCATCAAATGCCAACAAGATAATGAGTTCAAATGCAGTATTTATGCTGCAAATGAGAAGGTGAAGCTAAGCTAGGGTTTGAGTGTCATTTATTACAGATTTAATGAATTCCTCACCTTGAAGACCATGCAAGGCTCAAGGCAGGAATATCTGTAGATATTTCTCTAAATAATAACTGCTATCTTAACTCCTAAGGAAAAATAGATGAAATTTTTTACTTTAAGGCCTATTCATAAATTTTACAATCACTGTCCAATAGATATAAATATCTCTGACTCAGCCTAATAAATGCTTAATGATTTATTGAAGGAAACAAAGCACTAGGTGGCACAAATATCTTTTGAAAGGATTAACTGCCATAGGCTGAGTCATTCGAATTTGTTTTGGGTAAATTTGCCTTTTATTTTATCTTTAATGTATTTGTGATCTATTTTTTTGTTTTAATAATTTTTTATTTATCTTTATCATCTTTGACTTTCATTTGTCTGCTTTTTCTTTAATATTCTGCTTTGACTTGCTAAACCTTTTGTTTTGTCTTCTAATTAGGATTAACCCTCTAATATGTCTACTTTCTTCCTTTCACTGTTGCTTTGAATATTTTTTTTTCTATGTGTAGGGGAGGCTATCTTCGTGGCTGGAGGGTTCCTTTTGATCCATCGATGATCATGTTTCATCGATGATCGATCTTGAAGCAGGGCCTATGGTCCCTTTAAATTTGAATGCAACCACTAGATCGTCACCCAGAATTTTAATCCAATTTAATTTGGCCACGTGAAGTGGAGTTTAATCACCTCCGCCATCAAAACCTACACAAAACACAAATAATTAGTTAAAAATCTGCGGGGAGGGTTTTACTGCTTTTTTCGGGGTTTCAGACTCTCGTAAGGCATTTTGTAGAGGAGGAGAGGGTGCAAGGGGAAAGTTTCCAGAGGTGGAACCAGGAGGAATGAGAATAAGAATTTTTTTTGAAAAATGGCGCGGAGGGAGGTGGTTTTTAAAAAACCATAAGTGGTTTATCGCACAGAGAATGGTTGGTTTGTGGTTTTGGGAAAAACAGACGCGATATACATTAGGGTTCACCACGTGGCTGGGGTAAAAACACCTATTTCACGTGGGTTGCGAAATGTTAACCCCGTTGCAACTTTATTTTCAGTATGCATCTCAGGCCGTTGGATCTCAGGTTTGGAGATAAATGATGCGGAATGGCTGAGGGGAGTGGCAAGAAGGTGAGGAGGTGGGGTGTGGGTTTTAAGTGACGTGGCGAGACCTCTGTCGTTTAGTGCAGGGTTTAAAAAATATGCAGGGAATGGTTGGGGGAGTGATAACAGTACGATCGAGGTGGTCAGGTTAGATCGACAGTGCGGAGTAACCGGGATGGAGTACGACAGACTAATGGAGGGCGGGCCTGGGGTTTTTTAATATTAACGAAATGCATTAATTTTTAAGGTTAACGGAAGGGTGCTAGGGGTAGTGAGAGGCAAGCCCACTCTTTAATATATTTAAGATTAATGGGGACATTTTATTATAAGGTTTGGGGGTGTATGAAATGAAAAGGGCAGAGGTATAATTCATACGGGGGAAGGGGGCCAAGGATAAGCGGGGGCATAGGTTTTATGAATGTGAGGGGGTCGAGGCTTTAGAAGAGAGGTGCTTAAGGCCTATTATATCAAAAGGGCGGGTTTAGATATAAAAACAGGGTTTTTAATTAAAATTAAAAGGAACCGATAGATTTAAACCTTGCTTTAAACAATGTAAAAGGAAACTTTTACCTTGTTTTAATGTTTTTAGAAGAAAAACGATAAATGAAGGGGTTTTCATGAGGATTTTGAGGAAAGAAAGAAATGGGATTTTCAGGGGGGAAACGCCATGAATGACAGTGAGGGTGAGGTAGTGAAATGAGGCAAACAGGCCCAAGTAATGATGTCCTTCTTTGTAGGAGTGGGGTAAAATTTTTAGGAAGAAGAGAGGGGAAAAGATAGTGAAAATAGTTTAACTTTGGATAATGAAGGCAGTGAGATTTCTAAAACTCACAATATTTCTAAAATTTTGTTTTTAGAAATTTGGGATCATAATTTAGTCATCTTTTGATATCAACAAAAATTACTGATGACTAATAGTGGATCCACTTGGGGAGGGAAACTCCCTTCTGGAGGTGTCCAGAACTTTCAGTTTCTTAAATCTCTGAGTTTTTGTAGACCAGTGTCTTTTCCATTGGCATATTTTTCCTTCTTTTCACTTGCTTGATATTTCTTTTGGAGTGATAATCTTAATAATCTGCAACATATGATTCTTTCAACGGCATTTCTACCTACCCAACCTACTTGTCCTAACATTTTTTCTTCTTTGAGTGCACTTGAACTGACAAACTCTTGACATTTTTGTTTTTGAAAATAGAAATAAACTATCTACTTCTATCCTTATTTCTTCCAAGAGTTCAGATTAAACTACTCTTTTATTCTCTACCTAGACTATTTGACTACCAAGATTAAGTTGTTTGGCAGTCTTGATTCTCTAAAATATTGACATAAAATTTGAAGCATGGTTCAAATCAGGATTAGGCAGTCTGACTTACCATGGTTGTGGCATTGGAACAAGCTTCACACAAACATTATTTTGCATAAAATCAAAATAGAAAGATAAGGGCTATAATTTATTATTTGAGATGGATTCTCATCTTTCTCTTTGGTTCTGTTTTGAGAATTTGGAACTAGTATCCTATATTCCCTAATCTATCTTTCTTGATAAGTCAATTTTGAATAACTTTGACAATCATTGCTTCTACTAACTTATCAACATAAATTTAAAGCATGCTCAACCATGATTAGGCTAGATGACCGAACATATATTATTTTTGAATTAGTAGCAGAATTTAGGCTTGCACACTTTCAGAAGTATTGTTTTTTGGGTATGGGGCTATACCTCTTTTCAATCTACCCTATTTTTCCCTTTCTTTCATTGTTTTTGTATTTTTATATGACTTTCTCATGCAATATTTATGTACAATGAATGAAAAATTTGAAGCTAGGACTCTTGAGAGAAATAGTGATTGAGCATCCTGCCATTGACCGGACATCCAAATAATTCTTCTCCATTCAACCCTTATAAAAAGAAAGCATTATGACCCCTAATTGAGTGAAAGATATAAGGCCCTTTCCACAACTTCTCAAATTTTTCATGTTTACCTCTATCTTCCCTTCTAGAATCCCATTTCAAGACTGTGTCTCGAACTTGGAAATTATTAGTTTTAGTCCTTTTGTCAAATATCTTCTTGATTTTGTCTTGTATTGCTTGTGTTCTTTTATAAACCTCCTCTCTTGATTGTTGTAAATGAATAGTTTGATTCAGCCTTACCTGCATGTCATTTTCTTCTAATTGCACTTCTTGGAGAAGTTTCATGACTGGAACTCCTGTTGTCATTCCTAGAGACAACCTTGAGTTGTGAAAGACCAGTGCCTAGGACATCTTATATAGCAAGGAGCGTGTGATATAAAAAGGAGAATTATCAATAAAAGGCTCTCATGCTATCTCCTGAAAACAAGGAATATTAATTTGAATGGGACCAAGATCTTAAAAAACTGACATAGAGTAAGGAATACTGTAGAGGCAATGTGCAAAAATATTTTATAAAAGCAACAGACAATTCAGAGACAACTTACTGTAAAGAGGGCCGATTCAAATAATATGTCAGAGAAATCAATTATCAGAAGGTGTTTGCTGTGAATGAAATATTGAGAGAATACTAGTTGTCATTGGGCTGATGTCCAGGTACACAATATTACCATGTAATGGGCTTACCAATCTAAGAATCCATACATGACAATAGCATTTTAAAAACACCCTCCCAAAGCAACTAATATAGCAGAAATATGGTTTAGATGAATAGTGGAACAGAATATCATGCCTGAGCCATATTTAAAGCGCTTGAATAATCCGGGCATGGGTATCAACTAGGATAAATCCATACCAAAAATCAGTGAGCCACTCGCATTCCAGAAACATGATACAAGAAAGATGGATGAAATGAAATGATCTATTAAAATAACACATAAGAGAGAAAGTTACACACTGTGAAATACCAAAGACCAGAATCCTCTTAACAGATGGAACTCCTCCTGACTGAGACCCTACAGGCTTTGAGCCTTCATACAAGAGTTCAAAAAAATGTCTACAAAAGTCCTTTCACTACATAATTTTCTGATAGAATCTTGAGCCCTAAATCCTCTGCTCTTCAAGAGATTTATAGCGGAAAAAGAAAGCTTTAAAAGGGAGTAGGTGATGAATATTTAATTTGCTTCATTAAGACAAGATGGCAGAAACGTGCACGCCCATACTGCTGAATGACTCTGTAATGCTGTATGTACTCTGCTGCCTGCTTACTGAAATAAATGCACTAGGTAGAAATCTCTTCAGGAACACATCTTAGAAATAAAATCACATAGACATTTTGTCCCTTTCCTGAAAGAAAATGGTGCTGAAAAGAAAGCTTTAGGGCATTATTTTATGTGAATGGTACCCTCTGCCTTCTAAACCCTGAATTACGGTTTAAGTCCTTCAATGCTGAACGTTGAATTCCTTGATCATTCACTGATATTTCTCTGCTGCTCCATTAATATCTCCATCTATGCAATCTGTGCTTTAAATGACTCTGGAGGGTTTGATAGATTTTAAACCTACTTCTTTAATGGAATTCTTGTCGGCATGCCTTCCTAGGCCTTTCTCCATAATTACAACCTCTAAAAAATGGTACTTTGATGTGTTCTCTATTATAGCAACATAGACTGTAAATCATGGCAGTTTTCCGCCATTGTAACCCTGCAAAACCCGCAAAATTGTTAGGAAAAACCATGCATGGGGATGGTGGATGTGGCGGAGTCAATGAAAATGGTTGTGCGGACATGGCGATATGGTGGAACAATGCAGGGTGGTGGAAAAAATGCAGTGTAAAGATGGAGGATGGACTGGTGAAATTTTATAAGCGTAAAACATTTTAAATTTGACTAACGAATGAGAGATATAAGGGTGGAGGAAAAATATGACAAACACGTGGAACGGGTGATGTGTAGGTATGGAGTCAGCTGGCGGAGAGGTATGTGATCTGGACCGCCAAATCTCAGGAGGAGATCGACGGTTGAAAATGCGTTAGAGGGCGATGGGTAGTGGGCCAGGGGTACGGCTTGTCTCGGCTAAATCCCACGCAGCTTTGTGGAGCGGTTATCGTCAGATGGATCGCCCCAGATCGGACGGCTCACAACGATATCGTGTTGGGTCTTTGTACATAACGCGTGATGGAGGGCAGTTTTTGAGTCGTACGTGGAGACACGCGGCAAAAAATGTATGGAATCGCTCTGAAAAATAAAATACCGCCTACCACCCAAAGGTGGTGCGATATAAACCGAGCGGGTTTTTCACAGCATGTAGCGTGGGGACCACCGGGGGTGGGTTTACTATGAGCCGTTGATCTATGGTTTAATCGGACGATAGATAGGCGATTTGGGCGATGAACGGAGTGGGCCACGGGTGCGATGAAGACTTGCGAATTCCATCGGATCTGTACAGATCAACGGTTATAAACGTGCCCGATATATATATGTGATAAGTGCCTTCATGGCTAGCACTCGATTTTGGACCTCTGGTCATGTGGAGAAAAAGGTGCAGGGCCCAAGGCTGAAAGCTGTTAGGCCTTAAATATGCTATAATGTGGGATTTCGGCCTGTTTATGTAGTTTTGAGGCTGGGATAAGGTAACGATGAGCAGACAATGAATTTCTCAGGGAAAAAAGAGGGGGTTTGAAAGGCTTAAGCGAGATTGCTTATCCAAATTTCGATAGAATGCTAGCGTGATCAACATTGGCTCCACCTAGGGACAGCACTTTCATCACTGGGTGTGTCGAGAGCTTCGTAGACCACCTGATAATCTTCTGTGCCAACTCTGCTCTTCGACACTTCTACCTTTCTTTTCATAATTCATGACGACACCCACATTATTCAAACAAGGGAGAAAAGAAGAAACTAATATACAATATAATACATCAATCTATCTCTGCTTCAATTAGAACTAGAAGTAGGGATTAAGAAACTAACCATTTACAGGGGCGTCAAGCAGGTCACCCTGTTAATTTTCCAACTTGAAAGTGTTGTTACCTCCTTGATCCACAATCTTGAAAGGACCAAACCAGAGTGGGTCGAATTTACCATGTTTTCCCTTTTTAGCTCTTTAGACATCCCACCTGAGCACTAAATCACCAATTTGCAAATTCATGTCTTTGGCATGCTAATAAAAAATGCATTTCATCTTCTCCTAATATTCAGTCAGCCTTTGACTTACCTGGTTGCGGGTTTCTTCCAATTCCACCAGCTGATTTACTCTCCTGGTCATATCATCAGGCTCTTCTTGATTTTCTTGCATGAATCGGGCCACTGGTAGGGCTAATTGTATAGGGAATACTGCTTCCCTCCCATATACTAATTCATATTGGGATTTCCCAGTTTCTCTCTTGCTGGTAATTCTATTGGCCCACAGAGCAAATTTCAACTGGGAATCCCAATTTTTCTGATTTTCATTTATAGCCTTCTTTAGTGCCCTTACCAGGGTTTTATTGGAAGATTCTGCTAAGCCATTTCCTTGTGGATAGTAGGCTGTGGAGTGGCTTAGTGTGATGTTATATTGCTGACACAAACTCACAAACTTTGCAAACCTAAAGGCCTGGGAATTATCAGTCACTATTCTGGTAGGGCAGCCAAACCTAGATATGATGTTTTTTTCCATGAATTTTATTATCACAGTATCTATTGCATTTCTTGCAGGTATGGCTTCCACCCATTTTGTGAAGTAATCAATGGCAGTTAAAATCCACTTATGCTGACCACTCGATGGAGGATGTATTTTACCTATAAAATCAATTCCCCATTGTCGGAATGGTTCGTCCACGTGTACGGTAATCATGGGAAAAGGTGCCAACTTCTGTCTTTTAGCAAATTTTTAACACTTCTCACAAGCTCTAACCCGGGCAAAAACATCTCCAAAAAGCTTGGGCCAAAAGAAACCAGCCTTCAGGATCTTGTGAGCAGTGGCCCTCCAACTGTAATGACCCCCAAAGATTCCTTCATGAAATTCGGCTATAATACTCTCTACCTCATCCTCTGTGAGACACAGGAGTAGGATGCCTAAGGGATCTTGCCAGTATAGCCGGCCATTGGTCACTATGTACTTCTGTGATTTCAATCTTAGCATTCTGTATTTAGCTTTATCACATCTTGGAGGGCAGCTGAGTGTGAGGAGATATTCTACTATCTCTTTGTACCACTGACTGGTGAGTTACTTTATATGTGTTTCCGGAGTGGCTACCCCAATTCCCTGTCGCTCTTCTTTCTCCTCAGATTCCTCACCTGCTATAATGGAAAAATTTATACACAGAGCTTGATAGTTTGATTTAGATTATATTTTGGCAAGCCCCTGTCTTTTGATCAACTTAGTAAGGCGGATGTCTAATTCATACTCCTGTATTTTGGCAATCCACTTCCCCCTTTTCCCTTCACTATCCCCTTGGATAAGAATATCTTTTACAGCAGCTGTAGGCACAAATGCAGTGATATGGGACTGCAAGATATACATGCGGAATTCTTTGAGGGATTTTACTAGGGCGTATGCTTGCTTTTACAATATGTTATATTTCAATTCTGCATCACGGAGCACCTGATTGAATAAGGCAATGGGCTGCTCGTACCCTTCCTCATTTTTCTGTGATAAAATTGTTGCTATTGTATGAGGTGATGCAAAAGAAAAGATCATGAAAGGTTTAGCATAATCTGGTCCAGCTAGTACAGGGGCTTCTGCAAAAGCATTTTTTATCTTGATAAAGGCCTCTCGTGATTCCTGGGACCATTTAACTTCATTATCTTTCTTTAGCATGTCAGTTATATGTCTAGCTATTTCAACATAGTTAGGGATAAACCTTCTCAGGAAATTAATACGCCCTAGGAACACTTGTACCTCCTTCTTATTTCTGGGAAGAGAAATACCATTTATAACCTCTACTCTCTTTGGATCTATCTTCACCCCATCTTTAGTCACAATGTGTCCCAAAATTTTACCCTCTTCTAATGCAAATAAAGACTTCTGAGGGTTAAGAGAGAGAGACCATACCTTCTGCATTTCTCAAAGGTTCTACATATATGCTCAATGTTCTCAGTATCATTCTTTGAGAATACAGTGATATCATTGAGGTAGACTACCAAGAATTTATCTTTATCCCCAACAAAAGCAATGTCCATGGCCCTCTGAAAAGTAGCTCCTACATTAATCAACCCGAAAGGCATCCTGGCATACATAAATGTACCCCATGGTGTAGTGAAAGCGGTTTTCTTTTGATATTCTGGAAGTATAGCTACCTGATTATAACCATAGAATCCATCCATCATTGACATCCTAGAAGCTCCAACCACTTTCTGCAGGATGTGATCCATCTTAGGCTGTGGATAATTATCCTTTAAGGATGCTCTATTTAAATTTCAGAAATCCACACACATCCTTATTTCTCCGTTCTTCTTTCGGAAAAGGACTAGGTTTGCCACCCATTCAGAGTACCTCAATGGTACAATTATTTTGGCCTTTAACAGCTTCTTAATTTCCTTCTCAATGGATGGAAGCAGCAAGGGATTTATTTGTCTAAGCTTCTGCTTATGAGGTTTTGAATCCACCTTTAGTGGGATTTTGTGCTGCATTATACTGATATCAAAAGTTTTCAAGTCCTGATAGGACCATGCAAACACATCCTTGTAAGACTGAAATAATTTCTGATATAGCTTTTTATATTCTTCTAGGACTTTCTTGGACAATTTTACAATCTTGGGATCAGCATCAGTACCAAGATTCAGGTCTTCTACCTGATTTTCTCCTACCACTTTTCCTGGCTACAGTGGGACATCATTATTATCAAATAATCTTTCTAGAGGCACCATCCCTCTAGGTATAATTTTTCCCTTCAATTGAAACACTTTATTACCTGCCATTTTCTCCTCCCAATTTCTTTCTGAAGTGTCTTCAGTCTCTCCTTCTTCATCAGCATCAATCTCCATATTAGAGAATCCCCCTACTCTTTCTGGGAATATCTTCATCTGTTCTTCATCCTCAAATACCTGCTAGTGTTTAATGTTATCTGGGATTGACGGTCAATAACGCACCTCAACTTCATATCTTAAAAGAGGGTTCTGAAGAGGACGAAATGTACTGGCAGCCACAGCAAGGGAATCAACCATCCTATTCTATTCTTGAGGCATGAATTGGATATTAAATTCCAAGAAAAAATTCTCTACCATGTCCCAAACTTCATTCCTATAAGCCCTCAGTCAAGGATGTTTGGTTTGGCACTGATTCCTGACTTGTCTAACCACCAGTTCTGAAGCTCCCAAAACTTTTAAATTTTGTATGTTCATGCTCCTGGCTGTCTGCAATCCTAACATAAGTGCTTCATATCCAGCCACATTATTAGTAGCTTCATATTCTAGCTTGAAGGAAAATAGGACCCATTTCCCTGAAGGAGAAATCAATAATATTCTAGCTCCGCTACCTTCTCTTGAATTTTCTCCATCAAAATGAAATGTCCAGATTCCTGTTTCATTGCTCTCTGAGGGCTGCTCAGTCTAGATTTGGCAGAAATATGGTTCATGAGAATAATCTTGATCTTCTTCCAGCATCAAGCATGATAAATCTCCTTCTTTACCGTAGACTGGTGAATTAACAGAGTTGTCAGCCTGAATCACCATCTTGACAAATATAGTCTCCATGTACAACCTCCTCTCTTGGCCACCAAAAACTAGGATGGTGGCATATGTTAAATAAAACTTAATTTACCCACTAATTTTTGTTCCCTGGGACCTTGACAGTAACATGCCAAAGCGAGCTGGGATGTCTGCCACCACGATGTCCATTACCACACTTTTTGCTAGGATTTGTGCCAAATTGACCACCAAATCTTTGATCATCCCTAGGCATTTAACTCTTTTGGAATCAAATGAATAGAGGTCCTTGTATGGACGGGTGATTTTTAATCCTAGTTTTTCCATGACTGATAGAGGCAGTAGATTATGGGAAGCTCCAGAATCTAACATACAGTTATGCAATAGCAGGTCATGAATCACTAGAGACACATAGAAGGGAGGGGTAGAAGCATCTAATTCCTCAACATGTGGGCCAAAGACGACCATGGGCCTTTCCTCCTGAAGGTTCAGACTATCTGGGGTGAGTGCTACTTTTGTAGGGATCATAAAAGAGGTGACTTGAGATTGATATGTAGGTTGCTTTAATAGTTCAGTCAAGGGAACTGGGATTTTGACTTTCTCAAGTTCCTTTCGTAGACTGAAAAGAGGGGAAGATTTTTATATTACAGCCTCCTTTGACTCTTTATTTTCAGCTGAGGGTTTGACTTCTTTTGACACCGACTTGGTATTAGGGGGAATGACTACTTTTGAAGAGGAAGGAATTTGATCATTAGACTGCAAAGGTTTGCTTAGAGGGCCCTTACCTTTGTCTGTGACCTTCTGCATTGCTGATTCCTTCTGAGTAGGTGCTTCTTTTTGGAGTAGCTCTTCTTCTTTATCTTGAGTACGAGTCCTCTTCCTAGAAGATCTGAGGTCATATCTTCTATTGAACTGTGCTTGCATGAAATCAACAATTTTTTTACAATAATGATCAATTTCTGTATCTTCTGTGTCTCTAGCCTTTTCTTCTTCTTGCAATGAGCACTCAATGTTATTACTTCCTTGTAAAGGGCATTCTTCTCCATCACTGTTTGAAAAATAAATATTTTCATCCTCTAGTCCATAGGCAATGTCTTCAGTAGAATCATCTACTAGACCTTCCAAGTACAATGGGTGTGGTACCTGATCCTACTTCTCCCTTTTTTCCCTTGGAAATATTTGCAGGGGTGGCTTCCTATACTGAGGATTGTAACCTCTATTTGGAGCATTGTGTAAATTCTTGGAGGTTGAGTTCTTGGCCTCCAATTCAAGCTTGACCAGTTTACCAGAAAGGTTCTTAATCATTTTGCTCATTTCTTCAATTCTGTCATTAGCTGAGTCTCTGTCTTGGTAGGAGGTAGATACCTCCTCTTTGCCCCTTCTTCTAGTATCTTATTCAGATTTTCCATTTGATTTGCCAGTGGAGGCAAAGTTTGCTTCCAACTCTAGTGCATCTGCCTGAGCATCATCCAGAGTAGCAGGCTTTCTTTCTCTGAGAGAGAAACCAAATTCTAAATCAAAAGCTGCGACAAAAACAACTTTAGCAGTAGTTTGAAGAGGTTTCATATCAGCAGGAAGACTGAAATACAATTTATTGAATCTCTTGATAAATTCTGACACTCCTTCATTATGTATTTTCTTGAGTGTATTAAACTCAGTAAGACAATGTCCATGGTCTTTCTTCTCTCCCCATTTTCTGAGAAAATTATCTTCCATTATTTCCCAAGTGGTAATAGAATGACTTGCCAATGTCTTGAACCATTTTTGAGCTTCACCATCAAGAGATTGGACAAACAGCCTTAAGACTACATCTAAATGTTCCACATCAAAATTCTCTGCAAAAGCACAAAAGACCTCAAGATGTTTTTGAGAATTAATCTCGTTTTCCCCATTGAATCGGGGTAAAATATTCAAATAATCCTGTGGCATATCATTCAACACTTGGGGTAATGCTAGAGGGGCATATTTATTTAGCAAGAATCCTGGAACATTGGCAATTGGAGGGGGTGGAGGTAGTGCAATAGTTTGATGAGTAAGAGGAGGAGGAGGAGGTGGAAGTGGGGTATGAATAACAATAGGAATGTAATGAACAACAACTTGAGGTGTTGAGGAGAATAATGGTCTGTTAATAGCAGATACTTCAGTGAATTCCTTGACCTCTTCGACCTCAGGAGTAGGGTGAAAATTATCTTTATTTATGGCACCTCCTCGGGGTGGACTATCTGAATAATAATCGGTATCTCCCACTGTGGAGTCGGGAACTAGCACTTAAGCTACTTGAGAAGAAGAGGATGGAAAGTTTTTTATAGACAATTCAGGGATTTCAAAGTGGACTGATTTTCTTTCCCTCCAATTTATTCTGTGTATGATATTTTCAGGGTTAGACACTAAAGGTATCTTTGGCTGAGATGTATCTGACCTCAGGTGTGGCTTACGAGGAGCCAGGACTGCAAATAGATTTATCAAATAAAAAAATGTGGAGTCGCCAAGGTGAGGGATCTACAACTCTCAACTCTCCATACTCACCTACTTGAAGAGTGAATTAGGTATTTTCGAGGCCCAGGGATTTAAATTTTCTCAACTTCGTTCCCCGGCAACAACGCCAAAAAGATGTTGTCATTCCTAGAGATAGCCTTGAGTTGTGAAAGACTAGTGCCTAGGAAATCTTATATAGCAAGGAGCGTGTGATATAACAAGGAGAGTTATCAATAAAAGGCTCTCATAATATCTCCTGAAAACAGGAAATATTAATTTGAATGGGACCAAGATCTTCAGAAACTGACACAGAGTAAGGAATACTGCAGAGGAAATGTGCAAAAATCTTATATAAAAGCAACGAACAATTCAGAGACAACTTACTTTAAAGAGGGCTGATTCAAATAATATGTCACAGAAATCAATTATCAGAAGGTGTTTGCTGTGAATGAAATATTGAGAGAATACTAGTTGTCATTGGGCTGATATCCAGATACACAATATTACCATGTAATGGGCTTACCAATCTAAGAATCCATACATGAAAATAGCATTTTAAAAGCACCCTCCCAAAGCAACAAATATAGCAAAAATACGTTTTATATGAATAGTGGAACAGAATATCATGCCTGAGCCATATTTAAAGTGCTTGACTAATCCGAGCATGGGTATCAACTAAGATAAATCCATACCAAAAATTAGTGAGCCACTCGCATTCCAGAAACATGATACAAGAAAGATGGATGAAATGAAATGATCTATTAAAATAACACATAAGAGAGAAAGTTACACACTGTGAAATACCAAAGACCAGAATCCTCTTAACAGACGGAACTCCTCCTCACTGAGACCCTATGGGCTCTGAGCCTTCATACAAGAGTTCAACAAAATTTCTACAAAAATACTTTCACTACATAATTTTCTGATAGAATTTGGAGATCTAAATTCTCTATTCTTCAGGAGCTTTATAGGGGAAAAAGAAAGCTCGAAAAGGGAGTAGGTGATGAATATTTAATTTGCTTCATTAAGACAAGATGGCGGAAATGTGCACGCCCATACTGCTGAATGACTATGTAATTTTGTATGTACTCTATTGTCTACTTACTGAAATAAATGCACTGGGTAGAAATCTCTTCAGGAACACGGCAAAGAAATAAAATCACATAGACATTTCGTCCCTATCCTGAAAGAAAATGGTGCTAAAAAGAAATCTTTAGGGCATTGTTTTCTGCGAATGGTACCCTCTGACTTCTAAACCCTGAATTACGGTTTAAGTCCTTCAATGTTGAATGTTGAATTCCTCGATCATTCACTGATATTTATCTACTGCTCCATTAATATATCCATCTGCGCAATCTGTGCTTTAAATGACTCTGGAGGGTTTGACAGATTTTAACCCTGCTTCTTTAATGGAAGTCTTGTCGACATGCCTTCCCAGGCATTTATCCATAATTATAGCCTCTAAGAAATGATACTTTGATGTGTTCTCTATTACAGAAACAGAGACTGTAAATCATGGTAGTTTTCTGCCGCTGTAACCCTGCAAAACCCGCAAACTTGTTATGAAAAACCATGTATGGGGATGGTGGATGTGGGGGCGTCAATGAAAATTGTCGTTCGGACATGGAAATATGGTGGAACAATGCAGGGTGGCAGAAAAAATGAAGTGTAACGATGGAAGATGGACTGGTGAAAGTTTTTAAGCGTAAAACATTTGAAATTTGACTAACGAATGAGATATATAAGGGCGGAGGAAAAATACGACAAACACGTGGAACGGGTGATGTGTAGGTACGGAGTCAACTGGTGGAGAGGTAAGTGATCTGGACCGCTAGATCTTAGGAGGAGATCAATGGCTGAAAATGCGTCGGAGGGTGGTGGATAATGGGCCAGGGGTACGGCTTGTCTCGGCTAAATCCCGCGTAGCTTTGTGGAGCGATTACCGTCAGATGGATCGCCCCAAATCAGACGGCTCATAGCGATATCGTGCTGGGCCTTTGTACGAACGATAATGCGCGATGGAGGGTGGTTTTTGAGCTGTACATGGAGACACGTGGCAAATGATGTATGGAATCACTCCGAAAAATAAAATACCGCCTACCACCCAAAGGTGGTGCGATAGAAACCGGGCGGGTTTTTCATAGTGCGCGGCGGGGGTACCACCCGGGGGGGTGTACTGTGAGCCGTTGATCTGCGGTTTAATCGGACAGTGGATAGTTGATTTGGGCGATGAACGGAGTGGGCCACGGGCGCGATGAAGACCTGCAAATTCCGTCAGATCTATACAGATCAACGGTTATAAACATGCCCGATATATATATGCGATAAGCGACTTCATGGCTAGCACTCGATTTTGGACCTCCGGTCATGTGGAGAAAAAGGTGCAGGGTCCAAGGCCAAAAGGTGTTAGGCCTTAAATATGCTATAATGTGGGATTTCGGCCTGTTTATGTAGTTTTTAGGCTGGGAGAAGGTAACGATGAGTAGACAATGAATTTCTCAGGGAAAAAAGAGGGGGTTTGAAAGTCTTAAGCGAAATTTCTTATCCAAACTTCAATAGAATCCTAGCGTGATAAAAAAATCCCAAGGTTGTTGGGAAGACTACATCCATGCCATATACCAACTAATAGGGAGACATACTAATTGACTTCTTGGTGGTTAGTCTATCAGTCCATAAAGCATGAACTAGCTTACTATGCCATGATTTCTGATTTTGTTCCAGTAGTCTTTTGATAATGTTGATCAAGCTTTTATTGGACGATTCAGTAAGTCCATTTCCATGAGGGTAGTAAGTTGTGAAGTTTCCCAATGTCATATGACATTTATGTTGGTGAGATAACAGGTCTCGCAGAGAAGACCCGGGTTCTGGTTAAGGGCCAACAAGGTTTTCCATCGTAGTGTAGTTTCACGCCGACATTTACACTCTGATCCGAAGGGCAGAGAGTCTCACCTGAGGCATGCCGCAACCTTACTGTGATAGGGAGTAGATCGGTATCATCTCGGCTACATCCATGTAGTTGAATCAAAGCTAAACTAAAGTCTTAGACAGCCATAACACAACATTCCATAACAGATACCTTTCAGGAAACAACCAGACTTACAATAAACAAAATTTTAAAAGGCATTGTAACATCATTCATTCAAACCCATAACATATAATCGGAACAACACTCTGAATATATTAATCATCAGCCAACAGTGGCAAGCTATTACAAGGCATAGCTACATGAGCATAAATAGAGCAGAATACAATATTTCCTATTGGACATAGAGAGAAAACACAGTAACACAGATGAGTGGAGAACGATGCAACACCGATGAAGCTCTCCTGCGGCTCCCTGTTGCATATTCCCATCTACGCCAACCTTTGTACCCAATGGTTGGCTACCTATTTGTTTTGCTGCCAGCACGACTGGAAGTTCCTCCTTTCTTCTCACTCAGCTATCTTTCGTTTCTTTCTGTTCATCGAGAGTTCACTACTTGTTTCCTTCCGCGCTCTTCTGCCATCTATGCTTGCTCCCGCAACAACCGCGACACTTGTCCTCTAATCCTTCGCAAATTTGACACCTTTCTGCCTATTGAGGTTGCATTCCACCACGTACTCGCCACAAATCAAAATCTGTTAAATTTCAAAAAAAGGGCCCCAACAGGCCCCGACCACATCCTTTTGACTCGCCCCGAGTCAATTGTCCTGCACTGTCACCACTTCCATGGGTCCACTCGACCCTGCGCCGTGTTCTAGCTGCGCGCCTCCACCTGGTTGTCTAAAAAAGGGCCCCAACTCTGGGACCTTGGTTAGAGCTAAAAATTTGAGCTCTTGGAAAGTTTCCATGGCCTACTGCCACCCTTGCAGTAACTCTTCAGTCTCAGCCGTGATTTTTGTGACAACTTCCTCCCCGGAATTTGGCGGTAAGGCACCGAACACTGTGCTGATCTAAGTGTCAGCCTCAGAAGCCAATTGTTGCATCATTTTTGTGCTGAGTTTTACAGGCTGCCAAAGCTCTCGGATGGCCTACTTGGCCATCGTTGAAGTCTCCTCTATTTGTTGTATTTGGACCTCTAACACATCCGCCTGGGCATAGAGTTGGTCTAGTCTAGTTGGGTCTATTGCTTCCTATATTTCATTAGAGATTTGTTGTAGTTGGGACGATATTGGCTGCGCCTTCATAGTAAGGGAAGTTAAGCATTCTTGCAGGCCCTTCAGTAGGTCGTATGCTTCTCTAGCTACAGTACTTAGAACTTACTGCATCTTCATTACTTGGCCCTGTCTCTCTGATATTTGCACTGAGTACAAAACCACTGGGTCGGGCTGCCAATGCCACCTTAAGTTCCACATTCTCACAGTGAATATTTGAATAAGCCACCCTGAGGTGGATCGCTCGTCTGACTACTTCAGTCTCTTTCATGTCTCCGGGTAGCTGACTGCTGCTGGCAATAACTGTAGGCCACACTTCCCTGAAAACCCTGGTCACTGTTTCTACTTGTTCCTGCAACTTCTCCTTTTCCATTGTTAGTTGTTCACACTATTCAATAAGCGTGCTTATCTGTTGTTGCTACTGCTCACACTTCTGCTGGAGCTCCAAGTGGAGCCTCTCAGATTTTTGTGATGCCGTCGAAATGAAATGGTACAGTTGAGCTATCCCCCATGTCTCTAGACTTTCGGCACTGGTGGTACCCTGATTTGGCATTTGCACCCGAAGTGGTTGTCCATTGGCAAATGATCTTGCTAACTAGCCTTGAGGTGACTGTGGCGGAGTCTGCTATGGTATAGAGTCTGCCATATTTAGATCTGGTTTCCCCTCTTGATCTTCTCGGTTGGGTGGTTGGAGCAGAGTATGCTCGAGGAGTGGCCCAGCTGTGTCTTCAATTGTCTGCTCTAACTGATTAATGAGGTTGGTAAAAGTAGTTTGCATGACCACGGTTGGATTAACTGGGTGTACCACTTCCATACCTAATTTAACCTCCATCCTGTGGTCCCCATTGATTACTCTTCTGATAATTGGATCAGATACGGTGGCAGATGAGGTGGAAGGTGCGGAGCTATGGGGTTCTCGGGAGACGGATGAGTTGGTGGGTCGTAATTGATCTGGACAGGGTGGCGATATGCAGATTTTTAGAAAATAAAAGGGTTTTATGGGGTTGTGAGGTGGCAACCCTCTTGCTTCTTCGATTTCAACTATCTTCTCTTCCCAAATTGGTACCCCTACGCTTAACTTTCGAGGTGGATCCTCTCCCGTGAGGTCGGCCACCGAGCTTGATTTTGCAACCTAGGCCCTTTTGGCCCTTAGTGCCGCTGCTGGTTTCACAGCCTTACTTTTCCCCACCAATGTTGTGGTTGCTGGGGGTGGTGAATTTAGCAAAACACTGGGGATGGGTGCACAAATGGAGGTTGTGCTAGGGGATGGGTTATACTGGGATATCTATAATTCTGAAAAAGTTGGAAATGGAGTAGCATCGCTTGCTAGTACCTGAAATACTTCATTAAAGCTTCTTACCTTTGTTTTTAGTTGTTGAATGATAGGAACAACTGCAGTTTTGACATCCTGTTGGTTGCTTCCTTCGATGTTTCTCCTGGAAGCCGTTGTGGTAGCATTCCATCAAAAATGTACGTGTACACTCCATCCCTAATCTCCATCACCACTCCTAGCCACGAACAAACCTCTGTGTGGAAAGTCGCTTCATCAAGTTGGAACTTCAAAGGCCTCATCTGGAATGTTGTTTCTGGTACACATGTAGGTCTGAGGAATGTATGCTTGTGCATGACTCCAAACCAGACGTGCTCACTATATCCATCTACTAGGTTTCTTAGGACTCTATGTTGACTCATAACAATGTCAACCATTTTTCCGTACCAACTCCTGAAGGATTCTGCATTTACTTCCTTGGTGCTAGGGTCTCTCGACACCTTCCATGGTACAAAATTCATTGTCACCGGCTGGTCTTCTGCTATCTCAATTTGTATCCTGATGATGGGGAAATTCCATTTCCACATGGCCAGTGCCATGATAAAATACCCGTAGATAAACCCAGTTTCCCTCTTATAGTTTTCTTCACAAGCCTCGAATATTTCCTTCAGCAGGAAGGAACACCACTTCAGCCTGGTCCCCTGGACACAGTGCTCTGCAACCGAAATTGTGTCTAATGTGCACTCCCCTTTTGTGTAATGCCTCATTGTCTTGCTAGCAATGAGATAGCAAGTGAATCTGATCTCTAGTCTATTAATTAACTCAATATTTTCTCCCTTTCCTCCTCTTCAGGTGCCATAATTGGCATAATAGTCTGTGTCCCCTAACTTCTTTTCCCGTTTAGATATCGTTGGGAATGCTGAAGATACGTCCCTCCCTTCCTGCGACAGTCCTGTCAACCTATGAATGTCTTCGGTATGAATCAGGATTTCCTTTCCCAACCACAGAGAGTCATTCTGAATCCTACTCAACAGAAATTTTGTGCACTGTATCGCAGTGCTTGTAATCCCTAATACTGGTAAGTTTCTTAAATTCATTATCGTGGACTACTGGATACCCCTGAACTCAAGCAAGACTCTTGCTGCTACCCGTCCTGCTTTTGTTTTATAATTCTCAATGTATACTTGCCTTCTTAGTGCACGAAACTCAAAGGAATCCATGAGGTATGCGTTGATTAAGGTCACACTGTCATATTTTCCCACAAGGGACTGCATTTTCTGAATTCTATTGTCCAACTCCTGTTCCACGACCACTGGGCTTACTCTTGTCATTTTAGCTCGTCGCCGGTATACCTGCAGAACAGTTCTCTATCTTTTCCCTTGAATTTCTTCTTTCGGACGCCTTCTCTGCTCTGGTTCTTGTTCAACTTCCCTTGCTCTTTTGGAGGTTTCTAACTCTAACATGGATTTTTCCGGCATTCTCACACTTTTCTGCATGCAGGTTATGTAAGTAACCGTCATGGATGAGTTTGATGAGACCCCATAACTAATTAATGTTTCCCTGGCTTCTCCCGCGGCTACAATCGTGTGATTAGTTAGCTGCTGAGGTGGGTTCTGACATTGCTGACTGTGGTTTTGGGACTTCAGCAGAGGTGGGTTCTGACATTGCTGACTTGGTTTTGGGATTATGGAAAATTTATTACAGTATGGATAATGCTATTTATGGAAATTATTTCCAAATCTTCGTGATCCTATGGACTGACACTGGTACTATGCTTAATGATGATGGGCTGATGTTCGGCACACTTTCCTATATGACATGGATGACACGTTGGACCCTACCCCTCCCCGAACACTATTGGTTGAGTTGCGGTCTCCACAACTCAACTGAAATTTATGGTGAACCTATCTATGCTCATCTCGGGTGCGAGAGAGTTATTGACTCTAATCTACCCTACTGAATCCTCTCGGTTGCGAGAGTTATTGGAAATGGGATTTCAAACTTACTCATGGTAGGGCATCAGGCATACACTGTTGACCCATCCTTGTAGAACTTGGCCACTCAACTGTGCCAATCGAACTGCTCCTGCCTTCTAAGACTGGCTTGTTGACTAAGTATTTCAAGGCTGAGTGGCCTATGAAAAATTTGAACTTACCTCCCAATAGATAGTGGCAGAATTTCTGAAGAGAGTACACCATTTCTAATGCCTCCTGCTCTGTTGTCATATAGTTTCATTCAGCTGTTGGCAACTTGTGACTGGAAAAATATATCGGATGATCGATAGAAGTGTCTCCAGGTTGAGCCAAGACTGCTCCAAGCACGATGCTGGACGCATCAATGTGTACATGGAACTGCTTGTCCTAGTCCGGGTGGACTAGTATTGGTGCACTCACTAACTTCTCCTTTAGGGTGTCCAAGGCCGTTTTGCAGCTGTCTGTCCACTGGAACTGTTCTGATTTCTTCAATAGTTTTTCTAAGGGCATTTTTATCTTGGCGTAGTTGCTAATGAAACGCTGGTAGTAACCAGTGTGGCCCAGCAGTGATATTAGTTGTTTTACCATTTCTGACGCTTCCATACAAACAATTACTGCTACCTTGGCGGGGTCTACACAGACACCTTGTTTACACACCCCGTGTCCTAGCAGTGTTCCAAACGGAACGGAAAATATACACTTCTTTAGGTTCAATGAGATCTGCAGTTGTCGGCACCTATCAAACATTACTCTCAACAGGCTCGAATGATTCTTCGATATGCTATACATAGTCCAGTCGTCCATATAGACTTCTAAGAACTTGTGGATATATTCTCAGAACGCAGTTATCACAATGCGAGAGAAGACTGCAGGTGCATTCTTCAATTCGAATGGCATCACATTGTATGCGAAAGAGCTCCATTTTGTGGTGAATGTTGTCTTTCTCTTGTCTTCCTCTGCTATTCTTACCTGATGGTAACCTGAGAAGCCATCAGTGAATGAGTATGTCTCGTTCCCTGCAACGTTGTCAAGGACTTCGTCACTAAATGGAGTAGGGAATGGATCATCGATACAAGCATTGTTTAAAATTCTGTAATCTACACAAACTCGGATCTCTGATTTATCCTTTTTTCTCTGTATAACTATGGGGCTTACCCATTTTGCTTCCTCTACTAGGAATATTAAGCCGGCTTTCAACATTTTTTCGATCTCCGCTTTCACCTTTTCCTTTACCCTTGGGTTCAGACGATATGGTCTATGTTTGACAGGCCTTGCATCGGGTTTTAGTGTTATCCGCATTTCCCCCATCTCTCCTTTTATGCCCTTTAGATCCGCTACTGATGAAGGAAACAAGTCCTCATATTCCTTGAGTAGACTGAATATTTCCTTAGTTGTCTGTTTGTCCCAGTAGTCTCCGATGGTCGCCAGCTTAGGTTTGTAGTCAGTTCCAATATTCACTTTTTTTGTTCTGAGAGGTAACAGGTGGATACCTTCAATAGTTCATTCTTCCTTGATGTCTCTCTCCCCCTCTATTTCTTCAAAATACAGGTGCCTGAGATCCTCCAGATTTTCATCGGCCATCTGACTATTAATCTTTTGACATGCCACCTTTTGTTGGATATCCTGGTATTTAACCAACTACCCGTCCGTCTGTTGGAACTCTGGGAAGAACAGTATCTTCCTGATGGCCCATAACACTTATGTAACCAATTCTGTCTTTCCTTAAAACAAGAAACAGTGAGTGAATTTGTCTGCCACCTCCTGCCATTTGTGGGTCCCTCTTCTTTTCTCTTCCATCAAGTACCAAGCCTTTGGAATTACGTTCAGGGAGTGGATAAACCGGTGGACCCAGAGTTCTTCAGGATATTCATCAATTCTCCATTGGGCTTCCCATTCCTTCAAATGGTCTCTGGGGTTCAAGTCCCCTTTGTACTAGTCCTTACTTCTAGGTTCCTCCTCTTTAAATCTGGCTTTCAGTGCTGCTACCACTTCATCCCATCGCGTCAATGAGTTGCGATGGTTGCTCCAACATCTTGCAGATGTAGATTTTAATGCCATGTCCATCAATGGTACTTTGTGACTTTCAGGTATATTAGTTTCTATTTTGGCTATGAAAAGACTTTCAACATTCATATCTGATAAGATTGGGTATTCTTGGATTTCGGTCTTGATCCAATTAACTCTTGCAATATTGGCACATCTCCTTTTAGCCATTTCATAGCCTCCCTGCTGCCAATCGTCCCAAGCTATTTCTGATCCTAACTCTAAACTTTGGATGCTTCTCCAGCTTACAGAGCCTTCTTCCATTGGGTTAATGTAGTATTCTCTTCTCTCGGCAGTCATTTGGTAAAGATGGTCCAGGAGCTGAGCATCTTCCCTGTTATCTACAGTCTCTATATATCTTGGTCCTTGGTAAGGGTCGAGTGGTTGAGTGACTTTGATTTCCCCGTCCTTGAATATCATCAGTTCTTTTTTCATATCAATTACTGCATAATTTTCAAAATCCCAATAAATTCCCAACAGTGCAGGGTACAGATCCTTATCCCCCATGATGTCGATGACTTCAAAGTCCGTAAATGTCTTTACTCTTGCAATGTCAAATTCAACCTCCTCCAGTCGACCGATGGGAACAATGCAATACTGGTTCGCCATTCGAAGTTGAATCGGAGAGTATGTCAATCTTGGCTTCCCCAATTCTTCCCAAGTTTTCCTTGGTAGGATGTTGACATCAGATCCCAAATCAAGCATGGTATCTTTAATCTGGAACCCCGCCACTTGCATGTTCACTCGAAATTCCTTTCCCGTCCTTATTTTGTTTCTCTTTATTCTATGTACATATTTCTGGTCCACATCTGCTGATTCTTGTATTCCGGTGTTCTTCTTCAGCACCCCTTCTAGGTTCTTCTTTAGCCGTTCTAGCATTGGTGTGTTGTTCACAATCTTCAGGAATAGATGCAACCACTCCTGGATCAAAGCTTCAAAATTATTCTGCATTTAATTGTCTTCCTGAGTTTTCTATAACTCGATTCCTTTGTTTCCCCCTAAATGGGCAAACGTTTATGCTGCTTCCTGGAAAAATTGTTTCTGTCGTTCGGATTTTATCAATAGCTTTGGGGATGCTGGCCTGATCAATTTAATTGGGTCCATAGCATGTGCATCCTCCCCTGTTATTTTTCCTCCCCGTGTCACTATGGCCATGTTTTTCATTGTTTGATTTCCCATTATCTTGGGTTCTGCATTTACTAAATTCTCCCCTCTCTGTCTAGCTCTTTCCTCCCATCTTTTGATGAGCTCCGGGAAATCTTCTGTTGCGTGTGTGTTAACCCGGCATTGCAAACACCATGGTCTTCTAGGGAGTGGGCATTCTCTAGCCACATTTCCTTCCTGGTCATAGTTATAGCATCTTACTGGACCTCTACCTCTTTCTCGACCTCCTCTCATGCCTCCTCCTCTTCCTCAAGGAGATTCGTTTAATGGTCAGTCCAGCCGCTCCACCAATGCATCTAGTGCTCGGCATTGCTCTATGATGTGGGTGGTTGAGGCACATAATTCACAGTATATATTATTTGGAACATTGGAGCATTTCATTAAGATCGGACATAGGCGAGGTTGATGGCCCATACTTTTGCATATTTCACAATACTCATTGGTGGCTGGACTTTGTTGTGTAGGGAACCCTGTGTATTGTTGCTATGGTGGATATAACCATTGGGTGTTTATTTGCGCAACCCCTCCTAGTGGTGGAGCCCCTTGTGCTCCTGCGGAAAATTTCCCCACGTTTTGGCCCCACAACCAGGGACATTCGGTTGCCACATGTCCCTCCACGAGACAATGCGTGCACCATACATTCGGTCTCGCTGGTTGCATTGGTTGCATTTCCTTGAGTTTTTCTATCAGAATAGCTATTTGATGCTGCAGACCCAGTATGGAGGGGTCATGTACTGCTGATCCTCCTTTAAACTCTTGCGGGTAACCCGCCATATCTTCTATCTTCATTTCTTTCTCCAGCATGTCCTACAATGTGTCGATCCTTTGTTGAGTCAATGGAGTTCGGGTTAAAGGTAGTAGAGATTTAATGAACTAGTCTCTCTGGTGGTTTGGATCAATTGGATAGCTAAGCTTTCTGATTTCATCCTTGAATATCCACATCAAATCCCGAGCAGTTTCTCCTTCCTGCTGCTTGATTTCCCAAATCTCTGACAAGCCCTGTTGGTCTGTCTGAGGCAGTTTGAATTCCTTAATGAAATCCCTCTTTACATCAGCCATCGTTGGATTCGAGTGAGCTTCCGACCATTTCATAAACCATTGTAGGGCTCTCCCCCTAAGGGTGGTCTGAAATTTTGTCAACTTCCCAACATCTGGTGTCTGTCGTGCCCTCCAAATGGCCTCACAGAGGTACCAGTGCTGTTCGACGTCGTTGTTCCCCTTCCCAGAGAATTTTGGGTACTAGGTGAGTGATCCTGCCATGTTCACTTGAATAGGTGTTACTAAAATAAAGTCGTTGGATCCTGGTTGTGAGATGGGGCCACTAGCAATCCTACTACTAGCTTGTGTTCCAATTGAAGACTGAATACCATGAAATCTACTTAATTCGCGTAACCTAACAAAAATTTCACTTATGGGCTTGTAGAGCACCAGGGGAAGGTTGGGACTAGAGCTACTTGAACTGTGGGGACTAAGAATACATTGAGATATGGACGTCGGCCTTTCTTGAAATAGTTGCTCCATTGCAACGTGCATTTCCACATCGGACACCTCCTCTAGGCCCGTGTCTGTACCTTCTCCATCAGACTACCTTCCTTACTCTATCTGGGCTAGACTCCTATACACTTGCCGCACTTCTTTCACGGCCCCTCCTATATCATGGGGACCCACCTGACCTTCCATTCCATTTGTCATCTGAGGCGCCTCCTCTTTGTTCTTTCGACTTCTTTCCTGTCTTTTCAACTTCTTCATCACCCTCTCTCACCACCTTTCTACAATCTGCGCCCTCCGATGTGCTCGTCGCTCCCTAAGACTGTTGGTGGTCTCGAAATCCATACTCCTACTCCCCCTTCTCATGGTTCTTGTAACATCTCTCCCTTAGTTCCTTCCCTCGGAACTGGAGGGTTTACGCTTCCATCTCTACATTTTGGAATCCCATCAGTCCTTCGTCTATCATCAATGCCTTGATCCACAAGGGAATCTCCTTCAGTAGCTTCCCCCTTAACCCAGATCTGAAGGTATCCTCTACCCTTGAGAAACACTGGTAACACTCGGCTGCAAACTCTACTATATATCCATCCAAGGTATATTCCACTCAAAAATATACAGCTTGGGTTGAATCATTGTTTAATTGATGAAGGGACACCAGATCCTCGTGTGCCCACTTGCGATTGATCTTCCGTGACTTTTCCTTGACGGTCTTGGTCTGAAGCCTCCGCAACCAGTTATAGAGTTCTTCTGGGAACTTTCCCCAAAATATTTCGTAGGTATCACTAGAAGAGTCAGAGAATAGAACCAAGTTTTTAATCGTTTTCTCCTTCTATTGCCTCAGCTCAGCCTGCTAAGCTATGAACTAATCTAGGTGGTTTTCCCAGTAGCTTCGTATTTCTCTTTTGAAGATCTATGATACCATGATCTAGCTCCCAAATTTACTACCAAATATTGAGTTGGATACTACCAAATAATATAGGAGTATTAAACATTGTTATTGCAAAGTAAATTACATAATAAAACAAGAAATAACAAAACATTTATGATCCTAGTAAAAGCACACAACATACTAAGATATCACTCTCTATCATATCATTTACAAAAACCATCTAGGCTTTACAAAAACCATCTAAACCTTGTGTTGGAAGTAATAGAGAAAGCTATAGTTAGATGATTGTTATGATGAGGATAGGTTTGAGGCTCTAATATTAGACCTCACATCCTAATATCTAGGGAGTGGCTGAAACCATCCTATTAGTGTGAAAGCCTATATATTTGAGGCTCATCTGACTCAATAGTCAGTACTTGTATTAGTGTGTGTACACTCTCCAGGTTCTCACCTGGAGAGCCATTTAATTTATATTCAATATATTCAGTTTTTAACATGGTATCGGAGCTTCAGGTTGAAGCTAAGTGGATCTGTGTTGTGTCTACGATCTGAGAACGTGAGGATATGTGGAGGATGGTTGCTATTGATTGAATGCGTGAAGTGATCTAAGAAGTGGAGATTTCGCTGTGACGTTCTGTGTTCATTGCATGACAGCGTATCAATTTTTTTTAGGATACTTGCGATAATTTATTATTTTATTGGAACAACATAGCAGTTCATACATGTTGTGAGAGAAGGAAGTACATATAAATTATTTGTAGAGAAACGCATGCACATTTTGAATTGAAATAATATGTCAAAACTCAAGCAAACGAAATTGGAATTTCCAATCTGATTAACTGTTGGAAACTCTATAGTTGGCATGGAATCCTCCTTATGTTCCAGTCAATATGCTAATCTCTACCATTTTTTATCATTGCAACAAATTTTTTTTTTTTCTCTCAAATATACAGTGCGATGGTTTAAGCTGAGATTGGGTAGATCTTAGCCCGCTTGGAATTTTTTTGCTTGATGGTGGAGTGACAGATTTTGACCTGGATCAGATCTTCTCACCTCGTGCATCTGATCTTCTCACCTATTTGCGTGGTAGAAGGAAACTCAAGGATCGTGTGTATAAGTAACCTACATGGGTCAAGCTTGATGCTATTAACCTGGGATTCTTCAACGATATCACCAATATCTCGCCGAGAATATCAGTTTCTACATGAGCAGGTGCATGGATCGCAGTGGAGGTTCATTGTTGGTCAGGTGAGCCTGATTTGTAGCTGTGTGGATCTACAGAAGTGTGGTCGGGATGTGGAGGCAAATTGGACTTCATGCCCACGCATGTGGAGACCTATGATAGGCTCAATGCTTAAACATAAATTTTGTTGACCGACAGGAGGCAGTACATGAATCTGAGCTTTGATCCTAGCAAATCCGAGCTTTGGATCCGAGTGCCTCAGTTTTCTTGTTGCGCCGGTTGAGGAGGTAATGGAAGGAGGCTGTATGTGTTAAGTGGCATTCTTGTGGCAGCGTGGTGGCCTTAGTCTTATCAAATTCTGCAAGGAATGGCAGAGTTGAGAGTTAGGAGGAGCCGCTGGTTGGTTGGCGCTACTGTTAGGTCCCTATATTACTAGTATAGTCCCTTATTGTTGTTAGTGTAACCCTCATATTATTATTTATGTACCCCTGTAACCCCCATATTGTTATTATTGTGCCCTTAAATTATTATTGTTAGGTCGACTAGGATTACATTGTGGCCCCGCTAGGATTACATTATGGCCCCATGGACTCCTATATGTAGAAGGGAGGTTCTGTCATTTGTATCATCCAAGAATTGTTCATTTATGTAATGTATTGGAGGTTTCCCCCTTGAAGTGGCTGATTTCTAAGGATTTTATCTCTACTATGACTCATGAAGATCAAGAATTGCAACATGATCTATCAAAATTACAAGAGCAAGTGCACCAAATTTCACTCGCGCAAAGAGCAGCAAAAAATGAAATGGAAGATTTGAAGAAAGGCGTGGAAGTGAAGATGGATGGTTTGGTGGACATGTAGTATCACCAGCTTTTCTCCCCTAAAAAAAATTGTCACTTTGATACCGATTTTACGAATTAAATGATAGCATTATGAGGATACACAGAGCAACACCTTCTTTAGCCAATTGATAAATCTCAAACAAAAGGGTTCAGTGGCAGAGCACATTGAGGACTTCCAAAAATTGAATATAAGGGTAACTGATATTCCAGAGGAACACATGATTGATGTCTTCATAGGGAATTTAAAGGATAACATCCAACATGAAGTTCATGTTTGGGAACCTGATTCATTGGAGAAGGAATTCAGGTTGGCAAGAAAAATTGAATGTAAAATTATGGCGACAAGGAAGCCTACCACTCACATCTATAATGATGGAAGTGTTGCTACTCCTAGACTTCCACAACCTACAAGGTTGACACCACAAAAATTGGAAGAAAAAAGAGAAAAAGGGATTTGCTACAGTTGTGATATCAAATACACTAAAGGTCATAAGTGAGCTGAGAAGAAATTATTTTACATAGTTTGTGAAGAGGAGGAAGAAAATGAAGAAGAAACTTCAAAAGTAGAGGATATACACCAAGAAGAAGAAGAAGAAGAAATGAGTCTAACCATATCATGTAATGCATTGGCAGGAATTATCACTCCTCAAACTCTCAAGATAGAAGGACATATCAAGAAGAAAAAGGTAATAGTGTTTATTGATTTGGGTAGTACCCATAATTTTGTTCATTGTAAGGTAGCCAAGGAATTGAATTGTTTCCTATGCCCAGCACCAGAATGTCAAGTGATGGTTGAAAATGGAGGAATTATAAATCTCTCTGGAAAATTCCATAATATCAAGCTAGCCATGGGGGAATATGTATTGAATATTCCAATCCTTTCCATCCCAATGGGCGGTGTTGATGTTGTACTAGGAGTACAATGGCTACAATATTTGGGGACGGTAGCTTTTAATTTTTAAGAACTTTTCTTGAAATTGTTTTTAGAAGGAAAGGAAATTGAATTACGAGGTATCTCAGCGAAGCCAGGAAAGATAATAAGCTCTAATGTCATGACAAAGCTTCTGAAGAAATAAAAACAGGGCATAATTGCAAAATTATGCTCACTAGAAGTTCCAACATCAAAATCATCTATTTCTCCAGATCTCCAAAAAGTCTTGGAAAATCATTCCAAGGTGTTTGATACCCCCAAAGGACTCCCCCCTATTCGTGATCATGATCATGCTATTCATTTGATTCCAGGAAGTGTTCCTCAAAACATCAGGCCTTACATATATCCTTATGTCCAAAAGAGTGAAATTGAACGTATGATTGTAGAAATGTTAGAGGCTGGTATAATTCAACCTAGTCAAAGTTATTTCTCTACTCTAGTAGTATTAATGCACAAGAAAGATGGATCATGGCGCATGTGTTTGGATTATAGGGAGCTCAATAAGCTCACTATTAAAGATAAATTTCCCATTCCTGTGATTGATGAATTGTTGGATGAATTACATGCAGCAATTTATTTTACCAAGTTGGATCTTCATTCAGGATATCATCAAATTAGAATGAAGACTGAAGATATTCTGAAAATAGCATTTTGAACTCATGAGGTTCATTATGAATTTTTGGTCATGCCTTTTTGCCTTACCAATGCACCTTCTACATTTCAAGGGTTGATGAATTCCATTTTCAAACTCTTCCTTAGAATTATTTTTCTAATATTTTTTGATGATATACTAATCTACAGCAGGTCTTGGAAGGATCATGTTCAACATGTTGACAAGGTGCTCAAACTATTGGAGGAGAAACAATTATATGAAAAAACATACAAATGTTTCTTTGGAGTACAAGAGGTGGAATATTTGGGTCATATTGTATCTCACGAGGGTGTTAAGGTAGACCCTAACATAAAAAAATTAAATCCATTAAGGAATGGAAAGTCCCCACAACCATAAATCAGTTGTACGGATTTCTCGGGTTAACAGGGTATTATCGCAAGTTTGTTAAGAGTTATGGGAGAATAGTAGCACCTCTAACAACATTATTGAAGAAAGATGCATTTTCATGGAATCCTAAAGAAACTAAAGCCTTTGAACATCTTAAAGAGGAAATGTTCCTAACAGCAGTCTTAGCTACGTCAGACTTCACAAAAACCTTTATTGTGGAATGTGATGCCTCAGGAAATGGAATTGGTTTTATTTTAATGCAAGAAGGAAGACCCTTTTCTTTTTAAAGTAGTTCAATCAAAGGAAAGTATTTACAAAAGGCTATTTATGAGAAGGAAATGTTGGCAATACTACATGCACTAAAGAAATGGAGACCTTACCTAATGGGAATACACTTCAAGGTAAAAATTGACCATGATAGTCTTAAACACTTTTTGGAACAAAGGCTATCTTCAGAAGAGCGGAAAAAATCGGTCACAAAGATGTTGGGTTATGACTTTGAAATCATCTACAAAAAAGGGAAGCTAAATGTTTTTGCAGATGCACTCTCAAGAAAGGATCAAGAGGTGGAAGCATTTATTTGTGCCATTTCAATTATCCAACCAGATTGGATAACTGAAGCAAGGGAAGAATGAGAGGGACAAACAAGTGTGGACTCTCATTCAAAAATTGCAGCAAGATCCCAGTATATATGATACATTTAGTTGGAAAAATGATTCCTTGTGGTACAAATATCACTTATATATTTGCAAGAATTCCCAACTAAAACAAAATATTCTCTTCGAATTGCACACTTCTCCTTTAGGAGGACAGTCGGGATTTTTAAAAACTTACCACAGGGTGAAGAAAGAATTTTTTTGGGATGGCCTTAAAGCTGATATTCAAAATTTTGTGGCGGAATGTTTGGTTTGCGAACAAAATAAAGTTGAGACAATTAAGACCTCAGGTCTTCTACAACCTTTATCCATTCCAAGTCAATGTTGGGAGGAGATTTCAATGGATTTTATCATAGTTTTACCTAAATCCGAAGGAAGGAGTGTCATCATGGTGGTAGTTGATAGAATTACCAATTATGCACACTTTTGTGCATTATCTCATCCAGTTAAAGTGAGTATAGTTGCTACTGCATTTATGGAAACAATTCAAAAGCTACATGGAAACCCGAAGGTTATTGTAAGTGACAGAGATCCCATTTTTACAGGAAATTTTTGGACAGAATTATTTTCTTGTTTAGGTACTCAACTAGCTCATAGCTCATCTTATCATCCTCAGTCTGATGGTCAAACAGAGATAGTAAATAAATGTTTGGAAGGATATCTTCGTTGTTTTGTATTTGATAAGAAAGCACAATTGGTCAAGTGGTACCTCTCGCTGAATGGTGTTATAACACTTCCTTCCATACTGCAGAAAAAATGACCCCATTTATGCCACTTTATGGATATCATCCACCATCCATCTCATCTTGTTTAAGGGAAAATGCTAGGGTTCAAGCAGTGGAGGATCACATCGAGCATCAACAAGAAGTTCTCCAACCGTTAAAGGATAGCCTAAATTTGGCACAAAATCGAATGAAACAACAGTTTTATCAACATTGTAGTGAGATAAGTTTTGATGTGGGAGACTGGGTATTTTTACGGCTACAACCATACAAACAAATTTCCCTCAAACAACCTAAGAAGGATAAAAAATTATCGCCAAATTACTATGGTCCTTACAAGGTTTTTCAAAATATTGGTACTATGTCATACAAATTGGAGCTTCCTGATTCTTCGCGAGTGCATCCAGTTTTCCATGTTTCATGCTTAAAAAAGGTTATAGGGGAAAAAATTCTAGTTCAAATAATATTGTGAGAACTTGATGAGGAAGGAAAAACCATATTGGAACTTGAAGAAGCCACGGAAACAAGAACTTGACAACTACAAAATCGATCAATTTCAGAGTATTTCATCAAATGGAAGAACTTACCCACTGAATATTCTACATGGGAGGATGAGAATTTTATACAAAAGCACCCGGAGCTACTCAAGCGTTGAGGAAAACACTTTTTTGAAGGAGAGGAGCATGTTCGGTCCCTATATTACTGGTATAGTCCCTTATTGTTGTTAGTGTAACCCCCTTATTGTTATTGTTGTACCCTAGTAACCCCCATATTCTTATTATTGTGCCCTTAAATTATTATTGTTAGGTCAGCTAGGATTACATTGTGGCCCCACTAGGATTACATTGTGTCCCCGTGGACTCCTATATATAGAAGGGAGGTTTTGTCATTTGTTTCATCTAAGAATTGTTCATTTATGTAATGTATTGGAGGTTTCCCCCTCGAAGTGACTGATTTATAAGTTTTTCATCTCTCTTTTCTTCTATTTTTGGAGCTGGTTTCACAACAGTTGTCCTGGCGATCTGAGATAGACCGCATTGTTGTGTTTAGATGCGTTTTATGCATTTGTGAAGGGAATGTTTGGATAGCAACGATCCGGTGTTGTTTTCAACGTCATTTAGCAGATTCATTCTGAAATTTTATTGTTTGAAAAATCATAGAAGTTGCAGGTTATGGAGATCCCAAAATCAATTGGGTAAATTTTCTTCTAATTTATTATATGCCACAATGAAAATGTGAAAGTTCTTGCTGATTTGAACCCATCTTCAAAAATATGTGTCATTATAAATTTCTAATTACATGCATCAGAATTGGATATTGATAGCGTTTCTAGCTTATTGAGAGGTCATTTTTTTCTTGTTGCAAGAGACGAGGTCACTGAGACCTACGTGGCATAGAAGCCACAGTCTACAAGGTTCTACATTTGAAGAGATGCCAAAGGGAGAATTTTCCCACCTGCGTGGTAACAGGGTTGTTGGAGCTCGTTAGAGGACTAAGTGGAGTCAAATATGTAAACAAGATAAAATGACAAAAGCTAGACTTTAACAACATGTCTATATCTTTAGATATTTTTTATTCTGATGATGATGATTTTCTCATGTGGAAATTTGGAGGTGTTAGCATGGGTAGTATTTTTGAGTCAAAATAAATTTCAGAAAAAAATGTGGTTATGTTGATGACCATGAGAATCAAGAGGCATAGTCTGTTGTGCAAGATCCTGAGATTGAAGAGTCATGAGTTGATCTTCAAGAAGGATGTAAAGCGGAACAAATTGGTGAAGAACAATTGGATGAGCCACATGAAGCTAATTGCAAAGACGTGGCAGAAGAAAACAAAGCTGGAGAGAATTTAAATTGTGATAATCTCATGAATATTTCTGTGTGTGAAGATGTTAAAAACAACAAAGAAAAAGCAACGAAGTTTGAAGAGGAATTGAAATTTCTTGAAGCATGGCTTGAAACACCATGTCTTTATGAAATCAACATGGAATTTGCATCAATAAATGATGAAGACATTATCGCTGATGTTCAGATGGTTGACACCAGAAATAGTGAGAGGGAAAATTCTCCTATCCAGCGTGTCATAATTTTGAGAAGGGTGAGAATAATAATTCAAGGTTTCCATCACTGGGGAAGAAATGAGGTGAAAATACATCACTACCTCATGGCAAGGAAAGTGAAGATGAAGCCTCACCTCGGAATGAAAAATTATTGAGTCACAAGCATAAAGACCAAAATGAAAACATTTGTTACCAAGTTTTTCATGTTTTTTATTGTAAGCCTAGCTGAGACTGAGACCAACATGCATATTTTACTTTTCAGTACCCTTTCTCCATTAAGGGGGAGTGTTGGAAGTAATGGAGAAAGCTAAAGTTAGATGATTGTTATGATGAGGATAGGTTTGAGGCTATAATCTTAGACTTCACATCTTAATATCTAGGGAGTGGTTGAAACCATGCCATTAGTGTGAAAGCCTATATATTTGAGGCTCATCTGAATCAATAGTTAGTACTTGTATGAGTGTGTGTACACTCTCCATTTTCTCACCTGGAAAGCCATTCAATTTAACACCTTGACGTTATATGAGAAAGAAAATTGTACACGGCGTTGGAAAATGAGTACTAAGACCATGTGGTAATAGGGAGTCTTCCACTTCTTATCAAGTGCCCTTTATTTCTTCATAAAAGATGAAACCTTATTATGAGGTGATTGGGTAATTTTCCTTTTCGATATTGAATCCATAATGAGAATTCCTTGTGAATGCACTACAAGGAAAGATATTGACATTTTTACCTCATATCTATAATCCTATACATATAGAATGTAAAATATAACCCTTGTAAATTTTAAAATCCTATCAACCAATCATTTATCACTTATATTTTTAGAATCACAATAGACTTGTGTGTCTATATATATAAAGTTTTAAAAAGTGGAAGAAATTACAAAAAAAAAATATTTATGAATTCTTCAGATTTTAATAAAGGCACTTCACCCCATAATCCTACTTTTGAAGCACCATCAAATAACCCAACATACCATAATTTTAATAGTATATAATATTATATCATATGTTTGAAATTTTTTGTTTTTGGATTTTTCCAATATTTAGTAAATAGTAGCCCACAATTCTGTCTATTAATATATTGGTATACATCCTCCTACTAAAGTAAGTGTGTGTGTGTGTGTGTGTGTGTGTGTGTGTGTGAGAGAGAGAGAGAGAGAGAGAGAGAGAGAGAGAATCAATATACGTCATGATAAATCCTTAATCTTGAATTGACAAATGATATTCATTATTTTGAAAATATCTTGCATGTGTTTCCTCCTAAGAGGTCATGGATTCAAAAATAGAGGCTGGTAGAGTATGTATTCCTTCGTAGACTTAGCAGTCAAATTGATACGCAGAGGTGGATCCCTTATCCCACAAAAAAGGGGGTCTCATACACCAATTTGGTGTCTCTCTTGGTCGTGACCCTAAAATTAGATAATAATAATACATTAAATTAAATGTTGATATTTAAAAACTACAATTTCTACTCTAAAAATTATAGGTTAATTGATAATCCAAACATCTATGATCACCATTGAGCCATTTGGATAGTTTACACTATCGTCTTATGTATCATAGGGGGATGAGTGAATTTTCCAATCGTAATGGGAGGCATCCACAACTATTAGCGAGGAGGGGTTGTCATTCTTTGATTAATAAGTTGTAGGTTTTAGCCTTGTAAAAAAATTACTTGTAAAAAAATTATTAAAAAATAGAAAATAGAAAACTAGGAATACCAAATTGTTTTTTCGCTATATTCATTTTAATGCTACAATAAATTACGTAAATATAAAGAATTTATAAACCCTAATCTATTAACCCTGGATTAGAATATAATTGTAGTTCCCTTAAGTGGATCTACAAAATATCACGAGAAAAACCATCATGCCCAAATTAATGCACAAAACCATGGGTGGGCCTTTCCGCCATCCTTGGATTTTCCAAACATCCTTGGGTCTACCCAGCTATTATTGGGTCCATAAGAAAAATGAACTCCTAAGGAACTACTTCGGACCCCATGGAGGGGAGATAATTCCCCCCTACAAACCCTCGGCGAGGGGGGATACCACCCCCCTATAAAGCCCCCATAGTTCCCGACACAACGTAACAACATGTGGGACTAGTCATGGAAATAATATAACACATGCCCAACATTCTCCTACTTGTTTTTTTCTTTCCACTCATGGGGACACAAGAGTGCACAATCATTGGTATAGGGTTGCAACACCCATTGTTTCTATGAACCAGGGGATATTTTCAATGTGCACATACTTTTTAAATGCATTTGAAATAATATTCAGAGTGTCCACCTTTTCCATCTATTATCACTTTGTAATTTCACAAGGATCTAAGAGAAACCCAGAGGTAACCGCAAGACCACTTGCAAAGTTGGGATCAAGCCCTTCCAACTTCATAGAGGGATCTATATTTATGATTTATATTTTTTTATCAAAGGTATTAGGCTAGTTATTAAGTTTAGAGGTTCATTTTTGAAATATTTGGTTCAAACTGCAAGGAAAGGCCATTGGGAAATGGGGTCATAAAACCTGAAGTAAATCAAGTGCAGAAATAACAGATGAAGTGTAGCGGGGCAAGGTATGAATACTATTGAATATTTGGAGCTTTGTGGAGTGGATTGGAGGGAAATATTTAGATTCAATTAAACATGGAGCATCCAGAAATGAATTATATATTTAATTTCAGTTTGAAAACATCAAAATTGTTTATCGGCTAGAGCAGAGTGTATTTAAACAATTTCATCCCATAATTTTCTGTAAACAATAAATATAGGAAGTAACATATGGAAATACAGAGAGATAACAATTTGAAATTGAGGAAATCAACAATTTTTCTGACACATGAATCCTGGAACAACTTTCATAATTTCTAAAAATGATTACCTTTAGCTCAGTGAATAGCTTTACATCAAAAAACTTCTTTCTTCATTCAAGTCCCAACCACTACTCAATATTAGTACAACATATTATAGACTTCCTCTTGAACTAACTTCAGACTCCTAATAGGCATTTATTAAGAAATCATTTCCAAATTTTTTTGGAAATAATATTAATATTAAACTAAATATAAAAAGAATCACTGTAAAAGTGCAAGAAATTTGGAACTACTAGAACAATTTCAGCCTTCATATCTGGAAATTCTCAAACTAATGTTGATCCTATATCTTGGAGTTTAGAGAGGTTGAAGTTTTCTTCACAAAACTGTTAACTTCCATTTCAACATGATTAATTCTGCCACTTGTATCAGCTAGCTATCCCTTTGAGGTCTGTTTTTGTCGTTTTTTCCCTTTCTTCATCTTTTGAACACTTCATTATTGTCACAAAATATTTGGCGATGAAAAATATATTTTGAGTAATATTTCCAAATATTTTTTATTAAACCTATAAATGAATTTCATAATTAAAATTTTGAATGATTTAATAAACCATCTTGGTTTGAAATCCATATGTTGTTTTCAAATCCATGCCTTGTTTTCCAAATCCACATGTTGTTTCTCCCTCCCATGGATTTTGAAAACCATGTGTTGTTTTGTCTTCCCATGGATTTTAAAAACCATGTGTGGTTTATCCAAGTGTTTTTTTTTTTTACTTTTCCTTTTATCCATGTAAAATATTTGCATAAAAATTTATTCAAATCTTGTGTTCCCATACATTTTTCATTCATAATTCATTTTACTTCCTCATATTTTCAAAACTATTGTTGGTTTTCTCCCATGGTTTTGAGCTTAAAAATAATTAAAATTATTTAAGGTAGAAAAAGAGACTTGCCCCCCAAAATTCATCAATTGTCATCGATGAAAACATTAGGGAATTTTAATATATGGGGCTACAATTTATAATGACTTTATGGTTTTGTATTTAGAATTTATTATTGGTTGACACATGAATGAAAATTTGGTTCTAATGTTCTATGTTTTTGGTTTCTAAATTATTTTTTGAATTAATTTTAATAATTCAAATAAATAATTTCACACTTAGGAATTTTTCTTTGTTTTCTAGTTTTGAGGAGCAAAATTCAACTTGTTATTCTTTTGATTCTGAAGTCACTTTGAAGCACCATATATACCATTGGAAAGTTGATTCTGAGCACTTTACCATGAAAACACCTACAACGTGATCTCACCCTGAATTTATATATAAAAAATCTCCCAAATATTCATACTTGTATTGGAAATAGGACTTAAGAACAAAATGGCTCCTTGGACAAGAAAACTTTTAGGCTATGACACCTAGTGATTCATAGGCTAAAATTTACCAGTAGATTCTATAAATAAATAACCAGATGATCATCAGTTGATCACTATAATTTATAGGACACTAACATCGGCTCCAATGGGGATGGCATCCTCCTGGTGAGGTGCCAAGAACACCATAGACTAGTAGCATGATCCATTGGGTTGCTCCCAAGCCTGCAACATGCTCTTCCATGAAACCACTACAACTGAAAACCAATCGATAACCTATTTTGATCCTCAAACTGAATCAAATCCATTCTTTAAAATTGAAATCTGAACTATATACTGAAAACTGAAAAATCTATTGTAAATTGAAACTAAAAATATTGTTCAAATAGTGGAGCTTATCCATCACACCTAATCACTCTAATCTATTGAGAAAGAGTGTAATATCAAGTAATAAAAACTTCCAATGAAACTAGTCAAGCAAATGGCTACTTAACTGAAGCTTGCATTCCACTCTTCCAGGAAAAATAATAAACTCAGAAAATGGAAACTCAAACTTCCCACTAAAACCCCCTTCATAATACATAACCAACACAAAATTTAGTTTTGATGAGGATTCTAATAGGTTTTCCAAAGGAATCTCAAAATCATGGGGAAATTCCCTTTGTTTCTCAATTCCTAGAAATTTTTTACTAGAAAACTCATGGTTATTATCAAGAGGAAAAACACCATTTTGCTTAATAAAATATGTATTCATATCATTCCAAATATAAGGCTTCGGATGCTAACAAAAGAATTCAAATAGGACAAATGATATTCTTACACCTAAAAATGATTTCTCATATGCTTCAATAGAAATGTCTTTGTGCTTTTTTGAGGTTTATGGATTTATGTTTTCAAAGGATGTAAGATTATAAATATAATGTTCATCATCCAAAGGATCTAAAACAAACGTATCCTCTTCAACATCTCCTTGGAACTAAATGATAAAATTCTCTCGTATAGAATATTTGATTGGAAGAATTTGATGGATATTATGCTTGTCGTCATGTGACTTTATTTGAAGACTATCATGTGCAAGCTCACTATCTAAATTTTCCATACATACAATGTTATGCCCTTCAACTATAAGGCAAGATAGAGCACAAGAAATATGAAACAAAATATCTGAGACATAGAGATATCAGCAGAAAATAGACAAGTGACAGATATATTTCATTATGTACAAAAAGATACAATTTTCACTTGCCTCTTCGAGGGGGCAACCTTGAATAGAGCAGAGCTCAATTAAAATATGACACAATGCTTTGTCCTTCTATCTAATGCTATTTATAGCCTAATGACATCCAAAACCCTAACTACTAGTGGTCCCTAACATAATCATGGGTTATCCACCTTATATATTAACTAAGGCTCGTTTATAACTAATTGTGGTCCCTTTTCTAGAATGTGGGTTAACCACTTACAATTATTATTAACGCGGATAACTGTTTACGAGCTTTATTGACTCAAACAACTAACTATGACTTGGACTAGGCCCTTATGGGATTATTACATAAATAAATGAGTTAGGGTTGGACCCTAACATGCCCTCCCCCATGAAAAATAGCCTTGTACTCAAGGCTGAAGTTCATGAAACTATTGAATAATAGTGGTCGGTTCCCATGTGGCATATTCTAGAGAGGTGTTTTTCCACTTGATTATTACTTCCTTAATTGTGTGGTCATGAAGATGAAATTCATGAGTATCAAGGACCTATTCTGGTTGGAGCCAAAGTGGTCCTTCCTCATTTAATTCGGCTAGACTTGTTTGAGCCCTAAAATTATTCCCCACCACTTTCTTGAGGCATGATACATGAAATACTGGGTGGATTTGTGAAGTGGTTGGTAAAACCAGTTTGTAGGCGACATCTCCTATACGTTTAAGTACCTGATAAGGACCATAGAATTTTGGTGCCAGTTCCTCCCATCCTTTCTCTTTGAGATAGATATTCTTATATGGTTGGAGTCATATAAATACATGGTCACCTACTTAAAATGATTTTTCATATTGATGTTGATCAACATGTTGCTTCATTATATTCTAAACTTGATGTATATTATCTTTGAGATGAGTGATCATAGTGACACGGTTCTATAAGAGCTTATCAAGTGCATGTACTTTGGAACAACCGGGGAGGTAAGAAATTGTGATGGTGGAATTTTTCCATATACAACCTCATAAGGTGTCATCTTGGTGTCTTCATGATAGTTAGTGTTGTACCACCATTTAGCTAGAGGTATCCATTGGACCCACCGATGTTGCTTGTCAGAAGTGAAACGACGTAGATAGGTTTCCAAGAATTTGTTGACGACCTCTGTCTGACCATCAGTTTGAGGGTGATAAGATGTACTGAGTTGGAGTTATGTGTCGTGGAGCTTGAAAAGTTCCTGCCAAAATTTTCTAGTGAAGGTGGGGTAACGGTCATACACAATAGAAGTGTGCATGCCATGTAGTTTGAATATTTGGTCCATGAAAAATTGCGCCACCAATGTTGGGGTAAAAGGGTGGGGTAGAGCACAAAAATGGGCATATTTGGAAAGGATATTAACAACTACCTTGATAACAGATTTGTTTCTATATTTCTGGAGGCCAGTAATGAAATCCATGGAGATGTATGTCCATACTAAGGAAGGAAGGGTTAAAGGTTGTAAGGTTCCTGGTCGCTTGATTGTTTCCCCTTTATTGTGCTGGCATACATCATATTGAGATACAAGCACTGGAATACATCACATTTAAAGAAAAAATTAAGAATGTCAGTTTTCATGTGAGTCCAAAAGGAGCGGTGGGCGCATTCATAAGTCTTCTGAAATCCTGAATGTCTGGCCATTGTAGAATAGTGAAATTTAGCCAAGATGCAGGGTTTGAGATCTGAGGTTTGGGAGATAACTATTCAACCCTTGTAACAAAGAACCTCATCCTACAAAGAGTAGTCAGTGGAGGCATTGGGATCGTCTCTCACATTATTGATGAGTTGGGATAGGGAGGGGTGGGCGAACCATTCCTGACAAGCATCTTCAATCCAATCTGATTGGGGTAGAGAGAGTGATAAAAGGGTGCCTTCATCCTCAAATTTTCATGATAAGGCATCAACTACGAGATTTTCATGTCCCTTTTTGTAAATGATTTCATAATCATATACCAACATTTTTTCTAGCCATTTATTTTGTTGTGGTGATGATAGACGCTACTCTAGAAAATATTTTAAACTATGATGGTCAGTATGGATTTGGAATCATCTCCCCAATAAGTATGGGCGCCAAGTCTCGACTACATGTAATATGGACGTCATTCATTTCTCATATGTGGATTGTCCCAGATGTTTTCCACTGAGTTATTGACTAGTGAAGTCCAATGGTCTACCTTCCTGTATTAAAATTTCACCAATGCCTGTACCGGAAGTGTCACATTCAATCAAAAAATATTCGATGAAATCAGGTAAAGTAAAAACTGGAGTGGAGCACATGGCTTGTTTGAGAGCCACAGAATTCTATTTCGAGGTGTCAGTCAATAAGAATGAATTTTTATTCACAATATTATTTAGGGTACATGCAATACGCCCATATTTGCTGACGAATTTGTGATAGTAACCTGTGAGACCTAAGAATCCCCTCAAATTATTCAAGGTTTTGGGTTGGGGTCACTCCTGCATTACCTGAATCTTCTTCGGATCAACCCTTACACCATTGCGTCATAAATGTGTCCCAAATACTCAACTTCTTCCATTATAAAGGAGCACTTAACGAGTTTGAAAAACAATTTATGGTCTTGTATAAATTGTAGTATGTGGTCAACATGTTGAACGTGCTTATCCTAGGTGAGACTATAGATGAGAATATCATCGAAAAATACCAAGAAAAATTTTCTAAGATAAGGTTTCAGAAGGTGGTTCATGGGGCTCTGAAAAGTAGAGGGAGCATTACAAAGAGAAAATGGCGTGACTAAAAATTCATAGTGGCTTTCATGAGTTCAGAAAGATGTTTTGGGGATGTCAACTTCATGTGTATTTGATGATCGCCAGAGAAGAGGTCAAGCTTGGTAAATAATTTAGCACCATAGATTTCATCAAGAAAATCATACACCACAGGAATAGGGAATGTTTCCTTGATAATGAGCTTGTTAAGGGCCCTAAAGTCAGGACACATGTGCCCTTCTCCATCATTCTTTAAAACCATGACTATATGAGATGAATAAGGGCTCGTGTTGTGACAAATAACCCCTGTGTCCAGAAGCTCCTTGATTTTTTTTCAATTGTATTATTTTGGGCAAAAGGATAGTGCTATGGATTAGAGGGATTCAATGGTCATGCTCACCCTGAGAAGGGAGAACTTCCTATGATTTTTCAAAAACCCTCTCATGGCGATCTAAGACTTGTTGCATATATGGATGAATTTGGGGAGGGGTGGAGTCAATTGCTTGGATGGCATTAAATTGGGCTACGGCCCCATGATGGCCCTTGTTTAAAATCTTCTCCATTTTATGTGAGATAATGATAGTAGGAGCACCCGCTTGGCCCCCTCAGTGTATAAGTGTGGCCTTCCTTCTTAAAGCTCATATATAACTCTTGGAAATATATTGCAATAGGGTCGAGTGTGTGAATCCATTCTACACAAAGGACAATGTCGCAACCACACATTTCAATGGCAAACATATGTGCTTTAAGATGATAATCCCCCATTTGAAGCTTAATTTTTTCACAGCGGCCCTCACATTTCATGGTCCCCCCATCAGTGATCAGTACCTAGAAATTAGAGACGACCCTTAGAAAACAATGGGATGCTTCTGCTACCCGTTGATGGACAAAGTTATGAGTACTTCTGCTATCAATCTATACCACTGGTAGCCGATGTTTAATGAAGCCACAAATTTTAAGAGTTTTGGGTGAAGAAATTCAAGCCAAGGCATGTAGTGATATAACTGGCTCATCTGGCGAAGCTGCAAGATCCTGGTATGGGTCTATTTGAGTGTCAAGCACTTCTTCCTCATCTGTGTCAAGGTTGGGGGCTTCCTTTATTGTACTGTTGTCAGTGGCATCAATTTGGAAGAATTTTGGTTCCTTGAATTTATGCCTTGGGGCATACTTATCATCACTGTAGTAGTAGAGTCCTTGTTCCCTTTGTTTGACCATTTCTACCAAAGACAACTTCTTAACCTTTAGTGTTTGGGTGGTGCTCATGGCCTGGGTAGGACGTGGTTTTGTGACAAAATTTGGGTGATTGGACTAAGCGTGTAAGGAAACTTCCACCTCTAAGGCTTTTTGACATGCATCCAACCAAGTAGGGGGGTGGTTCATCCAGACATCAGCTTGGATTCCTTCCTTCAGGCCACTGACAAAAAATTTCAAATAAAAGGCACCTGAGTAGCCTTCAGTTTTGATGGCCAAGCTTTTGAAAGAAACTATGTAGTCCTTGACGGTACCCATTTTTCGGAGCTTATTGAGTCATCCCAAGAGATGAGAATCCCGATCAAAACACTCACAAAGGACTTCTGAAGAGATGTTCCAAGTGAGTAGATTTGGGTTACATTTCTGATGTAATTGCAACCATTTCTATATTTCTTGGTCCAAGTAAAGTGCTCCCACTTTTAGTTTAGTTTCTTCGTCATGGATATTATTAAGTAGAAAGTATTGGGCCATTTGAGCAAGCAATATTTCCGGGTTCGAGCCATAAAATTTGTACATGTCAAGCTTGAGCACCCGTTGACCTGAAAAGTTGGACCCTCCATGGAAGTGAAGGTGATGGTTGGATTCACCTTCTTCATATTTTTTTCCGTGCATGTCTTCCTTGCTACGTGATTTTCATAGAGACAAAACTTCCTTGATGTGGCCAGAAATTTTATAAATTTGGCTCTCGAGGGTGTCTAGTCTGTTGTTCACCTTCTCTGCAGCCATGACTTGCGAGCGTGTTTCGTACATGCATTAGTCTAGATTTGGGATCACATGAAAAATGTGGGATGCTAAGTGAAAGGTACCACTACGATCAACTTTTTGTCCTGAGTATTATGGGATAGGTCTCCATAAAGCATCAAAAAATTGATCCGAATAGAGTTTTACTCCCCCCTAATCAATACTATAGTGGCCAAACACTGAAAAGCTTGATACCACCAAATGTCCTGCAAAAATCAGGCCTGAACTGAACTAGCTAGGCCTCGTATGGTTACCATAAAATATGCCGCAAGAATCAGATCTAGGTGATGGCAGTAAAAACCCTTACTGTACTCTAAGCCAAATCTCTACTGCGAATACCCCAAAAGATAGATGGACGGCGTCGACAGATCAAAACTGTTAGATCTAAGTAGCATAGAGAATAGGAGAGAGCTTTAGATATATGGGTAAACTATGGTCACAAGGAGTGTCGGGTGCTACAGATTGCAATATACGTAGGGGTCTAACAATAGTACTCGACCCAATATTTCAGGGCATCAGCTAAGGAGGATCAACCGTACCCTTAGCCATACTACCTTACTACCCTATTGTACATGTGAATATCTCCATGAGTGTTGTTCTCAGTGTACTGTAGCAGCAAGACGGTCGATGGCTTAACTATGGTTAGGTTTTAGGGTCTCCTGGGGGGCTTCCTACATACCCGAGGGTACATGGAAGTGCAGTACATGCGTGGTTCTATCTAATGCGCTACTACTCGAAGGGGTACCCACAGGGGTTACAAGGGACTCAAACAAATGTGACCACCTCTTGTAGTTCCTGTGTGCATGATTCCCGAAATCTGTAGGTTTATGCGATTAACTATAAATCCCATAGTTTAAAGACGTCAGAACATGTCTCTGTCCTAAAAAATATTTCTACGAAAACTGGAGGTACCGCTGGCCCTGGAAAGAGCTTTGATACCACTTGTTATGCACTTCACCAATTATACAATACAGGGCACGGGAAATATGAAACAAAATAGCCAAGACATAGAGATATCACCAGAAAATAGACAAGCAACAGAGATATTTCATTATGCAGAAACAAGATACAATGTTCACTTGCATCTTCGAGGGGGCAACCTCCAACATAACAGAGCTCAATTACAATACGACAGAATGATTTGTCCTTCTATCTAATGCTATTTATAGCCCAATGACATCCAAAACCATAACTACTAGTGGTCCCTAACATAATCATGATTTAAACACCTTATTTATTAACTAAGGCATGTTTATAACTAATTGTGGTCCCTTTTCTAGAATGTGGGTTAACCACTTACAATTATTATTAATGCGGATAACCGCTTATAGGATTTATTGATTCAACTAAATAACTATTACTTGGACTAGGCCCTTATGGGCTTATTACATAAATAAAGGGGTTAGGGTTGGACCCTAACATACAACTTCAGAAATTTGAACTTGAAAAACTTCCTTTTTAAATGAAAATTCAGAAAATGAAAAGCCTGAAGAAAAACTTGAATGACAATCCTTATCCATATGTTGGTTTCTTAAAATATGAATATTTTCATAAGATCCAAGAAATAAAAGATGAGTTTTTGCATCAATATTATGAGTATCTTCATCTTTTTCATGACCAGATAAAAACTTTTAAGGTTGTTTCACATTTTCACCAATTTCAGGGGATAGAACATGATTGTCATCTTTAAATTTTAGTTCCCTTTCATCCTTAGCGAAGGGAATTAATACCTTCTAAAAAAAAAATTGAATGTCATAGCAGTCAACTTCTTCCTCTTCTTCATGGTTGAAAGGACTCTCATGAATAGGCTCTATAATATCATCATCCATAAATTGAACATCTTCATAAAAACTTTCCAAACCCTCAATAAAATTGTCAAAATGTGTGAAAAAGTCCTTGACCAACAACAAATAAGGATGGTGTTCTTTATATATCTCATAAAATAATGTATGAAAATATCTAAGAGAATATAAACAATTACTTGGCAATCTCAGTTCATACCATGATTTTGCATTTCCCTCCAAGGACACCATGAACATCTTCATAAGACAATATTCATGAAATTTAACTTGAAATTTACGAAGGTGCATATGAAGCCTAATAAAATGCAAAGAAACATTATCTCCTTTTAATATTTGAATATAGGTGAATAAGTCTAATATATGCAAGGCATACGATTTGGATATCCTACAATATGATCTTGATTCATGGGCACATACCTTCTAGAATGTGAACACAACTTGATTTATGGATCCTGCTGCCAGTGGAATCTAAGATCAACTTGAAACTCTTTGGAGTCGCTAGATGAATTTTTTATCCTTCTTGTGTCTAATCAATGTACACCATCACTAATCATATATGAAACTTAATAATATTTCCTAGGGAATATGAAACCTGCCATCCCCAGTATAGTCACCACTATGTGATCACTCCCTAATTTCCCAAGGTTGTAAGAGAAACCCAGAGGTAACCACAAAACCACTTGTAAAGTTTGGATCTAGCCCTTCCAACTTCATATAGGGATCTATATTTATGATTTATATTTGTTGATCAAATTTATTAGGTTATTTATTAAGTTCAAAGGTTTGTTTTGAAATATTTGGTTGAAACTGCAACGAAATACCATTGAGCAATGGATGCATAAAACCTGAAGTAAATGAAGTGCAGAAATAACAGATGAAGTGTAGCAGGGAAATGTAGGAAGAGTATTGGATATCTGGAACTTTGTGGAGTCGATTGGAGGAAAACATTAAGATTCAATTAAACATAGGGCATTTAGAAATGAATTCTATATTTAATTTCAGTTTACAATACATTTGAAATTGTTTATCATCCAGAGCAGAGTGTATTTAAACAGGTTCAACCTTTAATTTTCTATAAATAATAAAGACAGGAAGTAACATATGGAAATATAGAGAGATAACAATTTTACATTTAGAAGGACATCACCAATTCATCTAACACTTGAATCCTGGAACAACTTTATGTATTTCTGAAAATGATCACCTTTAGCTCAGTGAACAACTTTACATCAAAAAACTTATTTCTTCATAGAAGTCCCAACTACTACTCAATCTTATTACAAAATATTTATAGAATTCCTATTGAAATAAATTTAGATTCCTAAAAGGAACTATTTACAAAATAATCTCCAACAATTTCTGGAAAAATGTGAATATTAAACTAAATATAAAGAAAAATCACGACAAAATTGCAGGAAATACGCAACCATTGGAAAATTTTCAACGCTCATATCTAGAAATTGGTCAACCATTGTTGATCCTCTGCCTTGGAGTCTAGAGAGGTTGAATTTTTCTTCACAAACCTATTAGCTTCCCTTTCAACTTGATTAATTCTGCCACCTATATCAGCTAGCTATCCCTTTGAATTCTATTTTTGTCATTATTTTGTCTTTCATTATCTTTTGAACACTTCATTATTGTCACAAAATATATAGGGATGAAAAATGTATTTTGAATAATATTTCCAAACATGTTTTATTAAACCTATAAATTAATTTCATGATTAAAATTTCAACAAATTTATTTGAATGATTTAATAAACCACTTTGGTTTGAAATCCATGTGTTGTTTTCAAATCCATGCCTTGTTTTCTAAATCCACATCTTATTTTTCCTTCCTTTGGATTTTAAAAACCATGTGTTGTTTTTCCTTCCCATGGATTTTAAAAACCATGTTTTGTTTATCCATGTGTTTTCTTTTTTACTTTTTCATTTACCCCTGTAAATATTTGGATAAAAATTTATCCATTCTTGTGTTCTCATAATTACGCCGTAAGGCGTTCTTATTTGAAAACAACTTTGCTAAATGACACTCTACACCATTTGTCACCGTTCGATTTCGTGTTAGACGATTGAAACATTATCAGCCTTCCGATGGGAAATTTTGTTAGTTAGGGTAAGTTTTCGTGACTTGAGATTTCGGTAGCCATTTCTGTCTTTCGACCCTGCCATTGCTCTCTCGACCCCTGGAAGCGAGGAAGAAACTACCTCTGCTTCTCTCGACCCCTGGCAGCGATGAAGAAACTGCCCCTGGTAGCAATGAAGAGCAGCGAATGAAGAAGCGGCGATAAATATACAGGTAGAGGTAATGTTGCTTTTACTGTAACCCTCTTCTTCTTCTGACTTAGGCTCCCAAGATAGCCAAAATTGTGTCTCCACTCTGCACAACCTCGTCATGGGATCGAATCCCACCGACGCCCCTTCTGTGAAAATCGAACAAGATGATACTGCCATGCTGCTTTATTCATCCGGGACTACTGGAATGTCCAAGGGGGTTATCTCCACGCATAGAAATCTCATTTCTATGGTCTGTATTTCGCTGAGCCGCGTGTTGATGAATCGTGAATATCTGCACCTCTGCAGCATACCCATGTTTCATGCATATGGGTTCACGGCTTTTGCTTGTGGATTGCTTGGATCCGGATCCCCAATTGTTGTGCTCTCTAAGTTCGATGTGATGGAGATGCTTTGGGCAGTTGAGAAGTACAGAGTGACCGATTTGCGCATTGTGCCTCTGATTCTGTTGGTTCTGACCAAGACAAACGTTGCAAGTAAATTTGATTTGAGGTCATTGCACAGTGTGACCTGTGGTGGAGCTGCCCTCAACAAGGAGTCTGCAAAAGAATTTGTTTCTCGGTTCCCCACAGTCACGCTAACGCAGGTAACTCGTTCTTTTCCTAGTTGCAACAAATTTGAGGACATGCATGTATATTTACTTTAATAAATTGCCATAGTCTAAAGAGTCCACAAATTGCCATAGTCTAAAGAGTCCACTGGAAAATAATGGAATAAATTGCCACAGGAAAATAATGGAAATTTTGGCAGGACTCTATAGAAATATTTGGAAATCCTGGTTATAGATTTAATAGATTTAATGCGAATCTATTTCTTCTTTTAAAGAATACTGTTCAAACACTCTCAGCAATAAATTTCTTGAAAAAAAATCACCAAATTTCAACTAAATTTTTGAGGTCCAAACAAAATTGTAGCCTATGACAAACCCCCAAAGTAACATCCTATGAGATTCACCGTTCTCTTCCACAGTTCATATGTAAAACGAGGAATTGCAATACACAATCGCCCACCTAGCCAGACATCATTGGTAAACATCATCTGCAAGACAGAAACGCTATCTGGCAGTGACTGCTAAGAACCATGATGGGCAGGGTGGAAAGGGTGGAAACGACCATGATAAACAACCTCTGCCACATGATGGTTCCACCCTGCCTACAATGATGGGTTTCCTGTCCATTGATGGGGAGAAATAGACTATTGAATCTACCTTCAATAGCAAACAACCATTGTAACCACCATTGAAATCCCGAATGAAAGTTCTATATAATAAAAAACAATAATAGTCAAGTGCAGCTTCCTTGGTTGGTGAAAGTAGGTACTTAATGGAAGCAAGTGGGTAGTTAGTATAGCTTCCATTAGAGTTTAAAATCCTGCCCTTGACATGCTAGTGTTTGTGAATGTGCTTCCATCACAGTGCACACAATAGTCACAATCGGTGGGGTTAGATGCAACTTTCAGCCAACTTAGATGTAATATTACTATGATTAGCTCTAAGGTTATTTAAAATTGAAATAAATTGGATTTTAACCTTGACCATGATGGACTATGAATTGGTGATCAGTTTGGTGGTTCTCCAGTGTTGCATAGATTTTGTGTGCACATGCAGCATTGTTCATTGTTGCTTCTTGAACATTGTTGACAATTCTAGTATTCTTTCTTCACCTTCAGATATCCTTTCAATATGAACCTAATCACATATGAAACATTTCAGTGTTCTTTCATTTCAATATTCTTTTCCTCTTCCTTATGATTTTTGTGGATTGTGTCCTTTGGTTTAGCTAGAGAGCTTTCTAGATATATAAAAAAAAAACAGCCTATAACCTTATTATTGCTTTTTTCCTACTTCCACTTGTTATAAAAATCATCCCAATTCTTTCCTTGGTTCTCATAATAATAATTATTCTTTTGAATTGCCTCATCTACTATGTGGGGATCATTTTGATCTGATTCATGTATTAAAGTTGCAACCCATCAAGGAAGTGGTTCACCTTCAACTAACATATTTCTTAAGTTCCCAGGGCAAGGAGGCTCATCCTTTGGGATTTATCAAACTGATTGAATTTATTCATTGCCACTTCAAACCCACTTATTCATCATTCAACTCCATAGCCCACAGAAAAGGCAATAGTGGAAGGTTTGAAAGGTGTAGCCGTTGTGGTGGTAGTGGGCAGCACTGCTATGGGCCCTAGGGCTGCCTCAAATTGGTTCAAGGCTTAACACCTGAAGATGATGGTTTTGAGAGGTAACCGGGCATTTACTTTATTTTGTGGTTTATTGCTATTAAAACACCCCAAAACCCTAATGTAATCAGTCATTTGTAATAATTATTCATTTTATTATCATGTACAATATTATAGCATAACTTCTGGAAATCTTTTTAACATCAAAATTGCACGCATGAGAGCTAATCTCACCACAGGATTTTACACCATAATTGTGGCCACTGGCCAGATTAAAAACTCTTGGTGAATACTCACGCCCCTACTGCTCATTCCCTCGTGGTGAGTAGTTTGACTCTTCTAGTCTAAAATGGCGGTTCTGGTTTTTGGGACTACAATGTTGCATCTGGGATGATTGGGAATTTGAGACTCATAAACTTGATTCTTATTGTGCAGATGCCCATCGGGGTTTCCCAATCTAGCATTGAATCAAACTGTCAGATAGGTCCTATCATCTTTACCCTTGCAATTCCTGGCATTAGAATCTAGGCATAGTACGTAACTATTTTGGTGAGCTTACACCTACGTTATGCTCTTTCTTTAGTCATGTTGCAAGAAGTTTTGCAGGGCTATGCGCTCACGGAAACCACAGCAACAGGAGCATATTTAGATGGTGAAGAAGAAAGTAGACACTATGGATCGGTTGGGATGTTGGCTCCAAATACTGAAGCAAAAATATTTGACCCTGATTCTGGGACTCCTCTACCTCCAAACAAAAGAGGAGAATTGTGGCTTCGAGGTCCCATTGTTATGAAAGGTATGTGCTTCTTAAACAATCTTTCCTTCATAAAATGAAAATTTGATATCATGAAATGTATTTTACTATAAGATCAATGAACCAAACACAGCCTTAGGCACAATAGTAGTAAAACTGTTATGGACCAAGGAGTAAGCTATGCTGTCAAAGATATTTACCATGTGCCATAAAACAAAATAGAGCTATAAAATGGGAAGCATCCAATCCTGTTCTATAGAAGTACTCAATTAAGTACTTTATTTAACTAGGATTTCATGGCTCTGAAGAGGACTGAGGTGTTACAGAGGTACTAATAGAAGTACTCAATTAAGTACTTTATTTTACCAGGAGTTCATGGCTCTGAAGAGGGATGAGATGTTAGAGAGGTACTACAGAATTTAAATCAGTAACCAGATCGGGGCTAAGTTTCACACATTGGTCAAATGCTCTACTACTTGAGACTAAATATTCAATTAGGCACTTGTCATCATAAAATTAACGATTTTCATGATAGTCTGCATAGTCAATTTTAGCATTAACCTTTTCTAGAGAAAACTCTACTCTGAAAAGATACACCTCATTTAACTACCCACTATTCTAAAACAAGCATGGTGATTTGAACTTATTCATCAATTTTCCATGCATAATATATGCCAGGATGGTGTTTTGTTCAGGTCCTTTTTACTCCTTAAAACCTCTATTCCCATTTCTCCCACACAACTCTATGGCCCCATTTATAGTTTCCTTCCTATTTCCCCACTCTGGGTAACATATATACTTAAACTTAGCTTGATGTTCCTGAGAAAATTATTTCTTTTAGACCAGAAAACTTCTTGAAGATAAGGATTGTGGAGAAGTGTTGTTTCCTTTTAATAACAAAATCTTTAAGGGTGAGATGACACACCTTCAATAGCTGATTTTAATTTATTGCAGGGTTTCTGATAAATAAGTGAAACAACGGTATTTAGCATGATGAATAGTTTACAATATGATTCTTTCCTTCAGGGTTCATTATTCTACATTTTGACCCCGTCATTTATTTTACTGTAGGTTATTTGAACAATCCAGAAGCTACTACTTCTGCTCTGGATGTGGATGGCTGGCTATGGGCCCTAGGGCTGCCTCAAATTGGTTCAAGGCTTAACCCCTGAAGATGGTGGTTTTGAGAGGTAACCGGGCATTTACTTTATTTTGTGGTTTATTGCTATTAAAACACCCCAAAACCCTAATGTAATCAGTCATTTGTAATAATTATTCATTTTATTATCATGTACAATATTATAGCATAACTTATGGAAATCGTTTTAACATCAAAATTGCACGCATGAGAGCTAATCTCACCACAGGATTTTACACCATAATTGTGGCCACTGACCAGATTAAAAAATCTTGGTGAATACTCACGTCCCTACTGCTCATTCCCTCATGGTGAGTAGTTTGACTCTTCTAGTCTAAAATGGTGGTTCTAGTTTTTGGGACTACAATGTTGCATCTTGGATGATTGGGATTTTGAGACTCATAAACTTGATTCTTATTGTGCAGATGCCCATCGGGGTTTCCCAATCTAGCATTGAATCAAACTGTCAGATAGGTCATATCATCTTTACCCTTGCAATTCCTGGCATTAGAATCTAGGCATAGTACGTAACTATTTTGGTGAGCTTACACCTACGTTATGCTCTTTCTTTAGTCATGTTGCAAGAAGTTTTGTAGGGCTATGAGTTCACGGAAACCACAGCAACATGAGCATATTTAGATGGTGAAAAAGAAAGTAGACACTATGGATCGGTTGGGATGTTGGCTCCAAATACTGAAGCAAAAATAATTGACCCTGATTCTGGGACTCCTCTACCTCCAAACAAAAGAGGAGAATTGTGGCTTCGAGGTCCCATTGTTATGAAAGGTATGTGCTTCTTAAACAATCTTTCCTTCATAAAATGAAAATTTGATATCATGAAATGTATTTTACTATAAGATCAATGAACCAAACACAGCCTTAGGCACAATACTAGTAAAACTGCTATGGACCAAGGAGTAAACTATGTTGTCAAAGATATTTACCATGTGCCATAAAAAAAAATAGAGCTATAAAATGGGAAGCACTTTTTCTAGTGTTCTCTCAGCATGTGCCAGTTTAACATGTTTAGAACACGGCCAAAGCATCCATGAAGATATAATTAGAAGTGGATTCCAGTCTGATGTTTGTCTGGGCAATGCCCTCATAGACATGTATGCAAAATGTGGGAGCATAGAACATGGACGTACAGTGTTCGACAAAATGAGACAACGAGATGTGATCTCATGGAATGTGATGATTGAAGGATATCAACAGAAAGGGCATGTAGATGAGACCCTGGACCTTTTTCAGAAAATGCCTGAACGGGAAATCATCTCTATAAATACAATGATAGCAGGATATGCACAAAATGGATTTGTTAATGATGCTTTGAAGCTCTTTCAGGAAATTCCAGAGAAAAATGTGGTCTCATGGAATACGATAATTGCAGCATATGCACACAACAGACTTGGTGAGGAGGCTCTGAAGCTTTGTAAAAAAATGCAATTAGAGGGTGTGAAGCCATACTTACAGACCTTTGCTAGCATTCTCTCAGCATGTGCCAACTTGGCATCCATGGCGCAAGGCAAGCAAATTCATGAACAAATAATTAGAAGTGGATATCATTCTGATGTCTTTGTTGGGAGCGCCCTTGTTGACATGAATGCAAAATGTGGGAGCATAGAAAATGCACGCTTTATCTTTGATGGTATGGATGAGCGGAATGTGGTTTCATGGAATGCGATGATTGTAGGATATGCCCTGCATGGCTGTAGTAGGGAGGGCCTTGATATCTTTGAACAAATGCAACGTACCAATGTGAAACTAGACAAGGTCACTTTAGTTGGTATTTTGTCTGCTTGCTGCCATGCAGGACTAGTAGATGTGGGCTGGAAATACTTTGATCAGATTAGTCAATATTATCGAATTACGCCTACAATGGAGCACTATGGCTGCATGGTTGACCTTCTTGGTCGTGCTGGGCATCTAGATGAGGCAAAGGACCTTATCAACAAAATGCCAATAAAACCTGATGCCATTGTGTGGAGTTGTTTGCTCGGTGCCTGTAGAATTCATAACAATATAGATTTAGGAGAACTTGTGGTAGAATGCCTTTTTGAGCTGGATCCCGACAATGCTGCACACTATGTGCTGCTGTCAAACATTTATGCTGCATCTCGCAGGTGGGATAGCCTTGAAAAGGTGAGGAAAATTATGAAAGACAAGATGATCCAAAAGAAGCCAGGATGCAGTTGGATTGAGGTTAATGGACAGGTACATTCATTCATCTCAGGAAACAGATCACCCCTGAAGAAGAGAAAATTTATGGAAAGTTGGATACATTATCTAGACAGATGAAATCTTCAGGGTATGTTCCTGGTTTATTTCTGCTGAATGATGTCGAGGAGGACCAGAAGGAACAAATTTGGTGCCACCACACTGAGAAGCTGACAATTGTATTTCACTTACCTGGAGCAATGTTTTGAATAATCAAGAACATACAAGTATCCACTGACTGATTCTCTTTCAGGAAGTTCATCTCCTAATCATTCTATAATCTTTGATAATTATTCTAAGATGACAGATGTTTCCATTATTTCAGGATGGAGAGTGTTATTGTGAAGATTATTGGTGAAGAGAACTGACATAACCTTTAAACACAAGGTTTCAAGATTATAAGGCTGTCAAACTTCCATTGCCAGAGGAATTTATATTATTTTTCATCTGTCTTTAATCCGAAGATACACATCGACATTTTGAATATGTGCTTAATTTTCAGGTGGTGTGATTTCAATTAATTCCATCCAACAGAGTTCCACATAGATTTAGCATGTTCAAAAGCCAGAGACCAAGATTACATTTCCTCCACAATATAATCGCTCAGGAAAAAGGAACCGAACCCTCCTTTCATATATTGAACACATAACTTCGATTCACATTAAATGTCTTACTCAGAAATTCAGTCAGTCAAACCCCATACATTCAGAACCAATTTCCTCATTATATACGTTAAATTAAATACAAAGCATCCACTTACAAACTGCTTGTTTCAGCCTCTCTTTAAGAATTTTACGGTGTTTCCTTTGCAACATTTGATAATGGAGCAATTGCTAGTTTATGTTCCTTCCTCATCTATGTAAAATTGTTGTTGGTTTTTTCGCATGGTTTTGATTTTAAAAATAATTAAAATGATTTTCAATCTAAAAATAATTTAAATATTCCTTTGCGCTAACGTATAGGAAAATAAATTAACATAAGTGAAAGTAAATGTGGTTCTCATGTTCTAGATTTTCATTTTTTTGAATTAATTTTAATAATTCAAATAAATAATTTCACACTTAGGCATTTTTCTTTGTGTTTCTCGCTTTGAGTAAGTTTCAAGATGCTCTACCTTTTGATCTAGAAGTAAGCACGAGATATACCATTGGAAAGATGCTTCTGATCAATTTACCATGAAAACACCTACAACATGATCTCGCCCAAATTTATTTACAAAAAATATCCCAAATATTTAGATTTATCTTGTCCATAAGACTTCAAGAACTAAATGGCTCCTTGGACAAGAAAAATTTTAGGCTATGACACCTAGTGATTCATAGGCTAAAATTTACCAACAGATTCCCAAAACAAATAACCAGATAAACATCAACTGATCACTATAATTTATAGTACCCTAACACCAACAAAACATTTTTTTCTTCAATCATATCCCTCACAAAGTGATACTAAATATCAAAATGATTTGTCTTCAAACGATAAGAAGGGTTATTTTCCAAGAAAATTTCGCTTTGGTTGTTCCAATGTATCCTTATAGCTCGCTATAAGAACCCCATACTTGAGCACAATCTTTGCAACCAAACTATTTCCTTGCTTTCATGGGTGACTGCCATGTATTTAGCCTCTGTAGTTGAAAGTGCCACTAAAAATTCTCTCTTTCTCATCCAACTGACTACTCCTCCAAATAGGTTGAAGACATACCCACTTGTAGATCTTCTCTAATCCATATCTATAGCCTAGTCTACATCAACAAAGCCATGTATGTCTAATGGATATAGGTTCCCCATAACGGTCTATCTGTTTTCCATATGGCCTCACTATCACTAGGTAGTTGTCCTTGTCATGAGGAGGCACATGGCCTCAACATGGGTGATATTAAATGTGCTAACCCAAGTCCGTCCTCCACTACCTTAACTGCACTTCACATAATCCACTGTTTCTTTATTCCTACACGTACTGGTTGTAGGTTGCTTTGGCCATATATGGACAATGGCGTCGTCCCTCTTCAACAGTTCTCCCTCAGTTTTTCTGACATTTTCAATCTTTTCCCTGTCATTCCATGTGGAAACTCCACCTCTTGTGTTGCCTTGCATGACCCCTCATCCCATCTGCTACATGCTGGTCTCTATCATTCTGCATGTCTGCCTCCCTCATCTCCTTCTCATTCTCGCAATTTGGCCTCCACCATGCTATGATGCCGCCGTATTCGATTTCGTGGAGGTGGAGGCCATGGATCACCCTCCCAACCTCCCATTCATGCCATAACAGAGCGGACTGTGAAATTTTCCCTGGAATTGGATGCGCCAGAGGTCCTGGACCCTCAACACCTCTCTACCCACATATCCCTATGCCTTCCAGAAGCTTCATCTTGCCCATCTGGTTCAAGCTCCAGGAAGTGGATGCGTAAATCTACAATGTCTCCCTCCTTCCTTCATCAACCTCACAAGATTGTGGTGCTACCTGCCAAGACTACGAAGGACTCCTCAGACAATGGTGGCAGTAAAATTTCAGCTGAAGGTGGAAAATACATAGAGACTAGTGCCCGCTCGACCTTCGCACAAGAGTTGGACCCCCAGCTATCCAAGTAGGCGGAAAAAATCTTCAACTACGGGTGTTTCATCGATGAAGATCAACCTCCCCAGCCTTTGCACGATGATAAGAAGTTGCCAGCCTAACGCCATGGTTCCCACTTGTCATGGTTTGTCCGGTTATGTTCTAGTGTCTTTTCCATTTTACTTTTCACACTGCATAATTAGATACTGGGTAATTTTGTTCAATGCGAGTTTCCGCCCCAGGGGTAACAATTTTCATGCTACTTGGAATGGATTTTGTGTTGGTTTCCCCTCTCGGGGTAGCCCCATTTTTGTTTTTTTGAATTTCCTATTTCCCACCGGAATTGGCTAATGCAACAATTCTGGTTTGGTTGATGAATTGTAACATTGTCCTTTTGTATGATATAATAGAAGTAGCCATATTTAGAGAAAAAAAAAATCCATGTATGTCCAACACTGTTTAATCATGGAATTCCTCAGTAGCACAATCATAATCACTAGTTCCACACAAATATCTGACAACTTAATTCATTTTTTACCAATGCTCCTTCCCTAGTTTTGACATAAACCTACTCAACACTCCCATTGCATGTGCAATTTCTGATCTCATAAAAACCATTACATTAAAAAAGCTACCAACTTCACTTGCATATGGAATAGGGGATAAGTCCTCCTCCTCTTTTGGTGTCTTGGAAGACTATTCAACTTCTAACTTTATATATACAAGAATAGGAACCTTCACCAGTTTTTTATTATGCATATCAAACCTCTGTAATATTGTCTGAACATACCTCCTCTATTTTAACCAAAGCTTCCTCGTTGCTTGATCTTGTTTAATTTCCATGCTCAAAATATAGTTTATAGCACCAAGATTTTTCAAGTTGAATTTAGAGGACAATTAGGTATTCACATCCTAGATAATTTCTTTTTAATTTCCAATCAACCTCATATCATCCGCATATAAAACCAAATAAATAACATGGTTTTCAGTTAATTTATACACAATGATTTTCTTTGATCCTTCTGAAGTAATGTCCCCACATATATGTATCAAATTTTGATACCTCATCCTTGGTGACTCCTTTAACCCATACAAAGTCTTTTTTAACTTGCATACCAATTATTTCTTACCCTTCACTACAAATCCTTCTAGTTGCTTCAAGTAGATATCTTCTTTGAGATCCCTATGAATAAATGGTGTCTTCACATTCATCTGTTCTACCTCAAAATCAAAAGAAGTAGAAATAGATAAAATTAGTCTAATAGAAGATAATTTGGAAATATGAGAAAAAATATCACCAAAATCAATTCTCGACACATGGGAATAACCTTTGTTACATCCCTATAATACTAGCGTGTCCCCGATATTAGGTCCCTATAATACTAGTATAGCCCCCATATTGTTATTGTTGTGCCCCATAGAATCCCACTATTTTTATTGATCAACCCTTACATTATTACTCTCATGTAGGCCCTAAATATATTTTGACCCTTTATACTCCTATATATACCAAGCAGGTATTTTCATTTTGAATTATCCAAGAATTGTTCATTTTTGTGATGTAAAAGAAGGTTTCCCCTACAAACAGGCTTATTTTCAAGTCGTTGATCTATCTTTCCTTCTGTTTTTGTGATCTTGTTATATAAAATTTGGTATCATAGCTTTGAATTATAAGATTTTATACCTCGAACATGTTATATTATGATTTTAGAGGCTTTAGAAAATAAAAAATTTACTATGCAGATTCAATATATTGGTGCAATTAGTGTAAAAATTTCAGATCTTGTTTGTGGTCCAAGGAAGATAGGGTTTCTGCATGTTTCGAAATTCAATATTAAATAGGTGTTCTGGGGAAAAGTGTCATAACTCTGTTTTCATGCAAAGGATTTGAATTTCATAAAAAGGGGCTAAAATTACATATCTTGTAGTTTTTTTTTATCAATTTCAATGTCAAAGGTTAAAACAGTGACATGTGACATATCGTACAAGTTTTCTCTACTGAACCAGTCCATGATCAGGGCATCATGGGATATTTGACATAAATTCATCTTGAATAATCCAATATTGGTCTAACTAGTGGGGTTGGAAATAATACATAGATGGATACCATAAGGCATAATTTCAGACCTTGGGAGGCTGTAGTCACAAAGATACAATAGTTTCAAGGTCAACCTTATCAACAAGCTCAAAATCAAGTTCTTAGCAAGAGTGTATTTTTAAATGTTCATAACTTTTGTTTGAAAAATTGGTTTTAATTGATTCAAAGGGAATAGTGAAGCATATAAATTATTAATTGATTCTAAAATTCCTTCCAAACAATAAAAAATATGCACCCATCAATCCCTCTAAAAGCTCTACTATTATGCATGAAGATGAAGAAATACAACATGATATATAAACTTTATGGGACCAAGTGCAAGATTTTTTGCTATCACAAAGAGTATCCAACAATGAATTGGAAGCTAAGATTGATAGTTTATATGAAAAAATAATAGCATACATGGAAGGTTTGAAATTGTTTTTAGAAGAAAGGCTCCCTTTTGGTGACAAGGTATGCCATGAAACTCATGATGAGAACAAAAGGAATGTGAATCAAGATTTTAGAGACTTTAACTCTGAGCTGAAGACCAACCATATTCCAAATATAGATATGAGAAGTATGATGGAAAGGATCCACTAACATGGATATTACATATGGAGTAGTTCTTTGATCTACATGATGTGAAACACACACAAAATGTGTGCATTGCATCTTTATATTTAGAACCCAATCAATTTGTATGGTATAGATATCTTCATTCTCGTAAAGAACTTATCACTTAGAAAAATTTTATAGAATACAAAGAGAAATACCTTCTTTAGTGAAATGATAAATATCAAACACGAGGTTTCATTTGTGGAGCACAATGAGGACTTCCAAAGTTTGAATATCAAAGGTAATTGATATTCTAGAAGAGCATCAAATTGATTTCTTCATGAGGACCTTAAAAGATAATATACAACATGAGGTTCCCCTATGGGAACCTAACTCATTCGAGAATGAATTCCAGGTGGAAAAAAAAGTTGAAAGAAAAATTATGGCAATAAGGATGTTTACCACTCATAATTATAAATATGGAAGTTTTTTCATTCCTAACTTCCCACAACCGATAAGGTTGACACCACAAAAACTAGGAGAAAAAAGAGCAAAAGGATTTTGTTACATTTGTGATAGAAACTCAACTAAATGTCATAAGTGTGTTGATAAGAAATTATTTTACACAGATTGTGAAGAGGAGGAAGAAAAGGAACAAGAAACATCAAAAGAAGAAGATATACACTAGGAACCAACCCCAAGTGCTGGAAAAGAAGAAATGAATCCAACCATATCTTGTAATGCATTAGAAGGAATTTCCAATCCTCAAACCCTTAAGATAAAATGATATATTAAGAAAAAAATGGTAATAGTGTTGACTTATTCAGTTTGAACTCATAATTTTATCCATTATAAGAGAGCCAAGGTTTTGAATTTCTTTCTATATCCATCACCTGAGTGTCAAGTTATGGGTAAAAATGGATGAACTATAATTTTCTCAGCCAAGTTCCATAATATCAATCTAACCATATGATAATATGTGTTCAATAGTCGAACACTTTCCATTCTAATGGGTGCTACAAATGTTGTATTACGAGTCCAATGGTTACAATATTTGGGGATAATAGATTTTAATTTTAAATAAATTTTCTTGAATTTTTTTCGAAAGGAAAGGAAATTGAATTAAGGGGTATCAGAGGGAAACTGTTGAAATTGGAAACAAGAAGAGGCTTCCAATTTAATTTTCCCTTAATTAAATTAGAAGGAAATTATAATTCCACATCACATGACAACTTGTATGAGTTAATTGAGTTGGGAAGACTTACTTACCTGATTCAATTCGAGGTTGGGGTAAAAATGGAGGCATGTAGATTTGAATCTAAGTTTTAGGGGGTCTAGTTGGAGTTTATTTTGAGTTGTAATTTTTTAACTTAATTATTTGAGTTAAAATCAGCTTCACTAGTTATAACTGGTGGATGAGCTAGTGAAAGGTCAAGCCAATTACATATTATTCAATTCACAAGTAGTGATCAATTATATAATGGATAATTCACTCTAAATATTTATTACATTTCATTTCTGAGGAAGATCTAGCTGATATTGGAGTTAAAGGGAAGTATACTATCAGTTGTATAATTAGAGAATTATACAGGTCATGCATGAGGACAACATGATGCCTTGGATGTATTTCAGAATCAATTATTGGGAATTTCCTAATTAATAGGGGCTCAATTCCTTAAGGAATGCATAAGCAAGGCTTAGCAACCCAGAGGCAAGAAATTGGTTAAGTATTGGACCAAACTTCTTGAGATCAGAGTGAGACAGTCAGAGATAGTGCAGAGAGCTTTCAAGCCTGAGAGAAGCATTTTATTGTTTCATATTATTGACTTAATGCAATATATAAATAGAAAGGTTTTTAGCTGAGGCTTTCCCCAGATAAATATTTTTGTTGTGCGATTGAAATTCTTTCTCTTTCTTGTTCAAGTGTTTATGTGATCGTAATTGGTTTCTGCAATTTGTAGAATAGATTCAAGTATTTTATTTTAGCACATTACAAGATCATTTGAATCTATGTGGATTTATACATCGTATCAAAGAAGGAATCACTATGGAGGAGAATAATACAAGTTTTTTTTGAATAGGTGAATCGCATTTGCAGATTTATTTTTCAGGACCAACATCAAAACTAGGATGTATTTATGTGGATTGAGACTTGAAAAATGCCCTTGAGGGTAGTTCAAATTACATAGCTTGGGAGGACATGATGGAGGCAATGTTGAAGAACAATGTGTTTAAGGAATTCATAGATAATGATATTCCCAAGCCTATAGCAACAGATGCTCAAAATCTTGATGCATGTAAGAAGAATGTAGAAAAGGAAAGAAGGATTATATTAGAAGGAGTTTGAGATCATGTTGTCTCAAAACTCCATGGAAAGGAAACTCCATATTCTATGTGGAAGGACTTAGTAGATTTGTTTCTGAAAAGAAAACGACCACATGAAGTTGGCAGTGAAGGACAAGATCAAAAAGATCAATATGGAGAAGGGTGACATGATACCAAAATATTTGATGAAGTTCACTCACTGTCAAGATGATATTGGAAGTGTTGGTGTGATAGTTCTCGAGGATGATATGGTGAGCCTGGCACTTCTAGGCCTTCCCAAGAGCTGGCATAGCTACTAGGATTCAGTGAATATGAGGGACAAGCTACCAGAGTGGGAGCGATTGTGGTCCTACTTGGTACAAGAAGAGATTCGGTGGAACACCAGAGATGGATCCTCATCAAATAGTGATGACGAGGATAATTGTGCCTTGGCTAGAAAGGTGAAGAAAGGAAAAGGGAAGGCATCCCATTCCAAATCATATTCTGACCAGGCAGGAAAGAAGAGATACTTATCAAATATTAAAAAAATGCATTTCCATGATATTGGACCCTATGCTACAAAGTGTCTGCACAAGAAGACCAGAATGAATCCCTCAGGAGGAGCAGAAGGTGAAGCACTTACTTCACAATTCGAGTTGCATTTCACTCTCATCTCATGGATGGTGTCATAAGTGATTGGTTCGGTGTGGTACTTAGATAGTGGAGATTCATTTCATATGACCGACAAACAAAAAATTCTTCAGTAACTTGGAGGATAAGGATATCCATATGCACATCGATATGGGAGATGAAGGGAGGTATAACGCGACCAACATAGGTACAATTACCTTTCAAAGGGATTCAGGTACTCCTCTCACATTAAAAGATGTCATGTATGTTCCTCGTTTAAAGAAGAATTCAGTTTCAGTTGCTATGTTGGAAGACCGTGGTTATGATGTGATATTTAGCAAAGGAAAGGCATTCATTCATCACAAATCCATGAGACAGGTGAACAATATTAGGGTTTGAGTAAAGAACCTCTACAAGTTGAATGTAGAAAATTGTGTTTCCTTGAGCACGAAAGTAGAGAAGGTGAAGAGAAGATACATCGGTGATTTATGGCATAGAATATTGGTCCATATACACCATGGTACTTTGAATATCACGTAGAAGATTTATACATGGGTTCCCAAGGGTTCACTTGAGTAGCAAGATACATGCAAAGGATGCACATTGGGGAAGTACACCAAAGCCACCTTTCACAATAAGGAAATCCAAGAAAAGGTGATCCTGGAGAGAGTTCACTCAGATGTGTGTGGACCTTTATCGACAGTCTCCACAACAAAAAACAGGTATTATGTTATTTTTGTAGATTATTTTTCATAAAAATTTTGGATATTCTTCATGCAGTAGAAAGATCAAACATTCTCAAAGTTCTGTGAGTTCAAAGAAATTGTCAAGAAATATACAAGGAAGAAGGTGAAGGCTCTCAAGAGTGACAATGGTGGATAATATGTCTCGAACGAATTCAATAACTCTTGTCCTTCAAAATGAATTTGACAGGAATTGATAACACCTGATAACCCACAGTATAATGGGGTTGCATAAAGGAACAATAGAACTATTGAGGGAGCAACATGATCGATGTTGCATGATCGGGGACTACCATTGCATATGTGAGTTGAATAATGTAACATAGTAGAATTTTTGCAGAACAAAATTCATCATAGGATACTTGGGAAGAGTACACCAGAGGAAGAATTTGCAGGTAAGAAACTAGATGTGGCACATTTTAAAATTTTTGGTTCATCATTTTATTGCCATGTGACAAAATATGCCAGGAATAAGATAGATACAAAAATTGAGTTGGGAATATTTGTGGGGTACACTGATCACAACTATCAGGTGTAATTTCCATCACACGGGATGACAATGGTAACAAGAGATGTAAAATTTGATGAAGACAAGGCCATGTGAATTTCAATTGAGACAGAGCTTCAATTGCATGCATTTGAGGAGCTCTTAGCTTCAAAAGAAGAACCTCAAGATGTGGAGTAGCCACAAGTAGAGGAATAAAGAGTGCAAGCACCCACTCATGAAGATACATCCATAGACATAAGTAAGTGCACTAGAGAGGTTTACAGGTTAGTGTTTGATGCTATAGAGAATGTGGGAGCACCCACATCAGAGTGCATGCAGAGAAGGTCTCCAGAGTGGTACAGTGGATTCACAGATATTATGAGTGAGAGTGTATAGATAGAGCCATCCTCTTTCGATGAAGAAGTGAAAAAACCAATTTTGGTTGATGCCATGGTTGAGGAGTATGACTCCATTATCAAAAAAATTGTATGGGAAGTTGTCCCAAGACCGAAGGGGAAGTCAGTTGTAGGATCTAGGTGGATCTACAAGGCGAAGAAGGTAGCAGTGGGAGTGTGGAGAAACAAAAGGCCAAATTTGTGGCCAGAGGATTCTCTCAGGTGGAGGGGATTGATTACGATGAGAACTTTGAACCAGTTGCAAGGTACTCATCAATCAGATCCATCATTTCACTTTCAACGCAGATGGGATGGCAAACTCATTAGATGGATGTAAATATAGTATTCCTCTACGTAATGATTGAGGAAGAAGTGTACATTGAGCAGCCGAAAGGTTTTGAGACCTTCAACAGAGAGTCACATGTGTGTAGACTCAAGAAAGCATTGTATGGACTAAAAAAAGCACCTTGTGCTTGGTACACCAGGATCGACAACTACTTCACCAGTTTGGTGTTACCAGGATTAATCCTTCTTGCAAACAAGAGAGATCTCCCTATTACTCCAACGAGTAAGTAAAAACAAAGTTCCATTTGAATATATCTTTCTCTAGATTATTTTTATTTTAATATCATTATAACATTAAAGTACAGAGGACATGCTCCTACCTTTAAATCCAAACGTCTGATGTAGCCCTTTTTCCATCGCTCCAAAGTAGTTCTCTAATGATGAATAGAACCTGCAATCAAAGACAAGACAAATAATCAAATCATCGATAATATATAATAATCAAAAATACTAATCCAGCTTAGTGATCAAGGAATCTAAGTATTGACATCATTCCCATGAATTTAGAAACAAGACAATGAGAAAAAGAGATCCATATGTATTATCATAAATTAGAAAGAGAAATCTTGTAACCAGATTCCTTGATGTTGTATAGATTTCTCCCAGGGTCTGAGCAATCGTTCTCCTTTAGTGTGATAAGCCTTCCTCTCTGAAATGACCAGCATGAAGTCATGAGAAAAAAAGTGTGATCTTCAATGTGTCAACAAAAACTCACTAGTATAGAAAGTATGCACTCTATGAACTCTCTCCAGCTTAGAAACTATACAAATCTGTCTCTATTTACATTAGTATCTTAGGTATCTTGACCCTTGAACTTGAAACTTGAGCTCAATATATAAGGAGATTTAAGTAGTTCCAGATCCATTAAAAGAGGGATGGATTCCTCCCATGAAGAGATTTGAGTTCCTTGGACCAGGGGATAAGCTCCATTAGTGGAGGGATAAAGCTCGAACTGGAGTGACTCTAAAGGATTCCATTTGGGAGAATATTCGACCAACTAGGCTTCTAGAAGTTAATTTTTCTTTTTACTTGATTTTCATGAGGATGTGTGGGTTTTAGTGGTGAATAGAGTGGTGATCATCATGGATAATGGAAGGATCATTAGTGCATGCACATGGAAAGGCTAGTAAAACTGCACAGGTAGACTTTTAAGGGTTTTACAGAGCTTTTATCCAATTTCCAAGACTTTATTCAGGAACATAAGTGTTTTTGACCTCTAAGGGAACATGATATGGATGGTGATAGATCCATATGAAAAGTCAAATGTCATGGTGACAAAATTACATGTAACATATTTCCCCCTAAAGTACGAAATCTGAGAGTTATTCTAAAGAGTGAAGTGCTTTATCATTCCGAGGATTGGATTGGAGACACCAGTCGAAAACCTGTAAAACATTCAATCCAAATATATTTCATCGCTGAGGTAGGCATTCCCATATTTAGATCAAAACTAAATAAATGTTCTGGTACATATATGATTTCAATATTACATCAAAAGTAGACAGATTATGGGTGCTGCCATCTGTCATAAGTAGTCTACTATATCATGAATAATAAAACTCCTCGCAACCTGGATGGTGGAAACTAGATCCAGGGTACATCTTGAACTAGTATGAATCTATCCATGTGATTGATTGTGTCTAAGTCAAACATGGTAGAAACCACTTGTTTACCAATCAATGATGAGAATCGTTAACAAGTGTGAGAGAAACCATCAATAATGACAATGACTCTCAAATTACTTCAGTACAATCTATTAAGTGTGAATGAATTATTTGCAGTCGAACACTGATAGAATCATTTGATTGAAGGTCAATGATGAAAACCTATCATCGAAGGCGAGAAACCCACCAATAGGGCATGCAGATCCCAAGGTACTGATAGGATTCTAGATCAAATTTTTAGATAATGAGCCAATGTCGATAGAAAGTGATCCATCGTAGGAAATCCTACAACACAAAACCATTAGATCAAGTTTTGAAGAAATTTTTTTCAAGGACTGACTCAGGGATGGTCGACGTGAATGGAGATAGATGTTTGAAATGAATGGTTTATTGAAGTTTCTCTTGAACACATAATGACATTGTAAATGGCTTGGTAGCATTTAACCTAAAGATAATATCTAGAAACTCGCTGAAGACTTTCAATATGGCTCGATTAACTGTCAGACAAGGGAATTCCCAACCTAGGTACAAGTGTGAAAAAGTGTCATGTTCAAGAGCGACATGCTGCCTTCTAAAACAAGGACGACAAATGGATTCTTTTTCTCTCCTTTTCCCCCACCATTACTGGCAAGTACTTGTTTATTTTTGTCAAGCTTGAGGAGGATCAAATTTTCTTGTTGTGTAAGCTCATCCTTTGGACGATTCCATATTAGTATTAAAATCAAACCCTAAGAAGGAGTGTTTTGGTCTTGTTTTGATCGTGTAATATTTGAAAATGGAAAAGACAAGAATATAGAACATCTACAATATTCCAAATAAAGAAAAACATGAATATATCTAAAATATGGAAAATGTCAGAAATATGTTGCAACTGAAAATTACATCAAGACATTATAAATATGAGTAGAAACATTTGAGTCATGTCATTATAAAAAACAGAAAATATGAAGTACACAGTGCTCTAAAGAAGATGCACTCAAGCCAACAAGAAGTGGCTGAAATACACTAATGAAAACTGGCACTGGAAATCTTGTGCTGCTACTGCTGGAAAATATTGCTACTGTGAAGAATAACGATGTGCAAGAGGCTGCTGGAGTTCTCATAAAGATCTAGGGTTTTCACCACGGACTCTACTAAAAAAACCTAGCAAAACCCAAAAATTGTTTGGCCAGATTTTAACTTTGGATTTTCGGCCCTTTTTGGGTTGCCAACTGCACCCATACTAGTTGACTTACGCACTCCTCCTGGGTAACTACTGAGATTTAGCTATAATGGTGATATAAATGCTACAATAGCACCCAATCAGCTCAATACATGAATGGTTGACGCCTTCTCTAGATTCTCAAACTACAAACTTGAGATCAAGCTCCTCCTTCCTTGACTCAAGTTGCAGCTAAAAACTGCACAACTGCTTGAATGGATTACGTTGCCAAGGAGGTTGAAGTTGTAGCCTATTGCTGGATGATGAGATATATCTCACAGCTGATACAAATAATCTCACCAAATTGATGGAATGGTCCCTCACAGGATTCCAAGTTGAAATACTTGGAACTTCCTTCCTCCAGTGGATCTACCTTGCTGAACTGCACAATTATTGATCGAATTGCTGCTGCATGGAGGTGTAAAATGATGCCTTGATGTAGGATTTCACAATGCTGCTCCTAGAAGAGTGAAATTAATTCACAAGTTTAAAGGATGAACCCTCCATAGGTTTCCTAGCTAAAATGCTAGAAAATACCTTCCTCCTCTCAAACCCTAAGATAGGAATGTGTAATTCCTGAAGCTATATATGCATAAGAGAGGGGCTGAATGTGGCACCAATTTCAGATGATGAATGGCTGCTCAAAATAACCTTCCCATAGTAGGCACTCGAAGTCCCCCATGTGTAAGGGTGTGATTCCCGCTCAGGAACACCCGTGTGCTAAACTGCACAGCAGACTTAGCTAAACAGCTGAAGCGTGCAAAGAAATGTCAAATGAGAATACAATATAAAATTCCAGACTAATTTTATTTTCTTCCCTCATCTTCCTTATATGGTTTGAGCCTTCCCTAGCCTTGGCCCACCTCATAACTATGTTTCACATGTATCCATTAATCTCCATGAATACTGTGATGTCTCTCCATGATCTCCCTTATCTCTGCAATTATTCTCCACTCTCTCCATCATGTGTGCATTTAATGCACCACTTCCTCCATCACTGCAACATTAATCCTCTATTATTTTATTTTTACTCCTCCATCATCTTCCTCATTATTCTCCATGATCTCCACTCTTCCTTCATTAATAAGCTACTCCACTACTCCATAATGCTTATCCATTATCTAACTAACCCACATTCACACAAAAAAAGTGGATTTTATTCATCTATGGGGTTTATGGGTCCCTCCACCCTTTTATTTACTTACTAAGAAAAAAAAGTAAAAACTCTAATATTCCAATTAACTGATGTAAAATTTGGAATATTATAGTCCTCCCCACCAAAATGTTTCTTCTCCTCAAGCAACTACAAAATTGAATGCTACAGCAATCCTCCTCCCTCCAAATGGCATCCTCATATGGAAGGTCTCCCCATCTGCTCCACTGTGTAATGAATGCCCAGCTCCATAGTTGTCTCTCTATAATATTTAGAATGGCTTCCAACTATATATCTAGATGCCTCTCCTCATCAAATAATCTCCAAGTGGAAACCATCTATTGTTCCAAAGTTGCTTCTCTATGTGAGACATATGAATTGAAGTGGTTCCTCCCCACAAAGGAAAGACCCAACTCATGAACTATCTCTCCAACCCATGCTACATGGAGTATGATGTACCTCTCCATGCTCCCATCATTGGCCCTTTTTAGTATGAATCTTTCATCGTAAAAGATCACTTTAGCTACGCATAACAAATAGCCCTAACATCAATTATGGCTGCCAATATCTTTAAGTCTGTGGTTAGTTGATCTAAATAATGCTACACAAATCCAGATCTAAGCATAAAATACATTAAGCAGATATAGTAAAATGTGGCTCCATGCATCCAATAGACAAGACAAGAACAATGTATCTGAAAGAATTTTTATATTATATTGAAAAGGGGCACCTGAGAGGAAAACAAGAAAGGTGTTTTCCAGTTCTCCTCAATGGGATGGGTTCTTGACAGTCCTCAACATTTCAGATCTAAAATCTCTCTCTCTTGTTGGTGTAGAAAACCCAGACAAACATAGAACTCAATGGGAGCTCACAAGGAAAAAATGGAGAAAATGTGACCAAGTATATAGATCCAGAGCGATCTAATAGGCAACAAAAGGTGACTAATGAATGGGGAAAACCCTTATATTTATAACAAAATATTAGGGCGATCTAGAACTTGGTGCATGAATAAAATATTATTAATCAAATTCTAGAACCACCCTTTAGGAATATTTTATTATATTTGTTGGAGGGAAAATGATTTTTGACTTGGGTCAATTCCTTTATTTATAAACAATAAATAAATAAATGATTTATTTATTATTTTAAGGAAATGGTGGGAATATAATTAAATAAATAATGATTTATTTAATTATTTATAAATGATTTAGTCAAATTCAACTAGGAATATTATTTAAATAGGATTTAAATAACTTATTCCTAGGAAATAATAAAATAAATGAGGATTTATTTATTGATTTCCTTGTTTTGGGTTAAATATGACCAGGAAATATAAAAAAATATAGATTTGTTTATTATTTCCTTTTGGGGTTTCCTGTTTAGACCATAAACAACTTAATAAAGGTGTTTTACTAAGTTATTTCACATAGTGAAAGCAATTTTACTTAGGGTAAAATTGGTCTTACATGGTGTACTTGGGTTCTGTTAGCCCCCCTATGAAATTTTTTACAAGAAAATAGGGGGCTAAATTATTTTTGAGTCTTCAAGGAATGATTTTCCCCTGAAAACACAGTCTCCTTGAAGCCTCCTTGTGCCTTCTATCCTTTGATCAAATCCCCTCTGCTGATTCCCCTTTTAAAGCCTCTCTGTTATGTGAAGAAATGCCCAAAGGCCTCCTTTCCCCTTTATTTTTCCCTCATTTAGCCTCTTTTTATTCCTCCTTGTCTCCCATTCTATTTCCCCATTTACCTCCACAATCCCCTTGAATCCTTCCCTTACTCTTTATTTCCCATTTTCCCCCTTATCGTTTCCCTTTAAACCCCTTAAAATCCATTTAAAAGGGCCAAAAAACCCACTTTCCGACCATGCTGTAGGCCTAGCCCCTTTTCCGCTGGCCCCTTAACCACTTCCCCACACGTGCCCGTATGCTGGGACCAAGCGCTTAAGTCCCGAGCGCTAATCGCAATCGGAACTATCGGCGGGTGCATTTCCTTTGTTACAGCAAAAAACCCCCGATGCGATTGTTTTAAACACAAAGTCTCGCGTTGAGTTTTGGTCCGTTGATCTGTCATAAAGATCGACGGCGGAGCGCTAATCGCAAGATCCCCGCCCATCGCAATCACAACACCCTCGTCGCACCCTCCGATCAATCGCAACTGTGACTTCCGATCCCCCGATTGCATCTGAGCCATTGATCTGTTCCGCGATCCGACGGCCAGCGCTCAATCGCTTCGCCCCTCTTATCGCATTCGCAAGCCTTCCCTCCGTCCTCTGATTCTATCACAGCCGTCCATTCTCCCGCCGATCTAATGGCTCACCACTGTCACATCGCTGCTCCGCTGCCCCTCTCCATCTCCCTCCGATTAGACGTGGACCATCGATCTGATCCCAGATCCGACGGTTGGTGTTTAATCGCAGCGTCTCCCTAATCGCGATCAGAGCATTCATGTTGTGCATTGTAATTGCTCCCCGCTCCGTCCTTCGATTGCGATTGGCCCAAGTTCATCCTGTCCGTCCGTTGTGTTAAGATCTAACGGCTCGAGTTCAATCGCCCTCCGCCTCTGCTGGGTCCCACGCTCATGCCTCGGTGTGTTGTTTTTTTTCGCGTTTCCCTGTGTTATTCGCCCGAACGCTAAACTTTGGTTTTTCACACTGTGCGTTCATTTCCCCGCTCCCCTCCACTGTTTCCATTATTTCTCCATCGCTCCACCTTCTCTCCTCCTCCACGACATTTCTCCACCTCTGCCCGGTCTATAATATGTTTATTTCATAGCGCAGACAACACAGAGATGGCCAGTTCAGCACTGCCAGCAGAAGCAGCAGAAGCGGGATTTAAGAGGGATTAATGCTTATTATCGATAAAATTAATGTTTTAATCTCGCATTCAAAGAATTAAGGCACTGTTTGAAGATGAAGAGCGCACCAGCAAGTCATAATTGCGCCACCTAACAACAGAGCGCGTTTACTCCTGAAGTACGACTTCCCACAACGTTCTCCATGCCTCCTCGAGCCCTGAAAAGATTAATCGCCCTATCTGAGCCGCAATAATGGAGGAATGGAGGATCCATGCAGATATTTCATCCAGTTCATTTATTTCAGAGTGGCAGCACAGAGCTCCAAGCACCACAAGGACTCCAAAGAATATCAGAGGTCGATTTCGACCTGACAGAGATCTCCGACCAGTCTTAGAGTACATTCAGCGTTGCAGACAGCCATTAAGCAGCATGGGGGTGAACACCCCCGCCATTCTGTCTTAATGAGTCTCAATTAATTGTCTATCCACCTCTGTTTTCTCTCTTCTCCTATAAAAAATCCCTGAGAACGAATTGTAAAGGTTGTTGTCGGTTGCTCGGTTGTTGTCGCGTTGCTGGGCATCTATTGTTAGAGGGATTCAGTTTGACTGTAAGAACAGTCGTGGGAGGGAAGTTGCAGAGTATTTTGTATGTAATAGGCTGGGAGGAGAATTTGGGACTGTATTAGCCATTGAGCCATGTTGTACATGACTGGTTTTGCATCAATTAATCAAAGCACATTTCACAGGATCCTGGTCTATTACTATAGGTGATGTTTTCTTACTCTGTTTATTACATTTCCATATTGTTTCATGTTCTTTTAGTAGGCATCAGAATAATGGTATAGGATTCACCCTTGTTAGGTGCCCTATGCTGTCTGCTCTCCCTACCTTTATGTTTTCTGCTTCATGTGTATCTAAGAGTAAATTCGTGGGTTTAACCAGCGCAGCGGATGTTATTGCCTGCTGGCTGATGTATGAACTTGGGGGTTTGCCTCTTAGATGTTTCTTTGTAATCTTATCTATGTTTTTCCCTTGGAGTTGCTAAAGCAGACCTGGAGTTAAATGACCTCTGGTCTGATCTATAAGCTGCCCCTTTGTCCACCTTTGAGAGCTGCCTTTGAGTATGTCCAAGCAGGTCTGGAGTTAAATGACCTCTAACCTGATCTATAGACAGAAAATTGGTTGCTTTCCTTCTTTCACTTTCCTCCTTAATGTTCCATCCCATCATCTATCTAAAAGATCCTTTAGTATAGATGACTTGCCCTTTGGAAGCCTTGGCTAGTGGATGCAAGTAATTTCCCTCTCATGACTCCATAGCCCAATGGATGGCACGGTCTTGGCCCATCCTCTTTGCTGAAGCATCCTGCTGCCATGTTCCTTTCCTCCCATTGCTTTCTCGGCCTATGATCTCCTAACCAACCCAGCAACCCTTCAACCAAATCACTTTAAACCCCCCTTTGTGCTTCATAACTAGCCTAATATTTCATCTTGAGCCTCAAAGATATATCATTCTTTGCTCTATTTGGAGAGATCCCTCTCCGGGTCCAGGAGGGCTAGATCCTAGGGCCCCAAAGTGGTTTGATGTTGTCTCATCTTTTGGTATTGCCAAATCTACCAAAACATGGGAACCCCAACAGGTTCATCTAATGATAATAGGTTATATGACCAAAAAATGGTGTAACAGATTTCCCCCCAACATACGAGTGTTAGGAGCAAATCGTATGACCAAAGTACGTTGTAAGAACTCAATCACTAGACATCACGAGGGAAGTCAAAGAGAGAAATGTAAGGTAGTCTAATGTGCTAAAGGACTAGACCCTGAGGAGATGAGGCTTACAGGTGCAACAAGTCTCTAGTTTAGGAAGTGGTACCTGTGCGAAAGGCGGCGGGGGAGGCATACCTATGCCCGCCGAGACAAAGTACAAAAGAATAGTATGTCCAGTAAACAAGGAACCGAACTATAAAGTACATGCTGGCATAAATGCAGGCCAGAAAAAACAGAATGATGAATCCCACATACATGTTGTGCCTGGAATAACAGCAAGGACTTATACAATAATATTTTATTACATGAGATACAAATACACCCCAAATGCCCCCTATACACGGAGAAGGGCTCCCAAAATCTGACTGATACATGCAAATCGAAGAGGCGCTGCAAGCGGCTGAGGCTAAAATCATCAAATGTAAGGAGCTACATCAAAGGCGGAAATGAAGAAGTCATTCGGGCATGTTGGGGGCTACCTGCAGGGCCACCCCCTCATGAGGGTTGAGACATCTCACACACACCCGAGAATCACCAATAGCTGCTGATGCATCACTAGACAATCAAGTATACGGATCGTGATCATGTGGAAAGTAGCTCGAACCAAGGTACACTACCCTCTAAACCTATCTTGTGGAGTAAATGAGATGATGTCGATAGAAGGAGGTCTGCCATAGGTAAGGCAATAAGGGATCCCCAACTAAGGCATGAGAGAAAATAGTGGAGTGACTAACAGACGGACACTACTGATGATGATGAAATGGGGAATACTGAGTAGTGGATGGAAGACTTCCCATGTTAGAGCATAAAGGGCATGAATGGCTTGGCAGCGATTGACACAATATCATGATTGATAGGGGAAAATGGTACTGAAGACCAAAATGTGCAACACGATAGAGGGACCAAGCAATGAAGGATGGAAGGCTATAGTGGGATACAAAGGGAATCGCGATAGACTCCATGACCGATTATGACTCAACTCATATGCTCTAAACAAGGGCGACTCGATTGTGCTGCCACACAGTCAAGGTCCAATGGGGGACCATAAAAACATGAGTACAATAGGGTATCTCATGATGAAAATCAACATGAACAAAGACAAGTAAGGAGGAAAAGTGATGCCCCAAGTACAAGTGTTGTAAGTGAAGAAATTCGATTGGGAGGATAGGTGAATAGACCCTTCGTGGAAAAAATGTGTCATGCTAAAGTATCAAAACATGAAAAACTAATGGATACCCATTTGAGTGCTCGGTGAGAGCTTTCCAACGGTGTAGACGGTGTGTCAAACAGGGCTACGGTTTGGTCGCAGCGAGTGAAAGAAAAAAACAGGGATTTTTCTTCTAATAAGAAATTTTCCCTCCAAAATCATTCATTTTCTTGTGTAGCTGTGGTGAATGTGGAAAGGAGAGAAGGCCCTAAATCTTGCGGCGATCGTAGCAGACAAACCGACCGTTGGAATCACGATCCGTAAGTTGCAGGTAAGAGGCCTAATCCTACTCTTTGTTTTTGGATGGATTCAAAGTTCAGATTAGGGTCTTAAATCTCAGTAACTGCTCCTACTTCATCATTACAGCTGGGTCACACTTTTTGGGGAAAAAACTACAACCTGGGACGTCGGTTTGGGCCTTAAAAGTGAGACCTGGCCCAGGATTTGGCCAAAAATTGTGACCTGGTAGATGGAGGTGGTTTCAATGCTGGTATGGGCTGAGATTCAGTTTTGGTGTGAGTGAATGTAGTTGTGATTATCTGTAGATTGACAAAGATGATGGTTTTGTGCAGATATGGCAGATATATGGATCAAGTGGAGAGAAAGAGACCTAGGTACATTACGGATGGAAATCCAAGCAGATCAGGGTGTCCTTCGTGCATTGGCTACGTTTGGGGTTGTGAAATTTATGGAGAACCCTTTGATGAAGGCTGGGGAGCCCTTGTTGGCCCGGATTATCAGTTATTGGGATCCAGATCATGAGGTGTTTATAGTGCAGGGGCACAAGATTGAGCTGATAGTCCAGGATATGTATTTCTTGACTAGTCTCCCACCATTAGGGATGGTGGGAAATACACAGCCAGTGTTACCGTGGGGGTGTAACATCATGGAGTTTGTTGAGAGACATTATCGACTAGGTGTCCGAGTCAAAGGGACTCGGATATCGATTGGGGATCTAGAGAGGTTGGAGACCTGGGCAGTGGTAGCAGCATTGTTGCAGATCTTGGGCAGCCAGGAATTCCATCACATCACTGGAGGGCAGATGATGATTGTAGAGAGTGTGTTGAGTGGGACCTACTATGGGTGGGCCCAGATGATGTTGGTGTCGGTGAAACGACAGTTTTCGCTATGTATGCTGCAAGTGAATCATGATTGTGCTTATGGGACTGTATTGTGCTCCTTCTTTTTTGAGAAGATCTCGACCTTACAACCTCGTGTACAGTTACTTGATGGGGGCCCGAGATAGCCCCGGATCCGTCGGTGGGGACGACTACTGTGTAGAGGAGGATGAGGGGCGGTCGGACGGGTGTTCCGACTAGAGTTCTTTGCCCATTGGGATCAGATGCCATTATACATAGATTATTATCCCTATAGTGGGATGAGTTATTGCGGAGATCCAGACTTGCCGCTTCCGCCTGGTCGAGTATGGGGACCCGATGGTAAGTGAAAAGTAACTAATCTATTATGTGTATTGTAAAGGTTTTGAATAGTATTCATGGAACTGATTCTTATATCTTTTGGAATGCAGATATAGCTCCGGTAAAACTGGCCAGATATATGGGACGACCTGCAGCAGTGGGAGCTACAGGTGCAAGTGGATCAAGAACGGAACACAACGAGGATATGGCCACTCTATTGGAGGACATTCATCGTAGATGTGAGGGGCTGATGACCGGTGTGTCAGAGCATGGTTGGCACGATTTAGACGACCTGTACATAGAGCTATGTATTGGGCTACCCTCGGAAAGGCGAGGTATCATGCAACACATGGCGATGGCCGGTCAGACTGTGCGTGATCTACGAGCTGTAGGAGCAGAGCCATTGGCTCAAGATCCTCCAGAGAGTGATTAGATGTAGGGGAGGTGGTGCCCCCCAGTGTGTATGTAGGGGCAAGTGGTGCCCCCCAGTTTTGTAGTTTTGTTTTTGTAACATGCTATGGGAATGTCATATGTTTCAGAGAAGATGGACTCTAAAAAAATAAATTTATATGATATATATTATGTATATTCATTGTGTTGATGGTGTGAAATGTTATTGTCTTGTGTGTGCTAAATGCCAGTCTAGAACATGATTTTCAGTTTTATCTACATAGTGATTTTGACTTCTAGGTACATGGTTGAAAGTAATGAATCTAAAGTCACGTATCAAAAGTTTCACTCATAAATATTTTCTAAACAGGATTGGGTTATGTACACGATAGACACCATTGAATTTTAAAACAAGAAGCAGGGAATCTAAATGAACGTGCAGATGGAGGATGCGATGAGATAGCGCATCGGCTAAGAGACCACGTACTGCATCATATTCGGCCTCATTATTGGTGGCATTACCAATGCAGACCCCATTTGCAAGAAAAAGGGTATGCAAGGGGGTAAATATGGCCCATGCAGCCGAGGCGAGATTTCGGGAATAGGGACTTGCCCCATCGGCATAGCTAATATAATGTGTGGACGAGAGGGCCGGTGGAATAGTGTCACAAGACAAGAAATGGGAGGAAGGAGAATAATGATGGCATCATGAGTATAGGGTAGACATCCAATGACAACTATGGGAGGGAGTAGTCGGGGTAGGAAGTCTAGGACTCATAGATCAACTAGAGGGAGATGAATGAGAACTATGGGAGGAAGAGCGAGAACTCATGCTCTGAAGGATATCATAGATATGGATGGTATCATCTTGATTATGGGAGGAAAGGGAAAGGTCAGGGAAACCAGATGACGCTGCAAAGCTACCTAAATCATCAGTATGGGAAGAGAGGCGCACATACGATTCATCACGGGGAATGACAGAAGAACAAGTAAAAATATGGTCAAAGCATGAAGAGCCCAAGAATGTTACTGAAGGGGAATCAAGCAAAACAAATGGAGTGGATTTAGTGGGAATGTACTCCGAGGGTTGTGCGGATGAGGATAGTTATAGGCGGGGGGCAGAAGGTTTTGACATCTCAACATCAGGGGGAGGAATTTCAATGGTAGCAGGGGGATCCTCGAGTAAACCTGACGTATACTGAGTAAGGATGGGAGAGGTGGATTGATTTTTTTCAACTTCGTACTCGCGGATGACCTCTAAAGAGGCTCGGTAATGCATGAGGTGAGGAAAATGGTGAGAATAATGGCCATGGACACCACACAGAGCACATGGTTTGTTGGTGCGAAGAGTCTTTGGGTTCTTGGCTACGGATGAGGAAGAAACAGAGGTTTCAGGGACCATAGATTCAGGGAACGCAACTTTAACCATGGGTTGGATACGGGGCAATTCCAGACAAGTATGGGTGGCATGATCGATACCATCACACAAGGCACAAGGCTTGGTGAGTGGAGGAGGGATAGGGTCGGGTGCGGTGGCCTTGTCTTTGGATGCCCCCTTGCGAGTTTTTATTTTCTTGCCCGTAGCTGTCACAACATGAGGATGGTCTTGCGGAGGGGATAGGGGCACTATAGTGGTGGAAGGAGCAAAGGGAATTGGTGGAACTGGTGTCACAGCAATGTATGGTTTGGGGTGGCCAGGTGGGGTCTCGGTTGGAGGAGTAATATACCATACCGGTATTCCCAAGGTTAAATTAGGGAGGGAAAGGGTGGCCATGATGGGAACCGAATAGACTCCGAGAGGGGGAGCAAGGAATGGTATCTGACCGGTGGGGCAATGGCCAGGAGGTACGGCTCCCATATGGTGGAGACCTGGGGGAACTGACTCGAGAGGGTAGGGAGGTTCCTGAGTGTGAGGTGGATGGGAAGGTCTAGGCAAAAAAGGTTTAGTCGACTGAAGCGAAGGGCTAGGACTAGGATGTGGTGGGAGAGATTGAGGTTGCTGACTAGCCAAAGTAGGCTATGGAAGGTCATTCTGAAACGATTGCATCATGCAAACATTCGCTAAGCTGGGATCAGAGACAGGAGGAGGGGGAGGACCTGGGAAAGTTCCAAGCAAGGAGGAGTCTTTGTAGACACCAGGGGAAACACTGGTCAAAGAATCGACAGTTTTCTTATCGGTGACAGTAGATATGGTGGACTCAGGGGAGGTCTGAGATTTTGGTTCATGGTAAGTCAACTGGTCAATGGTGACAATCTTGCCATTATGAGGGAAAAACATCTTGCAGTGGACTGCGGATGGGACGACATACATGGCATAGGTGTAACTACGCCCCAAAAGAATATTGTAGTCAAGAGGGGCATCGATAACTTCAACATCGACACAAACAGTCTTACCCACAAGGGTGATAGGACAGTTACGGTATTGGCCAATGGGTTGGGAGGCATGGCCATCCCACACACGAAGGGTGATTGTGGAAGGGGCCAGCTCAAGAGATCTGAGTTGTTTCCGAAATGAAGCAGACATCACATAGGTAGATGCCCCCTCATCAATAATACACCGAGCTACGTTGGCATTTCAGATTTTGACTAGGATTTGGAAAGCAACAGAAGCGGGTAGGGGGGGATGGTCTGACTGACGGGCATCGAAAACAATCAATTGGTCATCGACGGGATCTACAGCGCCCACGGCAGATAGGAGAGCCTTCTTTTGGGAAGGACACGACTGGAGGAGTTCCAGTGTTGAAATGGCAGCAGGAGATTGTGCTAGATCATCTACTATGCTATATGAATGGGCAGCCCGAGTAGAGGCAACATTTTGACATAATGGGCCCTTAGGAATATTGGTATGAACCTCAGCTTTGGGCGAAGGGATTTGTAAGGGACCATTGGGTGTCGACAAAGGCTCTGTAGGACCTGAAGATGGGGACTCGGAGACAGATGGAATGGGAGGCGTGGAGTGCTAACGAGACCGAGTTTCAAGGTTGAGTTCAACGGTGAGAGGTTGGTCAGAGGCCATCATGAGAATCTGGTAATCGGAGGAACCAGAAGGGGAAGGTTGAGTGGTTACTGGGGCGTGAGGTGGTTGAGTGGCCATGAATCCTTGTTGAGGGAAAGGATCGATAAACACAGCGGGTTGATAAGTAGCCAGATTGGGAGGGATAGTAGGGGAGGAATGTTGTCCCCGCACGGTGGCCTGAGACTCCCACATATGCCGCATCTATGGTAATTGGGGACAATCGTGAGTGTAATGTCCATAAACACTGCAACATGAACAAGGCTTATTGGTACGAAGCAGCCTGTCTAGCTTTGGCTGAGAGCCCTGTGGTTGGTTGGCAGTGTTAAGATCGATACTTGAACGATTGGATCCACGATTACCAGGGGTAGATTGATTTCCTTTCCTCTTTCTTTAAGAAGGAAGAGAATTGGTCGCGCCCTGCTGTGCAAATACTTTCCCTAGAGAGGGTAGTAAGTGCTGTGGTGGGGGTTGAGAAGGCAAGGGGGTGAGAGGTCCAAATGCTGGAGGAGCTGGGACACCAGGCTGTGAGTAAGGATAAGGGTTAGGATGGGAAAAATTGAGGTAAGCAGGAGTGGGGGCAAAAGGAGGAGGCATGCTGTATCCTGGATACATGCTACCTGGAGGGGGAAAAGTGTTGGAGGTGTTGGCCCCTCCTGGAGGAAAACCATAGCCCATAAGAGGTTGAGCAGAGGTATGTGAAAGAGCTCCAACGATACCGTCGGCAGAGTGAGATGCCCCCGAGGAGTTAGCGCCGCCGAGCTTGGGGACGTCAGGAAGGACGGTATAAACATAACCAGATTAAGCATAAATAAGGTCATATTTCAAGGCTATTTGGAGGGAAGCTTCTTCGGTTTGGGGGAAATGGGAGGTGACATCTTTGCCAATGGGAGGTAAGAGAGAGCGAAGGAACCAATCCATATAAACCCGATCTTCAAAGGGAGGAGTGCAACATAAGCTTCTTCTTCGCTGCCATTCTTGGACATGAGCGGAAAGGCAGGTCGAGGAGGATTGACAGAAGGAATTTAAAAACTCGGTACCAGTGTCGTCTCGGAGAGGTAGCTAGAAATAAGATAAAAAGGCTTGGGCAATGGTCGCAAAAGTGGTATGGGAGGAGGTGGCCTGCTCAACATACCATTTAGAAGCTTCACTGGTAAGCATGCGTTGGAACAATCTAAGACGGATGGAGTCATCAGTAATGGAATTGGATGAACACCACATATGGAAATATCGGATATGGTTGGAGGGATCTTCACTAGCAAGACCTTCGAACTTGGGAATTTCGGAGGGGAGCTTGGTTGGCATAGTAGGCCAAATAACATCGTGGCAGATAGGATCATTGATCAGTTGATTGAAGTTGGGGAGACTAAGGCTGGCCATATAAGGGAGCAATGGGGCAGTCGAGGTAGGTCCCGTAGTGGTTCTGCTAGAAACAGACCCAACAGTAGAACTGGGGTTGCCGCTAGCGCTATTCCCTGAACTAGACATGGTGAAGGTAACAGGGGGAGAACCAGGAGTAGAGGGAGAACCCGAACAATCAGAAGAAGAGTCAGAGTGCAGACTCGGGGGAGGACTTACTCGATGACGACGGGAAGGAGGAAGTTGACCAACCGGAAACTGAGGGTGAAGGCCAAGAAGTCTCTGGGAGAAGCACCTTGGGGGTGCAATGATGACGGGAAGAAGAAAAACTGATAAGGGCGGGGAGGGAAAAAATCAAGTGAGGTCAAGGGAAGAGAGGTGAGTGACAATTTATTTTAAATTCTTTGCTAGGTGGTGTTAACCAGGCTCTTCTTCACTTAGGGCCAGTGTGTGGCGTGTGTTGATTTTAATTTTTTAAACCCAGACGTTTTGAGAGTAAGAGAAAAAGTGTGCTGCGTAACTGAAAATACATCTATAAATAACAGTATATAATGCTGAAATAACAATGCATTGATCTAATCCCAAGAAGGCAGGTCTCTCAAAACTAGTCTAAAAAGAGGGAAAAATCTAGTCAAAACACACGAAAAAGAGGCCGATAGATCTAAGGTCGGGGGGGGGACAGGGATCTAAAGGATAAATCTGCTGGAAAGAGGTGCAGAGAACAGCAAAGAGGCAAAGGCAAGGTTGCTGTAACAAAAGGGGATATTAGCTAAAAGGAGGAGGGACGAAGAGGTGGCCCTAGAGGTAAACCCAAAAAAAACTATATGAGGTGATTTGAAAGGGATAAGAGCTAATCTAAAGGGATCTGAAAAGGAAGTATAAGATTTGACAATAAGAGGGCTGAAACTCTGAAAATTTAGACGTCTAAAACAGCTAAAACTCGCCCACCAAAATTGGAGGGTACTAAAGCCCTAAGGGGAAATATTCCCAATTAGTTGAGTGACAAAGATTAGAAAGAGGTCTAAACGGACAGAGACGGAGGCTGGAAAACCCTGACAGAAGCTTCAGACAAACCTAGAAAAATTGCTGGAAAAATACAGAAAAAAGTGCAAGTCGCAGGTTCTGACCTGTTTTCAGTCCAGGTCGTAGGTTTGGGGCAGAAAAGTGCGTCCTCAGGTCCAGGTCACAGTTTTTGGGCCGATAAGTGTGACCTGCAGATCCAGGTCTCTCGACGGTTGATTTCAGAAAAAATGTCGTCTCAGCTGTGGCGGATGTCTGTCACCTGCGCAATAGGGCCAGAAACACACGGAAGTTAAAAATATTAGTGTTTTAGGGTTTTAGAGGTGAAAAAAACCATAAAAATAGGGAAAAAAAAATATGAAGAGAAACCCTAGTGTCTGAAATAGCTGGATATGTAGGAATATATAAAACGACAGTGGTCGTAAAAGAAAACGTGTGTGGAGTCGCCAATTGTTAGTATGAATCTTTCGTCGTAAAATATCACTTTAGCTACGCCTAACAAATAGCCCTAACATCAATTATGGCTGCCAATATCTTTAAGTCCGCGGTTAGTTGATCTAAATAATGCTGCACAAATCTAGATCTAAGCGTAAAAGACATTAAGTAGATAAAGTAAAATGTGGCTCCATGCATCCAATAGACAAGACAAGAACAATGTATATGAAAGAATTTTTATATTATATTGAAAAGGGGCACTTGAGAGGAAAACAAGAAAGGTGTTTTCCAGTTCTCCTCAATGGGATGGGTTCTTGACAGTCCTCAGCATTTCAGATCTAAAATCTCTCTCTCTCTTGTTGGTGTAGAAAACATAGAACTCAATGGGAGCTCACAAGGCAAAAATGGAGAAAATGTGACCAAGTGTATAGATCCAAAGTGATCTAATAGGCAACAAAAGGTGACTAATGAATGGGGAAAACCCTTCTATTTATAACAAAATATTAGAGCTGATCTAGAAGACTTGGTGCATAGATCAGTAGAGGTAATCAAATTCTAGAACCACCCTTTAAGAATATTTTGTTATATTTGTTGGAGGAAAAAGAGTTTTTGACTTGGGTCAGTTCTTTTATTATAAATAATAAATAATAAATGATTTATTTATTATTTTAAGGAATGGTGGAATATAATTAAATAAATAATGATTTATTTAATTATTTATAAATGATTTAGTCAAATTTAACTAGGAATATTATTTAAATAAGGATTTAAATAACTTATTCCTAAGAAATAATCAAATAAATAAGGATTTATTTAATTGATTTCCTTGTTTTGGGTTAAATATGACCAGGAACTATAAAAAAATATAGATTTTTTTATTATTCCCTTTTGGGGTTTCATGTTTAGACCATAAGCAACTTAATAAAGGTGTTTTTACTAAGTTATTTCACATAGTGAAAGGAATTTTACTTAGGGTAAAATTGGTCTTACATGGTGTACTTGGGTTCATCTAATGATAATAGGTTAGATGACCAAAAAATGGTGTAACAGCCCTGTTGGCCCTGCTTTCTCCAAGAATCCTCTCAACGCTCTACAAAATAGGAAACAGAGACATATGGGTTGACATGTGAAATGTTGAACCGTACTCTCTCAATAACAGTGATCGCATCAATGCCTCTTTCTTCCATACCACCCCATCATCATACCAAGTATGGTGGCCATACTCTCCTAACAGAAGCCAACATAGTGAGCCCTCTTATTTCCATCCTCCCTCCTCATCATGCAAGGTATGGGAGAAATGCAGCCCAAAGTAGAAATGACTCTTGCTTCCACCTCACATCATCATCATGCAATACATGGAGAAAAAACATACTAATTGACATGTAGAATCTCACATAATCCCAACATAACCAAGCTCCCTGCTGCCACATCATGTGAGTGCCATGCCATGCACCAAAAAATAACACACCCATTGACATAGAATATGTCATTTTATGGCCAAACTCTCTCAAGGGTAACCAGCGCAGCCATAACTCCTGCTGCCCAGAGTCATAGATATGCAAGTAGCTCACTAACCACTTTCTCATCATCCTCACCCATCCATCCAACTATGGGTGATAACTCATATCATGCTCTTGTTATCACTCAAATTGAACCTCAGGCTGAAGAAGGAAATTCCGAGGAAACCACAAACCACGCTTAGCCAAGTAGCTAGCCTTACTAGGAGAGTATAGGGCTCTCTCCATAAGGATCACCACCAAGATGGCTGAGTAAAGAAGATATTAGGCTAGGTATAGTAGCTCAAGGTTTTTATTTGATTTTATAGGGTTGTGCTGGATTAGAAGGAGAAAAACAGTCAAGGCAAGGGAAATTAGGTCAAAATTTTCAGGGTGCTCAATGGGGCAAGGTAGGCACCGTGATTTAGCACTTTAGTATTTTAGTGGGTGGGATGATCAAGATATTTTAGGATCTAGAAAGAGCATGGTGAAATCATGTGTTCTTTCTAAATTGAAGAAATTACAGACTGTGAATGTCTACCCAAAACAGAGCATATGAGAATGGATTCTTCTTATGTAAACTTGCATACATTCACTTAGAAGTTTTGAAATGATGAAGAAACTTAACAATACATTTTAACAAATGAAAAAAAAAGGAGAAACTGAACTAAACACCATAACATAGGGATCCCACAAAAATAGCTGCAAATTTGATTAATATTCCTACTCAGAACTGATACAAAGTGTGTCTCTTCAAAGGCCAAGCATCCAACTGAGTCCAACCCTTACTAATGAGAAAGAAGAAGAATATAAAGGCCTAAAAAAAACTCACCCTAGCCTCACGGAGTCGAATCCATGAGATGAGGATCAGTTTCCACCAAATTTTGAACAAGAATCTAAAGATTAGGAAAACCCAACAACTTTCCTCTAAAAGAGAGGAAACTGATTCATTTGACCTCTAGAGGACTCAAGCTAATGAATCTACATATAGTAAACTAATCCTCATCATAATTACATTAATATTTATCAATCACATTAGTGAAAACCCCAACGAGTTAGGTAAAACTCAAAAATTACGTAAAAAATAGAGAAAACTCCAAAACAGGCAGAATTTGTCATATGCACAACGCCAAGGAGGAAAAAATAGCCTTTATTGCAGGTCACTTTTGAAGGATTTCTTGATGTCCAAATTGAGCTCATGATAGCTCATTGGAAAGCTTGTCCTGTCTAATTTCTAGATATTCTTTTTTTTTCTAATTTGAAGATATTTTGGCACCTCAAAAGTGAAATCGCCCAAGAATGCCTCTATGCGCAGTGCCACCCTGAAAAAGAGGTAGAAACATGATTTTTTTGGTGTTTTTGGTCGCTTTTCCTGACCAGCTTTGATCCAAATGCTTAGAAAAAGTATAGAGGGAATTTCCTCGTCATTATGAACCCACTAATGTCTTCCATTTTTCCATTGGATTCCCAAAAGAGTTCGCAGTGCCAAAAATTTCCGTGTTTTTCAAAATTTGCCCAAAAATTTTCAAAATTGTTGAAAATTTGTGGGATAGCGCCACAATCACATGTCAAGTTGAGCTAAGGAGGAATCAGTAAGTATCTTTAGTTTTTCATCTCCTTTCTTTCCCTTCCGGATTTCCTTCAGTTTATCCTTCATCTGTTTGACCTTGATATTGCAAATTTTGTTCCGTGTCTGATAGTGATGGGCCATGTGCTTGAGTATTTGATTGTCTGTATTCACCTTCATTAGCAGCTTCTCCAAGTGAATATTGACTCTCTCAAGGAAAAATTCTCTGTTATCTTAAATATCCTTTGCCAACTGCTGGTAAAAACTCGAACTTTGGGCTTCTTTCTTTTCTTTCTCTAATGCTCTTTTGAGGCCTATTTTCTTTGGCCTTTTCCTGATGTTTTCAGCCTCCCTTGTGTGGCCTTCTCTATTGTGAAATCTCATCTAGACTTTTCCTGATGTTTTCAACCTCCCTTGTATGGTCTTCTTTGTTGTGAAATCTCATCTTCCTCAAACTCATCATCACTTTGTTCTTCCTCCCTGTAATCTCTATCCTCTCTCTCCATGCTTGTTCTTGGTACTTTGGAAACCCTAGGGGAGAGGAAATAAAATGGATAGTGAGTGAGGGAGTGAAGGGAATGGGAGCATGGAAGGAAGTGATGAAATTAGGGCTTTAGGGGATAGGGATAGGGCCACAAAAATTTAAGGGAGATGGGGAAAAAGGTTATGAAACCTTGTGAGGTGATGGGAGGCGAAAATATTAAGGGAGATGAAAATGAAAATTTAATTACAAGTCAAAGGTAGGGGGAAATCTAGGAAAAATAGTGAGATTCCTAGAAATTAGGGATTTTATGGAAAAGGCTGTAGGGACTTAGGGATGAGGATGTAGGGCTAGGTTTAGTGTCTTTAGAGGTATAGGGTGATGTAGTAGGGTTTAGGGACAATAAATTGGGACAAGGAGGGTTTTGTCAAGTTTGTGAGGGGGATGGGGACTTTGGGAGAGGAAAAGGAAAACTAGGGTTTCATTGCAATTTTAGCCAACATGAAACACAAAAAAAATCATAAAAATGAAGATGAAGGGAGCTATAAGGGTTAACTTACTTGTATTTGAGGTGGAGAATAAAATTTGAGGAGTTTTAGAGAAATTTGGAGGAGTCTGGAAGAGTTTGGAATAGTTTTGGCCCTATGCGCAGTGCCACACCTAGTTGCGCAACGCCCCCTCCCTATGCATAGCGCTGTGTAAATTTTCCCTGTAAAAAACATTCTATGTGCAACGCCAAACTCCTATGTGCCGCGCCTCACCGCTATGTGCAGCGCCATCTTAAAGGCCACGTTTGAAGGCATTCCCGGATTCAAAATTGGGTGCATGATGGCTCATTAGAGATCTATTTCTATTGGTTACACAATGGACCTATAAATCACGGAAATGATTAAGTATAGCACCTCAAAAATCAATTATCCCAAGACTGGTCAAAAAGTGTAGAATGGGGGTGCAGAAATGCCGAGTGTTGTTGCAGGAAACTTTTGGAGGCCTTCCTCAACTCCAAATGGAGCTCATAATATCTCATTGGAAAGCTATATTTTTCTAGTTATCATTTGACTTATCGTTATAGTCATTTGGACAATCAATCTATGAGAAAACTTGATTTTCCCAAGGTCACTCCAAAAGTGTAGAAAACCTCTTGTAGCACCTCTATTTTTGACATTTCTCCAAAACCATGATACTTGTGTAAAACTTGAAGGAGGTTTTTCTTCCTTGGCCTATGATGGAAAAAAAAATCTCTCACTTTTGTAAAAATCATCTCTTTTTGGTCAGAAACATAGTTTGAAGTGAAACTGGCCCTTCTGCCTCCTCTGCTCATATGCCTCTTTTTCATAGCAAACCATAGCTCAGTGGGAGAGGAAATTAGGGTTTAGTGCTTGTGGAAAATGATGACTTAGGCACCCTTGGAAAAAAGAAACACCCTTTGATACTTGATCAATTTCTGAAGTAGAAACTTTTTGTATTTGACATTTGATATGTTGGCATGTGGAACTCTGAGTTTGCAGCCTTGGGAGACTGAGTACTTATTACATTTGAACTGACATAAAATTACATAAATAAAAATAAAATTAAATCTTGGAATGAAACTCACCCTTGAAATAAAATTACAACTTTGGAAACCATATTGGAGATCATCTTTACATGGTAAATAGACATTATTGGGATCACTCTCACACCTTCTGCTGCCCTTTATTGAAAATGAGACAATGCAATGATTTGACCTAATGAAACCCTAGTGATGTAATGAGAAATGAAATAATCTAACTCAATGAGTGATTTTGAATAAAAGTGGAATGAGAGAAGACTTGTTTTCAGCATGATAAAGACATGGAAGAGGGTCAGCAGACATATACCTGTGAAGGAAAATGGGACACTTGACAAGGACAACCACCAGTGGAAATTTTTTTTATTATGACCTAATGAAATGATTGAAAATTCTTTAGAGTGGGACACGTAATATGCACACGCAAAATGTGTTTTGATCCCTGGTGGAAGTATGCAAATAATGATGCTAACATTGGCTCCAGCTGGGGATGGTAGCTCCTTGGGAGGTGCCAAGAACACTATAGACCAAGTGCCTATTCATTAGGTAATGGAATCGAAAGCTAAAAACCAAAGTGAATACTAAAAGGAGCTTGACTCAATAAACTAAACTAACTCAGACTAAAACACAACTGACAAACTGAAAAATATTCTCAAAATTGAGCTTATTCAAAAAAAACTACTCTAATTGATCCATTCATCACTTGATCAAGTGAAATGGAACAACCAATGCAACCATGTAAGCATTCTAGTAGTTGTTTGAATTCTCCGCAAGTGCTTGCTTATGAGCAAGAAGAAAGAACTACTGAAAGTAAACTCCCATGAAAGCTTGTCAACAGTTTGAATCTTGATGAAATTACAAAGCATGAGCCCATCGACTGACCTCAAGAATGCTACCAAAGGATACACATAGGAATACATATTGATTTCCAGCCCATATAATACATTACTACTCTGCTCTAGGTAGTCTTTGTACCTTAGTTTTAAAATTTTCCTAACATCTGTACTTTCTTTCTTTGATGACTGAAACAAGTTGACAAAAGGATCCTGAAACTTGTGAATAACTATTTTTTCCTGATGATAAAAAACAAAACAAAAATCTTCTTCATTACTCTCCTGATATGACTGTAAATCTTGGTATGAGCTTTGTAATGAAACTCCTGTTGAACAAGACAATGAAGTCGGATGTCGGATCAATTTTATATCAACACTCTTTTCAGGCTCACAGTTAGCTAATGGAGAAGGACTTTTACTGTAGATAGCATCCAACACATCAGCTATTGGGTCATGAAAAACTTGAAAACACTGCTGAAACATATCCATCGGTTTTAATGAGACTGCATGACACTCTATAGACTGCGCATCCTTTTCTTTAGAGATATTATGAAAATTTTTCTTTAAAAATTGAAATGTTTCAAAACATAATGGTACATAATCATCTTACATCATTTGATCATGTTTTTCAACTTCCAAACCTTCATTTGAAACCTGACATTCAATGGAATTTGGTGGCTGCAAATCTGGAGTTAAGGAGGATTCTATGTCACAAATGATTTTTTCAACCAATTTAGAAGAATGCTAATCTTTTATAGTGTTGACCACCCCCTTATCTGCTTGCTTATAGTTTTCTCTTATTTTTGCAAATGAGGAGAAACATAAGTGTAAGCTATGATCAAAATTTTTATTATCCTTTTCATTGTCAAGATCAAAACTCAATGAGTGCTGATTTTTTGTTACATGAAAGTTATCTCTGATGAAATGAAATAAAGTAAAACAAGGAGGAAAATATTCTTCACTTACTTCCAATTTTTCTACACTTTCCTCCTCACTGGCCATCGGCCCCGATATGCATCGGTTAAGTCACTATATTAGGTTGGCGTGGTAGAACTATTGGAAATATTATTGATGGCAAGGGAGCACAAAGGAGCAGCACCATGACAAGGGAGCAGATCAGATTTAGATGAAATTGTTGCAGAGAAAGAAATTAAAGTGGTAGAGGCTACAAGAGGAGGGTTTAGACAGGAAGAAGTTTTTTTGAACAGTCAGGGTTTTGTTTTGTAAGCCTACGAGAAAATTAGACAAGAATGGAAGAAGAATTTCCGTCTTTTTGGTATGAGACTATGTATTCTTAAAAGGTCATTTTAAAGCATTTCAAGAGTAAATTACACATTCTGTTGTGTATACACATTGCAGTGAGATCCAGAGGTTAAGTCACATTGGGGTTTTATCGTATTTGTAACTGATGGATGAGAACCTCAAAAGATGAATAAGCCATATGTTGTCTGATTGCCAGAATGGGTTTGTAGATTGGATGGAACCCTGGCCTATTTGAAATCATGAGTTGAACAAAGACGAAAAACACAAAGTAATGGCACAGTGAAATGAATCGATGGATTGTTTAAGTGTTTCACCAAGTATACAAAGGTGTTGTATTGAAGAGTTGGAAGTGGAACTATGGACAACATCACAGCAAAATAGTGAAGGCAGAATCATAAATGATGGCACAGAGGTGGTTTTTGCAAACCAACAAATGGTTTTCGCGTGGGTAAGGCCTGGTAAGTGGTAATTCCCTGAATGAACGCAATACGCCTCCGCAAGCGACACGTGGATGTCCAAAACCACTTATTTCGCGATCCTTGGAGCCGTTGACTGTCGAAGGTTATTTGGACGCGATATTCGTTGGATTAGAAGCATTGCATTTTGGGTGTGCGTCCACCGTTAGATGAAGGAAGCGGATAGATCGATTAAACAAAGTGGAAGGGTGAGTTGGAAATGCTGTGGGACCCGGACATAATGTTATATCGGCAGTTGATATTATAACCAAGGTAAGAACTTTATTAAGTGGAGGTTATATAATATAATTGACGGAATAAGTGGATTGGTAAAGCTGTGACCGAGAACACTTATGTATATTGATACCTTTGATAAACTTTATCAAAGTCGAAAGTATAAAACACATTTCCATATGATGGTTGGTAACTATGGGCTGAAACCTTTATATTGTTATTATTGGCTTCTTTGGTAATTTAACCAAAGTCGATATATTGATTTGAATTTCATGAGACAGGTTTATCATGGTTTATAACCATATTTCTTTGAAAAGTAAGATTGACCGTTAGGAATTTTGTGGGCCTGGATATATATTATAATGTTGATATCTTGTGTTTAAACCAAAATATATAAAAGGGCGGAATGATCAAAGGTGTGGGACCGTCGCGATCAATGGATGAGATTAAAGGAGATAGACGATAGAGATTATATCGGACATCGCAAGCGAATGCGATAGTCGCTGGATAGATGCGATGCGATGGATGCAATGCGATGTGATCGCATATTGTAATCGGCGATGCTCATGTGATAAGAATTCATAAGTCGTAGAATTTGCGATGCGATGGATAGATTCGATGTGATGGATGTGAAGCGATGAGATGCGATGCGATCACATATCGCAATCGACAATGCTCATGTGATAAGAATTCGTAAGTTAAGTTGCGATGCGAAGTAGCGATACAGCTTGGTGGGACCCTACGCATATCGCATATCAGGTGATCAGATGGACGAAGGCACATGGGATAACTGAATCGCCGAAGTGCGATAAAGAAAGCGAACGCAATACAGATTGAAGCTGAAACCTAAAGCATTTCAAGTCCGAAAGTATGTGGATTTCCTTTGTTGAATCGCTTTGGAGAGCAAAGGAGGATTATAACGTAAAACAAAAGGAAAAGGTTGAACATGGCAAGGAAAGGCTCGCACAGTTAAAAGGACTCGTTCCTGTGCAGAACAGTTAGAAATATAACAAAAGGTAGAGAAGATAAAGGGACAATAGGCAGAGAAGACAAAATAATCAGAAAACCAAGAGCTGAAAGGGCTGAATTGAAATATATTTGTTGTAACTGTAAATGTAAATGAATTAATTATTTTTGTTGTATGTGATGCAAAGGCAAGTCTCTGCAGGCAAAGCAAAACTCCAATTTGATACTGTAATAATTGTATATATTGTTGTAACATCCTAAATATGCTGAGCGAGAAAATAAGAAGGTGGAAGGCAAAGAGTCATACTTGTTCATTTCGAATTCCATGTGGAATGCAAACAGTTATGAGATGTTCTCTATAAATAATGTTACGAGCATATGCATAAGGAGAGTGAGAATGGAGAAAGAGGTTAGAGAGTGGAAGAAGAAGAAGGAGCAGAGAGAGGAGTTGTGAAGATCCAGAGATGATATAAAGAAAATTTGAAGGCTAGAAGGAGTACAGTAAAGAAGGAGAAAAACAGAGCTGATATCCAGGTAAATCAACATATGATTTTATTGTACATTGAGGAAGTTGGTGCTTCCATATCAAGTTGTAGCTTGATAGATGTCTAGTTGTAGCTGGTTGAGGTAGGAGCCTCCTGTGGGTTGTAGCCTGCAAAAAATAGATGGAAGTTGGAGCTTCCTTGCAAGTTGTAGCTTGCAGAATTGAAGTAGCAGCCTCCTGTAGGTTGGAGCCTACAGAAAATCAGTGGTGAGAGGGAGTTGGAGCTTGCCTTTGCATCACAACAATAATAAGATGTGGTTTTCTCCCTTATGGTTTTCCACTTATATCTTTTGTCTATGTGCATGATGATTATGTGTTGATTTTCTGTATTTAATCTGCTTAATACATGTTGCACACTTGTTAAGATTATTGTTCCATTATACATTAAGTTGATCAAAAAATGAAAATGTAAATAAGAGTAAAAGAAATTTTTACAAAGACCACGAGATACTAGGCGATTCACCCCCCCCCTCTTAGTTTAACTAAGTGTTCAACATATAATTCCTCCTTCCACAAACCAACTGTTGATTTCTCTGCCAGATTAGCCTTTGTTTGGAGAACATAATCATCATCATACTGATCAAACTTTGGAAAATCATCAATATTAGTAATTTCACCAATCATACACATTACATTATCATATTTCTTCTCCTCTGATTGATCTACAATTCCATTTTCTGATCTATGGTAGCTGGGATTAGTAGGAAAATTTTTAGGGCTTGCAATCTCTCTTTTTTTTGGGATAAGTGGGTCATGGTGATATTGAATGGAAAATACATCTCTCATGGTTATCCTTTGCATTATTTCCTCTATTTTACTCACCAAAATGTCGATATTTACCTTTGAATATGTCAGGTACTCTACAATGTTCTTCTTCTCTTCTTCCTTAAGCTTTTCCCTTCTGATTCGTAGATTAGCCTCTACATCTACTACATTGTTCTACATCTCTTCAAGTGTTGCAAGGTTCCTTTCTCTCAGGTTAAAATCCATTTCCGGATCAAAGGAATCCGGGTAATGTAAGAGAGCTAAGCTAGGAGAAGATCTATATCACCAGGTATTGAATAATAGACTTTATTGAATCTGGAAGAAAATTGTTGTACTATCTCCCCTAGTTGTCTTTTCAGCTGGTCATACTCTTTTAGAATTAGGAAAGGGTTTTGTTTGACCACCCACTTGTTGAGGAAAACTTTGATGAACTACGGGAAATCTGAGATGCTCGCAGTAGGCAAGTTTTTGAACCAACTCCTTATTTTTCCTTGCAAAGAAAGAGAAAATATCCTGATACTGACATCCTCTTCGTCAACTTCAAAAAGGTCTAGGAAAGTCTCAAAATTATAAATATGTCTCTCAGCAGTGATGTTGTCATATTAACCATCAAACCTCGGCATATATAGGTAATTATTTTCAGAGAAAGCATGGAGTATAGGAGGTAAGATGAGTGGTTTGTATAGATCTGGAATTTTAAAAGGTGTAGGAGTATGTACAAAAGTTGTAGGATCAATCTTGATCTCTTTAGGCTCATCAATTTGAAGATGGTCATCATATGATTCAGAAAATGGATTTGGACCAATATCAAAGGAAAAATCGGTATTTACACTTTTCAAATATGTATAATTAATATTTTGATCATCTTTATCATATAACAAACTCTAGAAAACTTTCAGGATATTTTCAGGAAAATAAAAGAAGTAATTTACAAGAAATCAGATTAGATCTTGAATAAAATTCCACTTTGACTACTTGACCTTTGTGTAATATCCTTCCATTTTCTTGCTAGCAAGGTTGATCCTGCAGTGGAGTCTTTACATCAAGTTGGAGTCGCCCGGTGAAGAGTTCAGCCTTCATATGCATCTTATTACTGTCCACCATCAGCAATCTGATATAAAAAATTATGTTCTGTCCCAGGGAATATATGATCTTTCATTCCCTAGTATGATCCCCAATATGTTATCACTCAGATTGAGCCTTAGGCTAAAGAAGGAAATTCCAAGGTAACCACAAACCACGCTTATCCAAGTAGCTAGCCCTACTAGACAAGGAGAGGGCTCTCTCCATAAGGATAAAAACCAAGATGGCTGAGTAAAGAAGATATTAGGCTAGGTGTAGTAGCTCAGGGTTTTTATTTGATTGTATAGGGTTGTGCTGGATCAGAATGAGAAAAATAGTCAGGGAAAGGAAAATTAGGTCAAAATTTGTAGGGTGCTCTATGGGGCAAGGTAGGCATAGTGATTTAGAACTTTATGATTTCAATTGGTGGGATGATCAAGATAGGTAAGGAGCTATAAAGAGAATTTTGAAATCATCAGTACTTTCTAAACTGAAGAAATTACAGACTGTGAATGTCTACCCAAAACATAGCATATGAGAATGGATTATTCTTATCTAAACTTGCATACATTCACTTAGAAGTTATGAAATGATGAAGAAACTTAATAATACATTTCAAGAGATGGAAAAAAATGAGAAACTTAACTAAACACCATACCACAGGGATCCCATAAAAATAGCTACAAATTTGATTAATATTCCTGCTCAGAACTGATACAAAGTGTGTTTCTTCAAAGGTCAAGCATCCAACTAAGTCCAACCCTTACTAATGAGAAAGAAGAAGAAGATATAGGCCTCAAAAAAACTCACCCTAGCCTCAAGGAGTCGAATCCATGAGATGAGGATCAGTTTCCACCAAATGCTGAACAAGAATCTAAAGACTAGGAAAACCCAACAACTTGCCTCTAAAAGAGAGGAAACTGATTCATTTGACCTCTAGAGGACTCAAGCTAATGAATCTACCTATAGTAAACTAATAATCATCATAATTACATTCATATTTATCAATTACATCAGTGAAAATCCCAACTAGTAAGTTAAAACTCAAAAAATTACATGAAAAACAGAGAAAACTCCAAAACAGGCAGAATTTGTTCTATGCGTAGAGCCAATGAGGAAATAATAACCCTTGTTTCAGGTCACTTTTGAAGGACTTCCCAATGTCCAAATCGAGCTTATGATAGCTCATTGGAAGTCTTGTCATGTCTACTTCTATATGTTCTTGTGGTTTCTAATATGGAGTTGTTTTGACCCCTCAAATGTGCAATCTCCCAAGACTACCTCTATGCCCAGCGCAACCCTAAAAAAGAGCTAGAAACATAAATTTTTGGGTCTTTTTGGCACTTTTTCCTGACTTGTTTTTCTCCAAATGCTTAGAAAACGTACAGGGGGAACTTCCTCATCATTATGAAACCCCTGATGTCTTCCATTTTTCCATTGGATGCCCCAAAAGAGTGCGCAATGCCAAGGTGCTTTCCATAGAGTAGAAATTTCCGTGTTTTTCAAAATTTGCCCAAAAACTCAAAAATTTCCAAAAAATTTGAAAATTATTCAAAATTTGTGGGATAGGCCCACAATCACATGTCAATTTGAGCTAACGAGGCATCAACATGTATCTTGAGTTTTTCACCTCCTTTCTTTCCCTTCCAGATATCCTTAAGTTTATCCTTCATCTGTTTGACCTTGATATTGCAAATTTTGTTCTGGGTCTGATAGTGATGTGCCATGTGCCTAAGCATCTTATTGTCTTTGTTTGGCTTCATTAGTAGCTTCTCCAAGTGAATTTTGACTCTATCAAGCCACACTTCTCTGTTATCTTCAATCTCCTTTGCCAATTTCTAGTCAAAACTCAGACTTTGGGCTTCTTGCTTTTCTTTCTCCAAGGTTGTTTTGAGGCCTCTTGTCTTTGGCCTTTTCCTGATGTTTTCAGCCTCCCTCGTGTGGCCTTTTCTGTTGTGAAATCTCATCTGGCCTTTTCCTGATGTTTTCAGCCTCCCCTGTGTTGCCTTCTCTGTTGTGAAATCTCATTTCCTCAAACCCATCATCACTATGTTCTTCCTCCCTGTATTCGTTGTCCTCTCTCTCCATGCTTATTCTTGGGACTTTGGAAACCCTAGGGGAGAGGAAAGAAAAGGTAGAGTTAGTGATGGAGTAAAGCAAATGGGAGCAGGGAAGGAAATGATGAAATAAGGGATTTAGGGGATAGGAATAGGGCCACAAAAATTTAAGGGAGATGGGGAAAAAGGTTATGAAACCTTGTGAGGTGATGGGAGGTGAAAATATTAAGGGAGATGAAAATGAAAATTCAATTATAGGTCAAAGGTAGGGGGAAATCTAGGAAAAATAGTGAGATTCATAGAAATTAGGGCTTTTATGGAAAAGGGTGTAGGGACTTAGGGATGAGGATTTAGGGGTAGGTTTAGTGTCTTTAGAGGTATAGGGTGATGTAGTATTTTTTAGGGACAATCAATTGGGACAAGGAGGGTTTTGGGAAGCTTGTGAGGGGGATGGGGATTTTGGGAGAGGGAAAGGAAAACTATGGTTTCCTTGTAATTTTAGCCAACATGAAACACAAAAACAAGCGTAAAAATGAAGATGGAGGGAGCTATAAGGGTTAACTTACTTGTATTTGAGGTGGAGAAGAAAATTTGAGGAGTTTTAGAGTACTTTCGAGGAGTCTGGCAGAGTTTTGGAGATTTTTGGCCCTGTGCATAGTGCCACACCTAGGTGCATAGTGCCCTCTATCTATGTGCAACACTATGTAAATTTTCACTGGAAAAAAGCTCTATGTGCAGCGCCAGAGCTCTATGCGTAGTGCCAAACTCCTATGTGCAATGCCTCACCGCTATGCGCAGTGCCATCTTGAAGGCCACTTTTGAAGGCCTTTTCGGAGTCAAAATTGGTCACATGTTGGTGTTTTGGAAATATATTTCTCTTGGCTACACAAAAGACCTATCAAGCACTGAAAATAATCAAGTATAGCACCTTAAAAATCAATTGTCCCAAGACTGGTCACAAAGTGCAGAATGGGGGTGTAAAAATGCAGAGTGTTGTTGGAGGCAACTTTGGGAGGCCTTCCTCAACTCCAATTTGAGCTCATGATAGCTAATTTGAAAGCTCTATTTGTCTAGTTATCATTTGAATTATCAAGAAATTAATTTGGACACTCTAGCTATGAGAAAATTTGATTTTTCCAAGGTCACTCCAGAAGTGCAGAAAACCTCTTGTAGCACTTATATTTTTGACATTTCTCCAAAACCATGATAGCTGTGTAAAAACTGAAGGAGGTTTTTCTTCCTTTGCTTATGATGGAAAAAAAACTCTCTCACATGTTTCAAATTCATCTCTTTTTTTGATAAACATAGTTTTAAGTGAAACTATCCCTTATGCCTCCTTTGCTCATATGCCTCTTTTTCATAGCAAACCCTAGCTTAGTGGGAGAGGAAAATAGGGTTTAGTGCTTATGGAATATGATGACTTAGGCACACTCGGAAAAATACAACTCCCTTTGACACTTGATCAATTTCTAAAGTAGACACTTTTTGTATTTGACACTTGATGTGTTGGCATGTGGAACTCTGAGTTGGAAGCCTTGGGAGACTGAGTACTTATTACATTTGAACTGACATAAAATTACACGAATAAAAGTAAAATTACATCTTGGATTGTGTTAGGTTTCCATGATTTATTATATTGGTGAGATAAAATGCACAGGGTAACATTAGACCAGTCTTTGGAGTCCTAAGACCTAGCCTTCCTAGACTCAGAGAGGGCTCTCTCTATTTTGTGCAAAGGATGTGAACTTGTTTTCTTTTAGGGCTTGATTTTAGGCTAGTTGTTAAGTGTAGGGTTTGTTTTTTTGTTTTGGTTGGGTAAGATGATCAAGTAGAATATATAGAGTGAGGAATCTTCAAATCATTTGGCTATGGAGTCAATAAAAGTCATGGAATGTTACAATAATAAATCCCGGTGGATCACAGGGAAAATCTAGCATGGTTAGATGGATTCTCAAGGTTCTTGTGAAGTGAAATGAACATCAAGTTTGTGAAACAAAGTAGGGAAAAGGGTAATCAATAATATTTTGTCATGTACTTAAAACAAGGAGGAATTCAACACTATTTAGCATGAAGAAGAAATCAATAGACAGGGCACACCAATAACTCTTTGATTCAACTAAAGAAAATAAGCATTTCAGACATACAATCCAATGAAATATAGAAGGTGAGAAACTCATTTAACTTCTATTGATTTCACCTTCAAGGTTAGAAATTCAAGATACACATATAAATTTAATAAAATAGGAGGGAACGCTTAAACATCATTGATCATAGCTATGAAGATCTCCAAAACAATTATTCAAGCATGGACAAAGGGTATGATCGAAACATAGCCTCTTTGGAAAACCTAATCAATGGTACTTTGGAGAGAGACCTCAAGAACAATGTTTAGAGAAATCAAATAAGCAGTGCTAACCATAAATCATATTTTATACCTACGGTATTAAACCATTCATGAAATAAAAAGCTTGGGGGGTTTAGAGAGCAATTACGAATTCTCTAAAAAGGCCCAGCAGAGGAAAACATAGAGGCAGTGAAGAAAAAACAGAGCTAAGGTGCCTTTGAAAACATTTCTTAGTCTAAAACCTTTATCCTACTGCAATTTAGAAGGATGAAAAAAAATTGTACACAAGAGAAAAATAACTGAATAGAATCACATCACCATTAACCAAGCTCAGGGATCCTGCAAGCAACCTTCTCCATCATCAATCAAGACAAGCCATTCCCAAACTCCACAACACCAATTTCTTCTCCAATATAAAAAAAAAAACTATGTATTGATCCAAAGAGTCATCAAATGCAAACCTTTTAAAATGAGGCCCTAATACTCTACTTATCTATCAAAGGAGGGAAAAAACCCTAACTAGGGTTTGAAAATTTCAAAATCATCCATAAATGCCATTTATGCCCAAGAGACCATGCAAGGCCCAAGGCATAAATATCTCATGAAATAAATGCTAAAATAACTCTTAGCGCCTAAATTTGGATTGATTTGCCTCAAAAAACATTAAAATATAATTTTGAAATTAATGAGTGTTTTTTGTTGACTTTCAGCCAAAAATGCACAGTGAGGTATGAACGCACAGCACCTTCCCAGGTAGAAAATAGGTCCACTTGCAGCCAAGTTTTGGTGACCTTCCCAACGTCGTAATTTGCTCCTTGATAGCCCATTGGAAATATGGCTGCGTATACATTCCTAATATACCACTATTTTTCCGATTGAGCTCCATTTACCTATCCAAATGGAAAAATTTCCAAGACTGCTCTAGGCACAGTGCCAAGCCTGAAAATGAGGCAGAAAGGTGAAAAATGAGGTGTTTTTTGGCCTTTTGAGGGGTAAAAAATGCTCCAAATGCTCTAAATTTGGTGAGCATAATGTACTAGACATAAGGATTCTAAAAACATAAATTTATCCCTCTGAATATTCCTGATATGAAAGCGTAGCGCCAGGGGTGCTACACTTAGAGGCCTCCAAATTCACAAAAAACCAAAAACTGTCAAAATTCTCTCAAATTTGGTGGATGTGTGCCCCATGGGTTTTGAGAGACCTGTAGAGAATATTGTGCCAAAATTCCAAGGTTAGCTTAGCATTTTTCTTCTTTTAGTGCTTGTATCTTGGTTTGGGCCTTCTTAAGTTTAGCCCTTACAACTTGGTTCCTTCGGGCATAATGCTTGGTCATCCTCCTTTGGAGATCAAGATCCTGATTTGTGTTCTTAAATTTAGCCTCCAAGTGTATGTTGGCTCTTTCCAACCAAGGCTCCCGATCATGTGCTATCTCCATGGCCAACAACTCATCTAGAGGGAGTTGTTCTGCTAAGTTTGATTCTTGTTCCCTTTGTTTTTCCAATGCCTTCTTCAAGCCCATGGTTCTAGGTCTCCTCCTAGACTGTCCTTCTTTATCCTCACTCTCCTCATAAGTGCCCATGAACTATTATAGCTTTACTTTTTCCTTTTGGGCTTCTTTCTGGGCCTTGATTGCTCTAGCCTCATAAATTGCAATTTTTTCTCCTAGCTTCCTGTTCTCCATGTCAAGGGCATCATTTACACTCTTTTCCCTATCTAGATTTTCTTGGAGGTCTTCAATTAGGGAATTTTTGTTCTGGATGAGCAAGTTTGAGATCCTTTCTTCATTCTCTTCATCACTGTCCACATGAATTATTTCAAACTCCCTCTCAACCTCGTGATCTTCTTATTCTTCCTTTAAATTTTGTTTGCCTTTGTCTAGTGGCTAAGCTGAGGTGGATGGCATGGTCCCTTTTCTTTTAAAGGCATTAAACACAAGCATTGGCCCTCTTTGATATGTCAATGGAAGACGTTTTCTTGTGATCTTGTTGGTGTCTTCCTCATGGCTGTGATCCTTACTAATGTCATCAAAATCTTCTTTTTCATCATTAGTATCATCAATCATCATATTTTCCGCTTCATTATTGTCATATTTGGTCTCAACATCATCACCACTCTCAACCCCTTCACTGATTTCTACATTGTCATTTTGTTCTTCATTAAATCTACTTACCTCTTCATTGTTGTGATCTTCAATTTGACTATTAACCCTTTCATCTCCTTCATTATTTTCATGACTGTCATTAGCCTCTTCTTCATTTTCTGCATAATCATCATATTCATTTTGTTCATCATTGAAGCTGCTTGCCTCTCCACTACTGTGATCTTCATTTTCATCATCACCCTCTTCAATTTTTTCACTGTCTTCATGATTGTCATGACTGTTTTCATCCTCGTTGTCCTTTTCATCACTGAAGCTTGATTCATTGTTGTCACTGCTGCATTTATCCTCTGTATTTTCCTCATTGTTTTCATTTTCATCATTGTCATCGTCTTCCATATCTTCTGCTTCATTGCTGACCTCTTCTTTAGCACTGCTCAATTTGTTTTCACTGTCATATTCCTCATTTTATTCATTTTTATCATTTTCCTCTATTTCCATGTTCTTTGCCTCCTATTGGCTCAATTCATCATCATCCTCATGCTCATTTTGGCTTGACTCATTGTCACCATCACCCACATTGGCACTTTCTTACTCACTGCCACTTTCTTCTTGTTCCGATGCATCACGAGAAAGTGAGGAAGGGAGGTTTTCTTGAGGAAAGGTTGCTTGTGTAGATGATGAGGCATGTTTTGTAGGAGGTGATGGAGGAGTGGAGGGAGGAGGATGAGATGATGAGGGCAGACTAGGTTGATGATGAGGTTGTGGGCTTGTGAATATCTCATGAGATATGACCACATCCCAAGGTATGCCTTTTTGCTCTAACTGATGTAGTACCACCATCTTGATCAAGGAGTGGTGGAACAAACTATGCATTTGTTGGGTATACCTCCTCCTTTGGAAAACAGAAGACATATTTTCTATACTCCTATACAATTAATAGGGCAAATGAAGCATCTTGACCCTAGTGAAATGCATGAGTAATCTGACATGGTAGGAGTAGATCCTGGAGTATCTCCCCTCACAGGTAAAGTATTTCATGATGACCTTCATTAGGGGTGCATACCACTCTAGTAAGTGTGAGAAAGGGAAAATAGACTTTCAAACTTATTTATACCTAGGCTTGAGGAAAGGCTCATAGTAACTCATATCCAAATTTTCCCTTTTGAACCCTTTCTCACCAACATCAGGAAGTCCATTAGCCTGAGTAATGGTATCTGATGATAGCTCAAAGTCTATCCCTGCAACATTTGATTTTTTGCTGTGTAGGTTGAGTACAAACAACCTAGTGAGTTCAAGGTGACTTTGCACTTGTTTGGCCTTTTCAAAAAACTAAAAACACCCCACATTTTGAAAGCATTTAAAAATCATGGGGGAAGAAGTAATCTCCACTGTATCTTGGAGCTCAAATCTATTAACATTCCCACCCTTGTGATTTAGACTCATAGGCACTTGACCTCCTTCACTGCTCATACTTCCTTCTTCTCCTGACATGGTGACTAGGGCTGCCTTTAGACAAACTCAGGCATGCTTGTGAAACTTAGGTAGGAGTAGTGGAATGAAAATATGGTGAAAGGCAGCTCTTGAAAATTAGAGTGATGGAGGTGTGGTTTAGGGTTTATAGCCACTAGATTTTAGTCATTTTCCTTTAACCATTAATTCATGAATTTCACTTGAGGAGGGGTAAGAAAGTCTGCTTACCAATTTCTTGACTCTTTTGCAAGTTCTTGGAAGTAGCTTGGAGGGATATTTTTCATCATTTTTGGAAATTTTGAAAGAAAAAGAGGATTTTTTTCCCTAAGCGCAACGCTAGGCAAAAAACTGGGTGAGTCGGGTCCTCCTGGGCGCAGCGCTGCCCACGTGCAGGCCTGTTGGTCTCCTGCGCCTAGTGCTGCACGAGTCGTGCAGGCTTTCCCATCTCCTGGGCACAGCGCCGGGCATAAATGGGTCTGTCGGGTCCTCTTAAGCATAGCATTGGGCACTCATGGGCATGTCAGGCTCCTTTAAGCACAGCTCTTCCCGCGTACAGTTCTGTCGGATCCTTCCTGTCGGGAAAAACTGGGTGAACGCGTAGCGCCCACCTCTAAGCGCAATGCGCTCTGCTCTAGGCACATCGCAGTGTGAATTTACACTGCAATTTTCCCTCTATGCGCAGTTCTAGGTGCCCTAGGCATAGCACTTACTCCAAAGCGCAATGCCGGTGACTTCGCCCGAAATTTCACAAAGCTCGTGATTTTTCTCCCTTGAGTGCTTTTTCTTCCTTTGTAGGTGACAAATGAACTGAGTGAGGAGGGAAAAATGGTCTTTTATACATTTAGGGAATTAAATTAAAATAAAAACCCACTTTTGTTAATGTTTCTTGAGTTGTTCCAATTGACTGATAATCTCTTGACCCTTTTTGCTATGCAGGAGATTTGAAAACTTTTGAGTGGCTCTTTTCTCTTGGTGGCAGCTTGTTGGAGAAATGAAGTGGTCCTTCTTCAGTTTTAGGGTCTTTGAAATTATCAAAACCTCTTTGTGCTTGCATGGTAAAGTTTAAATCATGTTTTTACCTCCTTTGACCTTTCTGACTGTGGGTGACTTGAGAACATGGTTTTTTCCCTTTTTCATTGATTTTTTGTTCATGACAAACTTACCTTTTACAATAACCATAATAATTTCTTCCATACCTCCTCTTGGCCACTTCTGATTTGTTGCAGGTGCCATATTGATTTTGAGCTTTCTAATGTTGCTTGATGTTTTGACATATTTAGTTACACAACAGGAAACTTCATAATTAGTTTTGGCTTTTTGTCCCGAAATTCAACCCTGTGCTTTATTCCTTCAATCATTTGAATGCAAATAACTGAAAATGAAGACTTGATTTTCCTTATACTGATACTCTTTCATGTTTTCCCTTTGAGGCAATGAAACAATTTACCTTGGAAAATGCTATAATTCACCTTCAAGAGCCTCTTCAAACCTTCTTCTGCTATTCCGATGAAGGCTCATCATCTCCATTTCACCCTCTTGCCTACCTTTGCAAAACCTTAGGTTTTTGGGCTTTGGGCTATTTGAGAAGAATTATTAGTGTTGTCTTCTAAGTTCTCTATAGCCCTTTCAAGTTCACTCATTTCTGTTCAGTTTACCTCACCCTTTTCCCTTCTTCATTTATAACTTCTAAAAATCTTCAATTCATGCTTGGTTGTGTTGGTGTGCCTCTATCCTTGTGATTTGTGCATTGGCTTTGCTTGGCATATTGTTGGTCCAATCAATCCTAGAAACCCTGATTTTCCTTGAACATAGGCTACTTCCTCTTCCATTTTCTTATGTATATATTCTAATGAGGGGCATGCCTCTTACCTTACATAATTTTTCTGCTGATAGCCACCTTGACACTCCTTTAGAAATGTCAAAATGGGTAGTTTTCCTTTTGCACAATTTTGTCCTTGGAAAAGAAGTCCTCCTTGAAGTTATTCTTGAACTAACTTGGACAAACAAGTGTTGACCCCTTTTCACATTTAACTCAGCTTCTAGCACATGAAAAATAATGATTTCGATCACCAAAGATAACCGAACAACCTATGAAACCCTAGTGACCTAGTGGGAGGCTCTTTGACTTGGTCTTTGACTAAAAGCTTGGCTTAGGGTCTTCAAGTATAAAAAACAGAGTTTTTGACAAATTGGTGTATTGAAGATCCAAAATCCAATGTACTTGATTTATCTAAAGAGCCTATAGAGATAGCTTTAGGACCATCAATGCTTGAGGCATTTGATGAACATGAGAAAGGGTAGGTGTTTGGCAATACTAGATGGAAAATGGGAGGGTTAAGCATAGGAAAAACATAGTATTGAGGTTATGGGTGTGAAAATAAGACAAAGATGAGTGGCATGATTCCATGAGGGATCTTTCAGAAGTGGTAGGCTAATCAGGGAATGGAAAAGTAATGAGATAGTGAAAAATTTATCTTAAGGATAATGAAGGCAGTGAGATTTCTAAAACTCACAATATTCATGAATTTTGTTTTCAGAAATCTAGGATAAGTATTTAGTCATCTACAAAATAGAAATTATTACTGATGACTAAAAAAATGAAACTCACACTTGAAATCAAATTACAACTTTGGAAACCATCTTGGAGGTCATCTTTACATGGTAAAGAGACATTATTAGGATCACTCTCACACCTTTTGCTGCTCTTTATTGAAAATGAGACAATGCAATGATTTGACCTAATGAAACCCTAGTGACCTAATGAGAAATGAAAGAAACTGACTCAATGAGTGATTTTGACTCAAAGTGGAATGAGAGCAGACTTGTTTTCAGCATGATGAAGACATGGAAGAGGGTCAGTAGGCATATACTTGTGAAGGAAAATGGGACACTTGACAAGGACAACCACCAGTAGAACAATTTTATACCATGACCTAATGGAATGATTGAAAATTATTTAGAGTGGGACACCTAAGATGCACATGAAAAATGTGTTTTGAACCTTGGTGGAATTATGAAAATACTGATACTAACAACTCCAACTTGGTATCCACCCAATGGAGAATACCATCCTCCCCAATCTAATGATCTTTTCACTCCATGATATGTTGAAGTGCATCCTCGTTGAGGTTACTCCATGAGAAGCTCTCATCGATGACCCAGTAGAATCCATAAGATTCTGAATATGCTATAGGTAGAAACTTCTCTTTGAGATGTTAGATGCTCATAAAAAAGGCTTCATCTTGATAATGGAAAATGCTATCCATCATAAGATGTCTACCAACTATCATCCATCCCTCCAATGCTTCATGAGTGGAGAAGTCATCAAAATGCTCCAAGAATAGTTGGGCCCCTAACTCATCACTGCTCCCCAGTGACAGCGCTACTGAGCTCCATGTGGGTGCATCTATTGTCTCATGACCATGCACAATGTTGACCTCATAGCCCGTCATTGTACCGATTAGGACTATGCTCATCCTATCTTTTGAAACTCCACATTTCAACACCAAGTGTTGTGTTTAGCTCAACACTGAACAACTAGGATGGTTATACATCTCCTCCTTGAGCAAGTCAAGGGTCATCTGCACAGTGATAGTTTGTTGCTTCAAATTAGAAAGGTCCTCTAACCCTTGGTTATGCAATTACCCTGATGGCATGACCCCACAAATCTCAAACTGAGGTGATGAAATAATATGGGATGGAAATGTTTGCAAACCTTGGATAAGCTGATACTTGGGGACATATTCTAAGGCTACAAGAGTTCCTCCAACCGGTGCAATGGATTCTCCAACTACTAGTGATGGTGATGGTTTCTCCTCTACTGTTGCACCAGCACTGGTATTTGCCTATTATTCCTCATGCATCTCTTGAATCATGCATGGGACTCCCAATTTCAAGAGCTCAAGAACATATTTCATAGATGAAAGTTCCCTTTCTCCTGATGCAAGTACTTATGTAGCTGGTGGTGGTGGTATTGTCACCCTTTCTTGAGTGATAGTGCTAACATCTTCCTTTTGCTTCTCATGTAATTTCTCATGAATGACGGGAAATGTCTCTATGGAAATTGTATTCGGTTTTCTTCTATCAAAATTCTTTATCGGCCTTTGAGTGAATTCTGCATAAGCAGTGACTCTTGCATGTTTCAAATGAATGAACCACTAATCCTTTGCTTCACCCTCAAGGTGAAGTGCTGCAATCCAATAAACCTCTGCTTCCACTATTGTATGTAGCTAGAATAATGCACTTAGCTTCTTCCTCCAAGATTTTGTTGTGTTTGTGGATGACCCATCAAAAGTATGCAAGAAGATTTTATTTTGTACATTCCTTTTTCTTCTATTGTAGTTGCGTGGTCTTCGATTATCTTTGATATGAAATAATTGTTGGAGAGTTAGATTCTCTTTCAATGCTCTTGATTGAGATTTGTACTCTGCAAGATAATTACTCAGAGTCTCATACTTCAAGTATCCTCCATCTCCATGTCATACATCTCCTTATACAAGGAAAATGGACATAGTAGAATGTTGTGGAGCTCTCTACATTGCTGGTTGTTTATGCTGCTGATAGGAAGTGCTCGGACCTTCCTCATCCTGAAACCTTCTTGAGGTTTATATTTTCCTTTCCCTTCTCATTTCCTTAACCTCCTTGGAGAGATTATGCCTAGATCTAAAGAGAATTGTGGAAAAACTTAATCCATCCATAATTGTAGATCTCTACTTTTTGCTTATTATTATGTTGTCATGAAATGTAATTCCCACAAGCTGAGCCAAATATCATGCTCTGATACCACTGTAATATTCCAAAATTGAAAATACAAGAATATAGAACATTTACAATATTCCAAATAAAGCAAAACAGGAATATAGCTAAAATCTGGAAAATTCCGGAAATATGCTGCAATTGAAAATTACATCAAGAAATTATAACTATGAGTAGAAATAGCTAATTCATGTCATTATAAACAACCACAAATATGAAGTACATAGTGCTCTAAATAATATGCACTCAAGCCAACAATCAGTGGTTGAAATACACTAATGGAAAAAAGCACTGGAAATGTTGCGCTGCTACCGCTACTGCTGCTACTGTGAAGCCGAAATATGTGTGGGAGGTTGCTGGAGTGCTTCAAATGATCCAATATTTTAACCACATACTCTAATAAAAAAACCCAGAAAAACCCAGACATGGTTTGGTTAGATTTCAACTTTGGACTTTTGGTCCTTTTTGGGTTGTTGCTAGCTGACTTACGCACTCCTCCTGGGTAACTACAGAGATGGGGCTGAATTGATGATATAAATGTTGAAATAGCACCCAATCAGCCCAATACATGAAGGGGTGACACCTTCTCTAGATTCTCAAGCTAGAAACTTAAGATCAAACTTCTCCTTCCTCAACTCAAGTTGCAGCTACAAACTACTCAACCACTGGAATGGAATGCACTGTCAACGAGGCTAAAGTTGTAGCCTGCTACTAGATGATGAGATATATCTCACAGCTAATATAAATAATCTCACCAAAGTGAGGGAATGTTCCCTCATAGGATTCCAAGTTGAAATACTTGGAACTTCCTTCCTCCACTGGATCTACCATGTTGGACTGCGCAATTCCTGATGGAACTGCTGCTAGATGGAGGTGTAAAATGATGGCTTGATGTCGGATCTCACATTGCTTCTCCTAGATGATCCAGGTGGATATTGGTGGCCACCCACCTATTCCACTTGGGGCCCCACCATTGTCTCTTTCATTTTTTTAGTTTCGGCACAACTTACTATTTTTAATAGTTTTTTGGGTCCTGAACTTCCGGAGCCATTTTGAGGCCCTAAATGATGTTTTTTTGGGAAAATCGAGAGCAACCATGCTTATATTTATTGCATCAAAATTTGTACTCCTCGGATATAAATTTCTAATGAGATATTCAACACGTCAAACGGAGATCGTATGCCAAAGTTACATCCCCGGGAAGTTGAAACACCAATTTACTCGAACGGGGCCCATAGTTTTGGCGCTTCATCTCCTAGGGTTAGGTTTTTGGACATTTAGATTTCTCCATTGTTTCTCAATAATAAATAGGCCCTCGAGCCTCATTGTAACACAGTTCAGAGATCTGTAGCTGCCACATCTCTTCTCAAAGATATGCTACCAGCACCCTAGCTATTTTTATTTCCATTATGTCTATAAGAATATTTCAGTCACTTGTTATTAATAAAATGAAGTATTATTTCCGCTGCATTTCTGTGTTTGTGTCTATTTCTGTATTTTATTGTGTTCCTACATAAATCTGGATCAGTGATATCAGAGCGGTCTGCTCTTTCTCTATTTTTCTTTGCATGTCCCCAACGCGGTCAGGGTATAAGGAGTTAAAGCTCAATCTGGTTGAACCCTTGCAAGATCAGCCTCGCAAACCCCGTCAACCTCCCATGGTAGAAGAAAATAAAGACGAGGGAGCAGGAGATCCTATCAAAATATTTCTCGAGGAGGCCCTCGAGAAACAAAGGAACACGATGATGGATAAATTTGCTCAGATCCTTCAATGACCGCCCACCTACTGTGCATCTTCATCCAACAACCACTCTGGAGGCACCACTCCCTTCAAGGTATAGGTAAAATTTGACATTCCTATATTTGAAGGCTAGATAGCTGCAGACGCTATAGATAGATGGTTAAATTTACTGCAACGGTATTTCTCGGTCCATGATTTCTCCGACTGAGAAAAGATTATTTTTTCACTTCTCAAAGCTGCCCCCATGTCAAAGACCAGTGGGAAACCTACCTTGAGCAAGAGGATGAAGGGGAACCATCTCTGTTCTCAGCCATGCCCACTTGGAATTCGTTCGGAGATGACATCAAGGAACAATAGTACCCTGTGGGGAGCTATGAGGATAAATACATCAAATGGACCATGGTGCGGCAACAAAGGGATCAAGATGTGCACAAACTGATGAATTTATTCCATACCCTGTGCATAAAGTTGGGTATTAAATATTCAGAGAAACATTTGGTGCTCAAGTACAGTGGTTTTCTGCACAAACATATTCAGGAGGAAATGGAATTCTTCGACATTACATCGCTTAGCATGGAATATCGCTTTGTCGCCAAGATCGAGCATAAATTTAAGTAGAAGAAGTGAGAATTTGGATCTACAAATCCGAATCCAGGGAAAGGTGCCCCCGAACGAAAGAACAAGGGGCAAGGCCATAACGGTACAACTCATAAAAACACCACGAGTCCAAAGAAGGACACAGGGAAGTGGTGTGAATTTCATAACAACCCCACTCATAACACAAGCGAGTGTCGGGCCAAACAGTCATTGGTGGCCGAACTAAAGGCACCCGAATCAGATGCATTTTCTGATCCTGAGTCAGAACCGAAAAAAGGCAATGACAAATGGAAGCAGATCATTGATGTGGATCCCAGTGCGATTGTTGCCACCACTAAGATCCAGAGGGAGGATCTCGAGGATCTAGAGGAGGGGGAGCACCTCTTCCATTCACGGATGTGGGTGAAGGGTTCTCCACTACAATTCCTTGTCGATAGCGTAAGCCAAAAAATCTCATCTCAACAGAGGTCATGAAGCAGCTCGGCCTACCTACCATAACACACCTATAGCCGTATACCATCAGGTGGCTTCACCCAAGGAGAGATATCCACATCCGCCAATATTGTCGCCTTTCATATAGTATCAAGCCATTCATGGATGAGGTATTGTGTTATGTTACTCTTCTTGATGTAGCTAATGTATTATTCGGCCAACCATACTTGTGGAGGTGAAATGTTGTGTATGAGTCTAGGCCTCGTGCTATTGTTATTACTTTGGGAAATAACTTGTACAGGATACCAGAGGTAGTAACACCTCCTATCGTCTCTTTGACTACTTCAAAACAATGCAGTAAGATTTTTTCCAAAACCAAGAAATTTATTCTCCTTACAACTTGCTCATAGGGAAAAAAGAAAATTGTGGCTACAACCTCGAAATAGGGCTCCCCTACACAGCTGCAACAGATGGATAAATTCATGGAGGAATACAAGGAAATTTTCTCCTCACTCACAGAGGTCCCTCTACACTGTCAAGACAAGCACTCCATTGATCTAACCCCCGACGCACATCCGCCTGATGTTGTCGTACCTCTGGAAACTACACATACAAAATCCATGCATGTACTTTCTGAGGCTGATAAAGAAACCAAATTTCCTAAACGCATCCACTCGCAGGTCCATGACATCTCTGACAGATCTAATGCCCAGTTCAACAACATTTGCCTCATCTCATGGAGGATCTCAACATAATGGGGACCACTGCTTCCTAAGGAGGGAGGAATAATCTAGGTGGATATTGCTAGCCACCCACCTATTCCACTTGGGGCCCAACCGATTATCTCTTTCATTTTTTCAATTTCGGCACATCTTACTATTTTTGACATTTTTTCGGGTCCTAAAATTCCGGAGCCGTTTTAAGGCCCTAAACGAAATTTTTTGGGAAAACCAAGAGCGACCTAGCCTCCTCAAATAGATCTTTCTAATGAGCTATTGAGCATGGAAAACGAAGATCGTATGCCAAAGTTACGTCCCCGGGAATTTCAAACACCAATTTACCCAAACGGGGCCCATAGTTTTGGCGCTTCATCTCCTAGGGTTAGGTTTTTGGATGTTTAGAGTTCCTCATTATTTCTCAATAATAAATAGGCCCTCGAGCCTCATTGTAACATAGTTCAGAGGTCTGTAGCCACCACATCTCTTCTAAGAGATATGTTACTAGCACCCTAGCTATTTTTATTTCCGTTATGTCTGTAAGCATATTTCAGTCATTTGTTATTAATAAAATGAAGTATTGTTTCCACTGCATCTTTGTGTTTGTGTCTATTTCTGTATTTTATTGCGTTCATACATAAATCCGAATCACTGGAAGACTGAAATGAATGCACAAGGTGAAAGCTTGAACCCTCCACAGGTTTCCTAGCTAGAATGCTAGAAACTACCTTCCTCCTCTCAAACCCTAAGACAAGAATGCGTAATTCTTGAAGTTGTATATGCAGAAGAGAGGGGTTGAATGTGGCACCAATGCCAGATGATGAATGGATTCTCAAAATAAAATTCCCAGAGTAGGCACTCAAAGTCCCTCTTGCGTAAGGGTGGGATTCTCACTCAGGAACACCCGTGAGCTAAACAACACAACAAACTTAGCTAAATAGCTGAAGTGTGCAAAGAAATGTGAAACGATATTACAATATCAAATTTCGTACTGATTTTCTTTGTTGCCCTCATCTTCCTTGTACGGTTTTGAGTCTTCTCTAGCCTTGGCCCACCTCATAACTATGCTGCACATGTCGCCACTAGTCTCCATGAAGATTGTGTTGTCTCTCCATGATCTCTACAATTAATCTCCACTCTTTCCATCATGTGTACATTTAATGCACCACTTCCTCCATCACTGCATCATTAATTGTCTATTATTTTACTTTTACTCCTCCACTATCTCCATCATCATCCTCATTATTCTCCATGATCTTCACTCTTCCTCCATTAATAAGTTGCTCCACTACTCCATAATGCTCATCCATTATCTAACTAACCCACATTCACACAACAAAAGTGGATTTTATTCATCTATGGGGTTTATGGGTCCATCCACCCTTTTATTTAATTACTAAGAAAAAAAAGTAAGAACTCTAATATTGCAATTAACTGATGGAAAATTGGGAATATAATAGATCGACAAGTCCTGTATTGTTTAGTTTTAACAAGTCCAATATAGGAATAACTCGGTGTTTTTCAGTTTTAGGGAGTCGAAAGAAAAACATAAGTAAACTCCATGATTGTTATTTTTTAGAAATTTGGTCCCTCAAGCCCAAAAAGGATAAAATAATGCAGTAGAGAACTCTATTGACCATGATGAGTCAACATATACATTTTTCGTGATTAGTCCAATTCAATCCGAAAAAGGGGTAAAATTACACTGAATGGACGACCGTTCATTTACTTTAACGAGTTCGAATAGTGAAGTACTTGGAGATATTTTCATGTTTTGAGAGTCTGAAAAGGGCTTAAAAGAGGACTCCATGTTTTCGATTTTTCCTATTTTATAGAGCCCGAAAAAGTGATAAAAGTGTACTCGATGTCAAAATAATTATTTTCACCAAAATCCTGTATCCTGCACAAAAAATCGAACAATTATGAACATCTTCTCTTAAAAGGGAAAAATATTTTGATTTTACTTTTTAAAATTAATAATAAATAAAATAATATTATTTTATTAATTTAAAACTACAATAATAAGTTTAAACAAGTCATTTTCACCTTTTGATTTTCAGAATAGAGTAGAGAGAGATTTTGCCCCAAAACTTCTGAAGTTGATATCAGAAGCACTGACCGACCATTTCAAGAACTGTCTGCACCAAGTAATCCACATCATCATTGTCTTTATGTTCATCTGTTTCATTTTTATTTTTAAGCATTAATGGCATTTTTTAGAGGGAAAATATGTTTTAAAATCTGCCGTCGAGGGTGCGCGGGTTCTCTTAGCGAAAATAATGCACCCCAACGATTATTTAAATGAAAAATCGTCGCGCTTCCGTGGGTTCTATGTACGACACTTGCGCAAAAATGTGTTGTGTAAACATAGGACCTACACAAGTGCCGTAGGTTTTTGAAAACCATAATTCTCTCTATAAAAATGGCTCAAATTTCCCCCAACTTATTTTTAATGTTTAATTTGCTGATGTGTAGGTATTTAATCATGTTGGAATGGAGGGAACGAGAGCATGAACTCATGGAAAATGAAGCCATGGATGATCTGGCAACTATGTGCTTATTAAAAAATTTAGCCTTATACAAGTTTTGGGCTATTTAGGGCATGAAATCACAGGTTGAGCTGAAGACTTGGCTCGTGAATGCATGGGATGTACAAGATCAATGTTTCATAATCGGAGACCATCAACTTGTGATTGAGCCAGAGGAAATATATTTCCTCACTAGATTTCCTTGTAGAGGGAGGAACATTTCCTTGTTTCAGACCAAACCGGGAGGTCTTCCCACTGCTACTTACAAGGGTCAATATTGTAGTCGATATTCAGAGCTAAAGGATGGTCGCATAGATATCAAAACTATTGTGTGACTGGAACTAAAAATCATAGCATTCACGATTGCCAGGTTATGTGGGAGTGCAACTCCTCATGTGGCTACCAAAGCATAGATGCAGACCACAGTTAAGTGTTTGGGAGGAATAATATTCAACTAGAGTGAAGGAGTGTTGGCTAATATAAAGGGAAACCTCATGAGAGCTAAGAATGGGAAGTTGAAAAACTTCAAATATGGCTCCATTCTTATATCTTTTTCCTTAGATAGGATCCCACTCCTTGTGCCTTAGCAGTCTCTGGTGGATCCCGAAAGTCGACAGGAACCTCGTATGGTGCACTCGGTAGCATTGATGGCTTGCCATGGTGGCAAAGGTGGTGCAGTGGTTCAATTTACTCCTCAATATTTCTCATGGCTTAGGAATCAGATCTTCACGATTGAAGATTTTCCTTATGCAGGGATGGATTATAGAGGTGATCTTGAAACATCTCTGCCACCAGGGTCACAGTGGGATGAGACAGGTTAGTGAATCATTTTTAAATTTTTATCTAATTTTTCTTTTATTTTTTATCATGCAGTACTGAGAAAAAATTTAAATGCAGATGTTGGTCCAACACAACCAGCAGCACTTCATCGCTTTGACAGGAAAGAGGCACAACCCATAGCAGGTCCACATGATGATGTAGCAGAGATCCGGGCAGAGCTGGAGCACAACCTTGAGAGGTTGACTATTGATATTCCTGAGAGAGGAACAAATGATATACCTCTCAAGCTCCAGAGACATGTGACTTGTGTCCCAGGTCCACTCAGGATATTTCTACGTAGCATGGCATGTGGCATAGTTTTCTATCATGATCATCATCATGGATATATAATGGTCAATGTAGATTGACATTTTGTTTTTTGTATCAGTATCTTTAATATCATAAGGTGTTTGAACCTATGATCACAGACAATGTAATATTTTTTGACACAAACTTATTTAACCTAATGATATTACAACCTTCGTTCTCTGAGTATCTTCTTCAACATGGATTGAATGTTGTTTTGTTTTACTTTTTTAGTGTTGCATATGTCTATTTAAAACTTGATTAGCTAATGCATCATTCAATGTGTTTAAATTTCTTGAAATGTGTTGATATTTGATATAATCAAATTGTATTTTGAAGAGATGAACCTTCAAACATTATCTTAGCAAATCTAGATTTATGATATCATAAACTTTGTTTAAATGTGATACAATGAGTTATGAATCTAACCTAACGATCAAATGTCTAATACCAAATGTGATGGCATCAAATAATAACTCAATGACTTCACTATATTCTTCAATATTGTTCATTGTTTGACCAAGGCATATCCCATGAATAGAGACTAACTCATCAGTGGGTGAATAGATAACCCAAGTCGCGAAAGAGATGCTCTGTGTACTACGATAGACACCGTCAGCAAAACCAATGTAAGTTTGAAGGGATGTTGACATTTGCAATATCAAGAGTAATCAATATAAGCAACAAAAACAGTAACAGTTGTAAAAAAAAAAATAACTAATCCTAGGCACACTTGTCTAATCTAAGGCACATTTTTCTAAACTGTAACTAATGTACAAGGAATATCTTCACACGAAAATTCATGCATAATATCTCTTGAGATAAAGACCATTTTTGGGTTTATTTAAATAGACCTCGTCATAATTAATTAATTCATAGGCTCCTTTTGCAAGCACACGCTTAACAATATAGGGATCATGTGACATCGGTTCAAATTTACCAGCACCTAGCTTGTCGTTATCTTGATTGCATACTAAAACTAGGTCACCTTCTAAATAAATGTGAGGGTTAACACTTTGATCATACTAATTTTTAACATGTTTTTCTGAGCTTCGGTAGCTAATGCAGCGGTGTGGCGAGTCTCATCTAACTGTGCTAGGTATAGAAAGCATTTCTCCCCTTCAGAGGTAGCTAGTAACAACTCAATGGCTAATTTGAGTGACGATATTTCACATTCAATGGGTGACAGCTTCCAAACCATAAACAAGTTGAAAAGGAGTGAACCCCATAGCAGTTTTTGTAGAGGTACGGTATGCCCATAATGCCGAAAAAAACATGGTATGGTAATTAGATTTATGAGTTTCGATAATCTATTTAATCATGGTGGTTAAAACCTTGTTTATGGCCTCAAATTGACCATTAGCCTATGGGTAATACGGTGTATAATTATCATCATGGCATAGGCCAAGTTTATCGGAAAGTTCGGTCATAATAATATTTCGAAAATGGCTCCCATGGTCCATAATGATAGCTTGAAGGACACCGAACCGAGCAATCACATGATTGAATATGAAAATAGCTGTATTTTTTCCATCAACCGCAAATGTAGGGATCACCTTGGCCCATTTGGTAAAGTAATCTACAGCGAGAATAAGATACACATGCCCCCCGGTCAAGTGAGGGTTACATGTAATTAAGTTGATGCCCCATTTGGCGAAAGGACCAACAACAATGATTGGGTGAAGAGTTGTTGTAGGTGCACGCATCTTTCGATCAAAAATCTGAAAATTGTGGAATTTTGAACCGTGATAATATAATCTTTGAATAAATATGGCCAAAAATAACAGCACGAAATATATTTTGGGTTGTGGAAAACCCACACATATGGCCACCACATGCTCCAAAGTGGAAATCATTCAAAACCCTTTCAGCCTCTTCATGAGTTATACATTTTCGAAACACATAATTTACACCACGACGATAAAGAGTGTCACAAACAATATTATATTGTTGAGATTGGTATCGGATTCTCCGTCGATCTGATCCTGAAAAATCTGGGTGAAAGGTTTGGTTTTAGAGATATATAATGATATCTCCATACCAGGGATCTAAAGTACTGATTAGATACAGAGATTCATCAGTGATAGATTCTCTACCACTGTTTCAGACTCCGTATTGGGAAAGTCACACATAAGTTCGAAAACACTAGTGATTTATTAGAATTGGATTTCGCGAACTCGAAATCAAACTCATGCAGGATAACGATCCATTTGGAGTACTTTCCCCCCCCCCCCCCTTTTTTTTTAATATGTACATCATCGAGTTGCAATTAGATATCATTGTGGTTTTGCGTAACAATATGTAATGACGAAAACGTTAGATAACTTGAATTGTTTCCAAGGCCAATTTCTCTACATGTGAATACTTGATTTCCATCGTGTTGAGATTCCGACTTAGGTAATAGATCACATGTTCGTTGTTAGATTCATCCTCTTGAACCAAAACCATTCCAATCGTGGAATTGTATGTAGCTAAGTATAAAAAGCAATCCCGGTGGTAATTGGGCGGATGCAATACTGGTGCATGAGTTAACACGTTTTTAAGTGCATCAAGATATTTATCGGCAATCTCCTCCCAAATGAATGGAACATATTGTTTCGATAACTTGGTAAAACCTTTCGTTAACTCTGCATATTTTGGGATAAACCTATGTAAAAATTTTGATTTTCCCCGCAAACTCTGGAGTTGGCTGAGATTTGAAGGAGGAGGTAAGTTGATGATAGCCTCAACCTTCGATGGATCGACATGAATGCCCTCTTTCGAAGCAATGAACCCAAGTAAACGTCCTAATTGTACACAAAAAACACATTTTTGTGGATTCAAACAAATTTTTTAATGCCTACATCTCATGAAGATGGCACGTAAGTGTGTAGGATGATCTTCTCTCTATAAATAATGAGAAGGTAAGTCGTCCAAGTAAGGCTTTACAATATGTTTGATATCGTGAAACACATAAGACATAGCTCTTTGAAAAGTTGCACTATCATTTTTCGGTCCAAAAGGTAATTTACAATATGCAAACTTGCCCCAAGGACATATAAACTTTGTTTTAGGTTGATCGGCAAAGAGTATGTTTATTTGATTGTAACTAGAAAAACCATCCATAAACAAGAATATTTCATTTCCGGCGCAATCATCAAAAATTTGATTGATATAGGGAATAGGATAGTTGTCTTTGGGACAAGCCTTGTTAATATCCTAATAATTGACGCATACTTTGATAGTCACTTGTTTTTTCGTTACAGGAACTATATTAGATACCCAATCTGTCAAAGGAATAGGATAAATAAATCCTTCATGTAATAATTTTTCAACTCACCTTTGATTGCTACAACTTTCCACGGATGTATTGGATGTAATCTCTATCCAATAGGTTTATCATCTGGGTATGTCTTGATTTCATGAATAACAATCTTAGGATCGATCCCTAGCATCTCTTCATAAGACTAGGAAAAAATGTCTCAAAATTCTTGAAATAGGGCTTTGTAATTTTTAATCTCTTCAATCAAACAAGAAGCACCTATATGAATGTTTTCAATTATTCCAGGTTTAATCAATATGTCAATAGGAATTTTTGTAGAAATATTTCCCAAATTTGTCTTAGAATTTGAATGTGTGATCGATGTGGGATTCTGAGGTTATTTGACATAATAAATTGTAAATATAGATGAAAAATCATTTTCAAGTTTATCGAGATTAGGCAAAACAGAAGATCGATGATGTAGATCGTCCCATGGCAATTCATCCGATGACAATATTTCTCAAATGCTTTCATGAGTTACGAATACATGTTGAAAGGGATCCAAAAATGATGTCAAAGTTGAGCTTGATATAGAAGATGATTGTTCATTGACCACATTCATTTGATCAGTAGAAGTTGATGGGGTGTCAGAACACGATTGTACTGCTACATACGCCAATTCAAAAGGACTTAAAGGCATCTCACCATTATAAGAGTCCAATTCAGATTCTAAAGGCACAATCCATGTGTCATCAAATGACATTGTGCTTGATGTGATCATATTAATGTTGGAAATTTTTTGCCGTATGTTGGGAGAGGGAATAGAGAAAGTTCCCATGAGATCGGAATCCTTCATTAGTCCTACACCAAAATCTTTTTATGGGATAACCGATTTTCCGACATGATGGATACTATTTGTAGAAGTAGGGTCTGAAGAGAAGTAAGACAACTAATTGATTTTAACAATATTTCCTTTATGATAAAAATTACCATCCGAAAGACTGATGAAACAACAACAACCATTGCGTAAGACCAACTACAACCCAGAATAAGGTTGTAATCAAGAGTGTTAGGTCCCTATATTACTAGTATAGTCCCTTATTGTTGTTAGTGTAACCCCCTTATTGTTATTATTGTACCCTAGTAACCCCCATATTGTTATTATTGTGCCCTTAAATTATTATTGTTAGGTCGGTTAGGATTACATTGTAGCCCCACTAGGATTACATTATGGCCCCATGGACTCCTATATATAGAAGGAGGTTTTGGTCATTTGTATCAACCAAGAATTGTTCATTTATGTAATATATTGGAGGTTGCCACCTTGAAGTGGCTTATTTCTAAGGCGTTGATATCTCTTTTCTTCTATTTTTGGAGCTGGTTACACAACATTTGGTATCAGAACTTTGGATTCTAGGGTTTCGCTGCTCTAAACAGGTCATCATGGAATTTTCGCTATAAATCTTTTTCTACGAAAAGGCTCAGAATCTGAAATTTTTAGGGTGCGAAGCCGAAATCCTGAGGAAACTCTTCAAAAAAATTTAGAGCTTGGTTCGCAATATTTTCGGAGATATGATCTGTGGAATGTAGTGATTTTTCAGGCTCCAATATTTCATCTCAAAGAGGTGATCGTGGGAAAATATTCATAACTCTCTCTATAATCATGAGATTGAAGTGGTCACAATTAAACAGAATTAGTTTCTTGGCTATCAATTTCAGATCTGAAGGATGAAACGGTGACACGTGGCAAGTCGTACAAGTTTGCTCTACTGAACCAGTCCATAATTAGGTCATTGTGGGAGATTGGACACAACTTTGTCTTGAAGAATCCAAATTAGGTCAGACCTGTGGCATTTGAAAGAGAATTCAGAGGGCTATGTCGGTACTGAAATTCAAATATTGAAGTTCTGCAATCACAGAGATAATCCAATTTCAATATAGAGATCCTCAAAAGCAAGAAAAAGGTGTGTATTTTTTTTCTGAATTGCATAAGTCTTGTTTGAAGAATAAATTTGAATTGATTCCAAGGGAATATTGTAGAATATATATCATTATTGGGTTCTAAAATATTCCCCGTAAAAATAATTCAACACCCATTAAGCCTTCAGAAGGCTCTACTATGACTCATGAAGATGAATAATTGCAACATGATCTATCAAAATTACAAGAGCAAGTGCACCAAATTTCGCTCTCGCAAAGAGCAACAAAAAATGAAATGGAAGTTTGGAAGAAGGGGCATGGAAGCTGGTGGATGGACAGTATGGAAGCCGAGCATGGAGACAACATGGAAAACATGAAGAATTATCTAAAAGCAGACATGGAAGGTTTGACAAAGTTGATATAAGAAATGTTTCCTAATGGTGAAAATATAGTAGAGGAAACTCATGATGAGAACAAAATAAATTTTAATCGTGATTTCATAAACTCTAATGTTGGAAGGAAGAACCACCATATTCCAAAAATGGATATGAGGAAGTTTGATGGAAAGGATCCTGTAACATGGATACTACAGATGGAGCAATATTTTGATCTCCATAATGTGCAAAACACACAAAAGGTACGCATTGCAACTTTACATTTAGAACAAAATACATTCGTATGGTATCGATGGCTTTGCTCCCGTAAAAAAATTGTCACTTGGTCAATTTTTACAGAGGAAATGATAGCACATTATGAGGATACAAAGAGCAACACCTTCTTTAGCCAATTGATAAATCTCAAACAAAAGGGTTTAGTGGGGGAGCACACTGAGGACTTCCAAAAATTGAATATAAGGGTAACTGATATTCCAGAGGAACACATGATTGATCTCTTCATAGGCACTTTAAAGGATAACATCCAACATGAAGTTCGCGTTTTGGAACCCGATTCATTGGAGAAGGCATTCAGGTTGGCAAGAAAAGTTGAATGTAAAATTATGGCGACAAGGAAGCCTACCACTCAATTCTATAAAGAAGGAAGTGTTGCTATGCCTAGATTTCCACAACCTACAAGGTTGACACCACAACAATTGGAAGAAAAAAAGAGAAAAAGGGCTTTGCTATAGTTGTGATAGCAAATACACTAAAGGTCATAAGTGTGCTGAGAAGAAATTATTTTACATAGATTGTGAAGAGGAAGAAGAAAATGAACAAGAAGAGGATATACACCAAGAACTAGCCATAGAAGGGGAAGAAATGAATCCGACCATATCGTGTAATGCACTGGCAGGAATTACCACTCCTCAAACTCTCAAGATAGAAGGACATATCAAGAAGAAAAAGGTAATAGTGTTGATTGATTCAGGTAGCACCCATAGTTTTATTCATTGTAAGGTAGCCAAGGAATTAAATTATTTCCTATACTGAGCACCAGAATGTCAAGTGATGGTTGCAAATGGAGGAACTATAAATTGTCTAGAAAATGTTATAATATCAAGTTAAACATGGGGGAATATGTATTGACTATTCCAATGCTTTCCATTCCTATGGGAGGTGATGATGTTGTACTAGGAGTACAATGGTTACAATCTTTGGGGACGGTAGCTTTTAATTTTCAAGAACTTTTCTTGAAATTTTTTCAGAAGGAAAGGAAGTCGAATTACGGGGTATTGCGGGGAAGCCGGGAAAGATAATAAGCTATAATGCCATGAAAAAGCTTCTAAATAAAGAAAAATGAGGCATAATTGCACAATTATGCTCACTAGAAGTTCCAACATTAAAATCATCTATTTCTGCAGATCTCCAACAAGTCTTGGACAATCATTCCAAGGTGTTTGAAACTCCCAAAGGACTCCCACCTATTCGTGATCATGATCATACTATTCATTTGATTCCAGGAAGTGTTCCTCCAAACATCAGGCCTTATAGATATCCTTACGTCCAAAAGAGCGAAATTGAACGTATGATTGCAGAAATGTTAGAGGCGGGTATAATTCAACCTAGTCAAAGTTCTTTCTCTACTCCTGTGGTATTGGTACACAAGAAGGATGGATCATGGCGAATGTGTCCGGATTATAGGGAGCTCAATAAGCTCACCATTAAAGATAAATTTCCCATTCCTGTGATTGATGAATTATTGGATGAATTACATGGAGCAATTTATTTTAACAAGTTGGATCTTCATTCAGGATATCATCAAATTAGAATGAAGACTGAAGATATTCCAAAAACAGCATTTCGAACTCATGAGGGTCATTATGAATTTTTGGTCATGCCCTTTGGTCTTACCAATGCACCTTCTACATTTCAAGGGTTGATGAATTCCATTTTCAAACCCTTCCTTAGAAAATTTGTGCTAGTATTTTTTGATGATATACTAATCTACAGCCGGTCTTGGAAGGATCATGTTGAACATGTTGACAGGGTGCTCAAACTATTGCGGGAGAAAAAATTATATGCAAAAACATCCAAATGTTTCTTTGGAGTACAAGAGGTGGAATATCTGGGTCATATTGTATCTCACGAGGGTGTTAAAGTAGACCCTAACAAAATTAAAGCAATTAAGGAATGGAAAGTCCCCACAACCATAAAGCAGTTGCGAGGATTTCTCGGGTTAACAGGGTATTATCGCAAGTTTGTTAAGAGTTATGGGAGAATAGCAGCACCTCTAACAACATTATTGAAGAAAGATGCATTTTCATGGACTCCTGAAGCAACTAAGGCCTTTGAACATCTTAAAGAGCCAATGTGCCTAGCACCGGTCTTAGCTACGCCAGACTTCACAAAAACCTTTATTGTGGAATGTGATGCCTCAGGAAATGGAATTGGTGCAGTTTTAATGCAGGAAGGAAGACCCATTGCTTTTGAAAGTCGTCCAATCAAAGGAAAGTATTTACAAAAACCTATTTATGAGAAGGAAATGTTAGCAATACTTCATGCACTAAAGAAATGGTGAACTTACCTAATGGGAAGACACTTCAAGGTAAAAAATTATCATGATAGTCTTAAACACTTTTTGGAACAAATAATATCTTCCGAAGAGTAGCAAAAATGGGTCACAAAGATGTTGGGTTATGACTTTTAAATAATCTACAAAAAAGGAAAGCTTAATGTTGTTGCAGATGCACTCTTAAGAAATAATGAAGAGGTGGAAGCATTGCTTTGTGCCATTTCTATGATCCAACCAGATTGGATAACCGAAGCAAGAGATGAATGGAAGAAGGACAAAGATGTATGGACACTCATTCAAAAGTTGCAGCAAGATCCTAGTACATCTGATACATTTAGTTGGAAAAATGAGTCCTTATGGTACAAATATCGCTTCTATATTTGTAATAATTCCCAACTAAAACAAAAGATTCTTTTGGAACTTCACACTTCTCCTTTAGGAGGACACTCAGGATTTTTAAAACTTACCACAGGGTGAAGAAATAATTTTTTTGGGATGGCCTTAAATCTAATATTCAAAAGTTTGTGGTGGAATGTTTGGTTTGCCAGCAGAATAAAGTTGAGACAATTAAGACCCTTGGACTTCCACAACCTTTATCCATTCCAAGTCAACGTTGGGAGGAGATTTCAATGGATTTTATCACAGGTTTACCTAAGTCTGAAGGAAAGAGTGTCATCATGGTGGTAGTTGATAAACTTTCCAAGTATGCACACTTTTGTGCATTATCTCATCCATTTAAAGCAAGTACAATTTCTACTACATTTATGGACATAATTCAAAAGCTACATGGAAACCCAAGGGTTATTGTGAGCGACAGAGATCCCATTTTAACTGGAAATTTTTGGATGGAGTTATTTTCTTGTTTGGGTACTCAATTAGCTCATAGCTCATCTTATCATCCTCAATCTGATGGTCAAACTGAGATAGTAAATAAATGTTTGGAAGGATATCTTCGTTGTTTTGTATCCGATAAACAAACACAATGGGTCAAGTGGTTACCTCTCGCTGAATGGTGGTATAACACTTCCTTCCATACTGCAGCAAAAATGACCCCATTTATGGCACTTTATGGATATCATCCACCATCGATCACATCATCTTTAAGGGAAAATTTGAAGGTTCAAGCGGTGGAAGATCACGTCGAGCATCAGCAAGAAGTTCTCCAACTCTTAAAGGATAACCTGAATTTGGCACAAAATCGAATGAAACAACAGGCAGATCAACATCGCAGCGAGAGAAGTTTTGATGTAGTAGATTGGGTATTTTTACGGCTACAACCATATAAACAAATGTCCCTCAAGCAAGCTAAGAAGGATAATAAATTATCGCCAAAGTACTATGGTCCTTACAAGTTGTTGCAAAAGATTGGTACTATGGCATACAAATTGGAGCTTCCTGCTTCTTCGCGAGTACATCCAGTTTTCCATGTTTCATGCTTAAAGAAGGTTATAGGTGAAAATCTTCCAGTTCAAACAGTATTGCCAGAACTTGATGGGGAAGGAAAGATCATATTGGAACCTGAAGCAGTCATAGAAAAAAGAACTCGACAACTACGGAATCGATCAATTTCAGAGTATCTCATCAAGTGGAAGAACTTACCCACTGAAGATTCTACATGGGAGGATGAGAATTTTATACGAAAGCACCCAGAGCTACTCAAGCGTTGAGGACAACACTTTTTTTGAAGGAGAGGGGCATGTTAGGTCCCTATATTACTAGTATAGTCCCTTATTGTTGTTAGTGTAACCCCCTTATTGTTATTATTGTACCCTTGTAACCCCCATATTTTTGTTATTGTGCCCTTAAATTATTATTGTTAGGTCGGCTAGGATTACATTTTGGCCCCACTAGGATTACATTATGGCCCCATGGACTCCTATATATAGAAGGAGGTATTGGTCATTTGTATCATCCAAGAATTGTTCATTTATGTAATGTATTGGAGGTTGCCCCCTAGAAGTGGCTTATTTCTAAGGCGTTGATATCTCTTTTCTTCTATTTTTGGAGCTGGTTACACAACAAAGAGGGGCATAAACAATTTCTACCTCTAGGTTTATGGGTTTTTCTTCTACTTCTATAGGAAAATCTTATAGTATTCCATATGGATTAAAACCTCTTCCATAAAAGGCTTTAAGGATATTCTGTGATTGGTTGAGTCTTATAGAACCAAGGGTTTTCCAATAGTTTAATTATGTTATACACGTAGATGCCCCATCATCAATTACAGTACAAAAAACTTGTCTTGATTTGACTAATACTAGAATTTGAAAATCCATTTGATATGGGAGTCTAGGTACAAAATTTTTGAGATCAAAGACCATTAGATTCGAGTCTTGAGGAATAATAGCTCTGACGGTTGATAATATTAATTTCCTTTGTTTTGGATAGGATTTCAATACTTCTAAGGCCAACACTGCTGAAGGGGATATGGCCAAATCTTCAATAATGTTGTAATTCTCAGCGGTTCTTGCATGTGGATTGAAAGTTGATTTTTGAAGTACACCTTTAGCAGGCAGTTTAATCACTAAATTAGTGTTAGGTTTCTCGATTTGAAGTGGTCCAAAAACTTAAGGAGTTGTTGATGGTGTTTGACTGGATGATTCATTCTCTTTACTAGTTACAGGACTCTCAGATCCATAGTCTTGAGATCGTGTTGCAACCATGACCTGAGACATCATTAAAATATTTGTTGATGAATTGGAAGAAGATATGATCATTTTACTATCTTGAGATGGAAAAGGATCCTTCAAGACAACAGGTTTGAGTGAACCTTTGACAAATTTGGATACCTCGGCTCGATGTGGACACTCTTCGGTATAGTGATCCTCATCACAGATAAGACAAGGATAACGAGGCTTCCACTTTTCCTCAGATATTTCAGTTTTTTTTGTTTTCTCTTTAGGAGATGTGTTTTGTTTATTTTTATTCTTCCCTTTCTTCTTATTACCGGATTTATATTTAGTCATGGATGACTCTACAACGTGAATTTTGGCAAAAGTTGCGAGGGAAGAATCTCCTTTAGGTGAATCTGGTAGAGTTATACTGGGAGAAGTAGATTTAGATGACTTCTTCTTACTCTTTGTAGTATTAACTATACCAATTACACCATCTATAGAACAAGAGCTAGAAGGAGTTGCATTAATTTGACCTGGGCGTGGTAAATTAAGAATTTTTTCAAATAGAGTACCAGACTGTGTGTATACAAGGTCTAAGAACTGCACTTGAGCTATGACCTATTCTTTTGTAACAACACCTCCCTTAGCTACTTCTTCAGTGATATTTGGAAGTAATGATTTAATGAACCATTCTACCAAAATTTGATCTGGAATGAAAACCTTCACTAAACGTCATCTACATCGCCATTTGTGTATGTGATCTGAAATGTATGTAGATGTACTATGTTTTAATGAAGTTAAAAGTTTCGTGCCATTGTCATAACTGACAGGAAACTAGAAGTGAGTTAGGAAATTTGTTGCTAAATCATTGAAATTGTTGAAAGAGCCACATGGTAACTCGATATACCACTTTTCAGTTAAGCCTATCAATGTTCTCTAAAAAATTCTTAATCGAATGGAATCATCGATTAAGGTGTTTGATGTGCACAAAAGATGATAAGTCATCACATGATTTGAGGGGTATTCTCCTAATTTTCCTTCAAACTTAGGTATATCAATGGGAAAATTAGTTGGCATTGTCGGCCAAAACGGAACATAATAAATTGGATCATTCGTGAGGTAAGACAAATCTGGTAAGTTGAAATGAATGGTAACCAACAGTTAGGGTCCTCTTGATCAAACTGATAACCTTGAGGAACAATACCAGTACCCGGTGGAGGATATCCAAGATAACCTGGAATAGCCTGACTAGATGGGATTGGAATACCTCCGGGGTATCCAGGGTTAGCCGTACCAAAGTAAGGTTGAGCTGGAATTTGATATGTACAACCAAGGTATGGTTGACCTTGGTAGACTCGATTTTTTCCTGTTGTTCCATATTGATATTGCCCTCGAAATGGTTGACTCTGCACAAAGTGACCTACAAAAGATTGGCTTGTTTGAACTGTAGCTGGATTAGGTTTTCCTATAGAGGTTTGAATAGTAGACTAAACTGCAAGTCTAGTTTGATGAGCAGTGACTTGAGGGATTGCCTATGTTACAGTTGATTCAGTCGTTTGAAGGGTTGTAGAAATAGGGACTTGAGAAACTACATGGATAAGTGTGATTGGTTGTTGAAAATAAGTTTTCATAGCAGATTGGATAGGATTTTTTGGAGTACTCAGACCAGATTGCTGACTACTAGGTACAGATACCTAAGGGGTAATTGAAGTGCAATCTGAACAGGCTGTTGGACTTGGGTATAACCAAATTTTCCAACTGGCTGACCAAGTTTATTATAAGGTACTTGTAAAGTAGGTTACAAAGGTTGTTGATTCAACAATGAATTCGACATAGTATTAATGCCTAGGTAAGGATATCCCATTAAAGGTTGTGATGCATAAGCTTGACCATAACCAATTTGAGGTATTGGAACGTAAGTTTGATCATTTTCTGGGTAACTTCCAGTAAAAGGTTAACCTCCTTGAAAGGATAGTTTCTCTTGATAAAATTGCTGCCCTTGAAGAGGTTGTTTCCCTGGATTAGGGTACTTCCCTTGAATAGGCTATGGCCCTGGAATAGAGTATTTCCCTTGAAGAGTTTGTCCTTGAGGAGTATACGCCCCCCCAGGCGGTAAATTCCCACCTTGAGAACTAGGTTGGGGAATATTTTCGAACATCATATAGAATTGTTCCATTGTCAAATTTTTGGTGGTAGGTTCATGAAGACGAGCTAATTTTGTAATATTTTTGGAAGAGGGAAATGCTCGTGAGAAAGTACTAGAGAGTGACTGGTGTCCAACAAGAACTGATGGACCACCATACAAAAACATTTCTGGCGATGAAGAAAACATGGATGACTCACCTGACATGCTTGATGAATCCATGTAAATACCTCTGGGTATAGAGTAAAAAGGAATGCGGCGTGGTAAATAATTTAGACCAGTGCTATGTAGAAAGTCCGTAAATTTTTTATACCAAGGATTTGGTTTGAAAGGACTGTAAGGGTAAATCGGTTCACTATACCTTAGATCTAAATATTCTTGACATCAAGGAATTGTGATCTCTTCTTCCGTGTCTATAATATCTTCGATACTAATTAGGCCAAGAGGAAGATTCTCAGTAATGCAAAGCTTCACTCGAGGTGAACGAGGACGATTAGGATTTCAGGCTATGAATTCTGAAGTTGACTCTGACGAAGTAGATTCATATTCAGGTTCAGATATTTCAGGTTCAATGAGTTGAGTATCTGACAATTCACCGGGAACATACTCAACTGTGATTACTTCAAAAAAATATGGTTTTTCTTGATTTATTTCTATTGTTTGAGGTTGATTAACTTCAAAATCAGGATGTATTATTATAGATGTTTCTCCTTGTTTAGTAGAACCAGTTCCTCATTGTTGACCTCTTTAGGATTTAATCTTTTCCAATTGACTCAGTGTATATTCAGGGGGTTTCCCCTGCATTCTATGGGAGTGTATAGGTAATTAAGCCACAATTAATGTTTAACACGCGAAATAAAAAATTATTTCAACAATAAACTTGAATACACGCCTACAAAATATAAGAGACAAACCACACAAAAATAGTATGTTTCCACAATAAAAACGCTAGTTGGTGATGAAATCCAACGTTGCTTAAGTTAATGTGGAAAACTGGTAGTTGGAACAGTTACCCTGACAACCTACTTAATGAAACAGTCTGGTGCAAGTCCCTCCACTATGCCATCTCAAAGTGAAGAGTACCCTCCGGAAAGTCTAAGTGAGTCTAGCCAATATCTGTTCCGGGTACAATGGGACCTTCCCTCCACTATCACCTTGGGAAAAATCCTAAATATTATGGCCACTAAGGTCACTAACTGAGAAATATGCACCTGGGGGAATATTCTACGATTTGATATACATGCAAGGGAAGAGTATCAAGCTCAATCCCCTTGAATGGTCCTCGACATGGTAAATCTGATGTTTACTAACAAGTGACCCCAGGCTCCTCGATAATGGCTAATCCGAAGTTTACCGTTTGTATTATGTGCACTTCTTATATCTTCACCAATGAGATAGGTATGATTACCTCACTGGGTCTTACATGACTTCATGCTTGACTCTTTTAAGAAGATCTTCCCAGAGTGCAAATGCAACAATTGAATTTCCCTATCGAAAGATTCTACTTGTTTGTTTTGACTTCTTTGGAATGTTTATTACAACCTATTCCAAAACACTAGCCTACGCTATATTGGTGGAATGAGCCCTAGAAAATGTAAAAATGTCTATATTGATTTTATTAAACATTGTATTGATTTTGTTGTTATTTAACGCAAAGGGTATGGAGTTGAAACTTTGATGATGTTGTGACCTGATGCAAAATACTCTAAATGCATCAATATGACAAATGAAACTCTTTCTTTTCAATGAATTCTATTTAGGAGAAAGTTGAGAGATTTCTTGAATTTAAAACACAAACTTCCTCATTCTTAAACAAAATCCTTTCTGAAAAGAAAACAATCTCGTTAAGAACTAAATTTCCAAATATGATCAATTTCTCTTTTCGAATAAAATTCCATTGAAAACTAAATCAAAAACTACAATTTCAACAAACAAACAATTCCCAAAAGAAAGAAATTCCTAAAAAACCCTAAAAGGTATAAATTTCAAAATCAAATCAAAATTATCATTCTTAATCCTAACTAGGATACCTATGAATGTTTTGTAGACTATTTCTCTTAGTTGTAATTAGACTAAGAATGTTTCTACTTATCCCAATAGAGATGAAATCACAAAAGAGTGCTTTATGAAAAATAATGCTTCAGCGATCTAGAAGCTTTTTCCATTTTGAAAATGAATAAGAAACAAATATTCATAAAAGTAAGGTTGGATATAATCCTGACGGCTTATGAAGACAAAATCATAAAACTAGTGATCTGAGGCTGATCCATATTTTATGCAGGAATGCAACATAATACAGATATAACCATAAACACAGATATGCAGTGGAAATAATGCTTCATTTTATTAATCAAACAAATGACTGAAATGAACAGCTAGGGCGCTAGTAGGCGTATCTCTGAGAAGAGATGTGGCAGCTAGAGGCCTCTGAACTATGTTACAATGAGACATAATGGAAATGAATAGCTAGGGTACTGGCAATGCTTATCTCTAAGAAGATATGTGTCGGCTATCAGCCCCTAAACTGCGTTACAATGAGACATAATGATCAGAACAAGCGAGCTTGGGCACTGGTAACGCTTATCCTTGAGAAGAGATGTGTCGGCTCCCATCCCCCTGAAATATGTTACAATGAGGCTCGAAGGCCTATTTATTGTTGAGAAACAATGTAAAATCGAAAACTTCCCAAAACCTAACACTAGGAGATGAAGCGCCAAAACTGTGGGCCCCGTTTGGGTAAATTGGTGTTTCAACTTCCCAGGGACGTAACTTTGGCATCCGATCTTCGTTTGATGTGCTCAATAGCTAGTTAGAAATATATTTCTGAGGACTACAACTTATGAGTGAGCAACATTGGTCCCCGTTTTCCCAAAAAGCGTTGTTTAGGGCCTCAAAACGGCTCCGAAAGTTCAGGACCCGAAAAACTGCTATAAATAGTAAGTTGTGTTGAAACTTACAAACTGAAATAACTGATGGTGGGGGATCAAATGGACTTGGTGGGTGGCCACCAATATCCACCTGGATCATTAATTCCCCAAAATGACTCCAGGTATTCAGGACCTGAAAACCTGCCAAAAATAGTAAGTTTTGCTGAAGCTGAAAAACTGAAAGAATTGATGCTGCAGGTCCAAATGGAATAGGTGGGAGGCCACCAATATCCACCTGGATCATTCCTCCCTCCTTAGGAAGCAATGGTCTCCATTGCGTTAAGTTCCTCCATGGGGGGGGGTGGGGAATTTTGCTGAACTTGGTATTGGATTTGTCCGAGATGTCGTGGACCTGTTGGCGGATATGCCGGATGTAGATGTGTCGTCGGTGGGCAGCCATTGAAGGATCTAGTCAAATTTATCGATCATCACATTCCTTTGTTTCTCGAGGGCATCCTTGAGCAAGATTTTGATAGGATCTCCTGCTCCCTCGTCTTTCTTTCTTTCTGCCATGGGTGTTGTCGGGGTTGCGAGGTTGAACTCCTTATACCATGGCCGCGCTGGGGACATGAAAAGAAAAACAGAGAAAGAGCAGACCGCTCAGATGCCACTGAACCATATTTTATGCAGGAATGCAACAGAATACATATATAACCATAAACACAGAGATGCAGTGGAAATAATTCTTCATTTTATTAATAAAATAATGACTGAAATAAGCTTACAAACATAATGGAAACAAGCTAGGGTGCTGGTAGCGAATCTCTGAGAAGAGATGTGGTGTACGCAGGCCTCTAAACTGTGTTACATTGAGGCTCGTAGGCCTAGTACAGAAATATTGGAAATATATGAGCTAGGGTACTGGCAGCACTTATATTTGAGAAGAGATGTATTGGCTACCAACCCCTGAACTGTGTTACAATGCAAACATGATGGAGATGTGGCGAGCTAGGGCACTGGTAGCACTTATCTCTAAGAAGAGTTGTGTCAGCTCCTAGCCCCCTGAAATGTGTTACAATGAGGCTCGAAGGCCTATTTATTGTTGAGAAACAATGTAAAATCTGAAACGTCCCAAAACCTAACCCTAGGAGATGAAGCGCCAAAACTGTGGGCCCCGTTTGGGTAAATTGGTGTTTCAACTTCCCAGGGACGTAACTTTGGCATCCAATATTTGTTTTACGTGCTCAATATCTCGTTAGAAAGATATTTCCGAGGAATACAACTTTTGAGTGAGAAACATCGGTTTACAATCCATGTTGCTCCCCGTTTTCCCAAAAAGCGTCGTTTAGGGCCTCAAAACGGCTCTGGAAGTTCAGGACCCGAAAAACTGCTATCAATAGTAAGTTGTGTTGAAACTTAAAAAATAAAATAACTGATGGTGGGGGTTAAAATGGAATCGGTGGGTGGCCACCAATATCCACCTGGATCATTAAATCCCCAAAACGACTTCGGGTATGCAGGACCCGAAAACCTGCTAAAAATAGTAAGTTGTGTTGAAGCTGAAAAACTGAAAGAATTGATGCTGCGGGTCCAAATTTTATAGGTGGGAGGCCACCGATATCCATCTGGATCAGAGGCAAACGAAGGTATCTTCCATACAAAGCAACAATAAACCAGGGAAAACCCTCATTTGTAAAATGCAAACAGGATGATTAATCACATAAGACTCACAATTGTTGAAAAGGAGTTCTCTCCTAGGATCTGACAACTGGAGTAGATCAGGGAAAACTTCAAGAATTTGGTTATCTGGCTCTATAAGAGAAATTTTTTTTTATTTTTTTATTTTTTTCCAGGGGGTGCACAGCCTATCACTTGACAATAGTGCACATGAGCACTGTATTGAACTAACAAGTCGCATAGGCTACCGCTCTGTTTTCCACAGAAAACCGCAGAGGCGGAGAAAAAGATGGAAAAATTAAAATATAAGTTTTCTTTCTCAGAGATTCTAAAAATTCATCTACCCAAGCACACTCAAAGAATTCTAAATCAAAAAACTAAAATTTCAAATTGAACACAAACAAAGAAAACTAAGCTCTAGTCCCCAGTATGGTTGCCAATTTGTTACCAGGATTAATCCCTCTTGCGAACAAGAGAGATCTCCCTAGTACTCCAACAAGTAACTAGAAACAAAGGTCCATTTTAATATCTCTTTCTCTAGATTATTTGTGTTTTAAGATCATTATAACAATAAAGTAGAGAGGACATGCTTCTACCTTTAAATCGAAATGTCTAATGTAACCCTTTTTCCGTCGCTCCAAACTAGTTCTGCAATGATGAATAGAATCTGCAATCACAGACAAGAGAAATAATCAAAGCATTTGCAATATATAATAATAAAAAATACTAATCCAACTTAGTGATCAAGGAATCTAAGTATTGACATCATTCCCATGAATTCATAAACAAGACAATGAAAAATAGATCCATATTTATTATCATAAATTAGAAAGAGAAATCTTACAATCGGATGCCTTGATGTTGTACAGATTCCTCCCGGGGTCTGAGAAATTGTTCTCCTTCAGTCTGATAAGCCTTCCTCTCTAAAATGACCATCATGAGGTCATGAGTACGAAGGTGTGATCTTCAATGTGTCAACAACAACTCACTAGTATAGAAAGTATGCACTCTATGAACTCTCTCCAGCTTAGAAACTATAAAAGCCAATCTCTATTCACATTAGTATCTCATGTATCTCTACTCTTGAACCTGAAACTTGAGCTGAATTTATAGGGAGATTGAAGTAGTTTCAGATGCATTAAAAGAGGGATGGATTACTCCCATGAAGGGATTTGAGTTCCTTGGACGAAGGGATTTGAGTTCCTTGGACGAAGGGATAAAGCTCGAACTATCACAACTCTAGAGGCTTCCAGTTGGGAGAATATTTGACCAAATAGGCTTCTATAAGTTACTTTCTCTTTTTACTTGCTTTTCATAAGGGTGCGTAGGTTTTAGCGGTAAAAAAAGCGGCGATCTCCACGACTAATGGAAGGATCATCAACGCATGCGGAGGGAAAGGCTAGTAAAACCACACAGGAAGAATTTCAAGGGTTTTACAGAGCTTTTCTCCAATTTCCAAGACTTGATTAAGGAACATGAGTGTTTTTCACCTCTAAGGGAACATGATATGGATGGTGACAGACCCATATGAACAATCAAATGTCATGGTGAAAAAATGACATGTAACAGTTGGGCTTCACCAAAATTGAAGCAGATGTGAACCTTTACCATATTATGGTAGAAGGTAAACTTTTGATCATTGTACTTTATGTCGATGATTTGATACTGACAGGTTAAGAGCAGCTCATCAAGTCTTGCAAAGAGGATATTGCAAGAGAATTTGAGATGAAGGATATGGGGATCTTGCACTATTTCCTAGGATTGGAAATTTGGCAAAGAAATGGGGAGCTATTTTTATCTCAGCGAAGGTATGCCAATGATATTCTGAAGAAGTTCCACATGGAGGGTTGCAAACCCACGGAGACTCCTCTAGCAGGGAACTAGAGGAAGGAGGATGCTACTTCAAGCAAAGTAGTAGATGCTACCATCTGTAAGAAGCTTGTGTGTTCTGTTATCCTTAATAAAAAATAGGTTGGTCTAGGTGTGTCTTTTTAAGTTAGGTTAGGTTATTAGGGTGAAATAAGTCATGAAATTCATTAAATTTCATGTTTTGTATATATTTTTAAAATGTCTAAATGGTAATTGGTCATGTGATTAAGGTCTTAACAAATTAAAATTCAAAAAATTCAATTGCATGGGTTAATAGAGTTATTTTATGACACTTGGAACCTTTTTCCTAAGTCCATAGTGTTTTATGTGTAAAGCAACATGTTTTTCTACAAACTTACCTGACAATTCCGTAGCAAATCTGCCCTCCCACTAACTGAAACCGCTATGAACTCCGGTTTTTATACTAACGGTGGGGTGATCAATATCCTGTCATCATTTCAGTGGTCATAACTCCTTTTTTCATCATGGTACATTACAGTTATGAGTCATCATTTTTCATATTTCATGTGAGGTAATCACCACACCTTACATCATTTCGTTTTCGCTCTCATCTTTCTTTCCTAATTTAGCCTTACCTTATTTGAACATCAACACTTTGCATTTTATCCTTGTAACTTGTTTATTCCCTTTTTCTAGAAGTCTTCACTTTTGTTTCTTGTTGTCTTAGGCTAGTTGTTACCTTTGTCAATCAAGGTGTTTGTTGTCTTAGTCTAGTTGTTACCTCTGTCAAGCAAGGTGTTTGTTGTCTTAGATATTTTTGCAGGTGTTAAAGTTTGAAGCTAGTCAGCATTGTATTAGAGGGCATGGATTCACATAAAAATCCAAAAAAAGGTGGCTATGTTGTCATATACGAGCCCATGGACATGAAGTTGGCTGAGGAAGACCTAATATTTTCATAAGCTTTCACAAATGTACGTTTTTTGAGGTTTTGAAAAAAACTTTAGGGATATAATGCATAGGTGTCCAAGGATTTCATTGTCAAATTCATTGGAAATTCTTCAAAGGTGGATATCTTAAGTTTTATTTTTTCTCTTGAAACCATTGCACAGGAAACTGAAATTTCGAGGTCTGGAGAAGAGTGGTTCAAGCAAAAAAAAATCAAGATTCAAAACTGTGATGAATTTGTCAAGCAGGTGCAGATAGGAATTAACATGACTTGAGGCATACCCAAGAGTTTCCTCAAGGATAACAACTCAAATATTATTATGGTGATCCAAAAATATTTTACTTGTGAAGGTATATTTCACATGATCTACAAGAAAGACACCTAATTCTAAGACAAACACCCCTAATAAGGAAAAAGAACCAAGAGCTAAAACAGAGGTTGAACCAGAGGTAGAGGCGCAACCCATATTGGAGCCACTGGAGGTAGAGATTGTTCAGTTGCAGGAGACAGTGGTACCTTAGCAAACCCATACCAGTGGAAAAATGAAAATTGATATAAGAGCTCATAGAAGAATCACCATAAGTCAAACAAAGGGGAAAGGTAAACTAGAAGACATACTGCAATCAATTGATATTGAAGAAACCCATGTTGTAAAGCCTATAGAGGTTAAAGGAACAAAAAACAAGAAGAAGGGTCTTACAACAAAGAAGATTGATTTTTATAGTAAATATTTAGGATTTGTCTTTAAACCTAGGAAAGAATTCAGTAGTTCCTAGCTATGAAATGGAGGAAAGTTTGATAAATTGCATAAAGAAATAGAAAAGAAGAAGCAACCAATAAGGGAAGAAATCATAGAGCTATCCTCAGCTGAAGCAGAAGTCATCAAGACAAGGAAAGGCAAAGAAAAGGTTCAGGAAAATTCTAAAGTGGAGATTATAAGAGAAAAACTTAAGGAAGCTAGAGAAAATTTTTTAGAAGATAAACTGGGGTTATATGAATTTAAACAAGGAAGGAGATCACAGATTTCAAGAAGGAAGTGAAAAAAAAATTGATTTTTATAATGAAGTTCCAGAAAGGTCAAGGAAGATTCTTGAGAAGAACAATACCACTGCAAAATATTATGAAACATACCTTGAGTAGAAATATGTGGTTGTAGTCAGAGAGGAGGAAGCTACATGACCAAGTCAAATAATTAGAAACCAAAATGGAGATGGTGGAGACAAAATTGAAGAAAAAGGGTTTGAAGATGGCCGTAGTGGATGACCCTACTACCCCTTGAAAGATGTTAAGACACATTTTTGGCCAAATTTTGTCTTAGCATACTCTATCGAATCATTTACAAAGCTGTGAATATGTTTTTTGGAGGTAAAGAGTAAAAATTTCAAAATCCGGAAAAGACAAGCAATTTCGTAGCGAACTCCAGGCTTAAAGCTAAGTTTTCTCTACGAACACACTGAAGACTATTTTGAGGTGAAATTTCCAAAATATATCATAATAGGGGTGAGTAACAACATTTATTTACCTAATTTTTCCTAATTAGGACCCTCCAACAAGCAGAAAAGTCTGAAAAGGTGCAGAAAGTGCTAAATGGAAAACACTACGAACTTGCCTTAAAATGCTTTGTTTTTACAACGAGGTGGAATTTGATATTTTTATAGCATTTAATGTTTTTAGGGGAGAATATGAGTCATCAGAAGAGGTTGAAGAGTACCAATGAAGACACATGTTGATAACGGCCACTCAGGAAGAAGGTGACATGGTTTCTAGCTCACCATTTTTGCCTACTCATCAACACACAACACATCATAAAATTCTGAGCATTAGAGCCTAGATTCTAGCATGGCTTTTTATCACTTGATCATGGTTATTGCCACCTTAGGAAAAGGTTTTTATTCGATAACCATCATTATGTATGGGTTATTTAAATTTTGTTAATGAAGTTAATAGTGATAGAGTCCTTTTAGGTTACAAACTCCTTCTAAACAGAATTATCTCTATTTTCTCTCCATGTAATGAATTCCTTTTTGGATTAGATCTCCACAGCAATTTCGAGGGTCAAGCCTAGGTGGCATACTTTATGTAAAAGTAATTTCACCCTATAAATAGGGGGATTTTAGAGTTAGAGGGGTTTGATCGATGATATGACCAATACTACTATTGTAATATTTTCTCTACTTAGTTAATAAACAGTTGCATAAAACTTTTTTCAAACTTGAGATTCTTTATGGCCTCTTATGTGTTTTTCTCACTTACCTATTCAATGTCAATTCAACTTACTTATGCATAATTACTTGGAATTCATAAATTATTATGCTCCAACTTCCTTTTTGCATCTTTTTTGTTGTCAAAGTTTTTTTTTATAAAACTTCATATGCCTCAGCTTCATGAATGATGTTTTTATGTAATTGATTTTCATGTTGACTCCGTGCCCAATGGTAGCCATCATAGATCTTTCACCTGCAAAAAAACATCCAAAATACATATGAGAGTTAGCCATCTTATTTTTTAAGCTTAATTATTGAATATCATACATTTTCTTGAGAGAGCTCTCTCTAGTTGGAAGGGATAACTTCCAACCCTAAGTGGTTTGAAACAATTACACTAAATTGAGTGTTGAGCATCCCAATTAGCCTCATTTTGGTGATAACAGGTTCACTCATGTATTTGGTGAACACACGACCATACATATGCAATGCGGTTAACCAGCTTAGTCAAGCTATGGTTAAGCCTACCAAGTTCTTTTAGAAGGCAGGCAAGAATGTGTTCAGATACCTCAGAGGCACTAGAAAGGTTGGGCTATGGTGCAGGTAGACAGAGGGAGTGAAGCTTCAAGGCTTCACAAATGCAGATTGGGTAGAGAGTCCATCCAATAGAAAGAGCACATCGGGGGGAATATTTAGCATTGGATCAACAAAAATTTCCTGTTACAACAAGAAACAAAGATCATTTTCACTCAGTTCAGCAGAGGCAGAGTACATGGTGGCCAGTCAAACAACATATGAGGCCATCTGATAAGGAATATACTTGTTGGTTTTTTTGGTAAGCAGATGGATCTGACGGTTAATCCAATTTTTTCATGATAGGTCCAAGCATATTGATATCTCGTATCACCATCTCAAAAATTGTGTACACAGGAGGATTATGTCATTAGAGTACATTCCCACGAAGGAGTGGGATGAAAGCATCTTGGCGAAGGCACTGTGAGGAGAAAAATTTGAGTTCCACATAGGCAGGATCGGGGTGGTAGACAACCCTTTTCTTGTTGAGATGGAGTGTTGAAATTGGCAACAAGAAGAGACTTCTAATTTAATTTTCCCTTAATTAACTTAGAAGGAAATTGTAATTACACATCACATGACAAATTTTATGAGTTAACTGAGTTGGGAATACTTAGTTATCTCATTCAATTCAAGTTGGGGGTCAAATTGGAGTCATGTAGAGTTCACTAATTTTTAGGGCGTCCAGTTGCATTTTATTTTGAATTTTAATTGTTTAACTTAATTATTTGAGTTAAAATCAATTTAACTAGTTCTAAATTATGGATGAGATAGTGAGAGGTCCAATGAATTAAATATGATTTAATTCAAATGTAGTGATCAATCAGATAATTGATAATTCACTCTAAATAGTTGTTTCATGTTAGTTCCTAGGAAGACCCAGTTGAAATTGGAGTTAAAGGGAAGTATACTATCAGTTGTATAATTAGAAAATTGTACAGGTCATGCATGAGGTCAACCAAATTCCTTAGATGTATTGCATAATAAATTATTTGGAATTTCCTAATTAATAGGGGCTCAATTCCATTAGGAATTCATAAACAATATGAGCATCCCAGATGCAAGAAATTGGTGAAGTATTCGACCAAACTTGTTGGGATTAGAGTGAGACAATTAGAGATAGTGCAAAGATTTATCAAACTTGAGAGAAGAATTTTATTGTTTCATATTCTTGACTTAATGCAATATACAGATAGAGAGGTTTTTAGTTGGGGCTTTCCCCAAATAAATATTTTTTTTTGTGCAGTTGAAATTATTTATCTTTCTTGTTCATGTGATTGTGAAATCGTAATTGGTTTCCTCAATTTGTAGAATATATTCAAGTATTTTCTTTTACCATATTACAAGACCAGTTGAATCCATGTAGATTTTCTATAGAAACCTGGGAAGATAATTAGCTCTAATGGCATGACAAATATTTTGAAGAAGGAACAACGAAGGGTAATTGCACAATTATTTTAATTATATGTTCAAACATATAAGTCACTAATTTCTCCAAATCTCGAAAGAGTCATTAACAATTATTCCAAGGTATTTGAGACTCCCAAATTTCTCCCACCTATTCGTGATCATGATCATGCTATTCACTTGATTCTAGGAAGTGTTCCTCCAAACATTAGACCTTACAATTATCACTATGCCAAGAAGAGTGAAATTGAACATATGGTTGTATAAATTCTTGAGGTAGGTATAATTTAACTTAGCCAAAGTTCTTTCTCTTCTCTAGTAGTATCGGTTCACAAGAAGGATGGACCATGACATATGTGTCTTGATTATGAGGAGCTAAATAAGTTCAATATTAAATATAAATTTCCCATTCTTCTCATCCATAAATTGTTGGATGAAATACATGTAGAAATTTACTTCACCAAGCTGGATCTTCGCTCAGGATATCATCAAATTAGAACGAATATAGAAAACATTTCAAAAATAATATTCTGAACTCATGAAGCTTATTATGAATTTATTATCATGTCACTTGACCTTACTAATGCACCTTCCATATTTCAAGGTTTGATTAATTCCATTTTCAAACCCTTCCTTAGAAAATTTGTGTTAGTCGCTTTTATTGATATACTGCAAGTCTTGGAAGCATCATGTTCAACATGTTGACAGGGTTCTCAAACTATTAAAGGAGAAACAGTTATATGAAAAACCCTCCAAATTTTTCTTTGGGGTACAAGAAGTGGAATATTTGGGCCATATTTTATCTCATGAGTGTGTTAAGGTAGACCCTGTTGGGTCAATTTACTAAGTAAACCAACATAGGTGTTTTACTTGTCAATCCGGGTTTGTAGACTTAGAAGAAAACCAAAGTATATGGAATTTTATATTAAACTAGTGTAGGAAGTAGTTGTTTAGATGCAAATAATGGAAATTCATATTAAAAATATAATATCTAACTATTTTTTTTTTATTCAAGATGTTGTAAGTGAAGGAAGAGGCTCCTAACTTAGGAAGTATTGGTTGTCCTTCCCCATAGTACTATCCTCAAGAAGAGAGAATAATGAGTAGCAGTTTGTGATGTGTAGAAAGAAAGAGAAGATAATCCTAACTTAGGAGGTCCTGGTTTTCCTTCTTAACAGTTCTACTCCAACAACGTTACCATTGCATTGAAACTAGAAATTCAGGAAACAATTCAATAATGGAAACTAAAGAGCAGCAGTTTATGATGTGTAGAAAGCAAGAGAAGGGAATCCTAACTTAGGAGGTCTTGATTGTCATTATTCACAATTCTACTCCAACATCATTACCATTGCATCAAATCATAAACTGGAATTCATGAAACAATTCAATATATGCAAAAAGATGATTTTTAGTTTTTATTCATAACTTGATAGAAAGATAATTTAACTTAAATCCTTGGTTGTCCTTTTCTATGAAAATTATATTTAAATCAAAATCATCCAGCAATCATAAATAAATCATAACACATTTAAATAACTGAATCATAAATCTGAAACAAGAACTAATGAATCAAAACTATACTAAGTTAACCAAAGAGTGCTTATCTTGGTATGGGGGCCATCCACCCTTGTCTTGTAAACTTGAAGAAATATTCAGCTACAAAAAAATTAATAAAGCATCCATGACATGAACAGAAAATATAACAATAGAACTGGATCTTCAAATTATCTTAAAGTTTCCAATAGTCTCAATACAAGATTACATAAATTCTACATATTTGAATGGTCCATAAACTTTTTTTAAATAGGAAAATCATAAAAAAAAACTTTTCTATAATGGCTCTAACAACCTTATCAATCCTAATCCATCCATTTAATTCGAAATCATCCATTCTAGTTCACAAAATCAGGAAAAATCCCACAAAATAATAAATCTACCCCTTTTTACTAGGGATTCTTGAATGACAGGTCAATTTTGACCAGCATTGATCGGGCATGTTTATGCTGAGTTTGACTGAACCAATAGGTGTTTCTCTATATGTGGTTCCTAATATTTCCAAATATATGCTCATATCTCACCTAGGTGTCCTGCACATATGACTTCAATGGAGCTATTACGGGAATTTTTAATGCAGTCCAAAATTACTCTTAAAACCCAATTTTTACAAAAATTTCCAAAAATTGAAAAGTTTAATTTAGTCAAGTGAATATCAAAAATAATAATAAAATAAGGCGTGTATGGGTGAAATAGGATGAAATATGGTGGTAAATAGATGGATTTAGGATAGGAAAAAATGACCAAAATGTAGGTCCAACATCTCCCCCTTGCTTACTCTCAAGCATGTCCTCATGCTTGCCTCTGTCTCCTTGATGTTCTGCTTTTGTATGATGACTTCCTTGTTGATGTAGCTGTGAATCTAGCTCCTGATGTCAAAGCTTTTTTATGAGCTTCTTGTAAAATGATGTCAAGACCCTCATGTCATTTTTCTCCTCTTTTATAAATCTATGTTTTCACCTTTTGTTTCTCATACTTAAATTCTCATCGTTTGCAAATGATAGTAATAGTGAGCTTTGAAATTCTTGATCTTGTACTATGGAATTCCAACAGTCAGTATTAATTATGGCTATGTAATGAAAACTATAGGCACATTTTATACATGATGGGCACCTTGGAAATCAATAAGAGTGTGTAGATTTTTCCCATGCCCAAAATCACATAGAATTAATATGAAATTCTAAAAATGGTTATGTTCATAATCAATGATGAGTTTATTTATATGTAGGGTACCTTCATGTTTGAAACTTGTAACTTTGAAGTTCTCATTTTCAACAAATAAGTTATATTCTTCACGTACCCTTAACATCTTCTTGTGCCAATATTGCAATATCACACAGTCACATAGAAAACACCAATCAAACACATAAAAGCTTCTTTCACTCGTGTAGGGGGTTTTCTTCTTGCCATAAATCCACTAAAAAATAAGTTGTGTGAATCCTTTTTATGACTAGGCGTTCACTTTCAATTTAGCCATTGTTTTACCCACACAATCTTCAAAACAGGGGTCGAAAGAACCAGGAAAATATCCCAAATAGAAATGAATTTGAGAAAAATTGCCAATGAAGAGCCTAATTGGGCTTGTTCTGAAGACAACCCATGTTTTTATTTTTTAATTTTATTTTAATTTGCTCAGAAAAAGTAACGGAAAATAGTGGCTTCTTAAAAAATTCAAATTTTTAGAACTGTAGTTGAATTCAATGTTTTCTAGAAAATATGGTGCCTGAATCCTTACCTCCTTCTTCCATTTCCATTTGGCTTGGTTCCTTATATTTTTGACTGCATAGGTGTTTGATTACCAAGACTCTACAATGTATACCCAAAATTTTTGAACTATTGGAAACTCTCTGAAATTTCACCTCTGAAATTTTAATGCTTGCAAAGAGAAGGCTTTTATTTAAAAAATTTAAAATACCCTTTACAGAAAATAATCTGTCAAAATTCCTTTGAGAAAAATATTCTTATCATCACTCTTCTCTGCCCTCGTCTCTTAAAATAATCACCATACTTGTTTCAAGAATCCAATTATGGAAATCAATTAAAAATTCTGGGAATCGAATTATGGAATCAATTAAAAATTCTGAAAATTGAATTTTGGAAATCAAATTAACTTTCTTTGTATCCTTAGAAATCAATTTTCTGGAAATGAATTACCTATTTTGTCGTCTTGAAAATCGAATTTCTAGAAATTATTTCTATCCACCTGTCCTTGAAATCCATTTTCTATACACTCTTCTTCTATCCCAAAAAAATAATTTCTAACCTGGAGAAATCGAAATTGGAAATTCATGGTATGCAACAAAACCAATCATTTACTACGTTTGAGAAATCGATTTTGGATATAGGAATGAAAAATAACCCACAGGTTGATTACATTTTTTCTCTGTTGTCTAACCTTCCTCAAAGTCGAAACTAGAAAAATAATAATCAAACTTCTTTACCTTCTTCGCCTTCTTTAAAAATAAAAATAAAAAGAATTCTGGAAATAAACCTGAACAATTTCCTTCAACTATACATTCTTTTCTTCCTTAGGAATTGAAATCGATTTTCCTTTGTCTCATAAAAATCTGAAATCGAATTATGGAAATAAACCTGAACAATTTCTTTCAATTTTACCTTCTCTACTTCCGTAGGAATTGAAATCGATTTTCATTTGTCTCTTGACAATCGAATTCTAGAAATGATTAATTAACCCTCTGTTCTTCCAGAAATCGAAATCGATTTCTAATATGTCTTCTTATCATTTGAAATTGAATTCAATAATCAGTTGCATGAACTTATTGGATGTTCAGAAGTTGAGTTTTTAGATGTGAAGAAAATTCCTAGGTGCTATACAATGTTCATCAGAGTTGTCTAAGTGTTCATTGAACTTGAGAAAGAAAATCTTAGAAGAAATTGATGATTTGATGTTGAGTTTAATTAATACCAATGAAGTTTTAATGTGTAACAACTTCACACCTGGAGTTTGAATGCAGACTTCCACTGCACAGTTGGAAACTCAGATTTTCCATCAACGTTTTGTTACTTAGAGTTTAATTTAATTGCTAGTTTTTTTAAATGAAAATCTCAGACTTTGGATATTATTAAAAAAAAATCGAACTGATTGCATTTAATTCCTATTCAAACTCAACTTACTGTCTCTGTGAAATTTACAGGATTTGGATGGAGATTTCAATGATTTAGTTGGTGGGGTTATCCTTAATGAAACACATCATTCTTTTTTGACTCAAAGTGGAGATTTTTAGTATTAAAAACCTACACTTTCCCCAAAAAAATCATTCTTTGTTTTCATTTAAAAATCTATTTCTAGTTTTCCTCTGGGCAGCATTTCCTACCTGAGTTGTGCGTAAATTGTGTCATATTCTCTGTTTTCTTTGTTTTTAAGAGATCTCTATTGCATACATGATGTGTTTACTCATCACTCTCTTCTTAAACATTTTACCTCTCAAGAAATTCATTGCCAGAGTTCACTTCTCTAGAAATTTCCTTCGTTCCCTCTTCTCTACGCCCGGTCCTCTGTGGCTTACTTCCCCGTGGCTGGTACAACTCTTTTTTTGTTCATGAGTGACCATATTTCCTCATTATGTACAATTCTCAAATCAATTTTAAAATTGATTGCCACAAGTCGCCTTTTTGATATGCACTATTTTTTATAAAATGCACCACCACATTTGAAATTATTTTTAAAATGCATCATTAATTTCCAAATCATTTTTAAAATTGATTTTTCAAAGGATTCATATTTTCCAATTGGGTTTGTTTATGTGCCATCATATATGCGCCATCCATATTATCCACTTTCCCCATGCATTATTTCCTCATTTCCTTTATTAATGCAATGTCCTTCTCTTTAATTATTTGTCGTCATTTTGTTTCTCCTCTTTAATGTATATTCCCTTTTCATGATGTTCTTTTGAAAGGCCCTTGGATTCTCATCATTTTATTTTTATGTTCTTCCATTGCATATCCACTTAATGATTGTTTTCAAAAAAAAAATGGTTATACTCTTTGTCCTTGCATGTTGCATTTGTTACTCTTTTCAGATGATTCTTGTTGAAATGACCATTTAAGGTCATTTCAAATCCATAAATAGAGTAGAGAAAAATAGATGTATATATCATGATAGATCAGATAAATGCAACATTAAATTTTATTCTCCATACTAACCCATGTTTGATTGTTGTTTTGTAGGTAAAGAGACAAGAATTTGAATATGGTCATAGGGTTTATGATGAATATGGTCATAAGGTTTATGTAGGATAATGTAGGATGATATATACATGGATAGGGGTATTACATCTTCAAGTTTAAACTAGTTTATCAATCTTAGAAAAAAATTCAAAATCGAAGGCATTAAGAATACTTTAAACTTACAGTACTTTCCTCTCATTTGATAGCTCATTTTCAATGCTTTTATTTTGTTTATGATGACCTTATCTCTTTTTTCAATGCTTTCTCTTTCTAATGATGACGATACTTTGACCTCAAAATGAATTTTTCCAAATGAATTTTCTAGATTGTAGATGCTTGTAGCTACTTCTCAAGTCCCTTTGATGTTGATTTTTTAGATGAATAATCAGGTCCCTTCTGCAATAACATGTGACATTGATCTTTTTGAAGTCCCTTACTAATAAATATTGATTATGATGTCCCAGTTCCCTTCTGCAATACAACTACTTAACATTAAACTAGTTGCATAGTTTGTTGGTTTATTATGAATCTTCCCCCTTGCTAATTTTGAGGCTTGTCCACAAATATTTGAATTTTGGAGGATGACTCTACAAAATGAAATTGAAAAACATAAAATATAATTCATATTGGCCACACAAGTTGGTTTTCCGATATGAATTCGAGTTTCTATTGTGCCAGTATCCTAGATTTTCACAACCAAACTCCTTTATTATTTTTTATATTTTTATATTTTTTTTCTTTTCTAGATGGAGGCAGGGTATAATGGAGTTGGGAAGTATGGAATTATTATGAAATTAAGATAGGTTAACTCATCATATAAGAGTATATGGATATATAGTTAGATAATAGGTCCGGATTTCAACATGCATGATTACAGAACTTAACATACAATATGGTAGAGGAATGAAATCATGAACAATATGGATTATGAAAGGCTTCTTTGGAAATTGATGTGACTTGAAATGGCACAAAACTTGACTTCTTCTTCTTTTTATTAGCTTCATGTCTTTTGCCTCGATCTCGATCATATTGTAGGGTGGTTGGTGTTGTTGGTCAATAACTAAAGACAAGCTTCAACAGTTTGAGTTTCATTGGATGAGCTGAACATCAAGTGAATTTTCACTTTTCTTTGAATTGAAAACTTGTATTCATATTCTGAAATATGATTTTTTTTTAAATTGACTTTGAAAAGACCTTTTTCCATGGAGTTCTCCTCTTAAATCTTCTTATGACCTGCAAAAACATTGAATTTGACTACAATACAATATTAGATGATGGAGGAAGAGAGGTGTACAGTCTCTCTTCTTCCAATAAATATGTAAAATAATTATAAGCAATGCTTTAAAAGAAGTGCAAAGATGATATACAAAGAAAATGCATTTGTTTACACCTTGAGGAATGGTGGCCAACCTATACCACTTAGCGGTATTTTGTTCACAAAATATTTGTTTGATGTCCAATTAGAGTGATTCCAAAGCCAAGATGAAGTGAATTTATATGGATACCTCCAGTATAAATAGGTTTTTTTAATGGTTTAAAATTATATGCTAAAAATGATGAGAAGTATCATGTTTGATAGAGCTTCTTACGAATATTTGACTAGACCAACAACTACTATTTGGAGCGTAACTTTTTCGTTAAAGATCAGATTGATGTGATTCCACTTAGATATTAAAGTAGAATCATTTTTTTCTATCTTGTAGAATCATTTTTTAAATCATTAGTTTTGATATCATAAAATTGGTGATGAACAGATCTAGGAGGAAGAGTTTGACTATGTTAATTTTAAGACATGCAGTCACTAAATGTGGAATAATTTTTTCACCTAGCCTTCAAATGAGATGATTAAAATTGTGTCATAAAATAGACTTCAATATATATCTATCTTAGAAACATGTTTTGAGAAGAATATGATTTAGTATATGAAATATGTCAATGAACTATGAAGACCTAGAATTTTCACCATGCAAATTTTTCGACAAGCACCTAGTATTTTGAGCATTGATTTTTCATATGATGTCAGATTGAGGTGATTCAAATTGATTTCGAAACTAGATTAAAAGGGATATGTTTCCTAAAAAAGTGTAGGGGCTAATATTCGCAGGTGGGCTAATTTTCCATGGTTTTTCCAAAAAATGGATTCGTGAATTTCCATTTTTTTCTAAAAGTGATTCTCCCAAATTTTATAGTATAAAATTATGTTATCCTAAAAATCGCCAAAAAATTATAGGGACTATATAAAAGCATTATAAATTTTGATATTTTTACAAAAATATCACTAAATTTTTTACAGTTTTCATATTAAGGCCTCATAAGATTTGCCAAGGTTTCTAAACTTTAAGATAAATTTCCATCCTTAAAATTTTCCTTAGTACTAACTATGTCCTGAAAATTTCACTTGAGACCTAGTATTTATTTTGGTCATATTTTTTTTCATTTGTGATCCAAATTGAAAAATTCAAAATGGATATAAAAACTAGATTTCAAGAGATACCTTGTTTAAACACCGACTTTTAAAAGTGATCCTATATGGTTAACCCAAAATAATATTTTCCTTACTGCATTTTTTCATGAAATCCTTTCAAATGAGTATTGAACAATGATGTGAAGATTTATTCACGAGAGTTTAAACCAAAAGTTTTATTGTCAACTCATCCCACCCATTTATTTATTTTATTCTATTCTAACCTACTCTATTATATAAAAATTAGTCATTCTCTCAAGTATAAGAGAATCTCCAATGCATCCATTTGCGTAACAAGATCATAAGTAAACTCACATCCAAGTTTGAAAAATATATTTTAATGAATGTTTGGACATGAAAAATTATTTCATCATAAAGATTTGATGATAAATAATGTTGAAAAATGGAGTGGTGTTGTGGCCTGATGACTAGTTGAAACCAAGTTTTGAAATGATCTTTGTTTTCTTGGCTTTCCTTAATTATCATATCACAAAGTTCTTCTTGTGGAACTTGTTCAAAATCATGAATGCACAAGGGATCATATGATAGATATTCTTCAATTTTTAGCTCTATTGTTTGAACTTCATTGCATGTGATCCATAACTAATTGATCTCATTACAAAGATAAGTAGAATAAATTTCTAGATTCTCTTCTTGTGGATACTCTTCATGGATGCTTTGTTCCTTTTCTATCTTTTGAAATACAGATTCATCCCTAGTGACCATTCTAAATTGTGGACAACGATTTAAGAATAGCCTTGTCGTGACATACACTCCTTCTCTAAATGACTTCTTTAACATCACGTTTTGTAGATGTTGTTTTGCAAATGGATTTTGTAGTTATTTAGTTTTTGTTTTTTTTTTGTTGGGGGTTTTGTTTTGGGGATCTACCTTTCTAATTTCTATGTCTAAGCATGAATGCCCATAATGAAAAGTGTTTTTTTTTAATTTTAATTTTAATTTTTGTTGTTGTTTTTTTACTGTTTATATATTTTATAAACAATCTTCCTAACTAGCTCTATCTACGCATGCTTCCCCGACAATGACACCAAAAATTTTGGGTAAATTTACTAAGTAAAATAACACAAGTTTTTACTTGTCAATCTAGGTCTGTAGACTTAGAAGAAAACCAAAGTATATGGAATTTTATATTAAACTAGTGTAGGAACTAATTGTTTAGATGAAAATAATGGTAATTCATATTACAAATATAAGATCTAACTAAAAATTTCCTGATTCAAGATGTAGTAAGTGAAGGAAGAGACTCCTAACTTAGGACGTCCTGGTTGTCCTTCCCCACAGTACTTTCCTCAAAAAGAGAGACTAAAGAGCAACAGTTTGTTATGTTTAGAAAGCAAGATAAGAGGCTCCTAACTTAGAAGGTCCTGGTTGTCCTCCTTCATAGTTCTACTCAAAAAACATTACCATTTCATTGAAACTAGAAATTCAATAAACAATTCAAGAAAGGAAACTAAAGAGCAGTAGTTTATGATGTCTAGAAAGAAAGAGAAGAGGATCCTAACTTACGAGGTCCTGGTTGTCCTTATTCATATTTCTAATCCAACATCATTACCATTGCATCAAATCATAAACTGGAATTCATGAAACAATTCAAGAAATGCAAAAGGATGATTTTTAGTTATTATTCATAACTTGATAGAAAGAGAATTTAACTTAAATCCTTGGTTTTCCTTTCGTATGAAAATTATATTTAAACCAAAATCATCCAGTAATCATAAATAAATCATAACACATCTAAATAACTGCATCATAAATCTGAAACAAGAACTAATGAATCAAAACTATGCTAATTTAACCAAAGTGCACTTAGCCTGGTATGGGGGTCCTCCACCCTTGCCTTGTACACTTGAAGAACTCTTCAGCTACAAAAAACTTAATAAAGCATCCACAACATGAACAAAAAATAGAATAGTAGAACTGGTTCTTCAAATTATCTCAAAGTTTCCAATAGTCTCAATACAAAATTACATACATTTTACATATCTCAATGGTCCATAAACTTTGTTTAAATAGGAAAATCATAATTTTTTTTTGCTATAATAGCTCTAACAATCTTATCAATCCTAATCCATCCATACAGGTCGAACTCATCCATTATAGTTCTCAAAATCAGGAAAAAACCCACAAAATAATAAATCTTCCCCTTTTTACGAGGGATTCCTGAATGACATGTCAAGTTTGACCAGCGTTGACCATGCACATTTTTTCTTAGTTTGACTAAACCAATAGGTGTTTCCCCATTCGTGGCTCCCAATATTTCCAAATATATGCTCAGATCTCACCTAGGTGTCCTACACATATGACTTCAATGGAGCTATTATGGGAATTTTTAATGCAATCCAAAATTACTCTTAAAACCCAATTTTTAAAAAAAATTCCAAAAATTGAAAAACTTAATTTAGTTAAGTGAATATGAAAAGTAAGACTACAATGAGGCATATATGGGTGAAATAGGATGAAATATGGTGGTAAATATATGGATTTAGGATAGGAAAAAATGACCAAAATTAAGGGCCAATAGACCCTAAAAAAATTAAAGCCATAAAGGAATGGAAAATCCCCACAAAATTAAAGAATATTCGAGGATTTATCAGTTTAATAGGGTATTATTGCAATATTTTCAAGAAATATTAGAAAATAGGAGCACCACTAACAATGTTACTGAAAAAAGATGCATTTTTTTTTTACTTTAGAAGAAATTAAAGCCTTTGAACATCTTAAAGAGGTCAATCTATGGTCTTAACTACACCAATGTTTAAAAAATATTTTATTGTGGAATGTGATTCCCAAGGAAATGGCATTGGTGTTGCTTTAATGCAAGAATGGATACCTATTTCTTTTGAAATTTGTACAATCAAGGGAAAGTATTTACACAAACCTATTTATGAGAAGGAAATGTGAAAATACTACATGCTCTAAAGAAATGATTCCCTTACCTAATGGGAAGACACTTCAACGTAAAAATAGACCATGATATTCTTAAATAATTTTTGGAACAAATATTATCTTTAGAAGAGAAACAAAAATCAGTCACAAAGATGTTGAGTTATGACTTTGAAATCATCTAGAAAAAATGGAAACAAAATGTTTTTCAGATGGACTCTCAAGAATGGATCAGGATGTGGAAGCATTGCTCTGTTCCATTTCTATTATCCAACCTGATTGGACAATTAATGCAAGGGATGAATGGAAGAATGACGAAGAGGTTTGGACACTCATTCAAAAGTTACAGGAAGATCCCTATGCATATGATACATTTATTTGGAAAAAGTATTCACTATGGTATAAAGATAACTTATATTTATGTAATAAATCCCAACTCAAAAAAAATGTTATTTTGGAATTGCACACCTCTCCTATAGTAGGGCACTCAAGATTTTTAAAAATTTACCACAGGGTCAAGAAGGATTTATTTTGGGATTGCCTTAAATATAATATTCGGAAGTTTTTGGAAGAATTTTTGTTTTGCAAACAAAATAAAGTGGAGATAATTAATACCTTGTGTCTTTTACAACCGTTATCCTTTCGAAGTTAGCGTTGTATGGAGGTCTAAATGGAATTTATCGAAATTTTACCCAGGTCCGAAGGAAAGAGTGTCATCATGGTGGTTATTGATAGACTTAACAAGTATGCACACTTTTGTGCACTATCTCATCCTTTCAAATCTAGCACAGTTGCTACTAAATTTGTAGAAATAGTTCAAAAGCTACATGGAAACACAAAGATTATTGAAAGTGACAGAGATCCCATTTTCATTGGAGCTTTTTGGAAAAAATTATTTTCTTTCCTTGGTACTCGGTTAGCCGATAGTTCACCTTATCATCCTCAATGTGATGGGTAAAATGAGATAGTGAACAAATTTTTGGAATAATATCTTCATTTTTCTGTATCAGATAAACAAACACAATGGGTGAAGTGGTTACTTCTGGTAGAATGGTAGTATAACACTTCCATATTGCAGCAAAAATGACCCCATTTATGTCACTTTATGGATATAATACACCATCAATCACATTGTTTTTTAGAGACAATTATAAGGTTCAAGTAGTGGAAGATCACATCGAGCATAAAAAACAAGGTATCCAACTTTTAAATGATAACCTAACTATAGCACAAATCCCAAGGAAACAATAGGAAGATCAACATCACACTGCAAGAAGTTTTGATGTGGGTGATTGGGTATTTTTACGGCTACAATGATACAAACATATGTCTCTCAAGAAAGATAACAAGTATAATAAATTATCACCCAATTACTATGGCCCATGTAAGGTGTTGCAAAATATTTGGGGCTACCTGCATCTTTGCACATACATTGATTTTTCCATGTTTCATATTAAAATAAGGTAATATGTGACAAGCTCCCATTTCAAACTATATTTCTAGAACTTGATGAGGAAGGAAAAATCACATTGGATCCTGAAGTAATCAGAAAAACAAGAATCTAACAACTACAGAATCGATCAAATTTAGAATATCTCATAAAGTGGAAAAACTTACATGTTGAAGATTCCACATGGGAGGATGAGAATTTCATACAAAAGCATCTGGAACTACTCAAGTATTGAGGACAACATTTTTTTGAAGGAGAAAGGAATGTTAGGTCCTTATAATACTAGTGTAGCTCGCATATTATGTCCCTATAATACTTGTGTAGCCCCCATATTTTTATTATTATGCCCCATAGAAGCCCACTATTGTTATTGTTGAGCGCTTACATTATTATTGTTATGTAGGCCCTAATTTTATTTTGACCCTTTATACCAAGGAGGTATTTTCATTTGAATCATCCAAGAATTGTTTATTATGTGATGTAAAATGAGTTTTTCCCCTCGAAGAGGATTATTTCAAGTCATTGATCTATCATTTCTTCTGTTTTTATGGTTTGTTACATAACAAGTTTTCTTTAATAACTGAGCTTTGTATTTATCCACTTTTCCTTTTATATTCATCCTCTTCTTCAACACCCATTTTCTACTAATCCACTTTTCCTTCCAGCTAAGAACTCAACCAAATCCAAACCCTCATTTTCTTCTAAAGTTTCCATTTCTTCAACTATGGATTTCTTCTAGGTTTTTCCATCCTCTAAATTCATTACCTCCCTGATAGTTTTGGTATCATCATTAGTAATAGATTAAGAAAAGTATGAACAAAAAGTATATGGCCTATACCCCTCTAGCTTCATTCTCTCTTGAATTGATCTCCTAAAAAATTGGAGTGTATGACTCTTCCTATTTTGATTCCTATTCTTCTGTAGAGTCTAATTCTTCCTCCTTCTGTTCAAACTCTATCTTCTCTAGTTCCTTTTCCTTTTGTAGGACTTCATGTTTAATGACATCTTTCACTTCTTTAAACACGACATTTTGATTTTACACAACGTTCTTTTTTTATGGGTTTGAAAACTTATAACTTTATAAACCATCCTTATACCCAATTAAGATGCACCTTTTAGATTTACTATCCAACTTGGTTCTTCTCTCCTTTATAACATGTACATATGCATCACACCCAAATAAACAGAGATATGAGAGAGATGGTTTCTTACAAGTCCATACCTTATGTGAAGTATTATCCTCCAGTGATGGTGAAAGTGATCAATCAAATAGATAACATGCAATACTCATTGCATCTACCCATAATTCTTGCCTTAATCCAGGGCAACTGAGCATGATTCTTTCATTTTCCATGAACGTCCTATTCATTCTTTCTGCAACTCCATTTTGATGAGGTGTGTATGGAGTAGTATTTTTCCATGCTATACCAAAATTATTACAAAAATATTCAAATTCCTTCTTGCAAAACTCTTCACCATTACCTGTCGTCAACACTTTATTCTTCTTCTCTATATGATTTTCCACCAAAAGATTAAATTCTTTAAACCTGTCAAAGACTTCATATTTCTTCTTGAGGAAATATATCCATGTATTCCTTGAGAATTCATATATAAATAGTACATAGTACAAAAATTTACCCAGCAATGGAGCCAAAAGAGGTCCAAACACATCACTATGCATGATCTCTAATATCACTTTTTCCCTCTTAGCATGAGAGGAGAAACTCACCTTATTCTACTTCCCATATACACAATGTTCACACAAATCAAAATCGAAAGAGAAATTAGACATCCCTTCTACCATACCAATACCATGTAGTATTCAAAATCCCTTCTCTCTAATGTATCCTAGTATTTTATGCCACACCATAGTATTTTCACTAGACACTAGAAGATTTCTACTCCACTTTCAGGAACCACAATTGTGTTTCACTCATCAATAACAATACTTCGCAAGAACTTGTATAGAGTTTCATTCTGAACTCCACTATTGAATACTAGTGCTCCTCAAACCATCTTACAGGTGCCTTTATAAAACACTATTTTTATAGCCGCATCATCCATCTTTCTTACAAAAATTAGATTATTGGTCAATCCTAGAATGCACATAACACCACGAAGTTTTCTAATCCTTACACCTTGTATCATTAGCTTGAATTTTGAATGTCTTATGATTTTGTTCTTCTTGTCATCACCTAGGATGATATCACCACCATCATATTTCACATACTCATAGAACCACTCCCTATGGGGATTCATGTGAAAGGATGCACCTAATACAATCAACCATGTCTCATAATATACATGTGTACTTGAAGAAGAAGCAAAGTAAACATCCCCACCTTCATCTTAAGTGGTTTTCGCCTCTATAGAAGGAGCATCATCGAATATCTTTTCTTTCTTAGGAGTTTTAGATCCAATATCCTCTTTATAGTGCCCTTCTTTTCCGCATTTCCCGCACATCTTTACATATTTTCCTAGAGATATAGATATCCCTCTAAATTTAGATCTCCCACTTGAGGAATTATTTCTATTTTCATTCTCATATTGTCCTCTTATAGAAAAGGCATCTCCATTCTGGCTCTCCATATTTTTCCACTCTCGTCTCCTTTGACAACAAGGATGAGACTATTTCATCACATTTCAAGCTAGTTGCATTGCTACCTATAACAACAAGAAGACTATCCCACGAGTCTAGTAGAGAAAACAACAATTTGATGCACTTATATTTTTCTGAAATTTAAAGATAAATAAATTACAACCGACTTACCACAATATTCAAGGTGTTCAAATACTTTTTTACCAAGTCTCCATCTCTCGTCCTTAGGCTATATATATATTTTCGTTCTTTTTTCGCAGGAATAATTTTTTTACTAGGGACATAGATTGATACAAATCCCCTAACTTTTCCTACAAAGCCTTTGTTGTAGCTCCTCTTGAAACATTCAACGATATTGAATCTGAGACACATATTCATATCACGCCATTTTCCTTCTGATCTAACTTTGCCTACTCTTTTGTTGACATTGTTGTTGGTTTAGTCCATATATCTACCATAATCAATTGATATTTATCCACCAATAGATCCTTTATTTTAAGTATCCACAACTCAAAAATATTTCCATTTAATTTCTTGATCTCTATCTTTCCATTATTAGCCATCACCTTTCACCATAAGAATCAATCCCACAGATCTCCCACTATAACAAGGTATACCACACACCTAAGCAAAACCCCTCATCTGCAAAGCCATCCCCTTGAAGTTGAAATTGATCTTAAACCACTTGTACATTTCTACCCTGTAAAAAAATTACTTTCAAATGAATTTTTAAAAAACAAAAAATATAGAATAACAAGAACAAAAAATATAAGTAGAAATATTTCTACTAGAACCTAAAACTTGGAAAATCATATTTATTTTTCATTATATTCCTTTCATGTTATAATAAATTATATAAATGTTGAAGCATTCATAAACACCATTCCATTAACCCTAGACTAGAACATAACCATAGTTTTCTTGACCAAATCTACAAATACCATGGGAAAAACCATCATGCCCAAAACCATGTACAAAACCATGGGTGGGTCTATGCACCATCGCTAGGTTTGCCCAACTAAAAAAATCTAGGTTGTTGTTATAGACTCCATGGAGGGGTCCATTGCCCCCTGCAAACCCCTAGGCAAGGGGGGTTGTCACCTCCCCTGTGCCACCCCACTGCGCCCCACACAACATAACATTGCATAGGACTAGTCGTGGAAATGATTTAACACATACCCAAAATAAGTTGTAGATAAGAGTATTGGAGGTATTGGTGATTTCAAATTATTTTCCAAATATACAATAAAATTAAGTTTAATTTCTTTTTAAAATCATTTTCTAATAAAATAACAAAAGTAAATATCTTAAAAAATTAAATTTGATTTTATTGTAACTGATATTTAATGATATTGTTACGCTTCTACTATGATTATAGCCAGAGACGCTTATTGCACTCTCCCACACATTCACTATGAAGTAGGAATATAATAACGAGAAAATTTTGTAGCTAACTATGCACAATGCTTTTCTTTTCATCTTCATCTAGGATAATTTGACTTGCGAGACCCTAAGTATTTTCTAGAAAATGCGAGAAACAAAATTTATACTTAAGTTTCTAAATAAATTGAATTTTTCTAAGATTTATATTTATGAATTATAAGTATATTAACATAAATAGAAAATTTCCAAGTTTTATATTTATGAATTATAAGTAGATTAACATAATCATAAAATTGAAAAGGATTGATACAATTAATAAATATTCTTAAAAGCATAAAATTGAAAATGATGGATACAATTAATAAATATTCTTAATTACCAAAGGTATAAAATATATTAGTGTAAATAGAGTAATAAAAAATAAATTAATAAATAAGTTAGTGTGTATTGTTAATTGGATTTATTTTAGGTAATTGGAAATACTGATTAAGAATTTCCCTTCTCAAATTTAATTTTCTCAAATGATATGATCAAATTTGATGTAGTGGCTTGGAACCTAAAGTTATTTCAATGTGGAGAAAAATAATGTGATGATGATGATGATCGTTAACGTCCACTGAGACCAAAATTTGGTCTCTCGGACCTAAAGAAACGAATTATTTAGTTTATTTTAAAATTGTACTCCTACGTTCAAAGAGCTTGGAGAGAAGCGTCTCACGCTCACTATAATTTTGACATGTTAAAAGGCTGGTAAGGTCGGTATTGCATCAAAGATTATGAAGCTGAGATCTAATGTGGGTGTAAGCAAAGCACTCTAAGAGGAAGCGATTTTCATCCTCAATGTTCATATTCTCATAGAGATGGCAGATGCTTTCACCCATGGAGTTTTAGGAACTTCCCAACAACTTGTTTCACTATGGAGCTCATGAGAGTTCGTTCTTATCTTGGCTATATTAATTTTTTTCTTTGAGATAGTTAAAACAGAGAAATACTTTTGATATTCTAGAGTAGGGTTGATGACCTCCTTATAATATCTTAATTTTCTTTTAGCCTCTAAATCTTTCTCACGCCACATTTTCTCTTTAAACTTAGAAGTAACAATATTTTTAATGTTATTAATATTATGTAATGCAACATTTTCGTCAACCTCCAAATGGTTTTACCGGGCCCTGATATCTTTATACCAACCTCTTTTGAGCCTTAGGTGGTTTTGGTTGGAATTTAAAGCTAGCTTAGTAAATCTATGGTCTCCCATGTTATTGATTTTGTACTTGTACAACAGGAGGCTAGTCATAACTAGGCTCTCGATAGGGGAAAGACCCACTTCTATAAGGAGAATATGATAGGGTGTAATGCTTTTAATTTTTAGGTTATACGTTATAAAACGCTTCTAGATTTTCTCAATATTTCTCCACGATTCTCTAGAGATGCTGCAACCACAAACCTCACATCCATACAAGATAACAGAAGTGCCACTAAAGTTGCAAAGAGGAGCTTCTTTTTATCCCACATCACAAGGTTTGTTGTGATTAAGGTGTACATTCATCACTATCTTTAATTATATGATTATATTACTATTTCATAAATATAAGTAGATGAACACAATCCACATCATTAAAACTTGTTGATATAGCTCATAGATATCATTATAAAATGGTTGACAACAACCATTTTTATAGTTGTGATAGTTATTATCATGTTATCAATGTGTTTTATTATTATTATTATTAGTATTCAATTTTAAGGTCACAACCAAGTCATATAAGAGGAAATACATGCTCTTAACCATTAATACTACTCGAATTGTATGTACATTAATTTAGTTAAGAGACATATTAGTTGTAAATAGTAAAAAAAATTTGATTATTATACATCAACCATCACTTATAATTATATGATTGTATTAGTATTTATCAACTATAAGGAGATAAACACTATCACATAGTTAAAAATATTATAATTAATCAATATACATTATTAATATTAAAACATTGAAAATGATGTCATTAAATTTGAATGGTAGAAAATGATATATATATATATATATATATATATATATATATATATATAAGTTGGACTATGATCTATTATTTATACAAAAACACTGTACAAAAAGTTGTGGGAGAGGGATGGCTGGAGGAGCTTAGTCGATCCCTACCCTAATTTGTCTCCAAAATATTGAAGTTGGGGATTTCCCCTGATGGGGAAACCAACCCTTAAAGAGTATGAGATAGTCATGTTTAACTAGATAATCTGAAATGCTAATGTAAGCTAAAAAGACAACATAAAGTAGATATATAAAAAAAAACGACCACGAACCTTGAGGAGGAACTGTCGAATCTTGTTGCCAACTTCATTCTCAGCAGGGTCTTCTTCCACAATCTGGCAGCCATACTCACGGATGATCTCTTCTTCTTTTTCAAAGAGGATATGCGGGGCCCTCGGAGGAGCAAGAGGAGGGGAGGTCATGACCGGAACCTATGTGTCTTCATCCTTATGTCATGTGCCATCCATAGACATAATCCAAAAACCTGTCTCTTCCGTAGTGGGCGTCTTCATACGAAGACTATTGGTCTTCCGCAGTGGACGTTGTGAGTGAGAAATGATGGATTTCATGTATCTTCTTTTGCCAGAAGACGGGCCTGCAACACAGGGTACAGGGCTCATGCCAGGGGAGTCTTCAGTACCAGGGAAGTAGAAAGGGTGAGCCAGGGTGAAGGACATGGATTCCACTGAGGACATAGGAGCCACCCCCAAGGACCGAGGGGCGTTGCCGCAGTGCGTGCGTGTAGAGAGAATGACTCGCACATTACCTCGGATCAGCGTCTGATGCTAGCGAGGGGGCATAGTTTAGCTGACGAGAGAGGAGATAGGAGGCATAACTAGGACACAGTGGGGGTGGAGGTAGTGGTGGGAAGTTTGGGCTTTAAGGTCATAGAGTATGCAGAGAACGCAGAGAGGAGAAAAATGAGCTAGGTAGAGGGAGTGGTAATTAAATCTCTAAGGAACATTAAAGGCTAGCGCTGAATTCTCCAGATGGTGTTGGGAGAAGTTGGTGCCAATCCCTTGACGGACATTAATGACAAACGTCATTGCCTTCCATTGATTTGAAACATGCCAAAGAAACTTGCCCATCCATCGTCTGTAGGGTGATTAATACCGGAGTTTGGCCTTCCACACATCATGTCAGAAACGTTGCGATGTGGAGGCCTCATGTTGGGTTCTCGGCTAATAACATCCACATCCGGGGGTTCAAGGTCCTTATGCATGAGATTGATGCAACTCGTCCAAAGGGACTCATCCGTGACAGACTAGAAGTTAGAGGTATAGAGCAGATGGTTGTATTCAACACCTTTGTTGGCTAAGAAATCAGCTACAGAGTTTGTTTTTCCCTGTACATGGAGGAAAGTAATGGCTTTTTGATGTTGCAGCCAATGTTCCAAATTATTGAAGCGATTTTCCAGTCTCCAACTGTTGGTAACTTTTGCAGATGGTGCTATGAATAAGAGGCGAGTGGCCCCTTGAATGACGATATGTGATTCCCCTTCAACTTCCAGTGGGAAGAGATTCAAATCGATGGAGATGGATATGCCTTGGATGAGGCCCTCAAACTCCGCAGAGTTGTTTCTATCCCATCCTATTGACCCATAGAAGATGTGCAAAGGATTACCTTTAGAGTCTCTGAAAATTCCTCCAAAGCATGCATCCCCTGGATTGCCTTTGGAGGATCTGTCGAATTTGAGTTTGAAGAGACCATGAAGGGGAGGCGACCAAGCTTCTGGAGAGGTGGAGGGAGTGTTGAGATGAGAGGAGATCTCATTGGGGTGGGCGAGACCCAGGCTCCAATTGTTCCAAATGAGGCATTTTGCGGTGGTTGTCGGTAAGTTAGAATTTTCGCAATGTGTGAGGGCAAGAGTTTCCTTCAGGTAGCTGCAAAATTTGGTCCAAATCATTTCCTGAGGAGCCAAAGTGTCCTTGAATATTCTCTTTTTCCTTTCCTTCCAGAGAGTCCATGTTAGAAGGCGAGGAATGAGCTTCCAGAGGTGATTTAGGAGGTTGCACAAGAAAGGATCCTCTTTTCAGTGACTGAGTGTTTGGATGATGTTGCCCCAAGCTCTATTGGTCCTTTTGCATAAAATTGCAATCCTATCCCAGAAGGTGTTAGATAGGGGGCATAGGTCCAGACGATGATTGATTGATTCGGTGTTAGATAGGGGGCATAGGTCCAGACGATGATTGATTGATTCGGTATCATTTTGACAGAGTGGGCATCGAGAAGGTCCCACAAAGTCACGTTTCAAGAGACTTTCCCATGTAAGGATACGTATTTTGCTGAGCAGCCAAAGGAATGTAGCGACTTTGGGCCAGAGTTTGGCTTTCCAAATCTTCATCCATAAATTATTCTATTGACCAGGATCTAGAGGTTGAAGCTTGTGGTACGCCTCCTTGGTGGAGAAGTTACCACTAAGAGTGTGGCCCCAATGAAGAATATTTGGTCCCTCTTGGATTCTGGTTTTCCTTTTTTCTAATTCAGTCTAGATATCAAGATGTTGTTCATTGTGCCATTATGCCTGCCAATAGTTCGTTCGAAGCTAATTCTGAAATCCTTGAGCTACCTCTTGAGCCGAGAAGTGCTTGACATTGTTCTTCTCTCTTGCCTGCAAAGTGGTGCTCCAGAGGAGGCGATGGAAGAGAGAGGAGAGGCTTGGAAATTGTTGCCATGAATCTTCCTAGAATCTGGCTTGCATTCCTGATAGAATTTCCCAGAAGCTATATTGAGCTTGGATGAGGTGTTTATGTTGACTCGCGGCCTTCCAAATCAAGGAGCCTCCAAGCTCTTTATTGAATCTGATTAATTCCTCTCGGGGCCAACTTGCAGCATATTTGGTGGCCCATAATTGAGCCCAGGGCGTGTGAGTGCTGGAAACCCACTTCCACCAATTACGAGTGCCCATGATACTATTTTTGTACTCAGGATCTCTTAGCCCGAGGTTGCCTTGGACTTTCGGAGTGCAGACGTCCTTCCATTTAACTAGCGCCCATTTTTTATTGTCCTTGTTACCGCCCTAGAGAAAGGATCTTTGAAGATTGCAAATGGATTTGAGGACCCACTTAGGAGCAGCAAGAGCAGAGAAGAGATATAAGGGCATAGACTGTAAGACAGATTTGATGAGGACAAGGCATCTCGCTGCCATATTGTCCAGCAGCTCTTTCTAGGAGGTGTGCTTGATGGCAGAATCCGTGAGAGGAGCGTCCAGATATTTGGAAGGTTACGTTGAGTAATGATGAGCTTGTTGAAGAAGAAAAATTGGGATAATTAGTCAATATATGCCAACCATCTTTGACTTTGATTATATATTATAGGTGGAGAAAACCAATTTTGGACAATAAAGATTATTACATAATTTTGAAATTTGAAAAATTATTGATGGAATGTCTATCAACCATTCTTTTAGTTATGTGTTTTTATTATTGAAAGGTGTATCAACTATCTTTAATGAAGGGAGAGTGGCAATAGTGAGTCCAAGGATCTTGGCGATGTTATGTTGAGTAATGAGTAATGACGGGCATTTTGAAGAAGAAAATTTGGGATAATTAGTCAATATATGCTAACCATCTTTGATTTTGATTATATATTATAGGTGGAGAAAAGCAATTTTGGAAAATAAACATTATTACATAATTTTGAAATTTAAAAAATTATTGATGGAATGTCTATCAACCACTGTTTTAGTTATGTGTTTGTATTATTGAAATGTGTATCAACTATCTTTAATTATGTCGTTGTACTGGGTATTATCAATATGTACTGAAGTTAGTTGTTAGTGGTTGTAGTTTTAATAAATTTTGTTTGAAGTCTTCATCCACTCATTGGTCGTTGTCAATTAGTCCGATATGATCGATTTATATTCACCGACGGAATGTGAGTTGCTTAGGAGGTCAGTCTGTCATCTGCTGTGGACAAAGTCTGAAAATAAGTGGTTCGCTAAGTCTTCTCGTAGTAAATGATAACAGCCCACTATTGGATTTTGGATTTTGGCAGGCAAGTCAACGGAAACATACAGTCCTGCTCATTTATTGCACATTGGCAAGTTAGTCATTTGTTTCCTATATATATATATAAGATTTGGAAAAGCATTAACATAGATTCAGTCCTTTTTTTAAGATTGTGTTAATTTGTTTGTAAAATTCTCTGTCTTCAATGGCTCCCGTCATATACAGTCCTGCTCATTTATTGCACATTGGCAAGTTAGTCATTTGTTTCCTATATATATATATATATATATATATAAGATTTGGAAAAGCATTAACATAGATTCAGTCCTTTTTTTAAGATTGTGTTAATTTGTTTGTAAAATTCTGTGTCTTCAATGGCTCTATCACAAACATTTCTGCACTCCAAGCTCAATTCAGGCTTTTTGTCTAAGAGCTATTTGGATAATAAATCAGAAGTGCTCCTCCCAGTCAATAGGACTATCTTGTATCGGGGAGGTAATAAATCGAGAACACTTCATCGATTTTGCTGCCCAGAGATGGACTCAGACACTTTATTTTCATTGAACAAAAGAAGAGACGTATTACGGGAGGCAGCAGTTGCTGAGAAGATTATGGAGAGGACAGATACAACTCCGGCTCACATTATTATTATTATTATTATTATTAATTTTAGTATTAAGTATTTTATGGAATTAAAATTTTAGAAAACCATTTTCAAAATAAAAAAGTCTATTAATATCACATTATTATTATTATTAATTAAAAAAATAAATATGAGTCGAACATTACATTTAAAAAAATATATTCCAAAATTCTGAATCATAGAGATTTATTACACTTCACTATTAAAATTTTTAACATTTAAATATGTTTTGTTAGGATAAAATAGTTCAATATTATGGTTATCAATACCAAATGTCTAAAAAACCCATAATTCATTCTATACAATCTGTGTTCCTATGATAAATTGTTTAAAACTATAAAAAAAGCCTAATTATTTTAAAGTGAAATCTCAATTTTTCATATATATAATTATTTTAAAGAATATTCTAAAATATTTCAAGAAACTTATTAACTAATTTTCAACCAAATATTTTTAATAAAAAAAAGGCTATTTTTTATATTTTTAAATTTTAATAAACCATTTTTAATTTTAATAAATTTTAATTATCATTTTATAAATATTATGTAACTATATATATAAGATTTGGAATTCTTGTATTCTACACCAAATGTGAAGTATACAAGATTTCAATCTCTTAAAAATACACGTTTTACCATCTCTTTTTCCACATTTGGAATCCTTGTATTCTTCACTAAATGTTATGTTTCCATGAATGCTTTAGATTGTATACAAGATTTCAATCTCTTAAAAATACACGTTTTACCATCTCTTTTTCCACATTTGGAATCCTTGTATTCTTCACTAAATGTTATGTTCCCATGGATGCTTCAGATTGTGATTAGGTGGTTTTTCAAATATTATTTGATAAAAAAAATATTTGCATATTATTTATCATTTTAAATAGAGCTTTATTTTTTTAAGATTTTAATTGTAGTTAATTCATAAGAACACTATTGAAATTCATAAAGAGAATCAATTTCCTAAAAATTAGAAATGTCTCATGCATAAAGTGTTTCTTTATTCCTTTTAAAAGAGTTTTATGTGGAAGAGCTTCTTTCCCAGGCTATCCAGTCATAAATGCACCTGGGAAGTAAATGCCCACTGCTGGATGGTGTACTTGCTTTAATCTTACGGTGAGCATTTACTATTAGATGCATTTATGGCTGGATAGCCTTAGAAGAATTTATGGCTTGATAGCTTTACAAATAAGCTTTGTCCTTTCATGTATGTCACCCACCAAACCTTGTCTCCACCAAACCTTGATAGTCATGTACTTTTCTTGATGTTCCTCTCGAGGACATAATTATTCATTTGACAATTTTAGATGACATGTTTGACAAAACTAAATCCATTTAATTGTTTTTTCCTTGGTAAACCATGGTTAATGTTAATTCCAATATATTTTCTAACAAATGTTAAAATAAACCATTTTAAATTTAGATTAAATCTATTTTTATATAATTATCTAAAGTATTTTTAAATATGATTAAAAGTTAATAAATGCAAAAAATGAAAGGTATATTATGAAGCCAAACCCAAGTTAGCAATATTTTTATAGACTTAGTGGTAAGCTCAAAATCAAGGAAGAGTGTGAAACCAATAAAAAATCCATAGAGCATAAATAAATAATCCTTTGGTCAAACAAATTCACTCATTATAAGAATGTGAAATAAACAACTAGAAATAATTGAATTTGCATATTACTAAAGAAATTTGTAAAAAGAAAATAAGTTTGTAACAACAAGTATGGATACATCCATCTTTGGCACTTCTTTGGAATATTCCTAGTCATAGATAAAGGGTTAAGATTTATGTCCAAGTTACATATGCTTTTTTTAATAATTCATCTCAAATTAATTAATTAATGAAAATGTCATATTGGGCATGTCGTATTGATAAGCCATGGTAATGACCCATGATATTGTAACAAAGGCTTTTTACAAGTTAATAATTTCCATGGTAAAGTGGGGGTGAATCTCCATGGTTAAGAATATTATTACACGTTTTTTAAAATATATATGTGTTTAACTCAATACTAATTCTTTTATAATAAAAAATTGGTAAAGTTGTGTGAGTCTTAAGATGATTGCACACTTAACCCTTAACTTGAGAAAACAAGACCCATGGGCATCTAAGCCCACAAAATGACCAAGCGATCATACCCTACCTAGGCCACACTAACTCTTAACATGGTTGGAATTTTTCCCACCAAGTTTCAAACTTGTGAACTTCACATCACACGGCCTACCTAGGCCACACTAACTCTTAACATGGTTGGACTTTTTCCCACCAAGTTTCAAACTTGTGAACTTCACATCACAGGGTGCCTTAAAACTACACCCCATCACCATCTATTCTCTGTTCTATGTGATCCAAGTGTATATTGGTGGCCACCTGCCTATTCCACGTGGACCCCACCATAGTTTCTTTTAGTTTCCTTAATTGTAGCATTATGCATAGTTTACTATTTTTGACAGTTTTTCGGGTCCCAAACTTATGGAGCCATTTTGAGGCTTTAAATGATGTATTTTTTGGAAACCTAGCAAACTTAAATTCTCTGATTATCCACTGATACTCTTTGCCGCTTCATTACTGTCTCTGTCTGTGAAATTGAGGCTTCTAATGGTGCTGGAGAGGCTTTACAGAGTTAAACTATGTACTTTGATGAAAATTACGTCTTAACACCTTCCCAGGCTCTTCTCTGCAATATCAGGCCCTGAAAATGGCCCTTCTTGCGCTCTGTGCCACTGTAACAGTGACTGTGAACAACGGTAGTTTACACCACATGTATCCTACAAAACACACAACTATGTTAAGAAATCCATGCATGGGAGAGGATGGGTGCAATGGAATGTTGTGAGAATGGCAGCGCACATAGGCGAATGCCGTGGATGCGATGGAAAGCGGTGGCAAATGCAGTGAAACAGTGAAAAATGCATGTGGATCGTCCGATCGTATCAGGAGGTGATGATCGACGGTGGGGATTAACCAATGGAATGACTTTGAAAGGTTGGAAGATATGCAATGAACTTTAATATAAAAAATTAAAGTCACGGAATGATACGAGCTTTGATGTAACACATTAAAAGATTAATGTTGTAACACCAAAGTCTGATGTTGGGCGGGAGAAATCATTTTTAATGCAAATTATAAGGCTTGGGCCTTCGGATGAAATACACTGAGAAAGTATGAAAATGAAACGAAATGATATTGAATGGTGGGACCCGGTCATGGGCAGAGGGCGATTCAATTAGGGCCATCAAATCTCGATCAAACGGATGGTCACGATTGGATCAGAGGATCACAATCGGGGGAGGCAGAGGGTAAAACATTAAAAACTTCCGATGCGCGATGGGGTGGTGATGCGATTGGCGCTCGACCGTTGGATTTAAAGGGGAATCAACGACAGAGATCTATCAGAAGGGGAGAAAGATGGAGGCAAATGAGCAGGGAGCGGAGGAATCTGGGTCGTTGGATCGGAGTGGATGAATGGCGAAGATCGGATCGGGGTTACACGGGAATGTTAAGGGGCGTGATGAAACATGCGCGGGTCTTTTCAGATCAACGGCAGAGATTACTTCAAAGGCCGACCGACCAAAAACACTATCGCATCGGAAGAAATCAATTTGTAAAAGAAATGTGCGCTCCATTCAACTTCCGATGCAATGAGCACTTTATGGATTAGCGCTTGGTCTTAGCGCTCGGACTCATGGAGGGGAAGTGGTTAGGGGTAGGGCCGAAAGGGGGTAAGCCTGCTTTACAATAAAAATGGGTTTTTTTAGCTTAGAAACAGAGTTTTTAAGGCTAAAAGAGGCTTCCGGTAAAGGTAAAAAAGGGTTTTAAACTCAAATGAAGGGATTTCACTTGGTTTAAAGGAGGAATTAGATGGTTTGGAAGAATTAGGAGGGATTTTTTGGGGTTTAAAATGGGAGACTTTGAAAATGGACAAAAGGTTAATAATGAGGAAATTTGCAGGGACAGAAGGGGAAAATGAAGGCCTTTCTGAGCACAATTTTTTACAAACAGTGAAGCTTTTTTGGATGGAAACAATAGTGAGGATTTTTTAAAAGGAAATGGACACACAGAGGCTTCAAGGATGAGATATTTTCATAGGAAATGTATCTCTTGAAGGCTTAAAACAATTTAGCCACCTGTTTGCTTGGAAAAAAATGGACACAGCTCTTTCTAGGAGGTGTGCTTGATGGCAGAATCCGTGAGCAGAGCATCTAGAGATTTGGAAGGGAGAGTGGCAATAGTGAGTCCAAGGATCTTGGCGATGTTATGTTGAGTAATGAGTAATGACGGGTGTTTTGAAGAAGAAAATTTGGGATAATTAGTCAATATATGCTAACCATATTTGATTTTGATTATATATTATAGGTGGAGAAACGCAATTTTGGAAAATAAAGATTATTACATAATTTTGAAATTTAAAAAATTATTGATGGAATGTCTATCAAGCATTCTTTTAGTTATGTGTTTTTATTATTGAAACGTGTATCAACTATCTTTAATTATGTCGTTGTACTGGGTATTATCAATATGTACTGCAGTTAGTTGTCAGTGTTTGTAGTTTTAATAAATTTTGTTTGAAGTCTTCATCCATTCGATATGATCGATTTATATTCACCGACGGAATGTGAGTTGCTTAGGAGGTCAGTCTGTCATCTGCTGTGGACAAAGTCTGAAAATAAGTGGTTCGCTAAGTCTTCTCGTAGTAAATGAGCGGGGCTGTTATTAGCCCACCATTGGATTTTGGATTTTGGCAGGCAAGTCCACGGAAACCGTCATATACAGTCCTGCTCATTTATTGCACATTGGCAAGTTAGTCATTTGTTTCCTATATATATATATAAAATTTGGAAAAGCATTAACATAGATTCAGTCCTTTTTTTAAGATTGTGTTAATTTGTTTGTAAAATTCTGTGTCTTCAATGGCTCTATCACAAACATTTCTGCACCCCAAGCTGAATTCAGGCTTTTTGTCTAAGAGCTATTTGGATAATAAATCAGAAGTGCTCGTCCCAGTCAATAGGACTATCTTGTGCTCCGCATTAGTAAATCATCGGGGAGGTAATAAATCGAGAACACTTCATCGATTTTGCTGCCCAGAGATGGACTCAGACACTTTATTTTCATTGAACAAAAGAAGAGTATTATGGGAGGCAGCAGTTGCTGAGAAGATTATGGGGAGCACCGATACAACTCCTCCATGCACGGGTCTTGGAATTGTAGATTTTCTGAGGGACAAGAACTTGCTCATCACAGGTGCCACTGGTTTTCTGGCAAAAGGTCTGCAACCCCTTCCTCAAGTTATTAATTATTCTCATTTATATACTTTAAGCTTGCTCAATACTTGTTTTCTTCATATGTGCAGTGTTGATAGAAAAAATATTGAGGATGCAACCAGACGTGGGAAAGCTGTATTTGATAATCAGGGCCGACGACTCCACTTCTGCGTTAAAGAGATTGAATAATGAAGTAAGATAAGTATTGTATTAAGTTTAATTGAGATTAGTGGTTTCCCAAACTATTTGGTGTTTTGAGCAATCTATTTAGACAAAGATTGATAACGCAGAGTCATGTGATTGCCGAGTTCACGTCTAATGATTTGTGAAAATTAGGTTCTGAAAACCGAGTTATTCAACGGGTTGCGTGAAATCCACGGCAACGACTTCCAAGAATTCATGCTGAAAAGACTGGTCCCTGTGGTTGGAGAGATGACGAAACAAAATCTTGGAATTGAAAAAGATATGGTCCATGTGCTGGCAAAGGAAGTGGACATTATCGTCAGCTCCGCAGCCACCACAACATTTGATGAAAGGTTTTGTATTTTACCCACAAGCATAAGCATATATTTAATTAGTATACTTTTTATTATATATGTTTGATAGAAGTTTTTTTTTTTTTTTTAAATGGATTTGAGTTATATATTTTTATTAGGTTCAAAAGGGTATTCCATAACCTAGGTGGTTGATGCTTGATTTTAATCCATCATATATTATTTAGGTAAGTTATATTATTAATGCATGGTATTATTTGGGTATGTGGTATCTATAGTGTGTAACCATGATATTTTAACAAGGTATGTTTACAAATTATTTATAGGATTTGTTTGTTTGTAATAAAGTAGGTTTACAAATTATTATTTGAAAGGTTTGTTTGTATTCTTTTTATTTAATTGTAGTGGCTCCAATGGGAAGAGTATTCACCTGAAAAGATAGACATTCAATTTTCAAAGCTCTAATGATAAATAGAGTGTAGTGTTGACTGAAAAAGACACATAATTAAAATCCTCCACACAATTAAATTAAATTGAAAAATTCTCTCAACCCACACAATTAAATTGAGAATTCTCTCACCCCCAATTTGTGTTATCTTTAAAATAAAAAAATACAATTAAATTAAGAGTATTCTCTGTTACAGATATGATGTCGCCTTGGAAACCAACACAAAAGCAATTGCTCGCCTTTTGGAATTTGGCAAATGCTGCGAGAAATCCCAACTTTTCTTGCACATATCTACCGGTAACCCATCGATTTCATTCTCGGTTTATAACGTTAGTAACTCATCGATCTCATCATCCATTGTGCTTACCTGTAATGCTCCATTTCATTGCAGCATATGTGAACGGGCAGTTACAAGGTCGATCAGTGGAGGAGCCTTTTCAGATGGGGTACACTATAGCCGGGGAGAAATCAGCCTCTGTTCCAATTCTGGACGTCCAAGCTGAATTTCAGTTAGCAAAGAAAGCTCTGGAAGATTTTGAGAATGAATTTTCAAATCTCCAGGACTGCAAGTTGAAGAAAGCGAAAGTCGCTCAAAGGATGAAAGATTTGGGAATGGAAAGGTATAAACATTATAAATATAAATATGGTTGGTGTTCATTAGAATTAAATTAAATGGTTCAATTTAGTAGAGTGATGACAATGTTGTTTTACAGGGCAAGATCATACGGATGGCAGGATACATACGCGTTCAGCAAGGCAATGGGCGAGATTTACCAGTAGTTATTGTTCGTCCCACTGCTATTGAAAGCACAAGCAGTCAACCTTTTCCTGGATGGATTGAAGGCCATCGGTAAGTGGTTTAATCATTTCGGTAAGTAGGCTAATTAGTCTACTATTCATGAAATTGCAGAATGATTGATCCAGTCATCACGCACCATGGCAAAGGTCAGCTATCTTGCATGTTGGGCGATCCAGACACTGTGATAGATCTGGTCAGTATCCATATAAACACATGAATCTGCAGAACCGTTTGAGATTCTCTTCTCTTTTTTTCATTGATGTGTTATTGTTCGTTGAATTCAAATTACAGATACCCGCAGACATGGTTGTAAATGCAACTTTAGCAGCCATGGCAAAACACGCAGGAAAGGCAGGCCTAAAGGTTTATCAGGTTGCTTCTTCGGTGGCAAATCCATTAACATTACGACAAGTTTTTAAAATAATATTTGAACATTTTAAATGCAATCCATACATTGATCACAATGGAAAGCCAGTAAGATTGCTGAAGGAAATGACGTGGATTAATACTATGGAGAACTACTGGCAGGCTTTGGATACAGCATTTGATTCTCCTACCCGTGTAAGTTGTCACATTAGTTTTTTGTATTGACCCACTGAGCAGTACTGTGTTTACTGAACATAATTCTAGTGCACTTTTTAAAAATATTTCGAAATATTACATCTTTAAGAAAATCACGGTTTACTCATTATATTACATCTTGCAGATAAATGGGTTATCAACAGAACATATCGTGCAGCAGTTGAAATACATGGCCAAAATTTACGAGCCATACTCATTCTGTAAAGCAAGGTGAGTTGTTTGCAAAAAGAGCAAAGATTTCAAGCCAAAAATTATTATAATTAATTAACAGCTAATTATTTCTGTGGATACGTGCATAAACTATTGTTTGTATATATTTGCGCAGATTCGGTATCTCAAATTCTGAAAAGTTGTCTCAGAAGCTCTCTCCAGAGGAAAGAGAGAGTTTCGGATTTGATGTTAAGGATATCGAGTGGAAAAATTACATTGGAAATATTCATATTCCTGGACTCAGGAAACATGTCTGGAAAGGACGCGGTACAGGAAAAAAGATTATAAATATCTAGCGCCTGCATTGACTAATTAGTGTCCAGGGTTTGAGGTTCATTCTCTTCCGTGATCATAGAAAGTGGAGCAGACTCTGGACAATACATTTGTTTTTGGCCGTTGTATAGCAATAGTGCAGTTACAGGGTATGATTAAGGTCTTCAGTGTGATGTGTCAGTTATGTTAGAGGATATTTGTGTTGTTCAGAATTTGACGCAACGTTGGGTTAAAATAAAATTTCCTTCAGAATTCTGAGGATAAATCCGACACGACGTTGTATTAAAATAAAATTTGAGGGAGATTTCTATGGAATCTAACATTGGCAAGTAATTTTTTTTCATCTCGGTTCGGTTTTGAGTAGTGATTGAGTGTACATGCATTTAATATTGCATTTATATGACATTTTTTTAATTGATTAAATTAATTAAAAGAAAAATAAATATATAATTATATTGGACATATTTGATTTTTCTATATTTTAAGGAAGCTAAATCTCAATCATTTACTTAATAATTATGTATTATGGAATTAAAATTTTAGAAAACCATGTTCAAAATAAGGATGTCTATTAATATCACATTATTATTATTATTAATATTAATTAAAAAAATAAATATGAGTCAAACATTACATTTAAAAAAACATATTCCAAAATTCTGAACCATAGAGATTTACTACACTTCACTATTAAAAATTTTAACATTTAAACATGTTTTGTTAGGATAAAATAGGTCAATATAATGGTTATCAATACCAAATGCCCAAAAAATCCATAATTCATTCTATACATTATGTGTTCCTATGATAATTTGTTTAAAACTATAAAAAAGCCTAATTATTTTTAAGTGAAATCTCAATTTTTAATATGTATAATTATTTTAAAGAATATTCTAAATTATTTCCAGAAATTTATTAAATAATTTTCAACCAAATATTTTTAATAAAAAATTTTTAAAAAAAAAGCAATTTTTTATATTTTTAAATTTTAATAAACCATTTTAAATTTTAATAAATTTTAATTATCATTTTATAAATATTATATATATATATATATATATATATATATATATATATATATATATATATAATTTCATTATGTTTTTATAATTTTTTATATTTATATTAAAAACAATTATTATTTCTATTTAATTAAATATATAAATATAATTTAAAATATAAGAGGTAATATTTAAAATAAAATTCATTTTAAATTAATTAATATTTTATTTATTATTTTAAAAATTATTATTAGCATTTAAAGAGAAATATACAAAGTTTCAATCTCTTAAAAGTACATGTTTTACTATCCCTTTTTCCACAATTGGAATTCTTGTATTCTACACCAAATGTAAAGTATACAAGGTTTCAATCTCTTAAAAATACATGTTTTACCATCTCTTTTTCCACATTTGAAATTATTGTGTTCTTCACTAAATGTTATGTTCCCATGGATGCATTAGATTGTGATTAGGTGGTTTTTGAAATATTATTTGATAAAAAAAATATTTGCATATTATTTATCATTTTAATTAGAGTTTTATATATTTTTTATTTTTTTATAGATTTTAATTGTAGTTCAATAAATTTAAAGTTTAAGATTCATAAAAACACTATTGAAATTCATAAAGAGAATCAATTTCTTAAAAAATAGAAATGTCTCATGCATAAAGTGTTTCTTCATTCCTTTGAAAGGAGTTTCATGTGGCAAAGCTTATTTCCCAGGCTATCCAACCATAAATGCGCCTGGGAAGTAAATGCCCACAACTAGATGGTGTACTTGCTTTAATCCTATGGTGGAAATTTACTATTAGGGGCATTTATGACTGGATAGCCTTGGAAGAATTTATGGCTTGATAGTCTTACAAATAAGCTTTGTTGTTTCATGTACATCACCCACCAAACCTTGATAGTCATGTACTTTTTTAGATGTTCCTCTCCAGGATATAATTATTCATTTGACAATTTTAGATGACAAGTTTGACAGACCTAAATCTATTTAATTTTTTTTTCCTTGGTAAGCCATGGTTAATGTTAATCCCAATATATTTTCTAACCAATGTTAAAATAAACCATTTTAAATTTAGATTAAATCTATTTTTAAATTATTAGCTAAAGTATTTTTAAATATGATTAAAATTTAATAAATGCAAAAAATGAAAGGTAGATTATGAAGCCAAACCCAAGTTAGCAATATTTTTATAGACTTAGTGGTAAGCTCAAAATCAAGGAAGAGTGTGAAACCAATAAAAAATCCATAGAGCATAAATAAATAATCCTTTGGTGAAACAAATTCACTCATTATAAGAATGTGAAATAAACAACTAGAAATAATTGAATTTGCATATTACTAAAGAAATTTGTAAAAAGAAAATAAGTTTGTAACATAATTATGGATACATCCATCTTTGGCACTTCTTTTCACTTTTCCACATTACAGGTTAGACATAGGATAGTTCCAACTAGCTCAATTAGGTTGTACTATATTATGGCTTACAAGTGAAAGGAACACATGCCAAGGGATAAACCTCAATCATGGATTCAAAGAGGTCTTCATCAGAAAGAAGAGGTCTTCATCAGAAAGAAGAATAATTCTCTTTGAACAACGCATGTCAAGGGACTCAATATGGATAGAAATATTTCTTTCAAACGTCCTCGTTGAAGGGTTCACCATGTCACTTACTAGATATAAATCAAAATAAGTCAAGAAAACAGTGAGAGGCTGTCTTACATCTGTAATTGAATGCATGGGACAAGTTTCCACAAAAATAACCCATGGCGGGGTAGATACCACTTCCATATAAGGAACATTCAAGGATGTCGAATAGTTGGTAGTAGAATGAAGACCAACAAATAAAAGTTGGTCAATAGTCACAATGCTTCCATTTTGAGGGAAATAAATCATGCGAAAAAGTGTCAATACGACAGATTTCATGCCATATACATTGTCTTGCCCAAGGAGAAAATTGAAACCTGAGGGGCTTTGAACTACTATAATATCAATATAGACAGTTTTACCTTCAAGATAAGTAGGTAACTTACTAATAATCCCTAAAGGTTCACTAATGGTTCTTTTAAAAGCTAGCATATTCTGTGTAAAAGGCACAAGCTGAGGGGAACCCAAAGATTTCCAAGTAGTTGAGGATAAAATACCAACAGAAGCACCTTTGTCAATGTTTGTGCGACGCACATTAGTATCATGTGCTTTCACAATGATTTTTAAAGGGGTGGAAGAAGGAACACGAGGCTTTGTTAGTCTACTCCAATAAAAGTAAATGACCTCGGTACTTTGAGGGGGTTCTGTAGAAGCGAGTAAAATTCCCCCTTGTGTTGAAGAATCTGATATAACAAGAAGAACCTGAGCAGTATTAACTTCAGTCTCTATAGGGATAATGGGCCTGATTGAATTTGAAATTGATTCAGCCACTTGATCAACCATTGGTTCATCAACCTAAGTGATATGTGTTTCCCTCTCCAATGGAAGAGCAGGATTGACTGTACTATGTGATATGTGTTTACTTAATAATTATGTATTATGAAATTAGAATTTTAGAAAATCATTTTCAAAATAAGGAAGTCTATCATTATTGTTATTAATTAAAAAAATAAATGAGTCAAACATATGTACATTTGAAAAAACATATTCCAAAATTCTGAACTATAGAGATTTACTACACTTCACTTTTAAAATTTTTAACATTTAAACATGTTTTGTTAGGATAAAATAGGTCAATATTATGGTTATCAATACCAAATGCCCAAAAAACTCATAATTCATTCTATACAATATGTGTTCCTATGATAATTTGTTTAAAACTATAAAAAAAGCCTAATTATTTTTAAGTGAAATCTCAATTATATATATATATATATATATATATATATATATATAATTTCATTATGTTTTTATAATTTTTTATATTTATATTAAAAAAAATTATTATTTTTATTTCATTAAATATATAAACATAATTTAAAATATAAGACGTAATATTTAAAATAAAATTCATTTTAAATTAATTAATATTTTATTTATTATTTTAAAAATTATTATTAGCATTTAAAGAAAAGTATATAAGGTTTCAACCTCTTAAAAGTACATGTTTTACCATCTCTTTTTTCACATTTGGAATTCTTGTATTCTACAAGATTTCAATCTCTTAAAAATACATGTTTTACCATCTCTTTTTCCACATTTGTAATCCTTGTATTCTTCACTAAATGTTATGTTCCCATGGATGCTTTAGATTGTGATTAAGTGGGTTTTGAAATATTATTTGATAAAAAAAATATTTTCATATTATTTATCATTTTAAATAAAGTTTTATTTTATTTTTATTTTTTTTAGATTTTAATTGTAGTTCATTAAATTTAAAGTTTAAGATACATAAAAAAAACTATTGAAATTCATAAAGAGAATCAATTTCCTAAAAATTAGAAATGTCTCATGCATAAAGTGTTTCTTTATTACTTTTAAAGGAGTTTTATGTGGCAAAGCTTATTTCTAAGGCTATCTAGCCATAAATGCACCTGGGAAGTAGGCCCATTTATGGCTGGATAGCCTTAGAAGAATTTTAATAAACCATTTTTAATTTTAATAAATTTTAATTATCATTTTATAAATATTATGTAACTATATATATATATATATATATAATTTCATTATGTTTTTATAATTTTTTATATTTATATTAAAAAAAATTATTATTTCTATTTAATTAAATATATAAATATAATTTAAAATATAAGAGGTAATATTTAAAATAAAATTCATTTTAAATTAATTAATATTTTATTTATTATTTTAAAAATTATTATTAACATTTAAAGAGAAGTATACAAAGTTTCAATCTCTTAAAAGTACATGTTTTACTATCTCTTCTTCCACAATTGGAATTCTTGTATTCTACACCAAATGTAAAGTATACAAGGTTTCAATCTCTTAAAAATACATGTTTTACCATCTCTTTTTCCACATTTAAAATTCTTGTATTCTTCACTAAATGTTATGTTCCCATGGATGCATTAGATTGTGATTAGGTGGTTTTTTAAATATTATTTGATAAAAAAAATATTTGCATATTATTTATCATTTTAACTAGAGTTTTATATTTTTTTATAGATTTTAATTGTAGTTCAATAAATTTAAAGTTTAAGATTCATAAAAACACTATTGAAATTCATAAAGAGAATCAATTTCTTAAAAATTAGAAATGTCTCATGCATAAAGTGTTTCTTCATTCCTTTGAAAGGAGTTTCATGTGGCAAAGCTTATTTCCTAGGCTATCCAGCCATAAATGCGCCTGGGAAGTAAATGCCCACAAATAGATGGTGTACTTGCTTTAATCCTATGGTGGAAATTTACTATTAGGGGCATTTATGACTGGATAGCCTTAGAAGAATTTATGGCTTGATAGCCTTACAAATAAGCTTTGTCGTTTCATGTACATCACCCACCAAACCTTGTCTCCACCCAACCTTGATAGTCATGTACTTTTCTGGATGTTCCTCTCGAGGATATAATTATTCATTTGACAATTTTAGATGACATGTTTGACATACCTAAATCTATTTAATTTTTTTTTCCTTGGTAAGCCATGGTTAATGTTAATCCCAATATATTTTCTAGCCAATGTTAAAATAAACCATTTTAAATTTAGATTAAATCTATTTTTATATAATTATCTAAAGTATTTTAAAATATGATTAAAATTTAATAAATGCAAAAAATGAAAGGTAGATTATGAAGCCAAACCCAAGTTAGAAATATTTTTATAGACTTAGTGGTAAGCTCAAAATCAAGGAAGAGTGTGAAACCAATAAAAAATCCATAGAGCATAAATAAGTAATCCTTTGGTGAAACAAATTCACTCATTATAAGAATGTGAAATAAACAACTAGAAATAATTGAATTTGCATATTACTAAAGAAATTTGTAAAAGGAAAATAAGTTTGTAACATAAGTATGGATACATCCATCTTTGGCACTTCTTTTCACTTTTCCACATTATAGGTTAGATATAGGAGGGTTCAAACTAGCTCAATTAGATATTAACCTAGGAGGGTTCAAACTAGCTCAATTAGATATTTTGATCTGGTCCACATCCTTATAAGAAATAGGTTCAAGAATAGAGGTCCTTTGTTACCCACCACTCCTTGTAAGACTTGGAAAACCAAAGTGAGAGTTGCATCTTTTGTATAGCTATATTATGAATCCATATACAATTACAAAGTCCAAGAGCATATAAATATGAGTTGTAAGCCTTATATTTGATGATGTAATTTCATAATGCATTGATGAGATTTCAATAAGATCTTAGATGTAGAATATTCCAATTCATGTAGTATACATTCATATCTTTAGATCAATACAATGTGAATTAAAGATGACATAAAAAAAATTCCACCATATAACAACAAATATTTGTCAAAAGACATTTCACCTTTAAAAAAATATTACTCATTTACCATAAAACCCTACATGAGTGCAAATTTGTGTTTTATATCTACTAGATAAGTAAAATATTGAACCCAAAATATTGATATTTTTTCTATAATAAAGTGGGCCATGATTTACAAACTTACAAAAATATCTTAACAATATCTACTCATTTCAACCAATCATAATGATTCATATCAAGCATTACATCAAATAATTTTCTTTCAAATATTTCACGAAAGACTTGACCATATTAAAAGCTACACCGACAAATTTATGTAGACGAGGCCTTTCATCATACATATTTTATGTAGTAATTTTAGTGGAAGAAAATTCCCTCCTTGATATTTTCTTCCCACGAATTTTTTTTTTTCAATATTGGTTAGTGCGACGTTATCAGGTAAACTTTAAGAAAAAAATGGTAGCTATGACATCTTCAATATATCATATAAGTTGGTTAAAACCTAGAGTCAAGATATGAAATAAAACACTCTCTGAAAATCTTCTCAAATTTGCTAATAGAATATAACTAGTCCAACTATTGTTGCTTTAAAGATACTCTCATTCGATTATTTCCACGTATTGATTTTATAAAAGAGATTCATGATGTTGCCATCTTGTGTGAGTAGTATAACATTGGGGATATTTAACCTTTATGAAAAATATTAGCTCCAAATGAGAGAAAACACTTTCTATCATATGTTTGAGATAATGCCTCATTTATGATGCATGCTAAAGATTAGGGATTGGTTTGTTTTGTTGGAGGATGTTGAGAGATTCTCTCAACTTCTCCCTCCAAGAGTGGAATTAGTTGGATATCAACATCACTATAAAATTGTGATATATTCGTTTGATTATAATATAGAAAATAATTATTGTGTGTTATTCCTGTGCAATGGCTGCTCTCTCCAATTTTATTATGGTATCAGAGCCTCTACTGGCTTAAATCCCTCACGGGATGGCCAGGAAAATGTGAGATTGAGTATGGTGTAGGAGAGTAGCATAGTGTAGGTATGTTTGCCAGTGGTATTTGTTTTGTTTTTTTCACCAATTTTAATATCTATGAGAACAGTGAGAAGCGACACTACCATTATCTTTGCAGTGCGCTTCCCAACGTAGAAACCCCTTTCAACTTCAATTGCATCCGGATCCGTATATAAGCTCAAAACCTGCACGGTTTGGCTTCTCAGCAAAGTAATCAATTGAATAGGACACTCAAATTCTTTCAGCAACTTCTGCGCTTTCTTCACGAATTCCAAATTGGCTTTCCATAGTCGTTTCCGACTCTCCCCCGGCATCAGTATCATAGTGGGCCAGAATTTGCGTAAGTCGCCATCGTTTTCTGACCTGTCCAGAGGCATGCTGAGCCTCTCCATACAAAAATTTTAATAATCTCATCAAGAGTGAGGATAATGTTGGTACAGGCAACAGAATTACTGCCACAGACACGCGCTTCGTGCGGTGGCAGTGTAATCCACGGGTCTATGAATTGACCGAATCTCGATGAATTTGTAGTCTTATAAGTATGCCCTTGCGCTTGCAAACTAGGAAATGTAAAAGCCTGAGAGAAGCTATCACTGGTCTGAGTAGAGGTAGAATCAGTCCACAGCTGAGAGCAAGAAATTAGCTGGTTGTTGGTGGGGTTTATATCAATTGCAAACTCATTGTTTTGCTCAGGTACTTGCTCATACTTTGAACCCAACACGTCCTGATAATGCTGATTTTCTTCAGTAAACAATGCATTCAATATTGTATCAAGGGACTGTGGGCACCCTTCAGTAATGATGTCCAATGGTTTGGCAGAGTGAAATCATGTATAAGCATCATAAGCCTGTGCAGGGACCGTATTAGTATTGTGTGTCAAATCGTTGTGACCGAGAGGGGTGAAGCATGTAGCAACATCAATAATATTGGCATGCTGCATCGAGTGTTGTTCTCAAATTGATGAGTCCAAATTTGCCTTGTTCAACATGGAGAGCCTGGAAATTGTTGAATGGATATTAACAAGAATTTGCAAAGAGATGGCTGAGGCAATCATCGAAGGTCCGAGTAATGAAAGTGTGTCCCTCTTGGTATATAAGTGGATCTACGTTTTCTTTACACTTCCCGTTAAAAGAAGGCGGTAAAAATGAACCAGGGGAGAGTATATGCAATTTAAGTTATATATTTTGAAATATAATTTTAAATTGGGAATTGTATTTGCGGAGTAACGATTTGTGAGATTTGTAGTGCAGAACCAATTATTGAACAAATCAGCATTATTTAATTTAGTCGTTCTCGACGTTCTTCGGTGCCGAGAGAACAATTGGCTAATTTGATTGTGTGAATTTGTTATATGATGATGGATCTTGTTGTGCTTCGGGCTTCAAGAGCATCGGTTACAGGTTATACAATGAGATCCTTGTGTGTAAAGGTCACTTTGTAGGATTGATCGCTGATCATATTCTGTACCTAGAATATTTTCCTATAGACTGTTGAAATTGATTCTTCAGGGTTATTTCACAGATGGAAATATTTCAATAGGATAGTTCAGTGTCGAGACTCTTCTTCGGGGGTGTCAAGAATCTTTGATCTTACAAATTCAGCATTGCTGGTCAGAAACAAATGTATTTTAAATGGGTTGAATGGTAGCTCGAAAATGGTGGAGAAAAGAACGTTGTCTATGAGATCACAGAGTGGGTACAAATGTTAATGAAGACCAGGGCAGACAAATGTTTGTCTTAAATTAGTGTGTTCTTCATTTCTGTAATGTAGGCATTAAGGGGGGGTGTTTGAGATAATACCTCATTTATGATGCATGGTAAAGATTAGGGATTGGTAACTTGGTTTGTTGGAGGATGTTGAGAGATTCTCTCAACTTCTCCCTCCAAGAGTGGAATTAGTTGGATCTCAACAACACTATAAAATTGTGATATATTCATTTGATTATAATATAGAAAATAACTAGAAATTGCACCATATGTTGCAAAGGAAACGCCGTAAGGTTGTAGTATAAGAAAGAATAACATATAATAATAAAGAGGTAGTAGGAACTTTCTCGGCTCCAACTGATCCTCCAGAATAAGGGGTGGACAATTATGTTTACTGGACCTCAAATAAAAATATCCATCTTTCCCCCGATCGGGGTGCCACGTTGCTCCGATTGGATAAAGGTTAGTGCCATGCGGAGGCGTGCACCTGACCATCCACCATAACGAGTAATTGCAATCTTTGCAGGAGGCCGACGAAGGCATATTGTCACACGCTCAAACATAATGCAAGGATGCAGAAAAGAAGGATGCCAACATATCATGTCAGGTAGAGTTTGGAAACAGTGCCTATGGGTGGAGTTAAAACAAGAAAGGGAACCTCAGAGAGGTAAATTTCTCAGCAGTCCGAGGAAACAGAGGTAGAGCTACGGTGACGTCCGGAAATTTGGTATGTTATGGCTATTGCCACCCTCCTTTGCCAATTTCCTATTACTGTCACAAGTTATGAAGGTGACACCAATTTGGAAGATGATTGTAATGCCATGTATGAAGTTCTTCACTCTTGTAGTGGGTTTTCTTGCAAGTATGATTTTTGCTTTTGTTTTTTCTATTACAATGCTAATGCAGGGTCTCTATTTATTGAACCCTTCTTTAGAAGCCCACTCTTATGTCTCAAGAATTCTTAGTCAAGTCCGTGGTTTAGTGTAGAAATCCAGCTAAATGCTTGTAGGTGTTTTAATAACAGAGTCGAGCTAATTCATGGCCTTATCCTTGATGCTCTGTGTCCTTATTCAACACCCCCATCTCATGATGAGAACCACATTCAAGCTCCTTGGAAACCCCGTCTGCAGAAGATTCATCCCACAATTTGGGGTCCTAGCACCATCAACAATGACGCTACATGTCAAGCGTATGAGAAATATTGCATGCTCATAAATGACAATCTTCGAACCCATAATTTCCCTTCTCAACAAATCTCTTTGTTGTGTGATGTCAGGATTCCTTACCTTCAGTTTCGATGCTAAAAAACCTCTGAATTAATCTGGATCTCAACTATTGCAAATATACTTTAAATGTCTCTGTCTTTTATATTAATACCAAGAAAAAGGCTGGTTTCTCTGCAACGTCTGAGGATCCACCAGTATATCAGGACGTAGTGAACTCCACCAAAATTCATCTGCAAACTGTTATTAGTTTTATGTTGCCTTATATAGGCCTGTTCCAAAGTATTATAGGGATAACAGAAAAGCAGTTGGAATCTGCCCGTCAGACCAAAGTAATGGCAAAAGGACAATATGGAAAACACAAAGGAACCGGAAAAGGGAAACACAAACAACCGATTCAGAATGAGGGACCTAGTAAGTCCGAAAGGAAAAGTAATAAAGAAGTTATGGAAAATATCTATGATCTTTATGAAGCTGGAAACCCAACTTAGATTTGAAATACGATCCAAGGTTGGGAAAGAGAGAGTAACCATGAAGATGAAGATATCAAGCAGTAGGAGGCCACCATGGACTTCCTCTACGACTCAGGGAATACAAGAGGAAGGTTATCCCTTTTCCATAAATCTGTCAACACTTATTGTAAGCTCAAGTGTGTATTGGTGAAGGCCATGAATAGCATGCAGGAAATAGAAGGAAACCCTTCAGTGGTTTCAGAGTTGCAGCAAATTAAACAGGAAATCCAAGATATTTCCATGTCTCAATACCATGCTACGGAAAGAATCGGATGAATTGAAAAACAACTACAAGGAATGTAGCAAGTAGATATTTCAGGTTCTACTGCAAAAAACCCGGCACCTATTGACTCTTCTGATGGGTGACATTTTCTCTTATTCGTCTTTTATTATTTAATGACTTTTGCAGCAAGTTTTTACAGCCATTGGCGAAACTATAATTTTTTTGGACATTAGATATAGTGGCAAGTAGAAGGAAAAAACATTTTCAGTACTGGTTGGCTTTTAAATCACTCTAGTGGTCGACAGACCTGGTTTCCTTTAGGTAGGTTGAGGCCAAGAAATGCATCAGTATATGTATAGAAATCTGCTTTTATGATATATAGAAAATGGTAAGGCTTTGAAAAATTCACAAAAATAAAATAAAAATATCCATCTTGGGTAATCGATGTGGAACAAATTCTTTGTTATTAATTGCATGTAAGATGTGTTTTTTGATAATCGATGGGAAAGTTTCGCCAAAGTACTCAAGACCTCTATATGACTAAATCTACATGTTTATTTTTTTCTCCATGAAGGATGCACTTGGTTTCTATGACTAGGTTGTGCCGAGTTCACCCTTCCACGAAATTATTTGCTTCTATCACATTCGTAATGTTGAATTCCTCTGATACTACTCAGAGAACTCTGACTCGCCTTCATAGCTAGAATTATTTAATGGAATAAAAAATTATCATTATGAAATTTTGTACTTCATAAGAGACTACTAAGACGCCTAAGTATGGTAAATCCACCTTCACCTATCATTTGAACATAGAGCATAGAGTTATCTTAATAGTGAATTTTATGGATAAGATACATTTGGGATTTTTTAAACCCTTGAGGATGATTAATTAATATCACTTTAGATCATTTATATTAATAAATTATCTATAATCATATTTCCATAATTAGTCTTTGAACGCCCAATATTCTAGTTCCTTGGAACTTTTCACCTCAATCAGAATAACAAATCATCAAGACCCTGAAGTAAGAAGAAAAATCAGCTCATAATCAAGGAATCTAGTAACTTCTTAAAGGACCACAATTCAAGACTTTAGTGCATTTTAAAGATCATTTATTTTCCTATCAAATAAAAAGAAACAATCAAATTTTGTAGTGACAAGAATGGGAACAAATTTTACTTTCAATAACTCCCTTCCCTAGTGATAGCACATTTTGGTTTTGAAAGGAAATTATTTTCCCGATCTTTTAAATAATAGATTCCTCCCCAAGTGACCCTTTAGAAATACCTTTTTTTTTGGACTGATTGCAATAGGTAAGTGTCTTTTGTATAGTATTTTTTGAGCCATTGAATTTGAGGGCAGAGGTAAAGAGATTACTAGACAAAAAAGAGCAGAGTGACTGAATGTAAAATGAAAATAACATTGAGGAATATCTTCTGATTTTCTCATGCGGGCCTTCTTCAACTGATGAGGTAGTAGGAACTTTCTCACCTCCAAATCTTCCAGAATAAGCGATGAAGAGTTATGTTGAGTGAACTACTACTCATGTAACTTTGACTCTTTACAATTGGAATGTTTCTCATCCCATAAATGTATCTCTGAGCTATAATTCTATCTTTCTCTTGTTTCTAAATAAATTGTCTCTATATCACTATTGTTTGTCTCTTTTTGAGCGTTTGCTTGAATCCATGAGACAATGTATCTCATCTGGATTCAAAAATCCTTGACTAACCCATTTTCGTAAGAGTCATCCTTTGTTTCTAATTCTACTATTTGGTCCTTCGTAGCCTTTGTCAACATCGTTTCCTTCTAAAGAGTCATATATTCTTGATAAGTCTCCATTGGCCTACTTTTCTTCTTCCATATACTTCAGATCTAAATGAATGGAACTTGAGATAAGCTTCATGACTTTTTCCGAATTCATTTCTATCATACTTTGATGGAGAGCATAGTAACACAAAAATGTAATATTTAAATCTATAAATAGTTATTTTCATTTTTTTATATTATTTTTTATTCATTTAATATAAATTGATTGGTTTGTGTGGAGTTTAATTGCATGATATAAATTTTATATTGGATGAAGGGAAATGTTATGATAAAACTTGTAAAATAACCCCTTAGGGTTATGTCAACTTACTCTATTGTTAATCACATAGTGCCAATTTTGTAAAACTATAATCTACAGTAAGGAACCATTGGGTTTTTCTTTTGTAAGTTTTGTTTGAATTCAAAAAAAAAAATTATAAAAACTAAAATTATGTAGTGAAAAACCTTGTTTAAAATTTCATAATAAAAGCTTGAGTAAGTTTGACATCATGACTTAAGTTTTGTTTGAGTAAGTTGGAACTTGAGATAAGCTCCATGACTTTTTCCAAATTCATTTCTATCATACTTTGTTGGAGAGCATAATAACACAAAAATGTAATATTTAAATATATAACTAGTTATTTTCCTTTTTTTTTTAATTATTTTTTATCCATGTAATATAAATTAATTGGTTTGTGTGGAGTTTAATTTCATGATATAAATTTTATATTGGATGAAGGGAAAGGATATGATAAAACTTGTAAAAGAACCCCTTAGGGTTATGTCAACTTACTCTATTGTTAATCACATAGTGCCAATTTTGTAAAACTATAATCTACAGTTAGGACCCATTGGGTTTTTTCTTTAGTAAGTTTTGTTTGAATTGAAAAATAAAAAAATTATAAAAACTAAAATTATGTAGTGAAAAACCTTGTTTAAAATTTCATAGTAAAAGCTTGAGTAAGTTTGACATCATATAATATGAAATTTGTTTATGATTATAAAGTAAAAAACATATAATATTTTTTAGCTACAATTAAGTAATTAAAGATATCTATATAGTTTTTTTTTAATAGAAGAAATTTGATATTCATTAACAAAAAAAATCGAAAAGAGTATGTATGTAGTTTCAAACTGTTATGTAATTACAAACTATTACAATTAAGTAATTAAAGGTAAATTTAGTGTTATTTAGGAAATGAGAATTATGAACATTCATCATTATTGCTCAAGATAAATCATGTCCTCTAAAATAATTTAATAAACTATATTCCACATGAATATCATGGGTCAATACCATGGGCTGTTTTAAATGTTTATTATTATTTTTGTTTTTTTATTGTATTTTGACCTAGTTAAAATTTTCATTACATTGTGTCCATCTTTTTATTTATTTTACTTTTATTTTTATTTTTGTGTAATTTGACATAGTCAAAATGTTAAACATGGCATTACAACATTTCTATTATACACCTAGAACAAATATAATTTATTAAAAAGAGAAAAAGAAAAACTAACATTATAAAAAAAAAACATAAAACTATTTACTTGTGGATCTAATGGCTTAAAACATTTCAATCGTCTAAGATTTGATCCAATGGCTCAGAAATGGACATATTGGTAGCTAGGGAAGTTGTTTTCAAATAAGATCAATACCATGGGCTGTTTTTATAGTTTATTATTATTTTATTTTTTATTGTATTTTGGCCTAGTTAAAATGTTCAGTACATTTTGTCAATCTTTTTATTTTATTTTTTATTTTTTATTTTTTTTTTGTCATTTGACATAGTCAAAATGTTAAACATGACATTACAACATTTCTATTATACACCTAAAATCAATTTAACTTATTAAAAAGAAAAAAGAAAAAGAAAAACATTATAAAAAAATATATAAAACTATTTACTTATGGATCTAATGGCCTAAAACATTTCAATCGTCTAACATTTGATCCAATGGCTCAGACATGGACACATTGGCATCTAGGAAAGTTGTTTTCAAATAAGAACGCTTTACGACGTAATTATTGTGTGTTATTCCTGTGCAATGGCTGCTCTCTCCAATTGTATAATTTGTCACTTTTTTTCATGCGGTACGGAAGGTTTCCATGTTTCATATGGCTAGATCTCTTTATTTTATATTTTAATGGGATAACTACTCATCATCTAACAATTTCTTTCAATTCTTGATACATTTTTTTTTATAAATACTAGCCTTTGAATAGTTTGGAGCTAGCCCAATATTGGATAGAAGAATAGTAACCCAAAAAAATAATAAGGATTTATTAATTTTATAAGATTTAAAATATTATAATTTTTATATAAGAAAATCTATAATTATTTTAATATATTATGAAATATGTATACTTTTCACTAAATCTCATAATTATTGATTTGCATGTATTATTTTTTAATTAAAACAAAATAGGTAGGAGAAAAATAATTAAGAGAGTTATTTGTTTTTTAAATTAATTGAATTTATTTATATTAAGAAAAAAATAAAATAATTATTTCTATTTCAAAAATTTCAATTAAATATGTTTATATATTCATTTAGGATATTTATAGATATGTCTATTTTAGAATAATACTTTAGAATATTAATTAATTATTAGTAATTATGAGGTCGATGGTAGAGATTTAACCTCCACTAAATATGTTGGAATATTCCTAGTCATAGATAAAGGGTTAAGATTTATGTCCAAGTTACATATGCGTTTTTTTAATAATTCATCTCAAATTAATTAATTAATGAAAATGTCATTTTGCGCATGTGGTATTGATAAGCCATGGTAATGACCCATGATATTGTAACAAAGGATTTTTACAAGTTAATAATTTCTGTGGTAAAGTGGGGGTGAATCCCCATGGTTAAGAATATTATTACACGTTTTTTAAAATGTATATGTGTTTAACTCAATACTAATTCTTTTGTAATAAAAAAATTGGTCAAGTTGTGTGAGTCTTAAGATGATTGCACACTTAACCCTTAACTTGTGAAAACAAGACCCATGGGCATCTAAGCCCACAAAATGACCAGGCGATCATACCCTACCTAGGCCACACTAACTCTTAACATGGTTGGAATTTTTCCCACCAAGTTTCAAATTTGTGAACTTCACATCACAGGGTGCCTTAAAACTACACCTCATCACCATATATTCTCTGTTCTATGTGATCCAGGTGTATATTGGTGGCCACCTGCCTATTTCACGTGGACCCCACCATAGTTTCTTTCAGTGTCCTTAATTGTAGCATTATGCATAGTTTACTATTTTAGACATTTTTTCGGGTCCCAAAGTTATGGATCCATTTTGAGGCTCTAAATGATGTCTTTTTTGAAAAACTGGAAAACTCGTAGATATAGTCTAAAGTTGTAGTCATCTAATAGATGTCATCAGATAGACATTTCTAACAAGGTATCATACAAAGGTCGTATGCCAAAGTTACAACCCCTAGAAGTTGATGTACTAACTTACCCCAATGGGGCCCACAAAATTTTGGTGCTTCATCTCCTAGGGTTAGGTTTTTAGGATGTTTATGGTTTTTCATTGTTTCTCAATAATTAAATAGCCTTTGAGCATTATTGTAACATGGTTCAAAAGACAGGTAGCTGCCGCCTGTGACTATTATTTTTAGTATTTAAATAAACACAAAATAAATATTCTTTTATTAACCAAACCAACACTAAAATGAATAAAATACCACCAAAAAACTCAGCAAGTGAAGAAAATGCTTCTAGAAATGAGCAACCCAAAACTTGAAAAATGTGGATAGAGAAATAATCACATAGATTAGTAATCCTTTGAACTTTTCCAAATTATAATTATAACCATGCTGAACACTTTTAACATAACATCACTAACTTAACCACCAAAAAATTATATTGAGAAGTAACACATAGTTTTGGATACAACATTTGATTCTCCTACCCGTGTAAGTTGTGACATCATTTTTTGGATCCAGCATTTGATTCTCCTACCCGTGTAAGTTGTGACATTATTTTTTTGTATTGACCCAGCAGTGTGTTTACTAAACATAATAGAACTGAACATAATTCTAGTGAAAATTTTTAAAATATTTAAAAATATTACATGTTTAAGAAAATCACGGCTTACTCATTATAAACTCAAGGTGTTCTTGCAGATAAATGGGCTATCAATAGAACATATCGTACAATAGTTGAAACACATGGCCAAAATTCACGAGCCATACTCATTCTGTAAAGCAAGGTGAGTTGTTTGCAAAAAGAACAAAGATTTCATGCCAAAAATTATTGTAATGAACAGCTAATTATTTCTGTGGATACATACATAAACTATTGTTTGTATATATTTGTAAATATTCGATATCTCAAATTCTGAAAAGTTATCTCAGGATCCCTCTCCAAAGGAAAGCAAGACTTTCGGATTTGATGTTAAGAATATCGAGTGGAAAATTTACATTGGAAATATTCATATTCCTAGACTCAGGAAACATATCTGGAAAGGATGCGGTACAGGGAAAAAAATTATAAGTATCTGTTGGAAATTAATCTCAACCATTGTAGTAAATGAACTGGCAGCAGCCATACCTCAATTAATGTTTTGCAGGTTGCAGATTGCGTGTGTAGAGAAATACAAGTTCTGAGCAAAGGAAAATTACCCATTCCGCAATGGATTAAATAAGTCAAAGTCAAACAGAATTTAATACATGGTTATTAAATGAGCATGGGAAAATATTTAATCTGCAAGTTATGCTTAGCTCACACAAGTTCTGTAATGTCCAGAAAATCATGTCCACCCATACTTTGTATTAAATTTTGTCTGTCATGAATTAAATGTGTTAGATATATATGTGTTTAGCTTTTACATGTAATGTTAGAGTGAGTAGAGAGTGAGAAAAAAGATAGTAAGTGTTGTGTAATGTGGCGGAAGTAAGTCTGGAAAGACAAGAGGAGAAAATCATGGAGCAAATTTTGGTGGGTGCGTGAAAACAATTTTTACTGTGTTACTGCACAACCCTTGTGAATGTAAATCCAAGTAAAAGTCTTGTTTTACTTTTAAAGGAGTCACAATATCTATATGTTGATGTATTTCATGTGTTGAAGTTTTAATATAAAGTTTGGTTAGTTGCGATATTGTTCTGGAATTTTCACGTATGTGTTTTACCACAACACTCTGTTTCACCCTGAGTAAAATTAGTTGAGAATATTTGTTCCTCTCCATAGTTGCGATTTTAGTCTCTGCCCCTCTGTATTAAAAGGAGGATTCATATTATTTGATTTCAGCAACTGTATGGTATGGATTAATTGAATTCTACAACTCTATGTAAACTTCAGTAAATGTGTTGTCTGGGTTAAAGTAACTTCCACAACTCTGTGTGAACTCCGTGTGTTGAGGGAAAAGAATTCACTCCCTCTATCCTTTAATACATTCAACATGGTATCGGAGCGGGTTTAAAAAAAAAATCTCAGTAAAAGATAGTGTTTTTACTGAAGAGTTAAAAGGAGTTCTGAAATTTTTTTGTGTAATGTACTCTCCAGCAGTGAGAAATTTTTCACGCAGTAAGAAAAATTTTACACAGTGATAAAGTTGTTTACACAGTAAAAATGGTAGCGACAAGCACAAGCTTGACTAATCCACAAATACCACAGCTTAATGGCAAAAATTATGATTATTGGGCAATCACGATGAGAGCCCTGTTTGCTTCACAAGATATATGGGAGTTGGTGGAACAAGGTTTCCAAGAACCAGCAGATGCAGCAACATTGGCTGCTTTGATAGCAGCAGAAAAAGATGTGTTGAGAGATAACAAGAAGAAGGACAACAAATCCCTCTTCTATCTCTTTCAAGCAGTGCATGAGAGTATATTCCCAAGGATTTCAGCAGCAACAAGGTCTAAAAAGGCTTGGAATATTCTCGAGACAACCTATCAAGGCATGTAGAAGGTGAAGACAATAAAGCTACAAATGCTGAGGAGAGACTTTGAAACTTTTTGTATGAAAGAGTCTAATAAAATAGGCTCATTCTTCACACAAGTGATTGGGTTGGTCACCCAGATAAGGTCTCATGGAGAGACACTTGAGGAAAGAAGAATAGTGGAGAAAATCTTGTGAAGTCTACCCTCAAGATATGATGGCATAGTAGTGGCAATAGAAGAGACAAAAGATCTCTCACAATTTTCAGTGGATGAGCTTTGTGCACCCATGATGTCTCATGAACATAGAATGAAAAAAACACTGGACTCCTCATTAGAGCATGCATTCAAGACACAGATGTCTTTTGGTCGAGGTAGAGGTAGAGGAAGATCAAACTACCGAGGAAGAGGAAGAAGCCCACATAGAGGTGGAAGAAGCAACCCTGCAAGCACAAGTGGAAGGGGTAACAATCAGAATCAAAGTGAAGGCTCAAGCCAACACCAAGCACAAGGAAAAAGGTATGACAAATCCCAAGTCCAATGTAATTATTGTAAAAAGTATGGACATTATGCAAATGAATGTAGAAAGAAACAAAATGACACGAATAATAGGCAGAATGAAAATTTTGCAAAAGAAGATAAGAACCAGAGTAATGTGCTTCTAACATGTAATGTAGTACGATAAAAACAAGATGATGTATGGTTTTTAGACTCTGGTTTTAGTAACCACATGAATGGAAACATAGCAATGTTTTCCAATCTTGATGAGAATGTGAAGTCTGAAGTGACAACAGGGACTGATAGCAAAGTCTCTGTCATGGGAAAAGGAAGAGTTTCAATATTGACAAGGAAGGGAGAAAATAAATTTGTGCCAGATGTATACTATGTACCTAGCCTGAAATGTAATATTCTAAGCATTGGAAAGCTCGTGAACAAGGGCTACAATGTGTTTTTTAAAATTGATGTGTGTACTATCATGGATATAACTCCAAGTAAAAGAGTCATTGTGTTATAGCATCATTTCTCACCTTCATATGATTCATGATTGCTTTTATGGCTTTGGGCACCCATTCCTACAGACTTGGACAAATTCACTTAAAAACAGTGTAAAAATACCCATACGCGATTATGCCCAGACTTTTCCGCGTGTATACGCGAGTCCAACTGCACTTTTCCGCGTATGCCATTAAAATTATGAAAAAATATATAAAAATTCCCTATTTTCGGGCTGGGTTGATGGTTACTCAGGTAGTTCAACCACCCCAGCACGTGGCCAACTGTTTCCAACTGTTGAAACTACTTGGAGGGAGATTAAAAACCCCTCATGTGCATGGCCTAAGGGAGAGAGAGAATTATTGATATTATACTCTGTTGGTATTCCCTATCCAAAACTGATTCCCCGTGCCTCCTGCACTTTCCCAGTTCATTACAAGAAACCCTTGTTTCCTTGAGATGTTCATCTCCCTATATGTCATCTCGTATGCACCAGTTTGGAAGGAGTTTTAGCGAGGCAAGGGCGGGACGGATCCGGACGACGGTCTGCTCGAAGATCGTGGAAGGATTCAGATGATCTCTCCACTCGTTATTTTTGTACATGCTATTTATAATACAGAAGTACCATCTTGTTCCCGAAATATACGTGTTAGTGTCTGCTTACATATATGAGAAAATTGTTATTTAAGCATTCATTATGATTTATTTAATGTTTTATATGGATTTCAGTAAAATTTAGAGTAGATATATGCTGTACAACTAGTTCTTCGTGCTTGTTTCTTCTTGTCTTTCAGGTTAAGAAGGAAGGACGGTTGCTGGGGGTTTGGACCCCGCGAGATCTGCTTCAACCGTAGGACCTACGGGTAACTTCCTCGATCTACTCTATTTAGTTTTTCCTGAACATGCATGGTTGTGTGAGTCCCTCTTAAGTAGCATGCCCCTGCTCTGTGGAGGTTGTAACCCAACGAACCTCTAGGGTGATTTTCCCCGAAACAGAACTGGCGACTCTGCTGGGGATCACATTCTTATGACTCCCCTGTTGGGTGGTTTCAGCTGTTTGGTAGGTTGCCGACAGTTTTAACTTTCATTTGCAGTCCAGTTTACTTTTTCTCAGTCAGTCTGAAGTCCTGGTTTCTTATCCAGGCTTGATCCTTTTTGTTTTTTCATTATTTACCTTTGTATACGCGCTTTTTTCTGCACACAGTCGCGTATACACGCAAATTTGTCTAAAGGGACCCGCGTATACGCTAGTTTCCTTTAGCACAGTCACGTATGCACGCTTGTTGCTAAACTGTGAAGTAGCGTATATCTAGGCAGATTTTGAATTTTTGGATTTCTTGACTTTTTGGTCCTTTCTGGCTGTGGAGACCTGTTCCTACAGTGTCTTTGTACTCTCTGGAGTGTGAATAAGGTGGTCTTTTGTCTTTTCTCTCTTTCGTTTGATTGAAAACTAGTATTTTTGGAAAAGTGTTGTTTATGGTGCTGGCACTTCTGGTTTGAGTACCAAGATAGCTTTCTGAGCATTCTTGGTTGTTCTGCTTTATCAGAACAGAGATCTCCTGCTCATTTACTCTTTCCTGTCTTTCTATTTTGCTTGGCACTACGATTTTTGCTCATTTCTTGATTGGTTTTCTTGAGTTCAGTAGGCTAGGTCTTGTTGCAACTTTTGAAGAGTTTTTCTTGCTTCTTCGAAGTTTTTGTTTGCGGCAAGTTTATACTATTCTTCTAGGCTGAGTGGCTGAGTTTTCTTGTCTTATTTTGCTCTTATTTATCTTGCTACTAGTTAGCTTTATAAGGTTTGGAGCATTGTTGAAGTTTGTGCCTGAAATTTAGTCTTGTTTGGTTTGGATTTTGATAGTTTTGCTTGGTCTTTTCGAGCTCTTTCTTTATAAAACTAAAAATCTCAAAAAACATTTGCTTTGCTTTTTGTTTTTGCATTTCAAAGGCTCAAAAAACATTTTGTCTTGTTATTTGCTTTTGTTGTTGCATTTTCGTTTTCGTTTTGCTATATCTTTTGAAGTTTTTGTGAGGTTTCTTGCTTTTGGTTTTTGGCTTGATAATTGGAAGGGAATTGTCATTCATTTCTTCTTCTTGTTTTTTAATCATTTTTGGTGTCTTCATATTAAGAGTTCTTGATTTCGGGAACTAGCTTTCTGGACAACCAAGACGAGTTAAAACTAAAGGAATTTTTGGGAAATTTCCCTCTGCTTTAGGAGATTTGCATCTTAGGATTTTCATGCTTATAGCGATTTGCATTAGGTGCATTTAAACATTTAGTCAATTTCATAGTTTTTGTGAGTGTGAGTTTGCTGTCTGAAAAGAAAAAATACAATTTTTAATCTCGTAGAACCCGTGTAGAGATTGCTTTTCATCGAAAGACAATAACTGCATTTGCATGTAGTTAGGTTTTTATTAATTTCTTTCTGCGTCAAAAAAATCATAAGTTTCATCTCCATATCCTTGTGACTTAACATAACAGCCCATTAAAATAAGTGATATAATTTAAAATCAACTAGCAAGTTTTCTAAGTGTCATACACCAACTAGCTAGGTTGTAGGGCCTTGGATTAGGTGAGTGGCGAGTTAACTCTCCAAGGCCGCTCAAACAAAACATAGAAGTTGATTAATTGAGCGAAATCCAACTCCGTTAGGTGGACCGGGAAAGCTCTCCTCCAGAGAGTCAAGCGCGAGGGGAAGTGAAGGCTGAGAAGAGGGATACCCCCTCTCCGATTGGCTGAATCTGACCTCAAGACCATTCCGCCCGGCTTCTGATACGGATTGGTGCCCATAGTTGCCACTCCTAGGTTCCACACAGGTGACTGCGGGGGGGAATACCCGTGGTACCTGAGGCAGACGTCGCATCACTTTCAGCAGTACTTCTGGGGGGTGCCCTTGCGAAGCTTGGGTGCTTGAGCCGGAAAAGGCTGTCGTTAGGAGGTCGGCGTAACTGTTTCTGATACCTTCGCTAGTTGTTCTGGGCCCTAATCATCCCAGACTGCTTTCGGGAGGTCCTATATTTTGCTTTCCTGTATTTTGGTGTCCGGTCCTCATCACCTGGAGCGGAAATACTTGGAGGCTGTTTGCTTGATTGTATCTCAGGGATTTTTCTTTTAGTGAGTGCTCTTTGCTCCTAGCATGCCTAGCTTTTCACTTTTTTGAGTCTAATTTAAAATCTATAAAATTGGCTAATCAAGTGCCTCGTCGATCGAGGAGAATCCAGGGGTTATCTCCTGAGAGTCTAGAGCCTTCTTCAAGAAGGCATAGGAGTGATTTAGCAGGTGGTTACCACCCTGTGGCATCTGACGCAGTGGAGAGAGATCCTCCACAAAGGTCTGAAGGTTTCATAGCTGATTCTAGTGTCGGTTCCGAGAGGAGCGTTCCTCTCACCTCGCGAGTTTTGTTTCCTCAGGAAGAAGATTTTCAAATTGAAGACGTACCTGAGCCTCCTGCGACAGGTCCATCTCCTCTTCCTCCTGACTATCCGTTCGTTGTTCAGTACATCGGACCTGAGTCTGAGAGACCGGAAGATCTTCCGTATCATTCATACCTTTCGATGGCCACGACTGGGAACGCGGCTTCTGCCGTGAGTGCTGGAGGCATTCAGACCCCTGCTTCTGTTGAAGGAGGGGGCACTATTGCTTTATCTTCGATTGCTTCTAGTGCTACTGTGTTTGGCTCTATTTTCACCCAAGCACATGCTTCTCATTCTGGTCCCTTCTGTTCAGGGATGCCCTCTAGTGGGAATCCCTCTTTTTCCTTTTCCGCTGCTGCAACTGGATCTACACCCATGTCTTCTATGGCTAGCGGATCAACTTCTTTTAAGGATTTCCCCTTTGGAACTGGGCACATTCCTAGTTCCAATCCATCTTTAGGGTCCTTTCCGTTTACGTCCTAGACCCAGAGTTTCAACCCTTGGTCTGGGGGGCAAAGTTCGACTACTTTTACAGGGTGGAATCCTGTGTTTACTACAGCGGGGGCAGGGAATCAGTTTTACGCAGGTCATCAAGGGAATACTTCTTTCCCTTCATCGAGTGCTTACCAGACCTTTTCTCCTCTTTCTAATGCCTGGAACCCCTATCAGGGGCTCTCCTCTTCATTTCATACTTCAGCGGGGGTAACTGGTCTGGGCTTTGGTAACTCTGCGTTGGGAGGAGGTTCTTCTCCTTTTTCTACGAGACTTTTCTGGCAACCTGGTGCCTTATCAAATCCAGGCTATTCTTTTCAGAATGTTGGGAATCCATCCCATCAAGGATGGAATCCTCAAGCTCCGCCTCGCTTACCTTTTTTGGCAACATTAAACTTGCCAGATCTGTCAAAGTTGACTAATGATCTGATTCGTTATAGTCCGGGGTGGCCTCCGGTCCCGACCAAACTTCCTTCAGATATTCCAAAATTTGAAGGTAAGAATGGAGAGGATCCGGCTGACCACATCACCACTTTCCACTTATGGTGTTCTTCGAACTCCTTGATCGATGATTCGATTAGGTTGAGATTATTTCAACGTACCCTAACTGGAAATGCTGCCAAATGGTATATTGAGCTAACTGGGGGACAATTTTGCTACATTTGGAGAACTGGCTGTCACATTTCTAAACCATTTTCAGTTGCCTGTTAGATATGAGGCTGGGACTGAACTCCTGGCTAATTTTAAGCAGGACGAAGCAACTCACATTTCTGATCACATTCAGGAATGGAGGAGAAGGAAGAGGCTTATTAAACCTCATATTCCAGGAAAATTCCTTCTCGAATGGTTTCTAAAATCTCTGCAGTCAGACATTTCAAAAGATGTATCCCTATCTGGGGTATTTTCTGAGGAGCAGGCCATTTTTAGGGCCCAGCAGCTGGAACTGATCTATTCTTAGTCTGGGGTCCTTTATAAATATTTTCCTAATGCGCCTCACTCCAAATTAGATTTATCAAAAACTAAGCCCGGTCCGCATGGTGATGGGCTTGTCGGATCGATCAATAGTGGTGCAGCCAGCTTGCTTACTCAACTACAGCAGTTGTCTTTGCAATCTGCTCCTTCTAGTCAGGCTGTGCCTGCTGAGTCATCGCCTTCCCAGTATTTGTCCATAAATGCTGTCCAAGCTTCTGATCCCAAAGGAAATCAACAATCCGATGGGAAGAAGAAGGGACGAAATAACAAGAAGAAGGGCAAGAACGGGAAGGGTAATGCAAATAAAACCAACTAGCGTTTTGGTGAGGGTCAAAAGGAGAAGAAGAAGTGAAGTTTCCATGCAAGCTATGTACTGGAGACCATCTCACACACCTTTGCCCTAAAATTCAGGATGCGTAGCGCTTGTTAGCCCAGCAGGGTTCTTCTAGTTCCCAGGCTGTGTTAACAAACCCTTTTCCCCAAGGGCAGCAATTAGTTGTTGGCGCGAACCAAAATCCTAGGGCTTCCTCTGGGGGCACCTAGGAAGGGGAAATTCCATCGAACATTTTTATGATGAGTGCTCACGCGGATATCGCTACGAGATCCCGTGATTATGGCGGAGAAGAGTCTTTGAAAGCTAAGGAAGTTCCTGATGCTACTGAGCCGCTTCACATTACGAAGCCTACTGTTGAGTCTATGCCTCGGATTCCGAAAGCATCTTCTAAGCGATCAACGATTAATCAAAATGCTAGGGCTGCCCAGAACTACTCGATTGTGGAAGATCTGGCGCAGAGTCCTTGTGCTATGTCAGCTTTAGAGGTACTCCAGTCTAGTCCGGCTCAGCGCAGTGCTTTTCTCACTGCCATTGGGGCTATTGATCCAAAAAATTCTCTTCTGATTACTTTTGATATGACTAATTTTAAGAAGAGACTTCCTCATCACATGGCTTTTCATATTAAATCGTCGTATCGTAAGTGCAATATCTTTCGAAAGGTTGTTGATGAGGGTGCTTCCACATGCGTGATGTCTCTCGCATGCTGGAAGACACTTGGATCTCCCAAAGCTGTTCCATCTAGCACTGTTCTTACTGCGTTCGATGGTCATTCTCACAGACCCCATGGTATTGTCCCAGCTTTGCTCATCTGTGTTGGGGGAAAAACTGTCAATATAGAGGTTGAGGTAGTGGATGCAAGCTTGGACTACAACCTTTTGTTGGGGAGAAATTAGATTTATGAGATGGATGCCATTGCATCCTCATTATTTCGAATTGTATGTTTCCCCCACGAAGGGAGGATTGTTACAGTGCATCAACTGGACTGTCCTCAGATAGACCCGAATGCATCTTCTGACTCATCTGTTCCAAAGTTGGATAATACCAAGGCGCTTGTCGAGAATTTAGGAGTTGGAATGTATTCTTCCTTAATGGGTACTTTCGATATTCCTCCTCCTACGGTTCATATTAATGCTATTTCATCCTCCAAGGCTCCTCTTCGAAGAGAGTTCTTCAGAGCTCATTATTTTTCGGACCCTTGGACCTTACCTTCCCCTACTGCCACATTAGCGGAAGGTCAAGTGGGTGGAATGGCATTTCCTATTTCTGCAGCTGAGATTGCGTATCAGTCTATTGTTGACTCTGCAGAAACCATCCCAGCTCCTCTTTCACCGGAAGAATTGGATGGTGATGTGGCTCCGGCTTGGACGCTTAGTTCTTATTCGGCCCAGGATTGCCTTGATACCACTCTTCCATATGAAGAGGCCATCCTGGAAGCCATGAATGGTATAGATAGACCGTGGGATGATTTGCATCATCGGTCTTACTTCTTACCAGATTTGACTGAAGTTGAAACAAGTTTTCCAAGTCCTCCGTCGCCTGGTCCTGTTCACCCAGTCTTGAACCCTTTGGCACCAACACAGGTTTATGCTGAAGGGAACATGGCTGTGATTTCTCCTACTATCCCGGTGAACATTTCTAGGGATCCCAACATTATTGAGAATGTCTTCATTGGAGCTGAATGTTTCCGTGAAGAGATTCAAATTTACACCGAGCTCTTTAAAGAGTATAGGGATGTATTTTCTTGGTCTTATGAGGAAATGCCTAGCATAGACCCATCCATTGTCAAGCATGAGATCAAGACGTATGAAAACGCCAAGCCGGTGAGGCAAAAACTTCGTCCGGTCAATCCTAGGAAGGCAGCAGCTATCAAAGCTGAAGTTGAAAAGATGCTTAAGGCGGGATTCATTTTCCCTGTTCCTCTGACTGAATGGGTTTCAAACCCCGTTCCCGTATATAAAAAGCAAGGAACGATTCGAGTGTGCATCGATTTCAGAGATCTAAATAAAGCATGTCCTAAAGATAATTACCCCACACCATTTATCGATCAGATCATTGACGAGTGTGCCGGTAACGAGATTTTCTCCTTCATGGACGGTTTCTTCGGATATAATCAAATTACTATCCATCCTGAAGATCAACATAAGACTGCCTTTATTTGTCCCTGGGGTACGTTTGCATACAAGAAGATGCCTTTTGGTCTTAAAAATGCTAGGGATACCTTTCAGCGGGCCATGTCTTACGCCTTCCAAGACATCAAGAAGATTATCGAGGCATACTTAGATGATTTAGATGCTCATTCTCAAAAGAGGATGGATCATCCTGGTCACCTCCGGCAAATATTTGAAAGATGTCGTTTTTATAAGATTCGATTGAATCCGAACAAGTGCGTTTTCGCGGTTACATCCGGTCGGCTATTGGGATTCATTGTGTCAAGGGAAGGGATAAGGGTAGATCCCTTCAAGGTTGAGGCAATACTTCGGTTTCCTCCCCCGTCCTCAATTCGTCAGCTTCAAAGTCTTCAAGGGAAGTCTAATTTTCTTCGGAGGTTTATCGTCAATTATGCCGAAGTTACAAAGGGATTTATGAGACTGTTGAAGAAAGGAATTCCTTTTCTTTGGGACGACTACGCTCAACGCTCATTCGATGCTTTGAAAAAATCATTGACCTCTGCTCCTTTATTGAGTCCACCTGATTATAGCAGGGATTTTCTTTTGTATCTGGCAGCATCAGAATCTACCATCGGTATGGCTCTGGTTCAGGAAGATGATGCTCTTGTAGAGCATGTTATTTACTACCTAAGTCGAGGATTGGTAGGACCTGAACTCAGGTACACTCCGATAGAAAAATTAGCTTTAACAGCAGTTCATGCCATGCAGCGACTCCGGCATTACATTATTCTTCGCAAAGCTTATGTTTTGGCAGCTGCCAATCCATTTCAGTTTGTCCTCAGCAGGCGAGTGATTGGGGGGAAATACAATAGATGGATTGTGATTTTACAGGAATTTGATCTTGAGTTCATGTCTGCCAAATCCAAGAAATCATTAGTTTTCACGGAATTGATCTCCGAGTTGCCCTGTGGAGAAGAGATGATCTATGATGAGTCCTTTCCGGACGAACACTTGTTTCTTATCTCTCCACAGGATCCTTGGTACGGGGATATCATTGTGTATCTCCAGACTGCGAAGTTTCCCTCTACTTTTTCGAAAGATGAGCGTCGTAAACTGCGTCACTTGGCCAAGAATTATGTGATTATTGGTGATGCTTTGTACCGTCGAGGGGTTGATTCAATCCTAAGACGCTGCTTAACTTTCGAAGAAGCTGAGGCTGTGCTCAATGATTCTCACATTGGAGCTTGTGGGGGTCATTTATCTGGGCTTGCTACAGCCCAAAAGATTTTGCGTGCTGGATACTTTTGGCCCTCGATTTTCAAAGATTGTATTGAATCGGTCAAAAGGTGTCATCCTTGTCAGGTTTATACTCGAAAAATGCGCGCTCATCCAGCTCCACTTTTTCCAGTCGTTACTGTCGGACCCTTTACAAAGTGGGGTATGGATTATACTACTTGTAACCCGCCTTCGGCAAAAGGTCACAAGTACATTATCGTAGCAGTAGACTGCTTTACGAAGTGGGTCGAAGCTATGCCTACTTTTGGGAACGATGGTGAGACTGCAGCTCTTTTCTTCTTCAACCAAGTTATCGCTCGGTTCGGTATACCTAGAGAGATTGTCACTGACCATGGCAGTCACTTTCAGAACAGTATGATGGATGAGTTGGCTCTTAAATTGGGTTTCCGGCAGGAGCATTCATCTCCATATTATCCTCAGGCCAATGGCCAGGTGGAAGCCGTGAATAAGTCCTTGAAGACAATTCTTCAACGGACGATTGATAAACATAGATCCAACTGGCACATTATGCTATATCCTGCACTCTGGGCATACAGGACGTCAGTTAAAACTGCAACTGGCTTTACTCCGTTTTAGTTAGTCCACGGGGTGGAATCCGTATTTCCCATTGAATGCGAGATTCCTTCCCTTAAACTGGCTGTTGAGCTTCTTCCTGACACTTCTAGTCTGGCAGAGCGGCTTCTTCATCTGGAACATCTTGATGAGCAGCGTCGAGATGCCGCCATGTTGAATGAAGCGCATAAAAACAGAGTTAAAGTTCAGTACGATAAGGCGGTTAAGCCTAGGGTCTTTTCCAAAGGTGACCTTGTTTTGGTCTATGCCCAAGAAAAAGATGCCTTGGGGGCAGGAAAGTTTAAATCGATGTGGTATGGCCCCTATATCGTTAAGAAAGTCCTTAAGAAAGGAGCATATACCTTGGTTGATTTCGAAGGGAACGAGTTGCCGGAGCCCCGAAATGGGCTCTATTTGAAGAAGTATTATGCCTAGGCTTCGGCCTGGCATGTTGCTTTTGTATATAGTAGTTTTTTCTTTGTACATATCTGGTTGATTTTCGATTTTTGATGAGTTGGTGATGTTTTTGATCTGCTTTGGCAGGTTGTGTTGGATGTCATGAGTCATTTTGGTTTCGCCGATGGTGCTAGTAGACACACCCGGAACTTAGCTTCCGCAGCTTGGGTGCTTCATTATCCTTCCGGTCAGCTGTTGGTATCAAGAGGGGTCTGCATTGGTCCTGCTTCCAATAACGTAGCAGAATACACTGCAGTCATTCATCTACTCTCGGAGGAAATATCTTTGGGTGTTGATTCGTTGGTAGTTTTCTTGGACTCCCAGCTGGTGGTGTCGCAGTTGAACAACACTTATCGGGTACGAGATCCATTTTTATTACGATTGTTCTTGAGGGTACGTTTGTTACAAAGGTCATTTCAATTTTTAACATTAATTCATATTCCTTGAGCAAAAAATTGGTTTGCTAACTCATTGGCTAATCAAGCTTTGGATTGGCATATTAATCATTCAATATAATAATTTTTAATCATCAAAAACATCATACATTTGATACATTTATCACATCACATCAAATATCGCTGTATATATATCATCGGAGTGTCAAAAAACTTTACAAAATTTGGATCCATAAGGTCATACAAAACTTGGGCTTATGCCCCCATCATGTTCAGTCTCAAAAAAGAATATACAGTCATCTAATACATAATATCTGTCTACTCCTGAGGTCCCTGCCCAGAAGTCGTGTTCCTATAGAACGTGACCACGGTGGCAACTCGGCGGAATAATCGTACCCAGTCTCGGGGCATTCCTACCACTCGTCTCTGGATGGCTTCCGGCAGGTCCTCCACGGCAGCCATAGGTATTTGGCGGGTTAGTCCCTCCAAGTTCCTCTGCACGGCCTGGAGAGTCCTGTCTGAATCCACTGTCTCTGCTTCGCCCCTGCGACGCTTGTGGCGCGGGAGACCCTCAGGTCGAACTGGTCCAACATCTGAATCATGATCATTTTAAATTGTCAGTCATTATGAATCCAATCAAAAACATGTTTATTTTCATTTTTTCATACATATTTGAAAAAATCCAAAAAAATTATATAAGTCAAAATTTTTTGCAAACTTACCAACTGTGCCCCATGTTGTGCCTGGTGGAAGAACTAGATCTGGATCTCCACGAAAGTCCATCCCGGCATAGGGATAGTCGTCCACCACGATGATTTGTTCTCCCCACCAACGGAAGAACTCATTGTCCCATGTAGTCTGGGGTACTTCACTACCCCCCAATCTCTTCATCATGTCCACCCAACGGGAAATTCTTGGGTCCCGCGGGCTACTGATGGTAGAGATAACTCTGAGTCTCAATGCTAGTATCTTCTCAAAGAAGAATGTTGTCAAAATTGTACCGTAGCCAAAGTGTTTGGTCTTTGCTTGGTGGATTGAGGTCAACTGTTGTTTCATGTTCAGTAAAAGGGCTGTGCACCAATCATACACATGAGTCAAACATTCTACTGCTATGCTCATTTGCGTCCTGGACGCCTGATGTAGGGAGGCAAATCCTGCCACTCTGCCGATGGTGAAAAGGAGGATTTTCATGTGCAAATCTCGTAAATATTTAACTGCAATCTGAGTTCCAACCTTTTTGGAACCCTCTACGCAATACACGTGGACATAGTCTTCCACGGTTAACCCTCCCAGGGGCTTCCCGTGCAAGTCTATTGGTTCTCCCCTCCGGGAGAGTCCAGTAATAAAGTATATGTCTTCCACTTCAATGCGTATTAGAATCTGATCTATCACGAAACAATCTTGGTTTGGTTCCCAGTAATTGACGAGCATTTCTAGCAACCGAGGATTGCTTTTCATATTTGGCATTTTGAAGAATTTGAACAATCCGCAATTGCGAAGGATATTATGCGCTGCTCGATCTTGCATGACCTCTTGATCAATTGCGCTATGCTCACGTTCTCTCCATGAGATTGTCATCCTGTCAAATTTCATTAAATCATGCATTAGCCACGCTTTTTAAGTTTTGGACCCGCGCATACACGACTTTTTCTTTGCACAGTCGCGTGTATACGCGACTTGCCTGTTATGAACCCGCGTATGCGCAAGTCCGCATTTTTTAGCAAGGGTTTTAATGGTAAAATTCACTAAATTTTAATTTCTAAATGGACAAAATGATTTGCAAGGATGATTGAGGAGCCTACCTGAAATTTCGGTGCGTTTCGACGATCGGTTGTTCCTGATTTGATGAAAGAAGTTTTTTGCTCCAGAGCACTTTTTCCAAATCAGCAATGCAATAATGAACCAAATATGAGGTAATTTGTCTATTTATGGCTAAAAAGTTGAAAATTTTCGCAAAAATTCCTTATGCTTATTTTTTCGATCTATCTTAAGTTGCATAACCCGGATGCTTGGAAGTGCCCAGTTTGGTATGTTTTCAGGTACATTTTGACGATTTTGAGATTTTTCCCGGTTTTTGATCCATGATTACCGACTCGTCACGGCAGGTATATGATCTTCACTGGCATATAGGTTAGGGAAATCACTCTCCGTTGCATCTTGCATACTAGCCTCCATACTGATCACTTGCCATAGGGTCGATCCCATCAGGTCATGAGTATTACACCCATTTCACTCGCCGATTATTTAATCATGACTTGGTGGTAGAGCCTTCCTTTACATGGGATTCCTAGTTAGTTCCTCGCTATCACTTGTTGCCCATGCTGCGTTTTATGTAGGCTCGGGAGTCCTCTTTAGTTCCGCCATGTCTTATATGTTGAAGCTTCATTCTTCTTCTTCATCACTATCATTTTTTCTGGCTTTTACCCTAGAGACTCCTTGGTGTCGTTAAGTTGTATTATTGCATTGCATATTGGCTGCTTGTTTATCTTGGCCTTTAGCCGGCTTCATTTGGACTCGATGTTTAAGCCAACTTTTGACCTTGACTCTCTGTACAAGTTAACCATTGCATGCACTTAGCTATCACGACTTGACACCTTTTACCCATGGATGGAACGTTCTTCTGAGTATCTCTTACCAGTTTTTGCCACCTTGCATTAAGCATAGGATTGTTCCAATCCCAGGAACTAGTGCATCTGATTTTTTGATACTCGTTCTATCCATTGTACCATAGCATTCTTTTATTCTTTTTCAGGCTTATTATATGAAAAAGACAAAAAAATCAAATATAACAAAAAGAGTGGGAATGGGATGTATCTTCGTTATTTTGATGGCAGTACAGAGTCAGTTTGTCGCCCTTGAACAAAGCACATTTACTTATATATATCTCCTACATTTGGGATGGTTTTAGTTTTGACCTAGGTTCAGCTTTTACCATGTTTCACTTGTCAGTTCTCCCCCAGTTGGTTATCTCTTCCAATCATATGGAGAGTTTGTTCTGCCTCCTGCATAACAGACTTATAGAGTGTCACTTTTTACTGCCATGGTCATCACGAGTCGTGCTTTTGTTCAAGGGAAGTCTAACTAGAGTCGGCCATTCTGCGGTGTCTCTTGACTCATTATTCAGTCGGCCTTCCCGGTCTTGTCAGTATCTTGTTCTATCACATCAGATGTTTTGGTCTTCTGCTCGTGCTGGTTTGAGAAGGTCCCCATTGACTTCTTGCCGGCGGGTTTTTCTCTTATCGACTACGATACATTGCTCTGAGAGCAAGCCTAGAGCCACACCCTGGCCCTATTTCCATCATTGATAGGTGACCTTGTGCTCAGCATTTGATCATCATTATGGGTCTTTGACTGAGTGGTTTCCCCTGTGTTCGACGTCAGCACACATTATCACACTTGGGATTCGTGCAGTACCTTGATTTCCATTTGACCCTATCGGTGGATTTCTCGCCTCTATGTCAGCTTTCATTATTGGTTGGTTTAGAGGGTTTCTTCCGTGCGCTAGCTTCATCTTGTGCATGTCGGAAATGTACTTCGGTTTTGGTTCCGTCACTCTACTTCGTCCGATTCCTTCCAAATCTTGGCCTGCGGGTTACACTCGCGCTGGACTGATGTGGGATGCCTTAATGCCTTCCTTCCAACAGATCTTTTCCCATCGACTCTGACTCATTGCTCTAGGAATAAGGTCTAGAGTCTTTTGTCAGTACCTTAGGGTTTGCAGTCATCAGTGGCAGACTCTTCGCTATCGACAGTGGGGATTCATCATTGCCTCTTGATTGGTAGATTCTTTCAAGTGTTCGACTTCAACTCATTCATTCGCACTTGTCAGATTGTACTGGGGCACCTTGACGCTCATTTTCATTATTGGTGGGTTGTCTCGCGTTGGTTAACGGTATACATTATTGACCGGTAATCCAACGATTTCTCACATGGTCGACTTCAGCTCATTTATTCCCATTGTGTAGAATTGTGCCAAAGTGATCGGTGAAGACCTCGGGTTGCATCAACATTTCGCCGTTCACTTTTGACAGTCCATTCAGTTTCTGCCAGTGATGTCGTCCACCCTTATATGTTGCAGTTCAGTACAGCCGCATCTTATATGTTGGCTCCCGAGTTGCATGATTATACCGTTTGTTCCACCTCTTATGATTCGGTACTTGAAGATTCAGTTACTTATTTGATCAGACATCCAGTTGCAACATCTTTGATCAGCTTTTTATATGTGATGCTTGGACACTGATTCAGACTTACACTTCCGGGCCATGCTCAGATGATTCATTGTGTACTTTCAGTTCAGCTATACTTGTATACATGTTGGATCTATTCAGTACTTTCTATATGATGTATTTTTTGACTGAGCATGGGTATGCCCGCCTCAGCATGAGTTGACTCTCTATTTTCTTTCATTTGTTTTTGGCAGGCTAAAATCTGGTGAAGTCCTCTCTTGTCCTTGCGAAGTTCTTTCTATGTGCATAATACATTTTGGCCATCATGTACCCCTTCTGACCTCATATATTAGGGGGCATCTGTTATAGCATCATTTCTCACCTTCATATGATTCATGATTTCTTTGATGGTTTTGGGCACCCATTCCTACAGACTTGGACAAATTCACTTAAAAACAATGTAAAAATCCCCATACGCGATTATGCCCGTACTTTTCCGCCTGTATACGCGAGTCCAGCTGCACTTTTCCGCGTATACCATTAAAATTATGAAAAAATATATAAAAATTCCCTATTTTCGGGCTGGGTTGATGGTTACTCAGGTAGTTCAACCACCCCAGCACGTGGCCAACTGTTTCCAACTGTTGAAACTACTTGGAGGGAGTATAAAAACCCCTCGTGTATGGCCTAAGGGAGAGAGAGAATTTATTGATATTATACTCTGTTGGTATTCCCTATCCAAGTCTGATTCCCCGTGCCTCCTGCACTTTCCCAGTTCATTACAGGAAACCCTTGTTTCCTTGAGATGTTCATCTCCCTATATGTCATCTCATATGCACCAGTTTGGAAGGAGTTTTAGCGAGGCAAGGGCGGGACGGATCCGGACGACGGTCTGCTCGAAGATTGTGGAAGGATTCAGGTGATCTCTCCACTTGTTATTTCTGTACATGCTATTTATAATACAGAAGTACCATCTTGTTCCCGAAATATACGTGTTAGTGTCTGCTTACATATATGAGAAAATTGTTATTTAAGCATTCATTATGATTTATTTAATGTTTTATATGGATTTCACTAACATTTAGAGTAGATATATGCTGTACAACCAGTTATTCGTGCTTGTTTCTTCTTGTCTTTTAGGTTAAGAAGGAAGGACGGTTGCTGGGGGTTTGGACCCCACGGGATCTGCTTCAACCGTAGGACCTACGGGTAACTTCCTCGATCTACTCTATCTAGTTTTTCCTGAACATGCATGGTTGTGTGAGTCCTTCTTAAGTAGCATGCCCCTGCTATGTGGAGGTTGTAACCCAACGAACCTCTAGGGTGATTTTCCCCGAAACACATTGCTGAAGTTAATATGAAAAAGAATAGGATGTTACCTCTCAAGCTTAGAACAAACTTGAAGGAAGGAGGTGTGGTAGCATCAGTCACACAATAGGCCTTTCAAGAAGAAGTGAAAGACGAAACCTGGCTATGGAATTTGAGATTTTGACATCTCAATTTTGGAGGTTTGAACCATCGAAAAGTGATGGTAAAGGGATTACCACTCATAGAAAAACTAGACAGCCTATGTGAAGGATGCAACTTAGGAAAAAAACACAGAGAAGAATTCCTAGTAGGGAAGAGTATAAGGGAAAAATCACCCTTGGAGATTGTCCACTCAGATTTATGTGGACCAATGCAAACGCCATTTTTAGCTGGTAGCCATTATTTTTTGACATTCATAGATGACTACACAAGGAAGACATGGGTCTATTTTCTAAAACATAAAAGTGAAGTGTTTGGACAGTTCTGTCACTACAAAGCTCTTGTTGAGAAGAAGAGTGGGCACTACATCAAAGTGTTGAGAACTGACAGAGGTGGAGAATATTACTCCAAATATTTCCTACGTTTCTGTAGGGATAATGGCATACAGAAGGAGTTTACCACAAGGTACACACCACAGAAAAATAGTGTTATGGAAAGGAAGAATAGGACCATCATGGACATGGTTAGAAGTATGTTAAAGGTAAAGAATTTTACAAATGAGTATTGGGCTGAAGCTGTCAATTGTGCAGTGTATATTTTGAATAGATGCCCAACCAAATCTGTTATGAACAAAATTCCGGAAGAAGCATGGAGTGGAGAAAAGTAGTTTGTCACCCACATGAAAGTATTTGATGTGTGGCATATGCACATGTCCCGGATCAACTAAGGAAGAAATTGGACAGCAAGGGGGAGAAGTGTATCTTTGTTGGATACGGCGACGAGTCCAAGGCATATAAACTCTATAATCCATCCACCAAGAAAGTTATAATTAGCAGAGATGTGCAGTTCGTTGAAGAAGAAGCTTAGGATTGAAACTTAGAGAAAACGGTGAATGTGAATACATGTGTGTCTCATGAAGATCAAGAAGAATTCACAGCAGCAAATAATTCCTCCACGGTGGTTCCTCCTCCACCTACACAAGCACAAAAGAGAACACCACAAGCTAGAAACAAAACAACCTTGAGAAATCAAGGAAGTGCTTCTCCAAGCACACCATAGGGATTAGAAACTCCCTTGAGTTCAAGCAGAACTTAAAGCACACCAAGAAGACCAAGATTCAGAAATATAAGTGAAATATATCAGCAAGATGAAGCTGATAGTAGCATTGGTCTAAATTCATTATTTGCATTATTTTTTCATGTAGATGACCCAATCCATTTTGAATATGCAGTCAAGGAAGATAAATGGGTTGCGGAAATGAATGAAGAGATAGAAGCAATAGAAAAGAATGACACATGGGAGTTAGTGGAACTCCCGCAAGGTAAAGAAGTCATTGGAGTGAAGTGGGTCTATAATACCAAGAGCAATGTTGAAGGAAAGATCGAAAGGCATAAAGCAAGACTTGCCGTGAAAGGTTACAAGCATAAGCATGGAAGAGACTATGCGGAAACATTTGCGGCAGTCGCAAGGATGGAGACAATGCGTACAGTGTTGTCAATTGCAGTGCAACATAAATGGAAACTCTATCAGATGGACGTAAAGTCAACATTCTTAAATGGAGTGCTAAAATAGGAGGTGCATGTTGCGCAACCTCCTAGATATGAAATAGAAGGGCAAGAACACAAGGTGTGTAGGTTGCAAAAAGCTCTCTATGGGCTAAAGCAAGCACCGCCTGCATGGTACAGCAGGATAGATGCTTAGTTACTGGACAATGGGTTCGACAAATGTGACGGTGAACCTACTCTCTACATCAAACAAAGTGACGATAAGATTCTTATTGTCATTTTGTATCTAGATGATTTTATTTTTACAGGCAGTGATGATTTTCTCATCGCTGATTTCAAAGCAGTCATGAAAAGTGAGTTTGAAATGACTGATTTGGGTTTTTTGAGATACTTCTTGGGCATAGAAGTAAAGCAAAATGAAAATGGAATTTTTCTTTCTTAAGAAAAGTATGTAGCGAAAATTTTGGAGAGGTTTAATATGCAGAATAGCAAGCCATCACCAACTCCAACCGTCATGGGGTTGAAGTTGAGCAAGGAAGATTGCAGCAGCAATATCAATCCGACATTATACAAGAGCATGCTGGGCAGCCTAATGTATTTGACCGCAACTAGGCCTGATATAATGTATGCAGTGAGTTTGGTTTCGAGGTTCATGGAGACACCTACAGAGACACATTGGCAAGCAGCGAAAAGAATTTTAAAGTATGTCAATGGAACAAAGGAGTATGGAATTTTGTACTCCACAACTGATGATTTTAGGCTTAGTGGTTACACTGACAGTGATTGGGCAAGAAGTGTTGATGACAGAAAGAGCACGTTAGGATATGTTTTTCATTTGGGTTTGGGAGCCATTTCATGGGCTTCCAAGAAGCAGCCAATAGTGTCATTGTCAACAACAAAAGCTGAGTATGTCGCCGCAATAGCAGCAACGAGTCAAGCAGTTTGGATGAGAAGGATGTTACGGGATGTATGTCGTGAACAAGATGGAGCAACCACTATTTTCTGTGATAACAGTTCACCAATTTCACTATCAAATAATTCTATCTTTCACAAAAGGACAAAGCATATTGATGCCAAATATCATTTCATCAGAGAATTTGTTAATAACAGTGAGATTGTGTTGCAGCATTGCAGGTCAGAAGAACAATTTGTAGACATCTTCACAAAGCCATTGCCACGTGAAATTTTTTTTTATCTCAGAGATTGTCTGGGAATGGTCAATGGCGGCAGTTCGATTAAGGGGGAGTGTTGGAAATTAATCTCAACCACCGTAGTAAATGAACTAGTAGCAGCCATACCTCAGTTAATGTTTTTCAGGTTGTGGATTGCGTGTGTAGAGAAAGACAAGTTCTGAGCAAAGGAAAATTACCCATTCCGCAATGGATTAAATAAGTCAAAGTCAAATAGAAGTTAATACATGGTTATTAAATGAGCATGGGAAAATATTTAATTTGCAAGTTATTCTTAGCTCACACAAGTTCTGTAATGTCCAGAAAATGATGTTTTCCCATACTTTGTATTAAATTTGGTCTATCATGAATTAAATGTGTTAGATATATATGTGTTTAGTTTTTACATGTAATGTTAGAGTGAGTAGAGAGTGAGAAAAAAGATAGTAATTTTTGTGTAAAGTGGTGGAAGTAAGTCTGAAAAGACAAGAGGAGAAAATCGTGGAGCAAATTTTGGTGGGTGCGTGAAAACAATTTTTACTGTCTTACTGCGCAACCCTGGTGAATATAAATCAAAGCAATAAGTCTTGTTTTATTTGTGAAGGAGTCACAATCTCCATATGTTGACGTATTTCATGTGTTTAAGTTTTAATATAAATTTTGGTTAGTTGCGATATTGTTCTGGAATTTTCACATATGTGTTTTACCGCAACACTCTGTTTTACTCTGTTACACCGTGAGTAAAATTAGTTGAGAATATTTTATCCTCTCCATAGTTGCGATTTTAGTCTCCGCCACTCTGTATTAAAGGAAGGACTCATATTATTTGATTTCTGCAACTGTATGGTATGTGTTAGCACCTAATCTGAACCTTAGGCTGAAAAAGGCAAATCAGGGTAACAACTAAACCACGCTCAGCCTTGTAGCTAGCCCTACAAGGACAAGAGAGGGCTCTCTCCGTAGAATAGATATCAAATAACACAATAACGAACTGATTTTAGGCTAGGTATATAAATGGGGAAAGGGATTTTAATAAATGACTGAATTTTCAGGGATGTATGGGACAAAAGGATAGCGTGAGCTGAGGAATTAAATCAGGATACAGGGTGTTTCATGGGGAAAGATAGGCGGGAGATTTAGCAATCAAATTGAAATAAAATGGAGTGGAAAGACTGTTGAGAAAGCTGAAAAGGGCATAATAAATGAATCCTTTTCAGACAGAAGAAAATACACAGAGTGTGAATGATTCCCAAACATTTCTAGAATGGATTCTTTCTTGTAAACAATTAGCAACAAAATGTTTATGAATGAATTGTGAAACACAAAAATACATATGAAACATAAGGAGAGACATGTGCTAAAATTCATGCCTTACCTTCAGATCCCATAATCAGTACGTCACTATTTAATTCCCTTAAGCTATCAATGGGCCTTGAGCTCAACGCACACACTATTCCATTTCTTGGTGTCTCGGACCTGAATATATTCTTTCTTCCCTTTGTCTTCATTTATGGCATCCCATTTCAACACTATATCATCCAGCTGAAACTTTTCTGCTTTTGTCTTTCTGTCAAATATCTTTTTAATCTTCTCCTGCAACTGAATAGCGTTCTGTGACACTTCCTCTCTTGTTTGCTGAAGGTGGATCATTTGATTGATCCTTCATTGATTGTCATTGTCCTCACTACCAACTTCTTGCAATAATATCATGACTGGGACTGTAAGGGATGTAGGAAATACAGCATCAGTACCATAAACCATCTCAAATGGTGACATACCTATTGATCATTTACTACTAACTCTATCTGCCCACAGTGCGTTGATGAGCTTTCGGTGCCAATTTCTTTTGTTTGCCTCCAGCATTTACTTAATTATATTCACCAATGATTTGTTAGAGGACTCAGCCAGGCCGTTTCCTTATGGATAATAAGTTGTCGAATGGCCCAGCATGATGTTGTATCTGTCACAAAATTCGATCATTTTCGTGGATCTGAACGCTGCTGCGTTGTCTGTTACGATTTTGCATGGGAAACCAAAACGAGATAAAATATTCGATTCCAGGAATTGAATGATTACCGTGTCTGTTTCTTGGCTGGCTGGGATAGCCTCGATCCATTTCGTAAAGTAATTTTTCCCTGTCAATATCCATTGGTGCTGCGCTGAGGATGCGGGATGAATCTCTCCTACGAAATTGAGCTTCCACTGCTGAAAGGGTGCATTCACTGAAACTAGTTTCATAGGGAGTGGAATAAACTTCTTCTTCGCTTGGAAGATTTGGCATTCATGACATTTCATCACTGTCTTATATAAATCAAAGAATAATATGGGCCAATAATATCCTGCTCTCAATACCTTGTTAGCTGTAGTCTTCCAAAATAAGTGACCGCCACAGTCACCTTTGTGAAACTCGTGCATTACCTTCTGCGCTTCTTCATCAACCAAACAATTGAGCAAAACACCTCTCGGATCTTTCCAATATAGAGCGCTGTCTAAAATGAAGTATTTTGTAGATTTTAGCTTCAGAGATCTACCTTTACTCTTGGACATGCCCATAGGAGGTGACAAATGCTGAAGGACATAGACGATCTCTGAATACCACGGGGACTGCAGAAAAATATCTGAAATTGGAACCAGCAAAACTTCATCTTCAACTTCTGCCACTGCTGTTATGAGGTTTATATCTAATGCACACAGATTTGATTGGGCCATCAATTTCGCCAAGCCTTGGCCTTTGATCAACTTCGTGGGCTTGATCTCCAGATCGTACTCCAACATAGCTACTATCCACTTACCCCTTCGACCTTATGGATCAGTTTGCATCAACACATCCTTCATTGCTGCGTTAGGGACATAAGCTATAGTATGTGAGTGCAGAATATAGCCCCTGAAATCCTTCAATGCCTTGATAAGAGCCAATGCCTATTTTTCGATAATGTTATATATTAAAGTAGCATCTCTGATAGTCCTACTGAAAAAGGAAATTGGCTTTTCTACCTCATCTATCTTTTGCATTAAAACGACAGCCAAAGTATGCTCAGATGCAAAAAAAAATATGATAAAATCTTGAGTATAGTCGGGACTGATCAAAACTAGGGCATTGGACAAAGCGAACTTTACCAGATTGAATGACTTGATCGCTTCTTCACTCCACTTGACAGTGCTGTCCTTCTTCAATATGTTAGTCATTTCCCTCAAATGTTCAGCTAGATTGGGTATAAATCGATGTAAAAAGTTCATTTTACAAATAAACGCCTGAATCTCCTTCTTGTTTCATGGCAGGTCTATGAGTTGAATTGCCTCCACTCTAGCTGGATCGATGCAAATGCCATCTTTGGAGATGATATGCCCCAACATCTTGCCTTCATCCATGGAAAAGAGACACTTCTTGGGATTGAGAGAAATTCCAAATTTTCTGCATCCCTGAAAATAACTCTCAAATGGTGCAAATGCTCACCATCTGATCCTGAAAACACTGTAAAATCATCCAAATAAACAACCAAAAAAACATCTTTTTCATTTGCAAAAGCGATGTCCATTGCACGCTGGAAAGTAGCTCCTGCATTCTTCAGTCCAAAAGGCATTTTGGCATACTGAAAGGTTCCCCAGGGTGTTTTGAAGGTAGTTTTGTGTTGGTCCTTCTCATGCACCAAGATTTGGTTGTAGCCTGAGTAGCCATCAAGTAGTGACATCCTAGATGCTCCAACTACTCTCTGCAGAATATGGTCCATTTTCGGAAGTGGATAATTATACTTTAAGGAGGCCTTATTCAAGTTCCAAAAATCTATACACAACCTTATTTCTCCAGTCTTCTTATGCACTGGGACCAAATTCGAAATCCAATCAGAAAATATAATAGGAACTATGATTCATCTTTTTACAATCTGTTTACCCCTTTTTCGATGGATGGCAGCAGCTTCCGATTGATTCTTCGCAGCTTCTGTCTGAATGGCTTTTGATCCAGCTTGATAGGAATAGTATGCTGGATTATTTTCTTATCATATACCTTCAAATCTGAAGAATCCCAAGCAAATACATTAGAAAATTCAGAAAGCAACTTCACATACTTCTCCTTCGCTTCAGGTGACAATGTCTTTGACAATTTCATGAACTTGTGCTGATCAGGTGTTCCAATATTCACATCTTCAACTCCTTTCTCTGTGGGTTCCAAGCTTGGCTTCTTTGCAACATCCTCTTGATCAAACAGCTCCTCTAGAGGTATGAGACCTCTAGGAATTACATTATCTTTCAGCTGCAATATGTCCATCTGGTTTGTTTCCAATTCTTGATCATCAACCACATATTCACCTTTTATGGGAGTGTCCTTGAATTTTCCATCACCCTGAAAAAATGCATTGATATCATTATCATCCCAAAATACTTTCCAATACCTTAAATTTTCCGAAACAATAGGCCTATGCTTGACATAGATTTCAAACTTATTGTTGGAGTTCATCGGAATGTTCAGGTTACTTGCAATAGTGGCAAGAGAATCAGCAATAAGATTCTGCATCCTGGGCACTACTGTCAAAGTGTACTCTGGGAATGTCTTCAAAATGTCCAGAACTACATTTCTATATGCCCTCAATCTTGGATGTTTAGCTTGGTACTCTCCTTTCACCTGCTTGATTATTAACTCAAAGTCACCATACACAGAAATCCTTTTCGCCTTCAACTTCTTTAAGATTTTGAGGCCTGCAATCAGAGCTTCATTCTCTGCTTCAATTTTGGAGCAGTCAAAAGCCAACTTATAAGCACAAACTCTAACATTACTAGGGACCTTTTCAGGCTGGAAAACTGGGCTCCGAATCCATATTCCAATGCTAGCTCCATCCTTACCAACAGCTCCATCAAAATCCATACTCCACGGGCCTTTTTCTTCTTCTTGAAGATGCTGGAAATTTGTTTCTTTCTCTTCTTTGCCTTGGCTGACTTCTAGATGTTCATTGTCTTTTTGTTGCTGGCAGGCAGGAGGTTCAGGAGTGTTTGCTGCTTTTTCCTTTTCCTTTTTTAGGACCTCTTTGAAATTTTCTGAAATCTCAGGTATCTCCTCCACTTGTACCAACTGAACATCCTCATCATTTAAACCACCATCTGAATATAACTCCAAATATGTGTGGACTGCATTAATGGGATGATTTACTGGCTTGTCTTCGCTGGTGATCATGTATTTCATTTTCTTTTCCCTATATAACTTTCTCAACTGGCGAAATACAGGGATTGTGGCATCAGAGAAACCAAGTTGTATGGTCCCCTTAAGTTTTGCACCCCAAGACCTGGATAGAAGCATTCCAAACCGTGGTGGGACATCAGCAACAACTACGTCCATCAAGACATTTTTGGCTGGGATTTGATCTAAAGACACTACTAAATCTTTGATGAGACCAATACAATGGACCCTACTTGAGTCAAAAGAATACAAATCATGGTATTTTCTAGTAACATCAAGGCCTAACTTCTCCATGACAGCTTTGGGCATCAAATTATGTGAGGCCTCGGAGTCCAACATGGCATTGTGCAAGATAAAATCATGCAACCTAAGACTTAGGTGAAAGCGGGGGACTTTGTTTTCTTCAGAATCTTGTGTGGCTGGACCAAAAATTAGTTCAGGGTAGTCATCTTCCATGTTAACCATATCATAAAGGGGGTCAATTTGCAAGGCTTTAGACACTTGAATTTTATATATACTATTCTTCACCAACTCAGTCAGGGGCACAGACACTTTGAGTTTGGAAATTTCATTTTCTAAATTAAAGTACGGAGCTTTTTCTACCTCTTTAACGGGAAGGTCTTTCTTCTCTGTTTTCTCCTTCGCTATGCTCTGCTAGCTTTTTCCATTTGATGCGTTAGTAGCTGCGGGTGCTTTTCTAGATGAAGGATTGGCCAACTCTTTTCCTTTCTTCTGTGCCTTGTCCTTCATTTGGAGTTCCTTTCTCTTTTGAATGGGAATTATTGTGACGTTTCTATTCCTTAGATAATACTACCTTTGCTGGGCTGACAGAGCATTCATATACCCTCTCTAGTAGTCATCAGATTCTTCTTACAACACCACGTCATTGGCCAAAATGAAATTTTCGTCCCCTTGAATGTCTGGAGTCACCACTATGTATTCTTCATCTTCTGTGAGGAAAATGGGCGCACCATCAGCTATGAAAAAATTATTGGTTTCAAGCAGAGGACCATCTTCATCTGAGTCAGTCCCTTGCACATGATTCTACTACAAAGGCATTTTAATCGGCTGATGTGGTGCCGCTTGGTCCTGCGCCCTCTGTTCTCTCTGTCTAATTCTGAATTGCGGCTGTTGTTGTCCTCTAAAATTTGGATTTCTTATTTGGGGTTTCAGGTCTTTCCGAAATCGTTAATCAGTCGACCATATTTTCCATCATACGAATTAGTGTGTCCATTTTGCTGTCCGAAGGGGATGCTTCCTCTTTCACCAGGACTTTCTTTTCAGTTCTGGCTCGAGCTCTTCTAGCCAACAGATTAGCTTCAACGCTTACTGCTATATTTTTCACCTCTTCAAGTGACGGTGGATCTCTTTCACGCAGCTAATATGCCATGTTGGCATCAAAACCATCCGGAAACTTCAGCATAGCTGAATCTACATGAGGTTTGAGGTTAGCCGAAATAGCATTGTATACCGCATTGAATCTAAAACAATAGTCTTGCACCGTTTCACCCACATTTCTTTTAATATTCTCATATTCAGACATAATTTGGTGTGGATTCCTTTTCACCTCCCACTGGTCTAAGAACTGTGTGTTTAACTCTTTCAAAGTGTGAATAGAGCCCGCTGGTAAAGCTCTAAACCATTTTATAACTTCACCTCCGAGGCTTTGAACAAAAAACCTGGTAGCTACATTCTCTTCTTCTATTTCATGCAAGTCAAAAAATTCATTCATCTTGTGAACATGCTCCTAGGCTGTAATTCCCTGAGTGGCATCAAAGGTAGGAATTTTACTCTGATAATCAGAAGGCATATCATCAAGAACCTGAGGTAAAACCAAGGGTGCATACCGGGCAGCCATGATTCTGGGAGGATTTACCACAGCGTTTGTAGTACTGGGATTTGAGGTAGGTGTTGATGGAGGAGATGAAGATTGGGAATTGACTAATGGGAATGCTGATGAATCAGGGGGATGGAATGTTGGCCCTGATGATTCTGAAACCTTGGGAATATTAGTTACAGTGATGGACTAAGGAGAATTCAAAATGTAGTCATCAATGGAGGAATTTTCTCTCTGAACTTCAATATCTACAAGAAACTCCGGATCTAAAATCGTGTCTTCAAGTGTAGTTTCAGACTTATTTCTAAACAAAGAAAGTTCAAAACTCTCATCAAAAGAAATATCTTCTACAAAAAACCACTCACTGGGCCAAGTATGGGACCTAAAAATAGGTGTAGGACTTAGCGATCCCTCCTGCCTTCTAACTATTCTTGGGATAAGATTTGGATTTTCAAACACAAGGGGAGGATTTGGATCAGCATTAGCCCTTGTATATCTTCTTGAAGCCAGTGTGGTCAAATTACTACTGTACAATATTTATATCAGCCTAAAAAACTCTGAAATATCATCATCAAGACTTTACAAGAAAAATATTACTGGGGTGATAAATCTTCTATGCAAAAAGTTTGTAATAGTATTCCCCAGTATGGTCGCGAGAGATGTTAGCACCCAATCTGAACCTCAGGCTGAAAAAGGAAAATCAGGGTAACAACTAAACCACGCTCAGCCTTGTAACTAGCCCTACAAGGACATGAGAGGGCTCTCTCCATAGAATAGATATTAAATAACACAATAACAAACTGATTTTAGGCTAGGTATATAAATGGGGAAAGGGATTTTAATAAATGACTGAATTTTTAGGGATGTATGGGACAAAAGGACAACATGAGCTAAGGAATTAAATTAGGATACAAGGTGTTTCATGGGGCAAGATAGGCGGGAGATTTAGCAATCAAATTGAAATGAAATGGAGTGGAAAGACTGTTGAGAAAGCTGAAAAGGGCATAATAAATGAATCATTTTCAGACAGAAGAAAATACACAGAGTGTGAATGATTCCCCAAGGCAGAGCATATAAGAATGGATTCTACCTTTCTTACTTGAAAACATTCAACTGGAAATGTTTATGAATGAATTGTGAAACATAACAAAATACATATGAAACATAAAGGAGAGACATATGCTAAAACTCATGCCACATGAATCCCATAAATCAGAGCTGCATAACTTTATTTAATTCCCTACCAAACTGTCAATGGGGTGCAGAGCTCATTGCTACACTATTCCCCTACTTCTGAGTTTTTAGACCTCAGACCTCCATCCTTTTGGAAATAATTAGAATTTACAATAAATAGACAGATTTTGCAGGAATACAAATCAATGGGAAGAGGAGAAATCACAACTGAAGATAGAAGGCCAAAAGCCAACAGTCTCTTCGTAAAAGAAGAGTTGCGTTGCATTATTTCATTTGAAATTTTTGGATATCCAATGAGAAGGCGAAACATAGTAGCGTGGATATTTTTGAATCATTACTGAAGAGGTGACTGTTACAATTTTGTTCTTGGCCCCTGACATTTCGCTTTCCTTTAGTTCTTCATTCTCTGGCTTTTAATAGAACGCTGATAAAATGAATTTATGCTTTTGTGAAGGGAAAAATGCGTTTAAATGGGAAAAGGGAAGGGAAATGGAGGCAGGACCCATATGGAAATCGCAATAGGGATCGAGAGTGGGGTGGAGATATGATATAACACAGTAATCGCAATTGGGAATCGGGAGGTGGGACGCATTTGGAACAAACCATACAAAAGTTCCGATGCAATTAGATTAAACCATGGGAAATCCTTTAATAAACATAATAAAATGCGATTTGGGACTTACAAAGGGGAAAGCGACTTTATATTATAATTGGGAGTAAGTACCGTATGGTGGGCCAAGGGATATAATCGCAATTGCAAATCGGAGTGGAGCGGAGTAGAATGATCGCAATCACAAAATTTGCGATGCGATTGGAGGAGGGGGCAGGACTTGCGATCGGGGGAGTTGCGATGGTGCGATCAAAGTAGGACTTGCGATGGTGCGATCAAAGGATTTGTGATGCGATCAAAGGATTTGCGATGGTGCGATCAAAGGAGGACTTGCGATGGTGTGATCAAAGGATTTGCGATGCGATCAGAAGATTTACGATGCGATCATAGTTTTGTGTGATTGATCGCATCGCAAATATTTGTGATGGGCTCATCGGGGCATACAAATGAACTTTGCAATTTTCGATGGTGAAATCAAAGGATTTGCGATGGTGTGATCAAAGGAGGACTTTGGGTTATGCGTTTTATGATATAAAACTTTATATCACATGTTTTCGGGGATGGAAAGGGGAAGTGGTTTAGAAATAAATCACATATTTTTATTAAATTGTTTATGATGTGATATTATAATCGAAAGGGGGAAGAAAGGGGTTTTTAAAGGGATTTGAACATAAAGTTAAAAGGAAAACATGGGAAATAGGTGGGGGGGGCTTAGGGAATAGAGGGCTTTTACTTCACTTAAGCATAAAATTCAATCCCGAAGTCAGTCTTGAGAGTGCAGTATACCATTGGAAAGCTCTTTCCGGGCTCTTTTTGATGGATCTGTTTTGAAGATGATCTAGCACTAAAAATGTTGTGGAAAACTTCTCTGAAGGAAGGGACATAATTTTTTGGAGATAACAGCTTCTGAATTGTGACTGAAAGGCAAAGTATTATGTTTTCACCTCAAAACATGGTTTTGAGGCGAAAATTACATCAAACTGAATGCATGATATCTTTGATCCTCCTGGTGCTATGATTTTGAGTTTATTGACTTCCTCATGACTTTTCTGATCTTTATTGACATTTGACTCATTAATTTGACCATGGTGAGACCCTAGAAATTAATGAGACCCATCCTATGACCTACTAATATAATTTTGAGAATGAAAGTGACTAATGACTGAAGACCATAGGGAGGAAAATCAGCGAGTACCTCATGAGGGAAAACTAATAAAAATTACTTCCATCAATGAATCCATGACCTAGCGGAGTGGTGAAATTTATTCGGTATGAGACACCTAATATGCAAAATGCAAAAGAGCAATTTTTGATCACTGATGGCAATATGACTAGATTGACACTAACATTGTCTCCAATGGGGATGGTAGCTCCTTGGAGGTGCCAAGAACACTGTAGACCAAGTAGCCTTATCCATTAGGCATGGAGTCAAAAATACCGAAAAACTGACACAATGAAAACTGGCACTGACTCAAGACTAAGACTGAAAAACTAAAATAAACCCCTACCATACACATATCATCCAAGCTTTATAGCCTTCACCTCGGGCCCCAAACTTCTATGATTGTGTACTCTGAAATTTGATAAACATGACGTGGTATATACAATGATGATGACATAGATTCTGATCCTTTGTTTTCAACAATGGTAGTGCTTCAAAAGCCTACCATTTACTGCTCCTCCAAGGAAATCTTGGCCATCCATTTCTGAAAGTAAGAAGGCATTCTGTCCTCTGTATGCTGAGATCCTGTATGGTCCTTTCCACAGATTGTAAAACTTACCGTGCTTCCCTTTGTCTTCATTTATGGCATCCCATTTCAACACTATATCATCCAGCTGAAACTTTTATGCTTTTGTCTTTCTGTCAAAGATCTTTTTAATCTTCTCCTGCAACTGAATAGCGTTCTGTGACACTTCCTCTCTTGTTTGCTGAAGGTGGATCATTTGATTGATCCTTCACTGATTCTCATTGTCCTCTCTGCCAACTTCTTACAATAATCTCATAATTGGGACTGTAAGTGATGTAGGAAAGACAACATCAGTACCATAAACCAGCTCAAATGGTGACATACCTATTGATATTTTACTGCTAACTCTGTCTGCCCATAGTGCATTGATGAGCTTTCGGTGCCAATTTCTTTTGTTTGCCTCCAACATTTTCTTAATTATATTCACCAATGATTTGTTAGAGGACTTAGCCAGGCCGTTTCCTTGTGGATAATAAGTTGTCGAATGGCGCAACATGATGTTGTATCTGTCACAAAAGTCGATCATTTTATTGGATCTGAACGTTGTTGCGTTGTCTTTTACAATTTTGCATGGGCAGCCAAAACGAGATAAAATATTCGATTCCAGGAATTGAATGATTACCGTGTCTGTTGCTTGCCTGGCTGGGATAGTCTAGATCCATTTCGTAAAGTAATATTTCCTTGTCAATATCCATCGGTGCTGCGCTGAGGATGCGGGATGAATCTCTCCTATGAAATCGAGCCTCCACTGCTGAAAGGGTGTGTTCACTGAAACTGGTTTCAAAGGGAGTGGAAGAAACTTCTTCTTCCCTTGGAAGATTTGGCATTCATGACATTTCATCACTGTCTTATATAAATCAGAGAATAATGTGGGCCAATAATATCTTGCTCTTAATACCTTGTTAGCTGTAGTCTTCCAAGATAAGTGACCACCACAGTCACTTTTGTGAAACTCGCGTATTACCTTCTGTGCTTCTTTTTCAACCAAACAATTGAGCAGAACGCCTCCCCGATCTTTCCAATACAGAGCGCCGTCTAAAATGCAGTATTTTGTAGATTTTAGTTTTAGATATCTACCTTTACTCTTGGAGATGCCCGTAGGAGGTGACAAATGCTAAAGGACATAGACGATGTCTGAATACCATGGGGACTGCGGAAAAATATCTAAAATTGGAACCAACAAACCTTCATCTTCATCATCTGCCACTGCTGTTATGAGGTTTATATCTAAAGCATGCAAATTTGATTGGGCCATCAATTTCGCCAAGCCTTGGCCTTTGATCAACTTCGTGAGCTTGATCTCCAGATCGTACTCCAACATAGCTGCTATCCACTTACCCCTTCGACTTTATGGATTAGTTTGCATCAACACATCCTTCACTGCTACGTTAGGGACATAAGCTATAGTATGTGAATGTAGAATATAGACCACGAAATCCTTGATGCCTTGATAAGGCAATACTTTTGTTTTTTTGATAATGCTATATATCTCAGAAGCACGACATCTACGATAGTCCTATTTGAAAAAGGAAATTGGATTTTCTACCTCATCTCTTTTGCATTAAATGGCGACCAAGTATAACAGATGCAAGCATCCATGATAAAATCTTGAGTATAGTGGAGTTAAGATAAAAACTGGGGCATTGGACAGCGAGCTTTACAGATTGAATGACTTGGTAACTTCTTCACTCCACATGATAGTGCTATCCTTCTTCAACATGTTAGTCACTTCCCCTCAAATGTTCGACGGATTGGTGAGCGGCATTAAAAGTTCATTTTACCATTAAAAGCCTGAATCTCCTTCTTGTTTCGTGGCATTATATGAGCTAGGATGCCATACACTCTGTTGGATACGATTGGAATACCATCTTTGGAGATGATATGCCCAATAACTTGCCTTCATCATGGAAAAGAGAGTCTTCTTCGGATTAAGAGAAATCCAAAACTTTCTGCATCGATGAAAAAAAACTCTCAAATGATGCAAATGATCATCATCTGAGCCAAAAAATACTGTCAAATCATATAAATAAACAACAAGAAAAACATCTTTTTCATTTTCAAAAGTGATGTCCATCAGACGCCGGAAAGAGTTCTCGCATTCTTCACCAAAAGGCATTTCTTGGGTACACTAAAGGTTCCCTGCAAGAAGGCAAAATGACCTTGGTCCTTCTCATGCACCAAGATTTGGTTGTAGCCTGAGTAGCCATCAAGTAGTGACATCCTGGATGCTCCAACTACTCTCTACAGATTATGGTCCATTTTCGAAAGTGGATAATTATCCTTTAAGGAGGCCTTATTCAAGTTCCAAAAATCTATAAACAACCTTATTTCTCCAGTCTTCTTACGCACTGGGACCAAATTCGAAATCCAATCAGAAAATCTAATAGGAACTATGATTCTAGCTTTGTACAATCTATTTACCTCTTTTTCGATGGATGGCAGCAGCTTCAGATTGATTCTTCTTAGCTTCTGTCTGAATGGCTTTTGATCCAGCTTGATAGGAATAGTATGCTGGATTATGTTCTTATCATATACCTTCAAATTTGAATAATCCCATGCAAATACATTAGAAAATTCAGAAAGAAACTTCACATACTTCTCCTTCACTTTAGGGGAAAATGTCTTTGACAATTTCATGAACTTGGGATGATCAGGTGTTCCAAGATTCACATCTTCAACTCCTTTCTCTGTGGGCGCCAAGCTTGGCTTCTTTGCAACATCATCCTGATCAAACAACTCCTCTAGACGTATGAGACCTCTAGGAATTACATTATCTTTCAGCTGCAATATGTCCATCTAGTTTGTTTCCAATTCTTGATCATCAACCACATATTCACCTTCTATGGGAGTGTCCTTGAATTTTCCATCACCCTGCAAAAATGCATTGATATCATTATCATCCCAAAATACTTTCCAATACCTTAAATTGTCAGGAACATTAGGCCTATGCTTGACATAGATTTCAAACTTATTGCTAGAGTTCATTGGAATCTTCAGGTTACTTGCAGTAGTGGCAAGAGAATCAACAATAAGATTCTACATCCTGGGCACTGTTGTCAAAGTGTACTCTGGGAATGTCTTCAAAATGTCCAGAACTGCATTTATATATGCCCTCAGTCTTGGATGTTTAGCTTGGTACTCTCCTTTCACCTGCTTGATTATTAACTCAGAGTCACCATACACAGAAATCCTTTTCACCTTCAACTTATTTAAGATTTTTAGGCCTGCAATCAGAGCTTCATACTCTGCTTCATTGTTGGAGCAGTCAAAAGCCAACTTATAATCACAAACTCTACATTACTAGGGACCTTTTCAGGCTGGAAAACTGGGCTCTGAATCCATATTCCAATTCCAGCTCCATCCTTTCCAACAGCTCCATCAAAATCCATACTCCACAGGCCTTCTTCTTCTTCTTGAAGATGCTGGAAATTTGTTTCTTTCTCTTCTTTGCCTTGGCTGACTTCTGGCTGTTCATTGTCTCTTTGCTACTGGCAGGCAGGAGGTTTAAGGGTGTTTGCTGCTTTGTCCTTTTCCTTTTTTAGGACCTCTCTGAAATTTTCTAAAATCTCAGGTATCTCCTCCACTTGTACCAACTGAACATCCTCATCATTTAAACCACCATCTGAATATAAAACAAAGGACTCTAAATATGTGTGGACTGCATTGATGGGATGATTTACTAGCTTGTCTTTGCTGGTGATCATGTATTTAATTTTCTTTTCCGTATATAATTTTCTCAACTGGCCAAATACAGGGATTGTGGCATAGGAGAAATCAAGTTGTATGGCCCCCTTAAGTTTTGCACTGCAAGACCTGGATAGAAGCATTCCAAACCGTGGTGGGACATCAGCAATAACTACGTCCATCAAGACATTTTTGGTTGGGATTTGATCTAAAGACACTACTAAATATTTGATGAGACCAATACAATGGACCCTACTTGAGTCAAAAGAATACAAATCATGGTATTTTCTAGTAACATCAAGGCCTAACTTCTCCATGATAGCTTTGGGCATCAAATTATGCGAGGCCTCGGAGTCCAACATGGCGTTGTGCAAGATAAACTCATGCAACCTAAGACTTAGGTAAAAGGGGGGGACTTCATTTTCTTCAGACTCTTGTGTGGCTGGACCAAAAATAAGTTCAGATTAGTCATCTTCAATGTTAACCATATCAGAAAGGGGGTCAATTTGCAAGGCTTTAGACACCTGACTTTTATATATACTATTCTTCACCAACTTAGTCAGGGGCACATACACTTTGAGTTTGGAAATTTCATTTTCTATATTAAAGGACAGAGCTTTTTCTACCTCTTTAATGGGAGGGTCTTTCTTCTCTGTTTTCTCCTTCGCTGTGCTCTGCTGGCTTTTTCCATTTGATGTGTTAGTAGCTGTGGGTACTTTGCTAGATGAAGGATTGGCCGGCTCTTTTCCTTTCTTTTGTGCCTCGTCCTTCATTTGGAGTTCCTTTCTCTTTTGAATGGGACTGATTGTGATGTTTCTATTCCTTAGAGAATACTTCCTTTGTTGGGCTGACAGAGCGTTCATATACCCTCTCTGGTAGTCATCAGATTATTCTTCCAACACCACGTCATTGGCCAAAATGAAATTTTCGTCCCCTCGAATGTCTGGAGTCGCCACTGTGTATTCTTCGTATTCTGTGAGGAAAATGGGCGCACCATCAGCTGTGAAAAAATAATTGGTTTCAAACAGAGGACCATCTTCATCTGAGTCAGTCCCTTGCACGTAGTTCTGCTGCAAAGGCGTTTTAATCGGCTACTGTGGTACCGCTTGGTCCTGCGCCCTCTATTCTCTCTGTCTAATTCTGAATTGCGGTTGATGTTGTCCTCTAAAATTCGGATTTCTTATTTTGGATTTCAGGTCTGTCCGAAATCGTTAATCTATCGACCATATTTTCCATTGTACGAATTAGTGTGTCCATTTTTTTGTCCGAAGGGGATGCTTCCTCTTTCACCACGACTTTCTTTTCAGTTCTGGCTCGAGCTCTTCTAGCCAACAGATTAGCTTCAACGCTTACTGCTATATTTTTCACCTCTTCAAGTGATGGTGGATCTCTTTCACGCAGCTGATATGCCATGTTGGCATTGAAACCATCCTGAAACATCAGCATAACTGAATCTACAGGAGGTTTGAGGTTAGCCGGAATAGCATTGTATACCGCATTGAATCTAAAACAATAGTCTTGCACCGTTTCACCCACATTTCTTTTAATATTCTCATATTCAGACAGAATTTGGTGTGGATTCATTTTCACCTCCCACCGGTCTAAAAACTGTGTGTGTAACTCTTGCAAAGTGTGAATAGAGCCCGCTGGTAAATCTCTAAACCATTTTCTAACTTCACCTCCGAGGCTTTGAACAAACAACCTGGTAGCTACATTCTCTTCTTCTATTTCATGCAAGTCAAAAAAGTCATTCATCTTGTGAACGTGCCGCTGGGCTGTAATGCCCCGAGTGGCATCAAAGATAGGAATTTTACTTTGATAATCAGCAGGCATATCATTAAGAACCTGAGGTAAAACCAAGGGTGCATATCGGGCAGCCATGATTCTGGGAGGATTTACCATAGCGTTTGTAGTACTGGGATTTGAGGTAGGTGTTGATGGAAGAGATGAAGACTGGGAATTGACTAATGGGAATTTTGATGAATCAGGGGGGTGGAATGTTGGCCTTGATGATTATGAAACCTTGGGAATATTAGTTACAGTGATGGACTAAGGAGAATTCAAAATGTAGTCATCAATGGAGGAATTTTCTCTCTGAACTTCAATATCTACAAGAAACTCCGGATCTAAAATCGTGTCTTCAAGTGTAGTTTCAGACTTATTTCTAAACAAAGAAAGCTCAAAAATCTCATTAAAAGAAATCTCTTCTACAAAAAACCACTCACTGGGCCAAGTATGGGACCTGAAAATAGGTGTAGGACTTAGCAATCCCTCCTGCCTTCTGACTATTCTTGGGATAAGATTTGGATTTTCAAACAAAGGGGGAGGATTTGGATCAGAATTAGCCCTTGTATATCTTCTTGAAGCCAGTGTGGTCAAATTACTACAGTACAATATTTATATCAGCCTAAAAAACTCTGAAATATCATCATCAAGACTTTACAAGAAAAATATTATTGGGTTGATAAATATTCTATTCAAAAAGTTTGTAATAGTATTCCCCAGTATGGTCACCAGAGATGTTAGCACCCAATCTAAACCTCAGGCTGAAAAAGGAAAATCAGGGTAACAACTAAACCACGCTCAGCCTTGTAGCTAGCCCTACAAGGACATGAGAGGGCTCTCTCCATAGAATAGATATCAAATAACACAATAACGAACTGATTTTAGGCTAGGTATATAAATGGGTAAAGGGATTTTAATAAATGACTGAATTTTCAGGGATGTATGGGACAAAAAGACAGCATGAGCTGAGGAATTAAATCAGGATACAGGGTGTTTCATGGGGCAAGATAGGCCGGAGATTTAGCAATCAAATTGAAATAAAATGGAGTGGAAAGACTGTTGAGAAAGCTGAAAAGGGAATAATAAATGAATCCTTTTCAGACAGAAGAAAATACACAGAGTGTGAATGATTCCCCAAGGCAGAGCATATAAGAATGGATTCTACCTTTCTTACTTGAAAACATTCAACTGGAAAGGTTTATGAATGAATTGTGAAACATAACAAAATACACATGAAACATAAAGGAGAGACATATGCTAAAACTCATGCCACATGAATCCCATAAATCAGAGCTGCATCACTTTATTTAATTCCCTGCCAAACTGTCAATGGAGTGCAGAGCTCATTGCTACACTATTCCCCTACTTCTGAGTTTTTAGACCTCATACCTCCAGCCTTTTGCAAATAATTACAATTTACAATAAATAGACAGATTTTGCAGGAATAAAAATTGATGGGAAGAGGAGAAATCACAACTGAAGATAGAAGGCCAAAATCCAACAGTCTCTTCGTAAAACAAGAGCTGCGTTACATTATTTCATTTGAAAATTTCAGATATCCAATGAGAAGGCGAAACATAGTAGTGTGGATCTTTTTGAATCATTACTGAAGAGGTGACTATTACAATTTTGTTCTCGGCCCCTGACATTTCGCTTTCCTTTAGTTCTTCATTCTCTGGCTTTTAATGGAACGCTGATAAAATGAATTTATGCTTTTGTGAAGGGGAAAATGCGTTTAAATGGGAAAAGGGAAGGGAAATGGAGGTGGGACCCATATGGAAATTGCAATCAGGATCAGGAGCGGGGCAGAGATATGATATAACACAGTAATCGCAATTGGGAATCAGGAGGTGGGACACATTTTTAATGGACCATACAAAAGTTCCGATGAAATTAGATTAAACCATGGGAAATCCTTTAATAAACATAATAAAATGTGATTTGGGACTTACAAAGGGGAAAGGGACTGTATATTATAATTGGGAGTAAGTATCGTATGGTGGGCCCGGGGATATAATCGCAATCGCAAATTGGAGCGGAGTGGAGCGGAATGATCTCAATCGCAAAATTTGCGATGCAATCGAAGGAGGGGGCAGGACTTGCGATCGGGGGAGTTGCGATGCGATCGGAGTATTTGCGATGGTGCGATCAAAGGATGACTTGTGATGGTGTGATCAAAGGATTTGCGATGGTGCGATCAAAGGAGGACTTGTGATGGTGCGATCAAAGGATTTGAGATGCGATCAAAGGATTTGCGATGCGATCGGAGTTTTGTGCGATTGATCGCATCGTAAATATTTGCGATGGGCTCATTGGGTCATACAAATTAACTTTGCGATTTGCAATGGTGCGATCAAAGGATTTGCGATGGTGTGATCAAAGGAGGACTTTGGGTTATGCGTTTTATGATATAAAACTTTATAACGCATGTTTTCGGGGATGGAAAGGGGAAGTGGTTTAGAAATGAATCGCATATTTTTATTAAATTGTTTATGATGCGATATTATAATTGGAAGGGGGAAGAAAGGGGTTTTTAAAGGGATTTGAACATAAAGTTAAAAGGAAAACATGGGAAATAGGGGGGGGTTTAGGGAATAGAGGGCTTTTACTTCACTTAAGCATAAAATTCAATCCAGAAGTCAGTCTTGAGAGTGCAGTATACTGTTGGAAAGCTCTTTCTGGGCTCTTTCTGATGGATCTGTTTTGAAGATGCTCTGGCACTAAACATGTTTTGGAAACTTCTCTGAAATCAGGGACATCATTTTGTAGAGATAACAGCTTCTAAATTGTGACTGAAAGGCAAAGTATTATGTTTTCACCTCAAAACATGGTTTTGAGGCAAAAATTACATCAAACTAAATGCATGATATCTTTGATCCTCCTCGTACTATGATTTTGAGTTTATTGACTTCCTCATGACTTTGCTGATCTTTATTGACATTTGAATCATTAATTTTACCATGGTGAGACCCTAGAAACTAATGAGACCCATCCTATGACCTACTGATATAATTTTGAGAATGAAAGTGAATAATGATTGAAGACCATAGGGAGGAAAATCAGCGAGTACCTCATGAGGGAAAACTGATAAAAATTACTGCCATCAATGAATCCATGACCTAGCGGAATGGTGAAATTTATTCGGTATGAGACACCTAATATGAAAAATGCAAAAGAGAAATTTTGATCACTGATGGCAGTATGACTAGACTGACACTAACAGTGTGGATTAAGTGAATTCTGCAACTTTGTGTAAACTTCAGTAAATGTGCTGTCTGGGTTAAAGTAACTTTCGTAACTCTGTGTGAACTCCGTGTGTTGAGGGAAAAGCATTCACTCCCTCTGTCCTTTAATACATCCAACAATATCTAGCACCTGCATTAACTAATTAGTGTGCAGGGTTTGAGGTTCATGCTCTTCGGTGATCATAGAAAGTGGAGCAGAATCTAGAAAATAGATTTGTTTTTGGCCATTGTGTAGCAATAGTGAAGTAATTTTTTGAATATAAGGTGCAGTTATAGGGTATGATTAAGGTCTGCAGTGTGATGTTTCAGTTATGTAAGAGGAGATTTCTGTTGTTTAGAATCTGACACAGCGTTGGGTTAAAATAAAATTTCTTTCAGAGTTTTGAGGAAAAATCCGACGCTACGATGTATTAAAATAAAACTTCAAATAAAATTTGAGGGATAATTCTATGGAACATAACATCTGGTAATTTCTTTTTGTAAATAGTGATTGAGTGTTGAAATAGAGATTATGTTCATAGATGCACCCAATATTATATATGGGTGTTAATATTTTTTTGGCTCAATTAAAAGCCTAAGAGTTGGTTTATACAACTCTATTCTTCCAACTTCACTCTTTTGGATTTAAACTAGCAAGAAGAACAACAACAAAAATGTATGCAAAATGTTGAAACTTTCTTAATATTGAAAACTTGATGCCATCTGGGTGCCTCTCTGCTTCCTACCTAGGCTTCAAGGACCTCTTTGCTTTAGTGGGTAGTCGATTCCAGCCAAGCCCGTTCCCACCAAAACCCACAAGTTGGATCCTATGCCAATGATTAAGTATGAAAAACCCGTGATACACCTCTTGAGTGTCAATTGGTTGCCATCAGAGTGAGATACACTATTTACCAGTCCAATTAAGTATCAATCTTCTCCCCCTAGCCACGAAGGAATTAACGACACCATACTAATTTTCACACCCCCTGCTACTACTTGATTGTATGAAGTTAGATTTGAGACTCGGAGTAACTCTCGACACGAGAGTCACTAAATTTCAATTCCAAATGAAGAGAACTAACCCACAAACTTCACCACTATGTGTCTGGTTGCTAGAAATCCCAGGCTTTATTAAGCCAGAAAATGTGACGTCCAAAGACCAACCCAACTCACATAATGAGTGATCACAATATAAAGACAATGGGGATTGTTTTGGGGGCTTACCTATGTTATATTTGTTTAAACAAAAACAAAAAACGATGATCCTTTTCATTAATAAAAATACATTACATAGTTCATTTTTAACATCATTGTTCTTTCTATACTTGAATATCTACTTTGTTCTCCATTTCCAAGGAGGATTTTACACCAAAATTAATAACAATTCCCCTGTCAAAATTCCATCAGTGGCTTACATATTATCTCTTACAAAGCTCAAAAACATATATTGATTACCTAAGATAATCCTACATTAATCTCAAAAGGAAATAAGATAGCTAGTTCGATATACATGCATTCCCATTCCGATGTAACTGCATTTCCTAATTTGTATCCAACATTTCCTATCAACCTGAGTCTTGTCAGAAAAACAAAAAACAAAATTGATAACCTAAATAGAGTCGATACTTCCCAAGTACATTTGGCAGTTTCATTGATAAGCTGCATAGAAGATCCTACCCTGCCTCGATTTGTTTCCTCTTTTAGATAATAGATCGGTCATCTGGTGTTGTTCCATGTAAATGTGGTTGAACTTGATTGACTTGAAAGATGAATACAAAAGATGAATACACTCCATCCACTTGGAGAGGATAGGTGGTTGGAAATTAGTATAAGTCCTGACCTAATCAATAATGCATTTAACATCTCCATTTATGGCTATACTGTCCAAACCCAGCCATGAAGTAAAGGATAATATACTCGAGAGGGAAATCACCTTAGCTTTGTTGTTGGTACTTGTTCCCTCGTTCCACCAAATGTGGTAGAATTGATCTGGCTCCAATGAAATGATAACACCACATCTGCAACATCTATTCTAACATGCACCATCAAATGAGCCCCATTGATAGCCCTCTTTGATGTTCCTGTAAATATCTTCCTAGATTTAGTTCTAGTATTCTTATGTCCTGTCTCATTGAAATAAGAAATAATCTTCCTGATATCCCTCCACACCGAGGGAACATGATTTTCAAACAACCATTCATTTCTGCTTCTCCAAATCACATAGTAAATAAAGAGAGGGAGAATCTGATACTCCTTATATTCATTTATCCATTTGCAGGTGAAGGTGGTCAGAGTGTTGCACAGCAATGGAAAATCTAAATTAAGTAGTTTTGATACCTCATGCCATACCTTTGATACAAATGAGAATCTAATAAATAGGGGTGTGATGTCCTCCTCCTGTTGATGGCAGAAAACACATATACTAGGACCATAAGACCATTTTTCTTTAGCATGTCTTAGGTCATTATTCTGTGATTTATTGTCAGCCATGAGAAGCAAATGATCTTGCAAGGGGTTTCCCATGACCATACCTGATTGAACCAATTATGAACATGAATATTAGAAACAGGAAGGGGCAGGGTTGAGTATATACCTCTCACCAATGGTAGGCCATTTTTCCATGTGTTCACCCATTCAAGAGTGTCCTCCCCAGCCCCAATCACTGCTTTTGAGTTATATAGATTGGTGATGTACACATCCCATTCTAGTGCCAATATTTTCGAAAGTCCCAATGTAGTTGCCCGCTTCCATCTAGGGCTATAAGGCGAGTTGATAGGGTTCATGGAAAGTTGTGTAAAGGATGTAATCCCCTTTGTTCTAAGAGTGTAAAAGAGATCTTATTATAGTGGGTGATTTCCCTGAAACCTAGATACCACGTCCAGTCCAACAACCGCCAAATTTCCTTCGCCAATTTTTCATTTCATGGAACTTAGCATCCAATGTATGTTCATATTAATGTTGTGCCATGAAAAGAAGGAATTTCCTATTCTAAAAAATCCCCTAGAAATCCTTGTTGAGAGAGAGTATCCCTTCATATAATTATCCTTTATAATGTTTCTCCAGATCGTGTCTTCATTAGTAGCCTAGCAAAGGCTTTTAACAAACAACACATTGTTGAAATTGTGGGTATTAAGAATACCACATTCTCCCAAAGTGGTCAGTCTCGCCACTGCGTTCCATTAGGCAAGATGGATCTTCCCGTGCTTAGATGCCCCCGACCAAATGAAACGAGGCATAAGAGTGTCAATTTTGTTGCATATTTTAGTTGGGATAGAGAAAAGGTACATCCAGTATACCGCAATGCTCTTGAGAACTGCTTGTACCAATACCAATCTTCCACCCAAAGTCAACCATTTATTTTCCCATCTGGTTATTCTCCTACTATACCTGTTTAGTAGCAAGTCCCAATCTTCCCTCCTATAATTTTTTTCTTTGAGGTGGAGGCCTAAATATAGCAGTCCCTCGCTCAACAGTCTTCTTTTGATCCCAAATAGTTCTCCAATTACCCTGCAGCATTCTTCTTTAATGTCCTCTGAAATCAGAACAAATTTAACCTTTCTCATATTCATACCTGAGGCCTTACTAAAGGCAAAAATAATATTATGAATATACCACCAGTAATCTTTGTAGAGCATGACCCCAAACAATAAGTCATCTACAAACATGAGATGGGACACCATGACCCTATTGGAAGCCTTGATGCCACATATCAACCCAGACTTCCTGACCTCTTTAATCGAATAGCTCAGGCGGTCCATTGCTAGGATAAAGATAAGTGGGGATAATGCACATCCCTGTCTAAGGTCATGGTGTGCTTTGAAAAAACTAGTCAGTATCCCATTGATTAAAACAAAAATATTCATGGATGTGATGCAATCAAGTATCTAGATTGTGCACTGAGAGACCAATTTTATGCAGGATCAGTCGAAGGAAACCCCAATCCAGACAACCAGATGATTTAATCAGATCAATTTTGAGCATACTCACCTTATCCTGTCGAGTCTTCATATAATGGAGGCATTCCTACACCACGCCAATAACATCCTAGATTTTTCCTTCCTTGTACAAAAGCTAACTGTTCAGGATAGATGTAATTAGTGATGATCGTTTTGAGCCTCATAACCATTAATTTATAAAAAATATTATACAGTGCATTTCATAAATATATGGTTCTAAACTCCAAGAAAGAGGTAGGGTTTTCCATCTTCAGAATTAAGGCAATAAAGGTGGCAGTCAGACCCCCATCAATGGCCCAGGGATTTTTTCTTTGCGGTTATGCTTGATTACCTCTAGGAGCTCCTCCCTTCCTATAGGCTTGCCCATGTACTCATTAGTTTCCAACGTAATCATATGAGGAGGTGTCTGATCGCAATCATCTATGTTCCATGTCAGGATTAATGGCGAATAACTTATTTTAGAAATATAATAGTGTTGCCTGCATAAGTGCTCCTTGTTCATTGATAATACACCCCTTAGCATCCATAATGTTTTTGATCTCATTCCTCTATTTTCTAGCGTTGAAAAAATCATGATAGAACTTAGTATCTTGTCACCTTCTTGCACCCAGATGGCCCTGCTTTGAGGTCTTCTATCAGATTCCATTCTCATAAATATTTTTTTTTATTCCCAATCAACTTGATGATCTTTTGTTTTTATGTATCCAAGAAAAAGTGGATCGAGGGGGTCACTGTAATACTTCAGTTTTGTGTGTATATCTTTTAGTTTTGGTGTTTCCATTATTTTCTTGTTCACTAACCATGCTTTGGTAGCATGTTTGAGATTTCTCAGTTTGTCCATTATCTGAGCCATAACACCCTCTACCCTCCTTTCTGATACTTTTCCCAAATTTTCAGCCACCAATGTCTGATATTCCTCATCCTTAATCCATATTGGATTAAATTTAAATGGAATAGATCCCTGTCTTTCCACCCCTTCCCAATGTAATTTAATTGCATAGTGATCCAAAATTAAGAAAGATAGGATAGATAATGAAACCCCCTTGTGCATATCCATTAGAGATGAACTGATAAAAAACATATCCAACCTTTTTTCAATGCTCACATTTCCTGATCTCCCATTGCGCCAAGTCGATACCAGATATCAGGTTTGACATCCATGAGATCATGTGCCGCAAATAGAGCCCCAAAATAATTGGCAAGTGGATTTGATTGTGCACTATGTCCCCATATTTTTTTCCACCTATCATCAGGTTTAGGTCACCTGCAATAATCATATATGGGAGAGAGAGAATCCCATAATCAATAATTTTGTCTCAAAACACCCTTCTCCCCATATACGACGCATACATGTTCAGGAGTCGAATCCTTTAAGGAGAGCCCTTGTAGTATTCTGTAACAAGAATACCTACATCAGAAACATATTCAAGTGCCTTGAAGAGTGTTCGAGCTCACATTACTCCTAGTCCCCCTGAGTGTCAAACAGCTGCTTTCGTGCATACTAGCCAGTGAGGACATACTGATAACATAAATGACCATGCACAATTAACATCACACATGGATTCTTGAAAGAAAATAATAGATGGTTTGAGAGATATAACCATGTCTTTGAGTGCTCTAATTGTTGGGTTGATGGGGCCTAGACCCATGTTCAAAAGTGACTATGCAGTCCAACAAAACCCACTATTATTGTCCCTTTCGGCAATGATCTGATTTTGTAGACCGAAGTCTCACCTAAGGCAATATAGGGGGATGCTAGAACTGGGTTTATGCATCCAGAGGGATACTGACTATGGATTTAGGGCTTTTCATTCTTAACAGAGCTTCACAGGCAATATTTGTGAGTAATAACAGTGAGGTTCAACACATCTATCGAAATTACTCATAGGCTGCGTGATCTTACTTATTATTTCATTAAACAAAGTAAATAATCATATATAGGACTACACTACTGAATTATATATCAAACACTTTTTCAGCATAAATATTCAGATATAGTAATTAAAAGCACAACACATCAATATAACTAAGATCATTCTTAGTAGTTCTTTCATTAACATCAAGATCCTTCTCATACATCCACTTTCCACCCTGCGCAAACTGTAGACTTCCTAAGGTCTCCATGAACACATTCGCAAGAGCCTTTTCCTCTAACCCAAAAACAGAATCTAACTCAGAGCAATATTACATATAAATGCATCATTCAACTTCTACTTGTCTGCCTATCACTTCTATCTAGAATCCTTATATAGGTTTGACATTTAAAATACCATGGTCCAAAACCATGGGCAGAGTCCAACGTTTACAAAATATCCCATCCCATTACATAATAAGGGGATTTGATCTGGATTTATGTAGGAATGCAACAGAATAAACACATAACCATAAATACAGAGAAGCAGTGGAAATAACACTTCATTTCATTAATATCAAAGAACTGAAATTTGCTTACTGACAGAATGGAAATAAAACTAGCTAGGGCGCTGGTAGCTATCTCTGAGAAGAGATGTGGCAGCTACAGGCCTCTGAACTGAGTTACAATGAGGCTGGAGGGCCTATTTATTATTTAGAAACAATGGGAAATCCTAAACAGCCAAAACCCTAACACTAGGAGATGAAGCGCCAAAACTATGGGCCCCATTTGGGTAAATTGGTGTTTCAACTTCCCAGGGGCGTAACTTTGGCATACGATCTCCGTTTGACACGTACCATACCTCGTTAGAAAGATCTATCCGAGGAATACAAATTTTGAACAAGCAACATTGGTCCATGGACCCATGTTGCTCTCCGTTTTCCCAAAAAACGTCGTTTAGGGCCTCAAAACGGCTCTCGAAGTTCAGGACCCGAAAAACTGCTAAAAATAGTAAGTTGTGCCGAAACTGAAAAAATGAAAGAGATAATGGTGGGGCCCCAAGTGGAATAGGAGGGTGACCACCAATATCCACCAGGATCATTCCTCCCCCCTTAGGAAGCAATGGTCCCCATTGCGTTAAGTTCCTCCATGAGATGAGAAATTTCTGCTGAACTTGGTCCTTGGTGAACCACTTTCCTTGGTGCAGGAGTTGGCCAGCTTTGACAACCCGATACAGTTGGATCTTCTGTTGGTGAGTGTTCTTGATTTGCATGTCCATGATACAATATGTGGTGGCCTGTTCCATGCAGTCTGGGTTTAACTCTGTTGGTGTGAGTTGTTCTGCAATGTCTGAGGTGTCTAGTAGAGGTGGGAAGTAAGGACGAAGGTGATCCACATTGAAGACTGGGTGCAGACCAAGGAATGGTGGAATACTGAGCTCGAAGGCATTTTTCCCTACATCCTTGGTGATGGTGTACGGCCCGTATTGGAGTGGGTGAAGCTTGCGGTGCGGTCCAGTGAGGCGCTCCTTCTACAAATGTAGCCATACTTTGTCGCCCACCTGGAAGTTGTGTGGCACCTGGTGTTGATCATGGAATTTTTTGTACTTGGCATTGGCTCTGTCCAATATATCATGAACCTGTTGGCGGATGTTTTGAATATGCTCGATGAAGCTACTTCAGGGGGGGGCCTATGTGGATGATTGTTTCCTTCCCCAAAATGTAATGCTTCCATTGTCGACAAGCTTGCATAATGGAATACATTTCTTTGTCATAAATGGAATACTTGCGAACTGTGTCAGACAATGTCTCACTGTGATATGCCACTGGATGTCCCTGTTGAGTAAGAATTTCCCCAATAGCATAGTCAGAGGCATCTGTCTCGATCTCAAATGGTCGTTGCAAGTCCGGTAATGTGAGCACCGCGCACGAGGCGATTTTTCAATTCTGTGAACGCCTTCTGTTGAGGTTCCGACCAAAAGAATTTTTCTCTCACTCCTCCCTTGGTGACTTGACTCAAGGGCCAAGTGATATGAGAGAATCCCAACACGAACCTCCGATAGAAATTAGAAAGACCTAGAAGGTTGCGAAGCTTTGTTATAGTTGTTGGGGCTGGCCAATCCTGAATGACTTGGATCTTGGTTGGATCCACATGTAGCCCCCTTTCATCAATAATGTATCCCAGATATTGAACTTGGGTCAGGCCAAAAGTGCACTTCTCCAGATTGGCACACAACTTGTGTTGCCACAGTGTTTGGAGGACTTTTCGGATGTGGTGAAGGTGCTCTTCCCAAGTCTGGCTGAAGATTAGAATGTCATCCAAGTACACCACTACAAATGAGTTGGTGAATGGCTATAAGATGTCGTCCATCATCCTCATGAAGGTTGCAGGGGCATTCGTCAACCCGAAAGGCATGACCAGCCATTCGAAAAGGCCTTCCCTGGCTTTGAAGGTAGTCTTCCACACATTGGAGGGTTCAATCGGTACCTGGTGATACCCGACTTCAAGTCAATCTTGCTGAAATATTTTGCACCTTTGAGTTGGTCCAGAAGGTCATCAATCCATGGGATCGGGTACCTATTCTGGACAGTGATCTTGTTTAGTGCCTGATATTCAATACAGAGTCTCCACATCCCATCCTTCTTCTGTACCAACACGATCGGGCTCCCACAAGGTGATGAACTTGGTCGGATGTGACCTTTTTGCAGCAGCTCCTGAATCTACCTCTTGATTTCATCGTTCTCCAGAACAAGGCGCCGATATATCGGTCCATTGGGCAGCGGCACACCCGGGGTCAGATCAATCGGCTGCTTGACATGACAGTGCAGAGGAACCCCTGTGGGTGAGGTGAAGATGTCTCCATACTCCTCCACAACCTTATCCATTTGTTGTTGTCGTGCAGAGGAGCCCTATCTGGAGGTCGTGGCCACAGTCTTCTTCTTTCCTTGGGGGCGGATCATCAGGAAAATGAATTTCCTGGTTTCGGAAATGAGCTTACTGCATTGTTTTGCAGTAACCAAAGAGACAGTGGCAGGAGGTGGTACCTATGGTATCCTGTACAAATTATTTCCCAAAGTAACAATGACAGCGCGAGGCCGAGACTCATACACAGCATGACGCTTCCACAAGTATGGTTGTCCTAATAATACATGAGAAACATCAATAGGAGCAACGTCACATAATACCTCATCTGTGAAGGGCTTGATGCTATAGGGAAGGCGGCACTGCTGGCTGACGTGGAAATATCGTCCTTGGTGAAGCCACCCAATGGTGTATGGATGTGGTCAGCAAGCCGAACCGCTTCACGACGTCTGCTGAAATGAGGTTCTTTTGGCTCCCATTGTCGACAATGAACTGTACCGGAGAGCCCTTTACCCACATCTGGGAGTGGAAGAGACATTCCTCCTCCTCTGGATCTTCTGGTTCCTCCTTCTGGATCTTCGTAGTGGCAACGGTGGCATTGGGCTCTGCATCAATAATCTGTTTCCCTTTGTCATTCCCCTTGTCAGGTTCTGATTCAGAGTTGGAGCATGCATCTGACTCAGAAGCCCGCATCTCGGCCACCAGCGACTGCTTGGCCCGACACTCACTTGTGTTGTGAGTGGAGCTCTTATGGAAATCACACCACTTTCCCATGTCCTTCTTTGGCTTTGCGGTGTTGTTCTTTGCTTGTGGCTTCGACAGGTTGTCTTGAGTCGCCATGCCTTGGCTCTGTCCTTTGTTCTGCGGTTTGGGAGCACCTTTCCCTTGCTTTTGATTCGCAGATCCAAATTCTTGCTTCTTCTGTTTGAATTTCTGCTCAATCTTGGCAGCATACCGGTACACCGTACCAAGCGAGGAGATGTCGAGGAACTCCATTTCCTCCTGAATGTATATGTGCAAAAAACTGTGATACTTTAGCACCAGATGTTTCTCTGAATTTTTGATACCCAACTTGGTGCGCAGGGTATGGAACAGATTCGTCATCTCATGCACATCTTGATCCCTTTGTTGTCGCAGCGTGGTCCATTGTATGTACTTGTCCTCATAGCTCCCCATGGGATAGTATTGTTCCTTGATGGCATCTTGGAAAGAATTCCAAGTGGGTACGGTCGAGAACAGAGAAGGGTTCTGTCTTGTCCTTTTTCTCACAGTGGGTTTCCCACCAGTCGTTGACATGGGGGGTAGCTTTGAGGAGTGCAAAAATAATCTTCTCTCTGTCAGAAAAGTCATGAACCAAGAAATATACTTCTAATAGATTCAACCATCTATCTATGGCATCTGCATCTATTTGACCCTCAAATATGGGAATGTCAAAATTTACTTGTACCTTAAAAGGATTCGCACCTCCAGAGTGGCTGCTGGATGCAGATGCACCGCCGGTGGGCAGCCGTTGAAGGATCTGAGCAAAGTTATCCATCATCGCGTTCCTTTGTTTTTCGAGGGCCTCCTCGAGCAATATTTTGATAGGATCTCCTGCTCCCTCATCTTTATTTTCGTCCCCCATGGGCGTCCGTCGAGGTTTGCGAGGCTGATCTTGCAAAGGTTCCACCAGATCAAGCCCTAGCTCCTTATACCCCGACCTCGTTGGGGACATGCAAAGAAGGATCGAGAAAAAGCAGACCGCTCCGATACCACTGATCCAGATTTATGCAGGAACGCAACAGAATAAACACATAACCATAAATACAGAGATGCAGCGGAAATAACACTTCATTTCATTAATATCAAAGAACTGAAATTTGCTTATAGACAGAATGGAAATAAAACTAGCTAGGGCGCTGATAGCTATCTCTAAGAAGAGATGTGACGGCTACAGGCCTCTGAACTGAGTTACAATCAGGCTCGAGGGCCTATTTATTATTTAGAAACAATGGGAAATCCTAAACAGCCAAAACCCTAACCCTAGGAGATGAAGCGCTAAAACTATGGGCCCCGTTTGGGTAAATTGGTGTTTCAACTTCCCAGGGGCGTAACTTTGGCATACGATCTCCGTTTGACGTGTACCATACCTCGTTAGAAAGATATATCCGAGGTCTAAATTTTTTTAATGAGAAACATTGGACCATGGACCCATGTTGTTCTACGTTTTCCCAAAAAACTTCGTTTAGGGCCTCAAAACGGCTCCGGAAGTTCAGGACCTGAAAAATTGCTAAAAATAGTAAGTTGTGTCGAAACTGAAAAACTGAAAGAGAAAATGGTGGGGCCCTAAGTGGAATAGGCAGGTGACCACCAATATCCACCTGGATCAGGATTTGACCCACCCCAAAGCCCCTATGACTCAAAATAGACTCTGTGTTGCGTGCTATGATCCTTAATCTGCGAATTCTTTCCTCGCTTCTTACTTCGCGGGGATCCCAACTCCAACAGGCCCCCAACACAAAATTGTGACTCTTCCTGAGTCACAAAGCTGGTGTGCCATAAATATTTTCTTCGATGCCACTCAAGGCATCCTTCAAATGGGGAAATGCTTCGGCGCACTACTTTTCAAAATCCTTAACTTTTTCGAGTAATATCTCTGAAACCTTTGTAGCTTCCTTCTTCTCGAATCCTCGCTGCATTGTGTGAAGTACCTTCAACTTCGTTTGTACTGTTTGGGATAGCTGGTTGGTCTTAGCTTCTCATGGTTTCAACCTATCAGTAAGTAGATACTCCTTCTTGCATAGCCCATCAACCTGTTCCTGTAAGAATTTATCCTCCTGGAGATGGGTAAGTCGTTGCATTGGTGTTAAGGTCTTAGCAGTGACCTTAATCTGGTCCAGTTTTTCCTGCTTCTCATGCACTTCAGCCTATAAATTTTGCACCGGATGATCCTCTTATAGTGAGGTCTATAAACCGAAAACTTCTCCAAAGATATGTGCACACTCTTGTATGAGGGACTCAACCTGTTGTGTAGCTGATTTCAGCTTCACAGAGCACTGCTCTCTAACATATTGTGGAGTGGCAGGCTGCAATTGTAGTTGCAGCTCGACAATTTTCATTTCCATTTCTAGTCGGACTTTAACAACATTTTCCTTCGAGTCCTTGATAGCAGTGGCCAACTTAGCCACTTTTTCCTCAGGCGATGATGCAATGTGAATTTCGAGCTTTGGTAGTTCTCTGCACACCTTGGAGATAGCCTCCTCTAGCTGTTGACATTGTGTTGCCTTAGCCTCACACTCTTGGGAAACAAGTTGTTTCTCCACAAGCATGCTCTCGAAATCTCGAATAAACAGAAGAGCACATTGTTCCCTTATCTTTAATTCCTTAGCAATGCCCTGATGAAACTCATGTAGGGTCTGTAATGGCATCACAACAAGATTTAGAATTATGTTATGCCATTAGACCACCTACTTGATTTTCTCTATCATATCGAAATGCAACCTACGTACAATAATAGGCGTTGTACGAGTATCAAAAGTCAGTGCCAACTCCTACATAGTTGTACTTGTTCCAGTTGGTGCCCTTCTTGGGGGAACTAACGCGCTCGTTTACACCTGCAAATCCTGCAATCCTTTATGGAGATATTCGAGCACTTTCATGCATTGATATTCGATGTTGCCCCCGAAATTCTAATTGACTTGGTGCAAAACCTCCCCTATTTCATTAATGTCCCCCTCAATGAGGACCATGTCTATTAGACTGGCGGATCTGTCAAACTTGACCTTCTTTCGTGCACCACTCTTCTATGGCCGCCTTCTCTTGGTGGTAAAATGGGAGGAGGGGTCCAATGGATCTGTGCCCATATCACTGCCAAGAATATCATCCACTCCAGTCTCCAGAGTCACTACTTTAGTATCCTTTTGCCCTGTTGGCATAGTGGGCTCCGCCCCACTTGTTCCTGTCGTCTTTGTATGCCCATGCAGCGGTGTTAACCAATCACTCAGCCATCGGCTGTTGATGGCCTCTACATCTTCCTCTTCGACCATGTACATGAGCTTTTACCAAACCCCCACAAGGTCCTTCTTTGCCTAAATGTGCATATGATGGAAGTCCACTTTGAACTCTGAAACCTGTTGATATTACTCCACAATTCTTGGTGACAACCAGGGCTTTTGGTTTATCACTGTTTGTAAGCTCATCTCAACTGCGACCCAAAAGATTTTATTGGACATAACTTTGGCAGGCTCTGTCGAATTCCATAGCAAAGCATATCTCACTTCTTCACATAGATCGGGGTTTGCAATATTGAACTGTGACCCTTCAGGTTCCCTCCATTCCATTAAAGCAATAAGAAGCAAGAGTCATGCATAGTGGATCTGTCTGCCTTCTTCCTACACTGCTTTGTAATCTACGAGGAATTCCATACATAAGTAGCCAACCTAGTTGTATAAAGTTCCTTGGCACATTTTGCAGCTAAAGATATGACAGAGGAAGAATCCTCCTCATTCGGCTCTTCCGCATAATCTTACCCGCATGGGTGTGCATGGTGAAGTGCACGGTTATGTTAGAAATGGAGTTAATGAGATAACCCCTGGTCCCCTTCGTTAGATCATACTCATTCATCATCTTGTATACTAACTGCTTGTCTTGGCTCTTACCCACAAAAGCCTTTGCAGGGTATGCCCCAAGACAAGGAAGGGTCATAATTCTTCTAATGAGCATCTGAGTAATGGGAATCTTCATCCCCATCCATATACAGTTGTCATGCACCAAGGCCAACAATTGGCGCACACAAATGGTATTGATGGTACATCACCCAAGATGTGGCACATAAAGCATGTTCAATATCCCTGACTATTGGATACCCTTCACCCATTTCATTGGCTCTAATTGGGTAACTCCATCTTGGTACGCATGTGGGCACAGATACCTACTCGGCTCGAATTGGGGGTATTTTTTCCAATCATTAAAATCCGAATCCTCCATTCTGAGATACGACACCTTGAACATCAACTCTCCTTCCACCGATACCTCATCTAGAATCAATGGTGTAAACACCTTATAATTTACTACGTCAGGATCTTTCACCAGCTTCTTGGCCTCTAGCTTCCAGGGCGAAATATATGGAGGCAAATCGAAGAGAGGCACAACCTTCTCAACGTCAATTTCCTCTGGTGCTGCTTCTTCTACTTCTTCTTCATTTGATTCGACCTCCATGGCTTTTCCCTCCTTCCTCTCATGATCCCCCTTATACCTTTGTTCCTCCATGATTTTCTTCCAGGCTGAGAATCTCAAGATTTGTTCTTAGGCTTCGCAGACGGCGTTGCGCTTGGAGTCTTATGTCCTCTAGGTGACCTTGGCCCTATGGATGTTACTAGCAGTGTGTACCTCATTGTTTTGTCGAAACCAGGTCGAATTCTGTGTCTGATACCTTCCTTGATCAATGCTTCTATGAAGGCTTCAAAACTGTAATCTGACATGCAACAGCTGACATGACACTCTTGCAGACAAAAATTCTCTCTTCTAACACTTAGTGTGTAAAGTGTTCAAAATAGGGGCAAGATCCTTGATTTAAAGCAAATTTCAAATTAGAACCTCATCATCGCCCTAAGACGCTCCTCATAAATGCTAATTTGGTGGTGGATTTGGCCAGGTATGCCTATTAAATGCATTTTTCCTGCTCCTTCTAACAACCAAGTCATTGTCCAATAAATTTCTACTGTTCCAATGGTCATATTTTGGATGAACTCTATGAGACTTTCCCCTTCGGCCCAGTCTTGCATATCTAGGTGTAGTAACCTATAACTATGCTTGTAATCCATCTTTCGCACAATACTTTGACTACATGGATTCCATCCTTCGCCATACTCCGTCTGCATTTGTTCATCTCGGCATCCGTAGATCTCCTCCCCCAACACAAGCTTGTTGGCCAGGTCTGTCCAATTCTTCTGAAAGAACGTCCTTGGCTCCTTGATAATGCAAAGTACTCCTGCTTTCATTTCTTGAAGAGCCTCATTAATGGCTTCCCACCCAGCAGTGAAACTATATGTTAATAAGAATCCTTCTATCATCTCATTCCATTCCACAATTCCATGTCATAGCTCCGTTTCTAGATACCATTGCTAAGGTATCACCTCTAAGGAATGAAAGAACATGTGCACCCATTCTGGCTAAGGTTTGCGTCCCAAGAGTCAGTCCAATGAGCTAAATGCTCACGTATATCCCTCTGGCCATCATAGTTCTCTGCAATATTCGTATGAACCTGACCAAACCTCAACCTTATCAATTTGAAAAATTATTCCCATCCTCCTAAATTTTCTCTGTGCGTGCCCCACCATTGGGTTGGAGTCAACCTTAATGCGAAGTCCAAAGCTTCATATCTCTATTCTTCAGGCACCTTCTGCTCAAATTCTTCCATAAACAAGACAACATTCCCCATGCCATCATAAAAAGGTAAGTCACATGCTTCTAATCTGACACAACGTAGAGACTTGGTCACCCTGTTACAATGCTTAGTATTCACTTCATGCAAACGGTTATGCTAGTGCTCCAACTCCTCATCAGAATCTGAAACACACGCACTATCACGCTCCCAACATATTCTGCCATCTGTGGTGGGATTGATCTTGTCTTCATCCTGTGAAGTTAGCTTATATATCTGCTCAATCTCAACATCCCCATACTCATGCGGTACAGGATTTGTATATTGCGCACCCTCAAAAGGATCTAATGGCAGAACAACCCGGGTACCATTCTATTCAAAGATCATCTACCTCTTCTTTAGGTTGATTATAGAATTCATGTCATAAGCCTAGTCAAACCCCAACAACACAGGATATGGGTTACTGTCATCAACGATCTCAATCACTTTGAAGTCGAGAAACACACCATTTTTATCAATGTCTATGCTAATCCCCTATAATCACCCCATAGGAATGATCTTCAGATGATTTGTCATCCGTAGTTGAATTGGCGACAATTGCAGCTTAAGCCTTCCCATCCACTCCCATGTCTGCTTTGGCAGAACATTGGCATCTAATCCTAGATCCAAAATGACTTGGTCCATCTCATAATCTCTAATATTTGAATTAAATCACATCTCCCGGCCAATTCTCTTCTTGTTCTGGTATATTTTATTTACAGTGCGTTGTTCTAGCTACAGCCTTTCCTTGCCAATGCAGTTATGTGTTATTTCCTGCATCCCTTCTACAGCCCTCTAGTCCCTCAACAATTTCATACACGTCTGCAAGAAATATTCCAATATAGACTGATCCACTTCCTTTATTTCAGTCTTCTCCTTAGGATTTTTCTCCATTGGAAACAATTGTCTCTTCGCGGTAGGTGGCGAAGCTTTAGGAGTCATAAACATTTTCCTTGCTTCCACGAATGTCTCGTTCTCACGTTGCACATTGAAGCCAACATTTTTATCCCTATCCTTCTTGACCCATGTCTTCGTCACAACTTTTATTTGTTCTGTGCGGTCTCCTCTGGTATTCACACAAATGCGTGTTACTACATTAACGCTCAAATTTTCCTAGCGTGGTTCAGCCCTCATCATTTGTATATTATGAGTTGGCTATTGGTTGCACTTCTCCTACAATTTAGCTAAAAAAATGGGACAATATTCGATTTCATGTCCAAATTCTTGGCATTACTTACAGGAAAGTGCAGTGGGATTTTGACAATCCTTGGAAAAATGTCCAGTTTGTATGCAGTTGTAGCATGTGATCTGACCTCGTCCACAACCTATGCCTCCTCCTCTACCATGCCCTCAGCCTAGGAAACCTCCTCATGCGGTCGGATAACTCGAAGCTTTGCACCCTTCTATTTGAATCTGATACCCACCGGAGTTGTTCTGAATCATCAGGTCATATCTCTTACAATGCTTTTCAGCGTGCCCTACTGAACTACGGAAGTTACAGAACAATTTATTTGGCAATCTGACAAATTTTTGCAATAGATGACAAAAGTCCATGGAATTTTGGCCTGCAACTTTGCAGAGGCTACACCATACATTAGGCCCTACACTTGGCCCATCGCTTGATCCAAGCTTCAATGGAATTGGCATCCCAGTGTTCAAATAGTATTTATAAATAGGGAATTTTTCTTTATAGTGACCCTCTGCTTTGCATTTGATACACAATACCTTCATTCTCATCTCCGCGCGAACCTCATTTCCCTTCTTTATATCATGGAGCTCCATATGAAAGTTCTCCAACTGAGTTTGAATCTGTTGCACTCTTATAATTGTATCAACTACGGGTGATTCTTCAAGCTTCATTGCGATCTCCAACTCTTCCACTTGAGTTGCAATCTTCTATTGAGATAATGGGAGTCTGAGATGAGGCAATAACACAAAAATGAACCATTCTCTATCTTGTTCATTTGGGATATTGAAACTAATTTGACTCAACAAAATTTTAAACTCTGATCTACCTCCCATACAAACTCAGTAGTAAGTTGCTTAATTTCTTTGATCTTTTTGATACAATGGGACTGTGACTTTGGTTTCTTAAATTCAACGTTCAGTGCTGTATTTGTCTCAGCCAAAGAAGCATTAGCATTCATCGTAACATATTTCATGTACTAGGACAATGCTCTATCTTGCAGCACTGTAATCAACTGTGCTTTCTTCATGTTTTCATTTGTAACATTCTGCGAACTCCATATCGCTTCTACCACAAACCAGAACTGTTCAGGGTCATTTGTTCCCTTGAAAAAAAGTATCTTCAGGGGTTGGCCATGGTGAATTGGGGAGGTGGAGGTGGAGGTGGATGGACATAATGGGATGGAGCAATGATGGGGGTGGAGGGTTGGTAAATTTCTTCATCACTTTGTTGACTTTGAGATCTCAACGACAAACTTCACGGAGTAGCAGGGTTTCTTTCTCCTCTTTCAGATTCAAACAATGGTCTATATTCAGTTTCAATGTAAGTACCCCCAATCTATTCTGAATCTCTTAGCGCTTCACGCAACACCATGTTGTATTTATTCAACCATTAATCTGAGCGCATCCGTAATATACCCTTTTCACACAATAGCATTTTAATCCAGAACTTCAATGAATTTAGGTACTTACCTGTATGGTTTCTAAAGAACTTATGCTCTGCTTCTCTATAAGACACATATGTCTTGTTTTCAAACTAAGTGATGAACCCTCGAAGGACACTATCTATCCAATAATCAACTATCCTCATGATCTCGTTATCAGTCCTTTTCAACTTCTCAATTAGCTATGAGGTCCACACAATGGGTCTATTATTGAAATAACCCACATGCGCTGCTAGTCTTGATATCCACTTGTACAACTCGCTAGAAAATGATTCGAAAAATATATCGTAATGATCTGTATAAATATACTTCTGTAGCCAATGTTCAGTAGAGATGCGTGGACATATGTTTTCTTGCACCGCAAATTCATGTTCTTTTCGATCACCCAATTTTCAATCTCTTCCTTACATAGATTCCACATCTAGTTATCCCTTATTCAGATACCAGTCCCAGCAACAGAATCATTTGTTGGGTCGATGGGGGCTAGACCCAGGTTCAAAGTGACTTCGGAGTCCAAAAAAACCCACTATTACCGACCCTTTCGAAAACGATCTGCTTGCGCAAACCGAAGTCTCACCCGAGGCAATATACTAGGATGCTAGAACCAGGTTTTTGCATCCAGAGGGACACTGGACTATGGATTTAGGGATTTTCCTTCTTAATAGAGATTTGTAGGCCAGATTTGTCAGTAATAATAGTGAGGTTCAACACATTTGTTGAACTTACAGATTCTTGCATTAAACAAAGTAAATAATTATACACTAAACTATGCTCGAATTTATAGATCAAACCCCTTTTCAGCATAAATATTCAAAAATAGTAAGTAAAAGGAAAATACATCAATATAACTCATATCTTTCTCAATATTTCTTTCATTAACAACAAGATCCTTCTCATACATCAAATTTCCACCCTGCGCACATAGCTGCAGGGGTCTACACACACAGTTGCATACTTCCTAAAGTCTCTACGCACACAGCTGCAGGAGCCTTTTCCTCTAACCCAAAAATATAATCCGACTCAAAAAAATCTTACATCTATGGATCATTCAACTTCTATTTGTCTGCCTATGACTTCTATCTAGAATCCTTATATAGGTTTGGAATTTACAATACCATGGTCCAAAACCATGGGAAAAGTCCAACATTCACAAAATATCCCATCCCATTACATAATAAGGAGATTTGACCAACCCTAAAGCCCCTATGACTCAAAATAGACTCCACACTGTGTGCTCCACACCTCGATCTGTGGAGCCTTTCCTCATTTCTTACTTCGCGAGGATCCTAGCTCCAACACTAATCTTATGGGAAACACCCATGCCCCTGATGTTGAGGGATAAAAGGCCATGGCGGCACCATGTTCATGGGGATGTCCTCTCTATGGACCTGCACAATGCTACCTTCGTCCTTCTTGTACCCCCCTGTTAACACTGTCGAATCCTGAAATTCAAGTGTATCCCGGTAATGACTTGGTCCCTAAAAATTGGGGTCAGGGTTTATACAAGAAGAGATCTTCTTATATTTGGGTTGACATTTCTTCTCTGAATCAGGTGTCCCCTTTACATTCATTTCCCCATCCCCCAGCCTAGATTGATAACCACTCGTCTAATTTCCAAAGGCTCCATGGAAAAAGAGGAGTAACTCGACAGTAGAATACCTAATTTCAAATCAAGAGAGATGGGGTTAGACAGGGTCGGGATGGAGTGCGTGCCAACAAAATAAGGAGGCTTATCCAAAAAGGGAGCAGGTGAGATATGAGGTAGATGCCCTAGTGCAACAGGGTTATTCTCTTCTCTCGAAAAACCCAGAGGTTGGACATTATTTTTTTCAGGTGATATCCCCCTCATAGGTAAATTCAATACCTCAACATTCAAATAACTCAAGTCCAAACCCTTTCGAGTCCCAAGGCTGATAGCAAGAAGCTCCAAATCATTTACAGATAGCAGAGAGGATGGACAAAAATAAGTACCTAGAGAGCGCATGGGCTTCACTCAATCAACCTCTATCCTATCACGTGCATTCGTGGCATATTAAACAATACCCTCAATTTGACAACATATTGGAAAATACTCCTAAAAATAACATTATATAACCCCCTACCAATATAAACCCAATACACCTTTCCAATTTAAAAAACCCCTACTTCCACTAGATATTGTAGGTATCCATTTTTTCATTAACATTTTTTATACCCCTTTATATTTTTTCATTAACTTTGAGCTCAATTTTTTATACCTGTCAATATAAAAACCCTTTACCCCCTATATATCCCCCAATATATTATGCCATTTTTTCCTCAATATAGATCCCCCAATGTGAACCCACATGATATGGTATTGCTCCCCTAGTGTAGCCCCCGTGCTAGAGAGTTATAGGAGATTTTGGGTAGCAGCCCAGGAATGACTGGATCATGCGTCTTACCGATGGCCACCACAGGTGAGGATGGTTCCAAATCCTTCCCATCAGAGAAGTGCTTCCCACATTCCTGACATAAGTGTCTAGTCTCATGACAGATAAAACATCTATAGGGGATTTCCCAATAGTTGGTGGAGATAAGAATGGAATATTGTCCCCATTTAATCTCCAGTTCTTCCAACAGACCATTGCCGAAGTTAACATCCACAAGGACCCTTTCCATCCTCTTGTCCATTAGACCCAACCTACCACCATCCCAGAATAAAAAGGAACCCATTCTTTCAGTGATTCTCCGAATAGTGACCTTGTTCAATAACTCGATGAGGCAATTTTTCCCAGTTGTCGAGAAAGGGTCAAACCCCACATCTGAAGTACCATGAAACCCCTACCTTTGATCCATGGCATTTCCAAGATGAGTTTTGCATCCTCAATTGACAAGAATTGGAAGCAAATCCATCCTTTCGATAATAAACTGATTTTAGGTTTGTATTTGACTTTGGGGAGCCACCAATGCTTAACCCATGACTTCATTTGTTCCCGTGTCATGTTCCGGTGTTGCCAATTTCTCACCAGAGCCTTTTAATGAAGGTGTTAAAAGCTGTTCAGAAAGGAATCAGCCTCTAGGAGAAGCGGTGGTGCACCAAAGAAAGCCTTCAACTCTCGGTATTGCTTGTTCCTATACTTTTTGTTGCCAGGTGATAGCGAAGTGGAGCAGTTTTGGGAATTTGAAGGTGCAGATGTCGCCGACTGAACCGAGATCACAGGCACATATGGTAAACCAGGCCCCCATGCCAATGAGTCCCACGAAGGTGAGTTGTCCTCTCAATTTGGTTAGCTAACTCGATCAACTCATCAGTACAGACGGAGTTATGGTCTAGCATGTCCTCCATCTGTAAGGTGATCCAATACCGCCTATTATCCCAAGGTGATCCACCTATTATACCAATAGGATTGTAGGTGAGTCAAGCGCAGGATCTGAGCACCACTATCCTTATAAACCTAATGCAGTGCAATGATAACCAATTCAGAGAGAAAAAAACATCCTCTGAATGCCTGTTATCCGAGCATAAACTCATTTATCTCACGAGGAGCTTCAATGATTTCGCCTCGACAGTCCATAGATCACTTAAAAACTATTGATCCATCCAATCGAAAGACCAATTAAATATAATGAAAAGAAAACCACCTAAAAAATAACCAAGTCCCAGGATAAAAGGAGTCGGACCATTCCTAGAGCTCAACCAACCAGAGCTCCCTTAATTGTGCATATTGTACGTCCACTGTCATCTTCCCACGATGGTTGTAAGATTTTATGCATGTCGTGGTTGTCGCAGTCTAAAATGAAGCTGTGCAAAGAACCAGCAGCACCAGGAAAAATGACTTTTGTCTAGATCTTAAATCACAAGATTTCCCACTGAGAGGTAGGCTTGTTTTAGAATTAGAGACAATGGTGAACCTCGGTCCTGTAGATAACTCCTCGTCCTGAGTGTGCGTGTCCATCACATAATTTATATGGATAAGTCCTCGTGTTTTATTTATATCGATTAAGCACATAATTTTTTTTCTTGGTAAGTATTTCATATTTATTATGTAATATTTATTATGTAATATTTGATTATTCAAATATTTCTTTATTCAAATCAGAATTTTGATAATAAGATTTTGTTCAATAGTATTTTATAGTTGTAAAATATTAAAATTATTAAAATATTGTTTAAAAATAATAAAGACGTTATTATTAATTAAAATTAATTTACTTATATAATTTAATTGAGTGGTAAATGCGGGTAAATATTAATTCACGGTAAACATCAAATAATTTTATGAAACATCTTACTTACTCAACATTAAAAAAATATATAAAATTAGGAAATTTAAAAATATATAAAATTAGCTAAATTATAATTTTATTTTAAAATATTATTATTGTTGTTAATCATAAAAACAATTAATATACATGTTAAATATATATCTATTTAAAAAGAACATAAAACAAGATTCTTAACTCGGAGATTTACTCTTATTTTACAATGGAGATTCATAATATGTAAATAAACTTTATTACAATACCATGAACCAATACCATGGCTTATTAACACCACATGCCCAAAACACCATAACTCACTTCATATAGCACTTATCCATGACGTTTTTTTAATTGATCAATTTAATTAAAAGGGAAACAAATGCATAACTACATTGGAGATAATTCTGAATACTTGATTTGTCTATATTACCATGAATATACTAGAATATTTTGAGGCTAAATCCCAACCATCTACCTAATATATATATATATATATATATTTTGTAAATATGGCAGGCCCACTCTATTGACTATTTATCTTTAAAAAGCAGGTTACAAAATTAGTTATTTCAGTTCTAGCCTCAACATGCCCGAAGGAAACCAGGTCTTTTGGCCATCTGAATGCATGAAAAGCGTTCCAAAACTGAAAGAGTTTCATTGTTCTGTAGCCTTCATGAGCTAACTGCTCCAAAATATTGCTATCTAACTGCTGACTTTGGTTCTTAATTATATACAATAATACTAAAAACATTCAACAAAACAGTAAATGAAGTATTTAACCATCTGAACTTGAAACAGGAGCAGGGTCTTTAATAGTAGACCCGGGCATATCCACTTGTTGTATCTGTTGTAATTGTTTTTCCATGCGAGCTACTCTGTCATCCAATCTGTTCATTCTGTCAGCTGCCTGGTACTGGGTTATTTTGATATGAGAGAGCTGGTCCTGCATATCCTCCATCTTTTCCATAATTCTAGCTTCCATCTTTGATGCACCAATGCTTTGCTTTCCTGGGGGGAAGCTTTGCATGGCTTTTGCTAACAGACATTTCATTGTCCAATATGTATGAATAGTTTGCTGAAACAGAGAGAGGTGACCTCGGGTATTGGCAGGATCATTGATGAAATCTAAAATTTCTTCTTCTACTTCATTATCTTCTGGTTCAACTTGAATCTCCCTTTCCCATCCCCGAATTTCCTGTCGGGTCTTGGAGGGGTTCCCTTTAACATAGCTATCTGCCAGTGTTTCCACCAGCTCCTGGGTAGATTTCCGTCCTATTTTCTTTGGCATTGGTTCTGTCTGCATTAACTGCTTCCCTTTCTCGGACTGAGAGGCTGCGCGGCGTTTCCCCATCCTTTCCTGATTCTGAAACTGTAACATAAATATATAGTAGACTTTAGTTAAAGCCCGATTCCATTCAGTTTGCCAGATTACAATACCTTCTGTGGTGGTCGGGATATGGTAACGCATGCCGCCACTGCCCGTGGCCAAAATACTAACAGCATAAACATACAGAGACTGCCTACTAGTATTGGTTTTATGGACAGGGTCATTGTTAATCTCCCTATTCTGTTCCATGAGGGCGGAAGTCCTGTAAATCACTTTCAAAACAAAACAGAGGGTCCTAAGCATAATAAGCAAAGGAAGCAAGGACCAAGCTGGGATGTGAAAATCATTCCTAAGCCTATACTTGGCTTTCCTGAAAGGAGGATGTATCCTTAAATGAACACTACAATACTTGACACCCTCACTACGGCGTACAACCATATCTATCGACCTTAACCTTGAGAAATTAAAAAAAACAACCAAATTCATGACCAAACTGGCTGCAGAAACAGGAATTATGAAATTACTACTCGGACCACTGGCATTATGGTTTAAAGGTGAGCTGACCCTAACCTTTACCCTGCAATTAACACTACAGACTTTACCCCAGCAATTCCCCTTCGTATCGAAGGTGACAAGCTTGTTAACAGCCTGGTGGATGCGAGTAATGCCATGCCAGGCGACCGCCTGGGATCTACCTAATAATTATTGTTAATGAAATTAAAAGTCTATATTACCATGAATATACTAGAATATTGTGAGGCTAAATTCCAACCATCTACCTAATAATTATTGTTAATGAAATTAAAATTCTAGAAGGCTAATTTCAAAATAAGAGGTAGTCATAACTACTAATTTCTCATGATTTTTGAATAGTCCACTTAACACTCATTGTATAGAAGGCTAATTTCAAAATAAGAGGTAGTCATAACTGAATAATTTCTCATGAGTTTTGAATAGTCCAATTAACACTCATTGCATCAGGTGATGCTCACAGGGGTGAAGAAGTGGGATTGAAACTAGTGAAATAAATCAACTCATGATTTTTGAATAGTCCACTTAACACTCATTGCATCATGTGATGCTCACATGGGTGAAGAAGTGGAATTGAAACTAGTAAAATGAATCACATAGCACCAATAATCACTTCCGGGGCTTGCACCCAGTAACCAAGACTTCCTGGGAGGTCACCCATCCCAGAACTCCTCTGGTTCAAGCACGCTTAACTGTGGAGTTTTCACCACAATCAAGCCCACTTAGCTTGCTACCCCATTTTAAAAACCTTAACAATTATTATGCCTCATGAACCATTCAAGTAGAGCTCCCTTTACTCTTTGTATTTAAGTATGAGGGGTTTTTGCAGTGCATTATATTAGTGCTAATATAATGCACTGCGGAAACCCCTCATACTTAAATACAAAGAGTAAAGGGAGCTCTACTTGAATGGTTCATGAGACACAATACTTGCTAAGGTTTTAAAAATGGGGTAGCAAGAAGTGGGCTTGATTGTGGGGAAAACTCCATAGTTAAGCGCACTTGAGTCAGAGGAGTTCTAGGATGGGTGACCTCCCGAGGAGTCCTAGTTACTGGGTGCAAGCCTCGGAAGTGATCATTGACGCTATGTGATTCATTTCACTAGTTTTGTTGAAACTTGCAACAAAGAACAACAAAATTGGCATCGAGAAACAACACACACATTGGTGTGGGATCACAGGTCACACAGTGATGGATCCTAGTGACACATTAGTGTGCAACCAATTTTTAAATACGCTGTAAACTTATCTCATAACAAATTGTAATAGTTAACTAAGTGTGATAGACTTACTTGGCTCAAGAATTTCGAGTTGAGGGTCAAGAGATAGGCATGTAGAGTTATTCTATTATTAACAGGGTCCAGTTGCAGTTGTTGACTAGTGTGGTGTGAGTAAGATCAGTTAACTCACATTAATTGAGTTAAAATCAGTTTACCTAGTTCTAATTGTTTGATGAGCTAGTGGAAGATCAAGTGAATTAAAATAGATTTAATTCACCAGTAGTGATCTACCAAGTAACTGATGATTCACTATTTATAGTTGCATGCATGCTTATTCTGGTGGAGACCCAGTTGAGTCAAAGGTTAAAAGCAAGTAAACTATCAGTTGTATTTTAGGGAAATTGCCCAGGTGTAGTTATATAACCACATGAATCCCATGATGAATTGTGCAATCAAGGAAGGTTGAAATTACTATTTAATATGGGTTTAATTCTCTAGGGATTGCGTAAGCAGGGTAGGCTGAGGGTAGGCTGATAATTGGCTATATGTTTGTCCAATTTTTCCTAGATTAGTGTGAAGCAATTGGTAGAGTGTATGAGGTTGTGGTGATCACAAATAAATTTAATTGTTTCATGATTCCTTGGTTGATTATACAAGAAAAATGGTGGGGTTTTGAGCAGTTTCTTTCCCCAAGAATATTTGGTGTGGTGTATTGATTTACTTCTTTCTCTTACTTCCATGTGATTAAGCGCTCGAAATTTATATTCTGCAAATATTGTAGAAGGATTTAGTATCTTGTTTCAGTACATTACATGATTGGATTGAGTCCATTGATATAATTTCTACATGGTATCAGAACTATGTTAGAGATTTTATACATGGTATTAGAGCAGGATTTTTTTTGGGTGGCGAGATTGTAGAGAATATGTGAAAATTTTGATTCAAAATTTAAAAAAAAATAGCACATTTGGATTCCTTGCGAAAACATACCCAAATTGAAAAAAAACATCAGTTGAATCAGAGCTCAAATGAGGGAGATATCATTGATTTAAAATCAACATTTTTTTTAGAAAATTTTGCGACGGCGGGACAATTACAATGTGCGCCAATCGGAAAAGGAAAAAAATCTAAGGGAAAGAAGTCCCAAGGCAAAGAGGGCAGTAGGGGAATTTTGAGGTCTAAAATGGGCCTCCTAAGGAAATAATAAAATAATAGCTAAACTAATAAAATAATATTTATGAATTTGCAATTCACATTTTGCATCAAAATCCATGTAACCATGGTTAAATTCAATTCAAAAGTCATACCAAAATAAAATTAATAAAAAAAATGTATTGATGTGACTATAAATAAGAATGACTTTTTCAAGAAAAAATCATTATCATTGCACAATTAATGCATTTTTCCTTTGTACTTAAATAACTTAAAATAAAATATAAATATAAATATACTATTAATTAAAAATTCACAAATTCTTAATTATAAATATACTATTAATTAAAAATTATGTTATTATACCTGCAGCCGCAAGTATATTCCATTAGGTTGGAAACTGATTTGACATTAATTTACTTGTGATTTAAAAAAATTTATACTTGTTACATAGTTTAAATTTAGTCACATTTATTATTTATCTATTTTTATTATTTAAATTTATTTTTCTTGTTTCCTATTGGTTCATACTTTTCACTTCTTACTACAAACTGCATTGGCATTCATGTCGACGAAACTATACACACTGGTGTTACGTACGAAAGTCTTTATTGTTTTATTTGTTATAGCAGTGGTATTCGTTGAATGAACTAAATGCATATTAATGTTTCGCACAACTCTCTGCATGCCCTGATAAATAAATAAATAAATGTTGCTTTGGAAAACTAGAAATATTTGTTTGTGTTGACATTGTTGTGTGTCACGTTTATAATCACAATGTAACGACTCTTTTCTTCCTGTCTTCCTCCAGCCCAAAAATTCTTTCGGTTCCCTTCAAAACAACTGTGTCCTTCACACTATATAGATTGGTAGGTATTTTAAAATAGTGGGCAGAAGGTATGAACTGAAAATGCTTGGAAATTATATTATTTTATTTGTATTTTAGTTCACATATTAAAAATTTAATAACATAATTATTATATTAAATAAAAAATTAATTAATATTATAAGATAATTTATTTACCAACATAAACGCAATTATATATATATATATATATATATATATATATATATATATATATCAAAAAATTAATTCATCAAATTTAAAAAAAAAATTAATTTCATAATTTTTAATTTATAAAAAAGTTAAATATAAAATTTTAAAAGAACACAAAGTCACAATATATTGCTATTATGAAAAAAGAAATTCACCCTCTTGATTTTTAATGTATAGGTGTAATTTGCAAATATTGCAACCTAAGAAAGAGAAAGGAGAATTAGGATTTGCAATTCAAAACAATTTAGATGTTGTATAATTTTGACCACAATGAATTTGGTTTTTAACCAATACAATATAATTTTTTTATTTCCATTATCAAACATGAGTTCAGAGATACATTTTACAAGTGCATTTACAAAACATAATAAATAATTATTTTAATATATATCATAATTTCACTATCATTTCCTAAGCTGCAGGGATAGATTTTTATTTTTATGATGATGTAAACTTCTCTTCCTATGATATGTTTCTAGTTTTGGGTTTTTAACCTATTTTTTTAATCTAAGTTATATGAGCTCTTAGCTAATTATAAATTGTTCTAAATTTTATTTCAATACCAAAAACACTTTAAACATAAATAATGTTCACAACAAAACCTATCCATTGTAAATATAGCTAAATAACATTATATTTTTTTAGTGCCATGTAACTTTTATTTTATATATAATCAAATATTATTAATTAAAATTTAACTTTAATTATATAGAAAGTCAAATATTATTAATAATTAAAATTTAACATTTTATCAAATAAAATACTATTTATTAATATTCAATTTGTATTTATTAATATTCCAATTGTATTTATTAATATTCAAATTCTATTTTATGGAAAGATATTAGTTCTAAAAATTTGTTTCATGTTCAAGTTTCTTGAAAGATGTTATAATTGACTCAATAAAATTAACAACTTTCCATAATTTTTTATTCTAATTTAAAAAATATTCAAATTTTATTTTTTTAAATCAAATTTAAATAACCATGTAAAGTCTTATTACTACAATTTCCATATTTAACAAAATGTCACAGTAGAATTAGATAATAAAAGATGAACATAAATAAATTAATAATTTAGAAATAACATAATAATTTAGATTGAATAAATATTTTATAATGTGGAAAATTGATTTTTTAAGAATCATTTAAAATAATAACATTAAAAGAAATAACCAATAATGATTATATATTACTAATTATATTTCAAAACAATATAATAAATCAAATGATTTTTATTGAAGACCAATTTTATAATGCTCAGTGCCTCATTTTAGTGATGGTTTATTGTTATAATCACAATATTTTATAAAAATTATATATATATATATATTCAAAATTCCATTATTTATTTATCAAATTGCAACATTTCTATATTGAAATTAAGCCATAGGTAATAGTTACAATCTAACACTTGTTTAAATTATATAATATCATTTAATTATTATACCATATAAAAATAATATATGTAATATATTGTTTTATGTATGAATTTTGTATTACATATTAAATTGATTTTGATTTTGATTTGTATTATAAAAATGAATATAATATATATTATATAACATTTAAATTATTTTTCATAATATTATATATATTAATATAACCATAATGAAATGAATTGAGTTTTATTTAAAATTAAAGAAAAAAAAAATTGAAATAAATTTAATTTATAATTATAAGTATAATATAAGATTTATATATATTTAAATTTAGCATTTTTTTCCCAAACTATGTTGAACCTAATATATTTTTCTTCGACATACAAAACTAATATACCTTTTTTCATTCTACAAAACTAAATTGTATTTTTTCTTTAATTTTAATATGTTTGTATTGCTATTAATATTATAATGATATTATTTATAGATTTGATTTATCCTAAAATTACAAGGTTACATTTTGATTTATTTTTATTTCATATGTATAGATATTAACTTATAATTAATTTGAAATTGTAATATTAAATAAAATGAGATGAATATATAATTTAAAAATAAATATATGAAATTATACAAATATAATATTTATTGAAAAATGTGTAGATACATGAAGATTGTGTAGAGATATGCATTGTTTTTTTCAAAAAATACGAAATGACAATAATAATATTTCATTCAAAAAGTGTGAAATAACAGCTATTATGAGTACTTTACTTTATGAATTTCAAAGTACTTAGAGCACTACCATGGTTAACCATGAGTTTTTATCCACCATTGAGAATGTGACAAGTAAGTATCTTTATCTCAGGCAATGCCACCTCAACCATTAGGGATGATGTCATCCCCTAAAATGTGATTGGTTCTCATAAAGTGAATTTCGATTTTACATTTTCCTTAGGAGGCCCATTTTAGACCTCAAAATTCCCGTAATGGCAAGAGAGACTTGTCCAAGATCAGGTGTTTTCACTATCAAAAGAATGGGCACTATGCCTCAAATTGTCCATAGAAGAAAGCAAGCAAGAAGGAGCCTTCAGTTACAATGGGTGAAGCATTGGCTTCACAGTTCGAGCTTGATTTTACTCTCATTTCATGCATGGCCAACACTGTAATGAGATGCATTTGGTATCTAGATAGTGGTTCCTCATTCTATATGACGGGGAATAGAAATATCTTCAGTGACTTCGAGGAGAATGACCTCCAACAGAACATAGATTTTGGAGATGAAGAGAGGTATAAAGCGACTGAAATAGGCACAATTACCTTTCAGAGGGAGTCTGGCTCCCCTCTCAGACTAGCAGATGTTTTTTATATTCTAGGCCTAAGGAAGAATCTTGTGTTTGTAGCGGTATTGGAATACCATGGTTATGATGTGATGTTTAGAAAGGGACAACATTTCCTTAAACACATAGCCACGGGACAGGTGAAGGAGATCAGTTCAAGAGTCAAGAACCTATATTCTTTCAAGGTTGAGAATGCTGCATGTAATACTTTGAGGAGAAAAGTAGTGGTTAATGACTTGGTGGTTGAGAGGGAGCAATTATCTCTCAACATGCAACAACAGAAGCAGTCTCAAAAGGTTGTGGAGCAACCAAAATTGGAGAAGAAGAGAGGAGACCGAGTGGAAGAGTCCACTCAAGCAGAGACCTCAAGGAGGGGGAAATTTCGAGCAAGATGGGCTGAGGGAGTACATGCAGCTATATCTCCAGGTGTGAGGTGGGGTGATGCGCAAAATTGATCCCAAGAAGAAATTTGAGCAGGGTTCATTGAGATGTTTGTCTCATGGATCGAACCTGGCTACGAGGAGCCCACAATATAGAAGTAGCAGGAAGGATCAATTAGTTGATGCAGTCAGGTGTTAGGAGAACAGAAATCAGAGTGACAAGTGTCATATACTGGAGGGCAGATCAGAGTTGGCAGTAGTGCAGAGTGCATAGATGCATATGTTAGCAGCGTAGGGATTCTAGTAGACATGTGTTGGTGTCCAAGTGTGAATGAATATTCAAACCCTTTTTCCACATTAATTATCAATCTGGGTGCATTGGTTATTGCAAGGCTAACACACACAGTATGTGCAGATATAATAGCAAAATTATGATATCAATTGTGGATTCGATAATTTAAACAAAGAAAAAATCATTGTAACAACAATAAAAGAATGGCAGTAATAAATTATAAAGCTTGCAATGCATTCACATCAATAAATATACCAGTAATTAGATCTACTGTTACGACAATTACGAAATATGCAAAACAGAAAACATAATTAACAATGTATAGAAAGAATGTTGCACCTGATTAGGAGAGTGGGCCCACCTCTCTGATCAAGGCTACGATGTACTCACAAAATTACAAGAGTAACACGAAGATAACTTGCATTAACTCAATTAAATGTTCTATTACAATTTTCCATTCCCTGCACAACCAAACCTCTATGCATTATCTCTTATCGTTCTATTCTCCCCCCTTCTCTCTAATTTTTTCCCTTTTAAATATACAAACAACAAAGGGGAAATAAACTGATTACAAAATCTAAATAAGAAAGATGAGATCTGAAAGATATTTCCATCATGATTCAGCTGGCACAAGTCGAATCTGAAAATTATAATTGGGGCAATTTTGGAAAATAGCCACAACAGAAAATCTGCAAATCTGTCCTTCGAAGAACCCTGCGTTTCTCTCAATGAAGACCGAATTTTGGAAAACTGCTTAGCTGAGAACTAATTGGGTCCATTTTGCACAAAACCCATGTTTCAGATTTCTAATATTCTTCTTCGTTTGCCTAAAACGTTCAACGCAAAACCGTCTCTTGTTATTCCAGCGAATTTCTGAGTTGGAATATTTATCTATCAGCTGAAGATCAAATATGCAATGTGGAAGAGATCTTGGAGGCTAAAATAGTGAGTGATGTTAAAATGAATTCATTAATAAACCATCATTGGAAAAATCATGCATAATGATCATTAATTTATTAAAATAAAGGAGAACAAGTATTATTTATCCAAAAGAGCATAAATAATTATGAAATGGAATTATATAATAAATTATGATAAATAATGTGATAAAATAATATTAGAAATGGATGAAATGGATGTTAAGAAGTGATAATAATAATAAAAATTAGTGGCCCAACATCTCCCCCAAACTTAACATGTTGCATGTCCTCATGCAGCCCAATGCCTCAGTATTAACCAAGTTGTAATACAATAATCAAAATGCTCACCCTAGCGCATGATATTGATGGAAGATAATACTTTTTCCTCAAATGCTTCCTTAAAACAATTTTCATGTATACTTTCAACTGTAAGTATATGAAGTTGCAACAAAGTATGATACAAGTAAATACAAACTTCATTACAAACCAGATTTTGCTGAAATTTTGTAAGCAAATTTATACTATATTAAAGCTTCTCCAATCCGAAAATCAACTCAATGAAATGAATGGATTTCAATATATCAGCAAAATGGTTTTAGTTAATAATGCATGATTTTTTGGAATTAACAAATTAGTTTATCTTGAAAAATTTTGGGTTTAATGATACATCTTTGTTGTCCAAAAATCGGAAGAATTGAGTTGATAGTTTTAAGGATATACACAAATCAATTTTAGGATTGTATACCTTAAATCAGGCATAGCAACCCTTCCCCCAAACTAGAGAATTAGCATGCCCTCATGCTACACTAAAAAACAAATTGAGGTGGTTTCTACAATCATGGCTGAAATCTTTGTTTGGTGTATAACAACATGGAATAAGGGAGATTTTGAGAATGAATAATGAGATCAATGGATGATAAAGAATATTAATGTCATGTTCATAATAATGAAAGTAACACTCCCCAAAACTGAAATATTTTGTCTCTAAAAAATGGGAAGTGGTAAAGAAAGGGAAATAATGGTTGAAAAAGATGAGTGAGTAATGCTCAATGGTTTTTCATGACATTCTCCTAAAATTTTAATAAATCAAAACCTTATGCTATTTTACCTCAAGTTTTACCTCCATAAAAATGTGGAATGACATGTATGGATTGACATTTTTTTGAAGTTGATGTAGGCTGAGCTGATGCTGAAAGTGGTGCGAAAGGTGGAAGCCATGCACGCTGAAAAAATTAATCAGATAGTGTAATAGGGTTTCCTTCAACCAAACTAATTAGTTTCCCTGTCATCTATAAAAAAAAATCTCATGAGTATCCTTAATCAGTAATTCATCACCTAAATTACCTCATTACATATAAAAGTGACATAATCATATTGTGAATGGCATGGGATAATAATGGATAAGAAGGGAAAAGGTGCATTCCCTATACCCATAGGCTTTGGTTGTCACGAGAACAGAAATTATGAGAATTAGTTATCTCAGTCTTTTCTTCTCACGGCCTGTCCAATTACATGGGATTCAGAATCAGAATTAGGCCTCTTTATTCTACCTCAAAATAATGGTGTTGTTAAGATATGAATAAATGGTGATTGATTGGGAAAAGCAACTATGATACTTGTAGAATAAAGGAATGATGAATTAGACGATACAAAATGTCAAATATCAAATATCCTAAAAATCTCATCCCTGACATGCAAAGTAAATATTTATAACTCAATAGTAGATATAAACCATAACCACCATCATCTAAGAATTGATTAAATATTACCCCATAAACCATGTGTTCTGGAAAACTTTGTATCTGCAACAATCAGCTTTATCGGAAATTAGATTTGAGGAAACAAGGTAACCAACTAGATTATAGTATTAAATTAACTTATATACCATAGGCATAGCCACTGCTGCCAGCAGACGTCCATAGCCTCGACATGATGCCTTTTTAACCCATTTAGATGCTAGTGTCCCATCTATTAGAAATAAGTACATAGTTACAAAAAGCATTTCAATTTACTTAGATGTCAACTGAAGATCATTGTTCTGGCGTGGTAACTAGTTAATAGCAATGCCATTCACAGGAGCTAACAAAAGTGAAAAAGTCAGCTCGTGATGAGACCTCTTGTCCTTCATTTTTATGACTGAAGGCCATTACCATGGCTTGGTGACCAGCAGTGGTAATGTCACTTTATTAGAACCTATGATCATGGTAGGCCAGCTCGTGATGAGACCTCCTATCTCTAGTTGACTATTTATGTTTAAAATTCAACTATGGTTATCGTTAATCAATAAGGATCACTTAATATATGGGGTGGTAGGTCAACTCCTTAAGAGCTACAGATGGCGTAAAAAGTTCTGTAGTAAATATTTTCAACTTTGATATTTTTTCTTCTCAAAAACTAATAAACTTCAAATGACTTCTGATCAATATAGTTTTCATTGCTAAGATTAGGGTTGAGGAACAATTCATTTGATAATGGCGGAAAGATTTAAATACAATTTTGTGGTCATCATCATAAATTTTACAAGATCAGGGACTTGACCAATTAGGAAAGTTAAAATCTAGCATGATGAAATCCTCTTTGCATTATTATTCCTTAAAAATAAGATTATGTTTATAGGTAAACAAAGATAAATTGACAACCCAATCATTATGTCAAGGAGGTCCTAGACCATTAAAAGTATTTATCATTCACCAAAGAGAAAAATGAATCAGAAAGACCTAAATATGTTGAATTCAACATGAAAAATGGCCAACAACAATAGTTGTGACTGAGGTAACAATAACCATGAATTAGGTAATAACAAGGAAAGGGGAAAAATAACGATGTTAGGAAGGTGACATGAAGGAGGATTAGTCACTTTACAAAAGAATGAGGAATTAAGAGTGGATCATTCCTGACAAGACTTACCATAATAATCATCTTAAATATGAGACCTCCCCCCCCAAGTAAAGTATGTTTGTCATCAATCATAGTTGGTCATGTCGTAAGTAAAATACCAATTAAATCTATGAAGTCGGTCAAGGACGTACCTGGCGACTTACCTTAGCAGAGTAACAACACTGGAGGAGTAACAACACTAAGTACTTAGAAAAATATCACCATGGAGTAACATCACCGGAGGAGTAACAACATCAGAGGAGTAACAACATTGGATACTTAGAAAAAATTTCGGAGTAACAGCACCAGAGGAGTAACAACACCCAAGGAGTAATAGCAGTGGCAGATTCACAACACCGACAGAGTAATAGAAGTGGCATATTCATAGCAACGATGGAGTAACAACACCCAACACTTCGAAAAAATTTCGGAGTAACAACATCGAAGGAGTAATAGCACTGAAGGAGTAACATCATTCGATACTTAGAAAATTTCCAGAGTAACAACATCCAACACTTAGAAAAATTTTCCAGAGTAACAATAGTGATGGATTCATAGCACCAACGGAGTAATAGCAGTGACGGATTCACAACACTGATGGAGTAATAGCAGTGACAGATTCACAGCGACGAAAAAGTAACAGTAGTGACGAATTCACAGCACCAACAGAGTAACAACAGTGACAGATTTACAACACTGGTGGAGTAACAACAGTGATGGATTCATAGCACCGATAGAGTAACAAGAGTGACGGATTCACAGCACCAGTGAAGTAACAACAGTGACGGATTCACAACACCGACAAAGTAACAACAATGATGAATTCACAACACCGGTGGAGTAACAGAAGTGACAGATTCATAGCACCGACGGAGTAACAACAGTGATGGATTCATAACACCTACTGACGGATTCACAGCACTGACGGAGTAACAACAATGATGGATTCATAGCATTACGACATAGCAACATCCAAGGAGTAACAACATCACGAGTAGCAGCATCTAGAGTAATAGCATCACAGAGTAGCAACATCCAAGGAGTAACAACATCAAGGATTAACAACATCGCGGAGTAACAACATCCTAGAGTAGCAGCATCTGAGGAGTAACAACATCCTGAGTAGTAGCATTCGGAGTAACAACATTCGAGGAGTAAACAACCAAGGAGTAACATCATTACGGAGTAGGAGCATCCAAGGAGTAACAACATCACGAGTAGCAGCATCTGAAGTAACAACATCACGGAGTAACAACATCCAAGGAGTAACATAATCAAGGAGTAGTAGCATTGCAGAGTAGCAACATCCGAGGAGTAACAACATCCTGAGTAGCAGCATCCGGAGTAACAACATCCAAGGAGTAACAACAACCAAGGAGCAACAACATTATAGAGTAGCAGCATCCAAGGAGTAACAACATCATTAGTAGCAACATCCAGAGTAACAACATCACAGAGTAGCAGCATCTGGTGTAACAACATCACGAGTAGTAGCATCTGGAGTAACAACATCACGAAACTTAAGAGCTCGCTCATTTTATGTTGAGAATAAAAAAAAGAAATGTTACTATGAAGTAAACAATACCTGAAGCATAAAAACACAAGAGAAATCAGAAAATAAACTACCCCTTATTGAAAACCAATAAATAAATAAATAACTTAAGTTATAATGATTATGATTTTTTTTTATTTTTTTTTGCAGCAATGTTGTTTGTGAATGGTGAATGAATGGAAAAATGTTTTTTTTTTTCTTTTCAGAAATGACTTGGATTTTCAAATGGAAATCAATTCCCCATTTCTCATGTTATAAATACGTTAATTGATGAAAAGTATTCATGTTGGTTTCTCTGTGTGAGGAAACGTCTTTGAAAATGTTTTTATTTCATTATCATTTCCTTCAAGAATCACTTGTTCATAAATTGACCTCATTTATTCTCCTCGGAACTGTAAAAAACGAGTGTCTACCTGCAATAAAACATGAAATCATGGAAGAAGAGAGGTGATCAGGATATCCTAATAAAATAAATATGCAAAAAAAAAATACTTGGTTACCTTATAAAACAAATCCATGAAAAAAAATAACAAAGTAAAATTAATTTATTACCTACGGGAGAGTGGTGGCCAACCATACTAACCAACAATGTTTCAATGATAACTTCTTTGTTTTTCATCCGATTTGAGTGATTCAAAATCCAAATGAAAGTGAATTTAGAGAGATGTATTCAATAGAAACGGATTTTAAAATTTCGTGTAATGGTATCGTAATTTTCTTATAACAACCTGCATAATAGAGTCATTTTCGATTTTCCAACTCAGACCAATAGTTGATAATTCAAGAATAATGTTTTCATTTGATGATGGATTGAACCGATTCAAATTGGAGATTAAATTAGATTCATTTATATATCTCCAATAGAAACAGGTTTTTAAGGAAAGAATAATTGATGGATCAAACATTTTAGTGAACAACCGAGAAAATAGAGTTTCAAGTGTGCTGATTTATGATAAGCAGTCGGTATTTTAGTCATAACTTCCTAATATGATATCGAAATAAAGTGATTCAAATTGTGTTGTAAACTATATTCATAGGGGAATATACCATAGAAATAATTTTCCAAAATCTATTCATTTAAGCCTCTAAAAATGGATTGTCCCAACTCTATTCCTTAGCTACCTACTAGACATCCTGTCATTGTTTTGCTCATAAAGTTTTCGTTTCAACTAAAAATCAAGTGATTCAAATTGGGTTAGAAATTATACATGAAGGGATACATAGGATAGAAATAGGTCTTGAAAATATACCCATTTGGTCCCTCAAAACATAACTATATCGACTATTTTTCTAGAATTTTCATCAATCCCGCAAGCCATAAGATATGATAATTAATGATTTTTACCAATAATGTGATCAAGATGAATATGAGTGTTTGTAGAAATTTTATTTTCGATATAATTCATCTACATACATAAATAAATTTGAATATTGATCACCAATGTTAATTTTCAGAACGTGTTGCAACAAAAACAACTATTTTTACATCTAAAAAAAATTATTTATTTATGTCTTTATTCGTTCTATATTTTATACTACACTACTCTACTTTGAAAAATAAAAAATAATTACATATAAGAGTACTTCCAGTGAATCCATTTTAGAAATAATGCCTCAAGTATGCACATACCCGTATTTGAAAAATGTATGTTAATAAGTACACGGGTATGAGAGACCAAGTTCCCTATTAAGGATGGTGCCAAGAGTTGTTGAAGTGCAGAGTGATGTTGCGAGAAAACAACAGAGTGAAACTAGTATTCAATATAGTCTTGATTTCCCATATTTTTTGCATCTTGAAGTTCTGTGATTGAGTTCCAGATTATGTTGATGCTTTCTTCCTTGACCTTATCCTCTACCTTTTTGTTTAGATCTCTATTCATGGAACCAGAGGAAGGAAAAAAAAAACAAACAATTCTTAAAGCTCAGGATCTGGAGCAGGGTGAAACTTCCCTCCCCACAATGAGAGATTGGGTGTTTAAACAAAAAGAAAGAAAGCAAGAAAGAAAATCAAGAAATATTAAGCTTGGGACTTGGTGCAGGGTAGCATTTCCCTCCATAGGATGAGAGATTAGGCCCTAAGAAATCATCAGAAATAAAAGAAAATAAAAATGAAAAATGCTCAAGACCTAGAGCAGGGTAGCATTTCCCTCCCTAGGACGAGAAATCAGTTCCTAAGAAATCAATCAAAAAGAAAAAAAGAACAACTGCTTAAGTCTTAGAGCACGGTTGCATTTCCCTCCCTAGGACGAGAGGTTGGTTGCTAAGAAATCAATCAAAAATAAAAACAGAACAACTATGCTCAAGGCCTAGAGCGGGGTAGCATTTACCTCTCTAGGACGAGAGATTGATCCTTAGATCAATATGAATCATGTTCTTGCACCTTTTTTAGCCTCCTTGTCAACAACGCCAAAATGTTGGTTTCCAATTGTGAATGAATATTCAAACCCTTTCCCACATTAATTATCAATCTGGGTGCATTGGTTATTGCAAGGCTAACGTGCACAGTATGTGCAGATACAATAGCACAATTATGATATCAATCATGGATTTGATAATTTAAACAAAGAAAAAATCACTATAACAGTAATAAAATAATGGCAGTAATAAATTGTAAATCTTGCAATGCATTCACAACAATAAAGATACCAAAAATTATATCTACTATTACAGCAATTACGAAATATGCAAAACAGAAAACAGAATTAACAATGTACAGAAAGAATGCAGCACCTAATTAGGAGAGTGGGCACAACTCTCTGATCAGGGCTGCAATGTACTCACAAACTTACAAGAGTAACACAAAGATAACTTGCATTAACTCAATGAAATGTTCTATTACAGATCTCCATTCCCTACATAACCAACCCTCTATACGTTATCTCCTATGCATTTATTCTCCTCCCCTTCTCTACGATTTGTGCCCTTTTAAGCCAAACAACAAAAGGGTTATTAAAATGATCACAAATCTAAATAAGCAAGATGAGATTTGAAATATCTCCATCATAGTTAATTTGTGTTACACACAAAGTGTCTGCTTGACATTCTACCATGTGTATGAGCTCATTATTGCTCACACTTCTCCCTTTTGCAAGTCTAACATATCAGTTCCTCATGTCAAGCCTTGAAAATCAGAAAAAGTTCCTAAAAGTCTCTTAAACTTGGTATCGCACTTTCTGACTATCTTGCCTGCGGTACCGCACCCAATGTTCATCTTTCTTGCATTCCTGAACGCACTTTATCTTTGTTAAATGTGCGGACCCCTGTAAGATTAAAAAGGCGCAAGTAAATTCCAAAAAGCTCAATAAAAGTGAATTCTGGAAGCTTCTAGAATGGATTTTGCGGTGGCAAAACCGCTCTTGTGAGGTGCATGAATCCCTTACCTTATGGAGCTAACACCTTGATGTAAGGAACTATCCCTTTGAAGGAGGATTCTATCCCTTTATCCTTGGAACAACAAACCTCCTCCTTTCTACTATAAAAAGAGGAATTGGGTAGCCTCAAAGGGAGTTCAAGCTTTTAGAATATTTGAAGTTAAGTGTTGTTGAGATTTAGACTTGGTTAACTAATAATTTTGTGAGGAGAGATTACATACCTCTATTTGTCTTGGTTGGAGGAGTGCAGAACTTGTCAAAGTAAAAAAGATTCCTTCTTCGGACCCCGGAAAGTCCTGTGCAACATCAAGGCTCAGGTTGTAAGGATTTTTTTTCTTTTGAAATTAATACAAATATACTCATTTTTCTCAATAAGCTTTCAATCAATGGTTTATTTCATAGACTCCTTGATCACTTGATAAGCATGGTTTTATGATAGTTTCTATACGGAGTCTTGTGTAATATTTTGCTTGTTTGCAATTGCGGAGTTTACAAAGGAAACTCAAAACTCCTTCAAGCGCACGAGGGACAACAATGACTCCAAACAAGCATTGGACAAACGTTAAGTCCTTAACACCTCTATAGAGCTTTTCATAGATCGTATATGGTTAGAGAAAGATTAGTCTATTTGGCTATTTGTTGCTAGATACTTTTAGTACTAGGGAGATCGGTCTTGTCCGCAAGACGGATTAATCCTGAAAACAAATTGGCGACTCACGTGCAGGGTAAGTTTTGGGAGTAACTCTATGGCTAATTTCAAAGATGGAATTTCGCATTCGATCGGCAACACAGCTTCCAAACCATAAACAAGTTGAAAAGGAGTGAAACCAGTTGATGTTTTGACTAAAGTTCGATATGCCCAAAGTGCTGAAAATAACATGGAATGCCAATTCTTTTTGTGAATACCAACCATTCGTTTAATCATGGTGACTAAAACTTTATTTATAGCTTCAACCAGACCATTGGCTTTCGGATAATACGGAGTGGAACTATCGTGGCGCAGGCCAAGCTGTTCTGTCAATTTAGTCATCATGACATTCCGAAAATGGCTTCCATGATCAGTAATAATCGCTTGAGGAAAACCGAACCTCAGAATTATGTGATTAAATACGAAAGTTGCAGCAGTCTTGCCGTCAACAGAAAATGTAGGCATCGCCTCGGCCCACTTAGTAAAATAATCTACTTCTAAGATAATATAGGCATGCCCCTCGGCCGATTGAGGGTTACATGTAATAAAATCGATACCCCATTTTGCGAAAGGACTAACAGCAATTATGGGATGAAGAGGAGCGGGTGGCGCGCGCATTTTACGATCAAATAGTTGACAATTGTGGCATTTCCAAACTGCATAAATACAATCTTTAAATAATTTTATTTAAAAAATAACCATTGGCATAATGTCTTTAAAATGATGTATGCTACAAACATATGATGTACATGCTCCCAGATAAATCATTTAAAACCTTTTTAGCTGTATGAGTAATACAACGCCAAAAAGCAGAATCCGCTCCACATCGATAAAGTGTATCTCTAATAATATTGTCTTGTTGGGATTGGAATCGTATTTTCCGCCGCTGAGATCATGAGATTTCAAGCCGGAAAGATTGGGTTTGGAGATAAACAATGATATCTCCATAACATGGATCGAGAGTACTGATAAGAAACAGAGATTTGTCCGCAATAGGCTGCTCTGCCACAGTTTCAATATCAGTAGAGGGGAAATCACACATTAGTTCCGCAAACACCAAGGATTTCTTCACCTTAGATTTCTCAAATTCCAAGTCAAATTCTTGCAGGATAACTATCCATTTAGAATATTTTACCCCTAGCAATTGTTTAGTCAAAATGTACATCATAGGGTTGCAATCAGAAATTACTGTAGTTTTGCATAACAATATGTAATGTCAAAATCGTTTGACGGCTTGGACAGCCGCCAAAGCCAATTTCTCCACATGCGTATACTTAATTTCATTCGGATGCAGATTCTGACTAAGATAATAAATCACATGTTCAACGTTATATTCATCTTCCTGAACTAAAACCATTCCAATAGTGGAATGAGAAGCAACGAGGTACAAAATGTAATCCTGGTTGTAGTTGGGAGGATTCAATAACGGTGCTTGGGTTAATGCGTGTTTAAGTGCATCAAAAGATCGATCAGCGATCTCATCCCAAAAGAATGGAATGTTCTATTTCAACAACTGGGTAAAAAATTTTGTAAGCTCGGCGTAGTTAGGAATAAATCGACGTAAAAAGTTTTCTTTCCCCTGCAAACTTTGGAGTTGGCGTAAAGTCGAAGGAGGAGGTAATTTGACAATAGCCTCGACCTTCGATGGATCAACGCGAATAACTACTTTCGAGACAACAAATCCTAGTAAACGACCTGACTCTACACAAAAAACACATTTGTGTGGATTTAGTCGAATTCGATAATGCCGACATCTCATAAAGATAGCACGTAAATGTGTAAGATGGTCAGCCCTGCGTGATGAATGAGCAGGTAAATCATCGAGATACGGTTGCACAATGTGCTTAATGTCATGAAACGCATAAGACATTGCCCGTTGAAAATTTTCTCCAGCGTTCTTTAATCCAAAGGGTAATTTGCAGTAAGCAAATGTCCCCCACGGACAAATAAAAGTTGTTTTTGGCTGATCGGCAGGGAGTATGTTTATTTGATTATACCCCGAAAAATCGTCCATAAAGGAAAACATTTCACTGCCGGCACAGTCATCGATTACTTGATCGATATAGGGAGTTGGATAATTGTCTTTAGGACAAGCTCGATTAATATCCCTATAATCGATACATACTCGTATGGTTCCTTGTTTTTTAGTCACAGGAACAATATTAGATACCCAATCCGTTAAAGGAATCGGATAAATAAAACCTGCACAAAGTAATTTTTCGACCTCTGCTTTGATAGCAGTAGCTTTTCTAGGATGCATTTGACGTAGAAGTTAACGAACAGGCTTGGCATCCGGGTAAGTCTTGATTTCATGTACGATAATTGACGGATCAATTCCTGGCATTTCTTCGTAGGACCAGGCAAACACATCACGAAATTCTTGAAATAGGGTTTTATAGGTTTTAATTTCTTCTTCAGTACAGGAAGCACCTATATGAATGTTTTCAATTATTCCAGGTTTTACTGAAATTTCAATTGGAATCGTTCGAGAAATATTTTCCAAATTGAACTCCGAATCAGGATTTTTCAATGGATTCTGTGGTTCTTTGACATAGTAAGCAGTAAAGATTGAAGCGAAATCATCTTCAAAATGATCTAGTTCAGGTAAAAATGAAGATCGATGATGTAGATCTTCCCATGGTAAATCATCAACAGATAATAATTCACAAATTTGCTCATCGGAATGAACAGGTTCAGGAAATGCTGTTGCTGTTGAGCTAGATATAGAAAGTGATTCCTATTGGATCCCATTCACTGGATCAAACTCAGTTGAAGAGGGGTCAGAAAATGACTGTATGGCCTGATATGAAAGTTCAAATGGACTCAAAGGCATCATGCCATCAATTGAATCTAACTCGGATTCGGAAGGTACGATCCAAGGATCATCAAACATAACAGAGTCTGACGAAATCATATGAATAGTTGCAACAGAAGGCGATACGTCAGGAGGAGGAGTGAAAAAATTTCCTAGCAAACCAGAATCTTTAATCAAACCTACTCCAACATCCTTATAAGGGATAGTCATTTTACCAACGTGCTGGATTGTTTCTATAGAGGCTGGGTCGGAAGTAAAATAAGTTAACAGATCTATTGTAACGATATTTCCTTGATATGGAAATTTTATGAGTTGGAAGACTGAAGAGACAACATCAGTCATAGCATAAGACCAACTACGACCCAGAAGAAGGTTGTAATCTAGAGGGGCATCAACCACTTACACATCCAGATTTACAACTTTACCTTCAACCCCTATGGGTAAATCCTGCAAAATACCAAAAGGGTGGAAACCTCGACCATCAAAAGCCTTAAGAATCGTCGGAGATTGGTTCAACGTAGGAGAACCAAGTGTTTTCCAACACTGAATCGACATAATACACGTTGAATCTCCCTCATCAATCACAGTCCGATAGATCGGTCTGTTTCTGACGTACACTGGTATCTGGAAAGCCATCTGATGAGGTAGACGAGGTGTACTATTTTCTAGATCGAAGATTATAAGATTAGAATCCTGAATGTCAACAGCTCCTATAGCAGACAAAAATAGTTTACGCTGTGCTGGGCATGATTGCAACACTTCCAAAGCCGACATTGCTGAAGGAGAAATAGCTAAGTCTTCAACAATGTTGTAATTCTGAGCAGCTCTCGCATGTGGATTGAAAGCTGATTTACGAAGAACACCTTTAGCAGGCGGTTTGATTATTAAGTTTGGATTTGGTTTCTTGATTTCTAGCGGACCAGAAACAGGAGGAGGTGTAGTTGATGTATTTTCATTAGAGGATTCTGCTTATTTATCATCAACATGATTCTTAGTACCATAATATTTCATTCGCGTCACAATCCTTACATGAGACATCATCAAAATAGGCTCTTCGACGATCTAAGTAGAACCAACCATCTTACTATCTTGAGTCGAGGAAGGATCCTTCGAACGGTTGGCATTCTTTGGCCAATTCCCCATGACCTACTTTAGATGTGGACATTCCTTAGTAAAATGATCTTCGTCACAAATTTAACAAGGATAACGTGGTTTACGTTTTTCGTCATTGGATTCATTTTTATCAGTTTTTTCTTTCAAATTCTTTTTGTTTTTATTCTTCCCTTTATTTTTACTACCGGATTTAGATTTAGCTGTAGATTTCTCCACAACATGAATATCGGCAGAAACTTCGAGGGAAGATTCTCCTCTCGGGGAATCAGGTAAAGTTATAATTGGAGAAGAATTCTTTGAAGAATTCTTCTTACTTTTAGTATTGACCGTACCAATCATACCATCAGCGGCATGAGACCCTGAAGGAGTAGCAGCTATTTGACCTTGTTTTGGAAGGTCTGGGATTTTTTCATGTAAAGTACCCAACTGTGTGTAAACGAGGTCGAGGTACTGAGCTTGAGCAATTACTTGCTCTTCAGTAACAACACCAGCCTTAGCTACATCTTCAGTAATCTTGGGTAACAGCGATTTAACAAACCATTACACTTAGAGGTGATCGGAATGTATACTTTCACGAATGTCTTCTATGTAGCCATTCATGAATATGATGCAGAAATATCACATTGTTTCTAAGATTGTTTGACGAAGTTCATAATTCCGTGCCATTGTAAAATGTATCTTATCTGATGACTGAAAATAGAAAAAGAAGAGGCAGTTGCTAACTGATTGAAATTATGAAACGATCCTCGTGGTAACTCAATGTACCATTTGGTTGCAAGACCAATAAGCATTCTCTGGAAAAGACGTAAGCGAATCGAATCATCAATGATTGAATTAGATGCACACCAAAGGTGATAAGTCATGACATGGTCTGATGTATCCTCTCCTGGCTTACCTTCGAATTTTGGTATATCAGGCAAGTAGCATGGCATTGGCAATAGTCACGATAATAAGAAAGTGGATCAACTAGTAAGGCACGTCCGTCGAGTAAAGTAGTTACGTAAATGGTAACTATGATTAAGTGCGAAAATGTGAGTAGCCAAAGCAGTTCCAAGAGGTGGATACCCAGGGCAGCTGGGAATCGGATTAGCATTAGGAATTGTATAACCCCCTGGAAAACCAGGATTAATCGTACCGAACTGGGGTTGTTGAGGTTGTTGATAAGTATAGCCAGGGTACAGTTGATACTAATAGTTTGGATTTTGTGTATAGGGACCGAATTGCGGTTTTCCTTGGTATTGTTGATACGTAAATTGCGGTTGACTTGTGACAAGTGTACTTGTACCGGGCATCGTAGGCATCCTAGACAATCGAGCAGAAGATGTTGTTTGGGAACAAAAACTTGAAAGGATTGCACGGAAGCGGGGATAGACTAGCTTTCCGAGGTTCTGGTCTCCGAAGAGCGGTCAGCTGAGTTGAAGAGGCATGCTTGTTGTTGAGTTGAGGCGGAGTCCTAGGCGAACTAGGACCAAACTGGCAAACCGGACAGGTACGAGGTTTGAGCTGGTAAGTACAGACCAGTTCTTGAGTTGGACCCGATGGTAAAGAGACTCCGGGTTGATAAACAGCACACATTAAAAATTTCCCTTGCCTGCAGGCCCCATTGATATTGGGATGGATCCCACACCATCATTCCGGGGTATTGTCCCGCAGAAGGTTGAACATAAGGACCATAACCTGGTTGAACTTAGGGTTGATAATTAAGAGGTAAATTTCTGGCTCCTTGAATAGATGGTTGACCAGAAGGCTATTGGTAACCTTGAATTGGGTATTGACCTTGAGGTTGATAACCCTGAGGTGCGTACTAAGGCTGGGGTTGATAAGGACCCTGAGGAGCATATTGAATTTGGGGTTGACAGCAGGGTAATATGCGCGTGGGGATTGTGATACCCTTAAGGTAAATCTTGCCAGCAAGTTTGCCACAAAATAATATGATTCTACAGTTTGTGCTGGGGAAAAGTTACCTTGAGGTTGTCCTCCAGGCGGTAACTAACTTCCTGAAGGTTTCCCCCCACGCGGTAACTGACTACCTAAAGGTTGCCCCCCAGGCGGTAATGGATTTCCCTGTGTTGGCTCCCCAGGCGATAACTGACTGCCTTGAGGTTGAGGATTCGGAACGTTACCAGACATCATATAAATTTGTGTTGCATTCAACACTTCAGTTTTAACACCACTATTA